>OZ034973.1:47018314-48218314 GCA_964030785.1 Siderastrea siderea
TGTTTATCCACCATTTTGGAAGTGGACGCGGGTGAACTGGGTCGAGATTAGCCCCAGTATCAAAAGCTATGCACACTTATGCACACAATTTATACAAGTTTCAAATCCATTCATTATGAAACAAAAAGAATCCACTGAAATAATCATACATGCTTTTCATCTGCGGCTAGCAAATAAGATGTTTGGTTGCCTAAAAAAATTAGACCGGGCAAATGCGTGACAAAACGTTTTCATTCCCACGCACCCAAATCAAATCACCGAATTGCGTATAATTTACAGTGGGCATGTAACGTAATTCAAAATAATAGTGGTAATAGTAAAAATAATTATTAGGATTATGATTATCATTATTTTAATGAATTAGTAAGGAGCGGTGGGGCCGTTGTTGTTAGGCAGTTGGACTTCTGATTGGACTTCCGATCGGTAAGGCTACCCCCCCCCCCCACCCTTTTTTTCCGACTGCACAAGGACAGGGTTCAGAAAACCATATGGTTATTGTATTATTATTTTTTTGGTCTGATTGTGTTGTTTTGTTTGTAGACCTTCATTTCAAGCCTCTTCTGTCATATGTAAGCCAAGACTAAAAGAAGTAGGGGATTCTATAAAATAGACATTTTTGCGTATTCTGAAATGAATTATCCCTCCATGTCCAATTCAAGTCCTGGGTTTCACAACTTTAACAATCACTTGAAGATTGCTTACTAGGACTGGCAGTATTTACGAGCTCAAAATAGCGTCATTGAATGATACTTTACAAGTAGCTGGCTCATCATGTCCACGTTTGCTTTTGAGTGTCCATCCTTGGTACCTTCATTGTTTCAAACACCTGCGTGAGGTATTCCTTGACGGCAGGTGAGATTCTACCAGTAGCTTTCTGCTTCCTAAGAGCCCATCCCTGGCAAGCCTTCTGTTATACTGTAGATTCAGGATGGTGTTGACTGTCACTAATCTTCTGACTTGCTCTTCTTGAAGTTGCTGTAACGGCCCAAAGTCTTCGTATAATGTCGTACACACATTCATTCTCGGGTAGCATGACGTGGCATCCAGTATCCATATGCTCATCAGCGTCGTCAAGTGTGCTAAATGTCAAAATAGATGATGGGGCCAAACTGGCATATGTGTTTACGAGATCACTGTTACAAGCTTTCGATTCTCTTTTGTTCCATTTTTGCTGTTTCCTAGTAACTTCTTGGCCCCACTCACGTGCTCTTTCTAGACCAGGAACTTCCTGTTTGCTATCAGTGGCGGTTTAATCTTCATACCCTTGCCAACACCGTATGCCTGCTATACTTGCGACTCACTTGCATGCCATCTTCATCAAAAGAGAAGTTATTGTATCTAGTAATACCTGGAATCTCATTATTTCCAACGGCTGCTGGCATTTTGTAAGTATCGATTTTACAAACTGCCACCCGGGTGCCTGTAATACTGGTGGAGATTCCAGTCCACTTTCCACGTTGTCTGCCCTCTCCATGTCATTGTTTTCTGACACGTAATTTCTCAGACGTTACTTGCATGGCGCAATTTTGTGGTCAGTAAGATCCTTCAATTCCCTGCTTGAGGATCTGAAAAATCATAACGTATAACTTCTATACCCGTTCGCTTACTTGTCGAGTAAATAGATGACAGTAGTGAGGAGCTATGGTAGCAGCCCACCTTATCACTCCGTAACGCAGCTCTTGAAACAGATGGGTAAGTTTCCTTTACGTTGACCCTGCACTTGTGCAGTCAGTAGCCTTACCAACACGTACAATGAACTGAAATCCAACCAGAAGTCTCACTAACCACGGCACCATTGCGCCTTTACTGTTTCACTGCAAAAGATAAATAAATAATAATAATAATAATAATAATGATAATTATTATTATTATTATTACTATTATTCCGAATTATGTTACGTGTCCACTGTATTATGCAATACCCCCGCCCCCCCGGGGGGGGTAAGGAACTCCCTTATTTGGCCTTGACGGATACATGCTGCTCAGCAGGGCATGGTTTTCAGGGTCTTACGTCTTAACAGAGTATACAATATTTACCTCTTATTAACCGAGCAGGCGGTCTGTATGGGAGAATCTTGACCGAGGTCGTGAGTACAGACCGAACGCAGTGAGGTCTGTACACACGACCGAGGTCAAGATTCTCCCATACAGACCGACTAAGCTCGGTTAATAAGATGTTTATTATATGGCCAAACAAGAAAACTTTAATTCGCTTAATGTAAATGGTTCGTACTAGCTGACATTTTGCTTGCAAAAGTCGATGAGCTGAACTTCAATCTGTCAAAGTTTGCTCGTCCTCTACCTTTTTTCTCGTCAGGCTTGTTGGCGCTTCATTTTAGTATTTTTAGAAGGAAATAGTCAATATTTTTGTAGTTTAGTTTGCACCTTTGTCACCGCAAAAAGTAACCGGTCTAGATGCCGGTCTAGATGGGAAAATCTAGACCGCGGTCAATATCGATTTCAGCCAATCAAATTCGTGAATTCGGTAGAGAGACACGGCCATATAATAATACTTTTTAGCGTCTTGAACACGGTGTCTTTTTTGGACTGGACTCTTGAACCCTACAGGTGGGTACCAGGAATTTTTTAAATCTCATTCTATGATGTCATTCATAAAAAAATATTCTTTTTATGTAGGAATATGGAAATAAAAAACAAGCCAGACAAAAACCGTAGAACACAAGCAAAATATAAACGCTTCTTTTCTTAAGCAGGGTAGCGAAATGAACGGATTTTATCTTAAACGGGGTCAGGGTTTGAAGGCCACGGCGGCACACCCCCAACCAAACTTTCTTTAACTTTTTTAGGCAACCAAACACCTTATTTGCTAGCCGCAGATGAAAAGCATGTATGATTATTTCAGTGGATTCTTTTTGTTTCATAATCAATGGATTTGAAACTTGTATAAATTGTGTGCATAAGTGTACATGGCTTTTGATACTGGGGCTAATCTCGACCCAGTTCTCCCGCGTCCACTTCCAAAATGGCGGATAAACACTAAAAATGAATCAAAGTTCGGAGTTGTCTTCTATGTCATGAAATCCACTCTAAGGACGTGCATTGTACTTCTGAGGAAACCTGCGTATCATATAAACTTTCTACACCGAATGTGTGTGATTATTTGGATCCAGCGATGAGTATTCCTGCTGAAAGACTCGACAGAAGACTGAACTGCCAAAGAGCAGTTCCAGAACATTTTCCTATTACATAGGATCATGTAGGATGATGGTTGGATGATGGACTCGTCTGTAAACCAATGCAGAATCATCAGGCAGTGAGGTTTTATCATCAGGCAATGTGATTTGACGACAGGATGGTTTTATTCGCACGATTTCGAGAAATTTATGGGTTTTTTAGAATACTTTGGAGAAATTACTTTCCCTTAGGACAAGCCAAGGACCTTTAAAAAAGCTAGGTAAGTAAAGCCAGGCTATGTTTGGAAGAATTGTCAGTATAACTAAGTGTAACAGTCCATCTACTCAGTTGTTTGAGTGCAAACTAGCTTAATGGTATTATATATTTACCTTTCAAATAAAGCAAGATTGGTTTCTTGTACTGATTTTGTAGTTCTGCGGCAGTTTAACAGTCTCAAGTAGAGTTTAAAAGCAAAGTTACTGTTTCTCACAGATTTTGTAAATAAAATAGGCCTGACACAATCAAGTTGAAGTGTTTAAACAGGAATAAAGCCATGGTGGCTGTTAAATTATTACTTTTGACGATATGTGAGTTATGTGATGGTGTGACTGCAAATGGGTCTTAAAAGCCCCTAAAAAATAAATGGGCCAAATTTTTCTCAATTGATTTGGATTCTACTTACATTGGGGTAACTCCTGATAGAAGAATCAATTTTAGCTAGTTTGGCAGTTAAAAAATATAAAGGTGTGAACTTTGGCAAATTTGGGTAGAGGTTTTCACTTCAAAATCTGGCCAAAACTAGTGCCAGACCCCAGACTGCCAGATCCCTCTATGCGAAATCCCTACATATGAACTGAAAGAGTATTTATAGTAGAAACAGACCATACCATTAATGAGTCCAAAGGATTTTTAGTTTTGTTTTTATTGAACTCTAAACCTACTCCTTAAAAAACAAGATTGTCAGTGAATTGAAGGCCCCAGATGGGACTCCCCCTGAAACTTTTCAACCAAAAGTTAGAAAACAAAACCAAATTGGCTTTTGGAATATCTCATCAAGGCTAACTTCTGCAGCAAGTTTCATCGAAATCGGTTTACCCCCATTTCCAACCTCTGGAACACTTTCTCAGACAATGACACTTAAGTCGCTGTCATGATTGCTCAACAATACCTCGTCTTAATACCTCAAAAATAAATAATAAAACCTTCGTTGCAAGACATAATTCCCTCCTTCTCAAAACGTAGACTTCCTAAAAGTCCCTTATAATATTCATTTTCTGCATGTTACTATGTCAGTTTCTTCGTTGGAAGGTCAGTGAAAGACAGTCCGATTTAAATCGACCATAAATTTCTTGCTTTTTATCGCTCGTAAGTCGAAAGTAAAGGACGACTTGTGACAAGTCTGAGCCCATATGAAATGACTGCAACTACTTCAAAACTTTGTCTTACATTTCTATTTACAAAAACGTATTGATTCAACAGACTGTATGATATCGACTCACGATTACTGGCAGTTTGTCGAGTGTGATCGTTAGGGTGAGACTTTCATTGGTGAAAGACCTATCGACAACCCAACTAATCGTCCGTCTTGTAAAAAGATTCATTGTCACTCGGAGTAAAAACTCTGGCTGGTTCACAGGGTCCAGCAAACAAAAAAAAAACAGTCTTCGAACCTCTTAACTATCCTGTAGAATACAACACCTCTTTGCTTGCCTAATTTGCCCGGTAAAATTCACAAAGTGGGTCCATGTAAATTCAGTTTCATCAGTTTTCTGCCTCCATGTGTATTCACCTTTTTGGTAGGCCTTTATAAAACTGCAAACTCTGTTTGCAAGTCCTTCTATATTTCTATATTCTATATTTCGTGTAAGTCAAGGAAAAGAAATAATTTAATATGGTATTTCTACGAAATATTTAGCTCCCATGGACCCTGTGGTTGGTTTTCGGAATGTCATACTAGCATAAACGTAATATCCTGCCAACGCTGCCCATTTGACACTCGGATGCTATCTTCTATCTAAAGGATCCAGCTTTGGAGAAGGTCTTCGAGGACCCAAAGGTCGTGATGGAGAGGGTGGTTTTGATCCATTGTGCTGTGGGGAAAACAAAATGCGATTTAAGAGGTTATATCTCATCAGAAGTCACACTGCTCAGTGCTCAATCTCGCATCTTTCAAGTTGTATCTGACGAATGTGGTTTGGGTCTAACGAAACGAAGGTCACAAGAAAAATATTTATAAACGAAAGGAGCGCGATACTTGTGACTTTCAGTAACCTTCCACCAAGCATATTAATTTGCCCTCTCATATGAAAAACGCACAGTTTTGGGGAAACAAAGGTAAGAGTAAGCACGAGCGCTGAACAATTTGGGCCTGCTCGCCTCTTGGCGTCCATGGTGAAGGGAAAGGCTACAGACAACCAAGACGAATGTCACTGTTTCAAGATAAATACTTCTTGGTCTGCAAACCCTTGAAACCCTGATATCAGCTTACATATTCTCCACACTGTTCTCCATACATTTCCTGTGGTACTGATGAGGAGAATTTGTTTAACAATCAATACCTTTTCTACTTGGTGATCATTTCCTTTATTCTCGTGACCTTCATGTTTGAGTAAGCAGTGTTATTTTAAGGAGAATTAAGGTGCTGGTCACTCCTAGGGGTTAAAGGGTTAAAGCAAAGATAACACATAACCAGTACACACCCAGTCCAGAATGTCTATTGAAGTGGAGGAATTCTTGTATCCCGTTTTCTGAGCCACAATACTTTCATTTAACTTCATCTGCAGATAAAAAAAAATGGCGATACAACAGGTTGGTCCACGAAAAACTGAAGTGTCGGAACCAAACAGCACCCAGGTTCCCACAAGAGAGAACAGAGAGATGTCTTACTCTATTTAAGCAGGTTAATCTACAAAAGGAATGGCACCTCCTTTACTTTACACCTTTGGTATGAGAAAATTGGCGTGTTGTGGTCATGGCACGTCTTGTAAACTAACATTCTTTAAAACCTCATCTTACCACAATAGCACCTCCTCAACAAAATACGATATCACCATGTTACACTTCTAGTAAAGGCCCTTCCAAAAACTAGCAAATTTAAACCGTAACGGTCGACCGTCGTACAAAAATCGCATTTTGATTTGTCGGCTGTTTACGCTTTGTTAGGGGAATGGCCATGCCGGGCACGTATTATAACAGAACCTCTTGTTTAGACCGGGATCTTGTATTCTTCATCTGAAAAGCCAAGAAATGTCATACCTGCAATTCAGCTTTGTCTTTTGCCCATTTTCGGACATTATCTGCCAACTAGAGAAATTACCAGTCGAGGTTAATGCACAATCAATATATCACTGGGTGTTTTAATTTGTAAATCAAGGTGAGAGTTGCACCTTACCAATTTTGTTATGTAACAAGTAAACTTGTTTCTAGGATCGTTGTTGAATTCACTATGCTACAGCACATAAGCTTGATTTCCAGCCATGTCCGGGGATATAAGCTAATTCCCCTCCCCCCCACCCCCTCTTCAACAAAAGACGGGGCTCGAAATGGCGTCTTAGCAACTACTAAACTTGTAAAATCCAACACATTGTTTCATTACCTGTTTTTCCAGTGAAACAATACGGCCTTCTGCTCTTTCGAGTTTTTTTTTTTTTTTTTTTTATTTTTTTTTTTTTTTATTGATTGCTCACACATTTACAAACATTACATTAACAGTGTTATTATTACACTACTTACAGATATTATTTGCACAAAACTAACTTCTAACAATACATTACGAACTACAGTTACAATACAATGTAAGTTAACCTTATTAGAAATAAAAGAAAAAAAGAACTTACAAACACTAGCCTATCTTATACCCTATAGAAAATAGTCCCCGTAGCATTTAAAACAAATATTTTTTAGGAGAGTAATATTGTATAATTAAGGAGATCGGAAGAAAAAAATTACTACTAACAGGGTCAAACCAGGACTGAAAAGTTAAATTTGATTCAGTTTTTTTTATATAGATTTTTAATTTGAAAGGTGGCCGAGGAGAGGTTTCCATTTCTCTGATGAAGAATTAGGATCATTTTTTTCAATTTCATAGCTTTTGTTCATGAGATGCAAGAAGTGCGAAAGATTAGGGATTTCGTTTTTTAATTTACAGACCCAGATACAATATCTGCTCATCAGACAAGAGAAATTAATTTGCAACTTTGCATTTGAGGTGTCTGGCTTTAGGCCGAGAGCAATGGTCATGTCTAATTTATTCCCTTTTTGCGTACATAGGGATGTCTGAAGCCATTTAAAAAAGCTTTCCCAAAAACGAGTGGTCTGGTTGCAATGCCAAAAAAGGTGGAGCAAAGTTTCTGTTTCCTTTTCACAAAAGGAACAGCGGTCACTGTCTTTGACGTTAATTTTATACAAAAAGGAGTTTGTAGGTAGACGTCGATGAAGAAATTTAAATTGAAATATTATTAGTTTGGTACTTTTTGTGCAAATCTTTGTAGATTGAAAAGCTCTTTTCCAGTCAAATTCACCTTTTTCCAAGTCGCAATCTTCGTGCCATTTCGCCTGAGAAGTTTCCGGTGCTTCGCTTTTAGTTGCAACTAGAATTTTGTACGTTAAGTTGCTGGGTTTTTTTGCCTTGAGGAAAATTTTAATGAATGGTTCAATCTCATCTTTTTCGGGGCTATCTATGTTTTCTTTGAAACGTTTTCTTAGATTCTTCAGCGTGGCAATAATCCCCCCGAATGCTAAAGGGCAGGCTTTGAGTCCGTATTTATTCTGAAATTCTTCATAGGAGAGAGGTTTGTTTGCGTCTTTCATGAGAGACCTAATGGTCGATATTCCATTTGCAAGCCATTCTCGAAAATAGATGGGTTTGCTGTCTATTCTGATAAGAGAATTATTCCAGAGAGGCTGTGATTGATAATGTTGTAAGGAGGAGATATTGTCAGTGTAATTAACCTCGGACCAGATCATCAGAATTTCATTAATGAAGATATTGGTAGATGAGAAGTGATGCTTGATATCTGTTTTGTTTAAATTTCCAAGAAAAACAGCTTCTCCGCCATATCTTCCAAGTTCTCGTTCAAAGAAAAGTTTCCATTTTCCTAAGTTTGTTTTGTCAAGATATTTTTTAATCCAAATAGTTTTCAAAGATTTATTAAATGAGAAAAGGTCAATCATTTTAAGCCCACCATTACTGTAATCGTTAATCATAATGTTTCTTTTAATTTTATCGGGTTTCCCGTCCCAGAGGAAATGATAGAAAGCTCCATTCAGTTCTTTGATAGCCTGGTGGTTTGTTGGGAGAGGGGAAAGAACATGAACAAGCTGTGAAGCAATTAGGCTCTTTAATATAGCGATTTTTCCAAGTAAGCTTAGCCTTCGGTACTGCCAGTTTCTAAGTAAATTTCGAACTTTCTCTTTTTTTTCGTTAAAGTTCAGCTTTACCGTTAATTCGGGTTCTATTGAGAGCCACACGCCTAATGTTTTGATTTTTAAATGCTGCCATCTGAAACCTTTCTCGGGAAACATAATGTCTTGGCTTCTTGCTTTTGAACCTATCCACAATGCTTCGGTTTTTTTATTATTGAGTCTGAGACCAGAAATCTTGCTAAATTTTCCGATAACATCGAGCGAAGTTTCAAGCGCGTCTTTTGAGCCGTCAAGGATTAATGTCGTGTCGTCAGCATATTGGCTTAATTTGATTTCTTTTTGGTTGACTGAAATTCCTTTAATATGTTGGTCACTTCGGATTGCGCTAGCTAAAACTTCGACGGAAAGGACAAATAAATATGGAGAAAGAGGGCAGCCTTGCCGCACGCCTCTCTCAATTTTAAAACATTCGCTCATCCATCCGTTGTTCATTACGCCACTTTCGATATCACAGTAAAGAGTTTGTATCCATTTTTGAATGGAAGGGCCAAAGCCATAGTGTTGCAACGTTTTTTCAACGAAAGACCATTCGAGTGTGTCAAAGGCTTTTTCGAAATCTAGAAGCAAAATCAAGCCCGGGATGCTTTGGTCATTGGTGTAATTAATAATACTGTCGATCAGTCGTATGTTTTCGCCGATAAATCTACCTTTAATAAATCCTGTCTGATCGTTATTAATAAGTTTTGGAAGAGTAGACTGGATTCTATTTGCGATTGACTTTGCTGCTATTTTATAGTCACAATTTAACAGAGATAAAGGCCGCCAATTTTTTAATATTTTGAGGTCTGCTTCTTTTTTAGGGATAAGTTTTATTATGCCCCGTCTCTGTGTCATTGCGAGTTGCCCATTCTCGTATGCAAAGTTAAGAGCAGCGAGAAGAGCGCCTGAAATATCATCCCAAAATATTTTATAGAACTCTGCTGGTAACCCGTCAGTTCCAGGGGTTTTGCCGTCGGCCATTTGCTTTAAGGAAGTGAGACACTCTTTCTCCGTGAGTGGGCCTTCACACAAATTTTGTTCTTCTTGTGAAAGATGTATTGTATTTTCGGCCGGGAAAAATTTTTCCATGATAGATGGATCTTGTTCAGAAGTTAGCTTTGTCTCGTACAGATTTTTATAAAAGGAAAGACATTCCTTTAAAATATCTTTGTCTGTCGTGATGACGATGTCATTGTCGGTTTTTAGCTGGCTTATTGTTCCTTGTTTGTAATGTCTTTTTTCCAGATTAAGAAAATATTTGGTGTTTTTCTCACCTTCATTATGCCATCGACACTGCGATCTTAAAATAGCCCCTTTTGTTCGGTATTCTATTATCTTTTCATGTTGATCTTTTTTGCTTTTCAGCACGCCTAAAAGTTCTTCCCGCTGCTTCGCTTCAATGTTTTTGTCTTCTAATTTTATTTCAATCGCGGCTATGGTCCTTTCTATTTCGTCTTCTTGAAGAGCGCTTTTTTTCTTTCTTTCTTTGGAATAATATAGCGATGATTCTCTCACTTTAAGTTTTATCATTTCCCAAAGGAGAGCAGGAGAAACAAACGGATCATTTGAATATTCGTTTTTTGTTTGTTGGATCGTGTCTTTTATTTTTGAGATGTAATCAATGTCCGATAGAAATGATGTGTTCAATTTCCAGAAACCCGGCCCTCTGGGGTTAGCGTTTGTTGTAATTTCCATGGTTACCATCGAGTGGTCCGTTTGTATCCAGGAACAATGTCTACGGTGTTGACATTGTTTATTAGACTTTGGCTGATCAAGAGGAAATCGAGCCTACATTGAATTTGTAAATTCTTCTGTCGCCAAGTATATCTTTCTTCCTCTGGATTTAGTACTCTCCAAATATCTACAACATCCCAGGTTTCGCAAATGCCTTTAACCTCTTCAAGTGAGTTTTTATGTGTGCTGGCACGGCCCCCTTTCTTATCTTTTGAAACATCCATAACTAAATTAAAATCTCCTCCTATAATGATCTCGTCGCATTGGAAATCTTGTAAATAAATGGCTATATCTCTGAAAAAATCTGGTTTATCTTCATTTGGCGCATATAGATTGCAAAGAGTGATGTTCTTACCATTTGTACAAATGTCGCAGATGATGAAACGACCATTAGGATCTGAGCGTGTTTTGGTGATTTGCAGATGGAAATTGTTATTAAACAGGATGCATGTGCCTGCCTTGTTGCTAGCACAACAACTAAACAGGGCTTTGTATCCCCATTCGGCTGTCCACAAATGAATATTTTTTTCTGTGCAATGCACTTCTTGCAGCATGTATATGGAAAACTTTTTCTTCCTTAGCCAGTTAAAAATTTCTTTCCGTTTAGAAACCTCTCCGAGACCCCTTACATTTAGAGAACTAAATTTTAAATCACCCATTCAACATAGATTTCATGGGGTATATGCAGTCCGTTTCAGAAATGTTTGACCCATTCATGAGACCTCTATTATAAATTAGTTTACACTTTTGTATGCCATGAGACTTGTGAAAAATAAGTGTCATTATATTTGCACAATAGGCCAGTAAATCAAACGAACAACAAAAGTTTACATAAACACACACAAACGAAGCGGCTCTTGCAATCGCCCTCGAAATTTTGGATTCAAAACCAAAAGTTAGATTAATTCGGGAGTAAATTGCCTAGAGCTTAATAAAACTTAGCTATTAGGATGCGCTGTGTCGATGTTTACTACCTCAAAGCGATCTACCGTCCGCATAAGCCGTTTTTCGGGCTTATTCTTAGAGGAAAACAAACAGCAGTAATGAATATATATTCTTAAATATACATATACGTTTTCCTATTTCGGGTCGATAACAAAATGTTATTACGAGATTTCTAGAGTTTTTCCATCTGGCCAGAGCTTACCTCTAATGAACAATTTGTCTGGCTGGGCCTTGCTGAAGGCTGCGGGAATCTTATTTTTTTTCGCTTTCATCAGTGTCGGCATTTGTCGTTTCCTTCTCTGGACGATTTCGTACGGCAGGTCCTGATACATCTTGTAGTTGCTGTCTTTTAGACGTCTTCCCAGGGAAAGGATCTGCTCGCAATCCTTGTATCTTAGAAATCTGGCGAGAATAGGTCTTGGCTCGCCCTCCTTCTTTTTTCCTAATCGATGCACCCGCTGAATTTCTACGATGCTTGCGTTCAAAAAGCCCAGCTCAGTTTCTAAGAACGAACGGAGGACTTGCTCGGTGTCTTCCCTGTCGCTGCCGTCTTCAAATTCGAGGATGTTTTCAAACTTTATGTTCTCCCGTCGCGAGTACGCTTCTAGATAAAGGCGTTTTGTTTCCAAGTCGGCCACTTTTTTATTAAGCGCCTGGTTTTCTTTTTCGAGGTTAGTAAGCTTCAGGTTGATGTTTTCATTGTGCTTGTTGATGCTTTCAAGTTTAGAGCTGTGTTTCCCTTCAGCGAAGTTCAAGCTTTCTTTCAAGTCGTTGATGTCTTTGGTGGCGCTGGCTTGAAAACTTTCCAGAGTCTCAGTTCTCGTTTCTAATTTTAGAAGGTTAGCTTGAATATTGTTGACAGACTGCTCGATAGCATCTAGTTTCCCAAGCTTTTCGAGAATTTGTTGGAGTGTCTCCTGCATTTTATCAGCTTCACTCATGATGCACGGACCCGTTAATGGCGGCTCTTCTTCGTCGTCCACGTGGAGTTGCTCGGTGTTATTTTGCGTGTTCCGAGGTTTTTTTTGTTCTGGCGACTCGTTCGTAGAGGAGTTAGACGACCTATTTTTTCTCTTTGTCAACGTTTCCATGGGATTCAGCCATTAAATATTGAAAAATTTTGACGGCCTTGGCGGACGATTTGCCCACGCTGCTTACTCCTTCGAGGCGCGCATGCTCTCTCTTCAACAAAAGACGGGGCTCGAAATGGCGTCTTAGCAACTACTAAACTTGTAAAATCCAACACATTGTTTCATTACCTGTTTTTCCAGTGAAACAATACGGCCTTCTGCTCTTTCGAGTTTTTTGTAAAGCTCAAGGCGCTCCATATCTGACATTGGGCCATTCTATTAGACAAACACATCGCAAACACTCAAAGACAGATTTGCTGCAAGAGTAGACTGAATCATTCAGCAGTTATAATCAAACAGAAACGTCGCATCATCACTCCTCTTCTCCGTACCCAAGGGGGACATAGGGCGCATGCTAATCTCCCTTCAAGGTTGAGCTTTTTTCTACTTTTTTTTACACTTTTTACTTACAATTTCATGACAAAATTCAAACAAATCATTTAATTAAATTCATAACAACAATAAAATTTAATATGTTTAAATTGGGCCGTGTTCTCCCTCTTAATTGTGTGCGCAATACTTCTGAAGTATAATAATGAAGTACAATCAGGGGTGGACTCACGCTGCAATTTTACTGCATACAATTTTGCGTAGGGATTTACAACATATTCAATTCAGTAGCAAGTCATTTTTACTTTCTACTCTGTGCAACATTTCCGAAAAGAGTAAAAGGTGATGACTTACACTTGTCACATGTTTCTCAGGAGGCGATCTGCAATATAAAACAACCGAGTTAACTATTTTTCACTGACATTCTGTTACCCTTTCACTCCCAAGAACACCCACGTCAGATACGAGAAAAACAAGGCGCCAAATTTCATTTACAAAATACTGCGAAAGAGAGAGCACGATACGAAAGCACTGTTCAGTAGCTTTCATCTGAATGGTCAGACGTAGGAATTTTATCCACAGACTCAAAAGTTAAAGCCATCTTGTACAGCATAATAAACAGCACCACAGAAAAGTACTGCTCAGTAGCCTTCATCTGAATGGTCACACTTGTAGGGTTCATACACAGACTACCTTGCACGGCATAATAAACAGTGCGACGGGAGAGTACTGCTCAGTATGGTCACACCTTATAAATTTATTCGTGGGCTCAAAAATTAGAACCACCTTGTACAACTGGTACAACATAATAAATATGATACATTATCCCTGAAACAGACTAAGAAACTTTCGTTTGAATGGTAACACCTTAGGATTTTATCACACACTCGAACTTTACAACAGCCCTTGTACAGCATACTAAACAGTCATCCGAATGACCACACTTAAGGATTTCAACCATCAACAGTTAGCGGGGAATTACTTCTTTTAAAATTGCCTTCATTTGATTGGTAGTACTTAAGTACGGTCCACATACTCCACACCTAGAAACACTTTGAGTGCCAAAAGGTTAACGAACAACGTTCAACTTTACCTTTGCATTCACTTTTAAATGCATTGACATACTGACAGGAAGCGAGTAATTGTCAGTTGGGGTAAATTGGAATAATATAACCTCAATCAAATGAATCAGTAATTAAATTTAACAAACGTTAACATTTAGCAAATTCGATTGGATGTTTTAAAAGCTTTAAATGGTATGACACAATATCAGTGCATCACGATGCAGTCACTTTGATGTTGATCACGGGATTGGTAGTCTTCATCAGGCGATGTTTGTGACCAAAATCAAATCAAACAAAATAAATCAATTTATATTGCGCATGTTCCATGTAAATACGCTCACAAGCGCATTACAAATATCAATTGGAATTTGGAAATGTTGGTTTTTGAAGAGAGGGGAAAACCGGACTACCAAGAGAAAAACCTCTCGGAGCAAAGACGAGAACCAACAGCAAAGTCAACCCACAGATGACGCCGAGTCCAGGAGTCGAACCCGGGCCACACTGGTGGGAGGCAAGCGCTCTCACCACTGCACCATCCCTGCTCCCCTGTTAATGTTAGTATGTTAGTATGACTTTGGTAGATAAGAATGCAATCTGGGATGGGAAGGTTTAAAATCTACAAACGTTACATAATGTGAATGAAGAACATGACGTACCTTGGTAGCTTCTGCTTCGCTTCAGCTTTTCTCAGCATCTCCTATAAGATGGCAACAGAGGAAAACGTTCACACTCAATCATAAATTGTACATGTTAGTCAATATACAATGTGATTTTAATGTTTAAAGTTATTTTGGAGATGGCCCTAGATTTAATCAAGTGCACGCTCTGATTGGTTCTCTACTAACAGGCTATCATTTTGTATCCTGCTTGGAGAGACGTTTTCACGAAATTGATAGAGTGTGTTTTGGTATCCATAGTTCTGTTCTGAAATTCTCTTCGGTAAAGCCCTCTTCAAGACCGATCTGACTACGAAAATTGAAGGTGTACCCTCCTTTTTTCTAAATATTATCTGTACACGCAAATATTAGCACAAAAAGAGATATCTTTAGAAGAATTTAAAATGAAGCTTTATTCCAGATTTCATCCTGAAACGTTGCTTTCTGCAGCATATAACTTAAGTTAGAAAAATTACTCAATTACAATTAAATTATTGTAACCAGCAACAGATTGGTGCAGCTAAGATGTCTCAAAAATTTTGTACGTAGAAAACCTTGAATTATTAACCTTAACCCCAGTTTAGTGTAAGACTAGTGTAGTTCTTATTCTTGTAACGCCGTGTCAGGTATTCGTAGTGGAGTGTCCTTGTGTATTGTAACTTCTTTTGTATGTTTGTCAATAAAGTGAGCATAAAAAAACCATAGTTGCGTTCATACTAGCACAGAAAAGTGTTTAGAGTTAACGTGTTTGAACTAAACATGTTTCCCCTAAACATGTTTGTAATTGCATTGTTCGAATGAATGTCTGTTTGAGGCACGTTCCATGCCTGCTTCTATAGTTTATGCAGTTTTACGGAACGCGCACAAAATCTTTACACTTACACTTGATCTTGAAAGTACAGATGCATTCAACTCTCGGTTTAATCTACTTGTCAAGGACCTAAGGATCTTTTGGGCACTCGCTTCCTCTATGCTCTTAGCCACCGCTTTTAACGTGTTTAGTCTGGCTTTGACTGAAACCACCTGCTGCGGTAGTTTCAGTCATCACTGCGGTAGGTTCAATCATGACTATGATTCGCGCAATGCACCGCCTGATGTGAACACTTGTTGTAGTGAAACAGGTTTTATTCATGATCAGAATAAATATGTTCCAGCCTGGTGTGAATGGAGTAACAAATGACATTTCTCATGATCCAGGGGTTGTAAATATAAGGGTGCCGAGTTGGTTGTGAACTCATGTACAAAGAGCTCGGTGAAATAATAGTGAAATAACAATAATGATAATAATAATGATAATAATAATAATAAAAATAATAATAATAATAATAATAATAATAATAATAATAATTAGTATTATTATTATTATTATGACCTCACATTACCTTGTACTGCATGACCTCTGCTTGCAGCTTGATGTTCTCTTCACTGAGAGTTCTGTATGTATCGCTGCTTTCTACAACAATCAACGTAGCAAAATGTCAATACCTTTAACTCATAAATGGTAAACTCTGTTTATGAAATCCTGATATTGAATCCCTCAGAGAAACTGTAACAAGTGAATGGCCAGAGGTTAACCCTTTTTCAGTACCTTAAAGCAACCACAGGAGACCAGGACTCAGACCACTGGCCCTCACACTGAACATCCGATATGAAAACAGCTATATCACCGCATCTCCATGAGAAACTATTATCATGATATATTAAATGTGTATCACTGTCAATAGCAGTAGCGAACATACCACCATTAAACTGTCCTTTTCCTTGTTTAGCCAAAAGTTGCTCAAGCTGTACAATGACCTGCAATAAAAAGTACACAACAGATGTTTTTAATGGAGTTTCCGCAATGCTGTTGGCACTCGTTTCTGGCTAACCGTAAAGCTAATCCTAACCCAACCATAACCTTGAACTTAGTCTCAACTGTTGCTTTAACAGGTAACAAGTTGAAACGAACAACTTGCACTGTTTCTCTTGCGAAAAAAGGGCTGTCGTTGTTTCTTGAGTGAACCAACATCTTGCCCTGTTTCTTGCATTAAATAGAAAATTTCTAGCTTTGTTTCAGACAGAAGGAAACACTGTAATTTCTTGAGCGATTTTATTGTGAATACAAGCCTTACAATGATATATCATTTCTTACTTTTTCTTGCTTCTTGCAAGTATCTTGAATCGTCCTTGTCTTTTGAACCTTGCCCTACAATAAAAAAAGGTAAGACGACCGGTCATTTCTTCCGCTTATGCGCAGAGACGTGTGGGATTGACGATAAGGTTGCAAACTGGTCAGAGATATATCACTGGGTTGACCGATAGCAGGGCAAAGTTTTAACTTCCAACATTTAGTTCCTCTGATTGATTTCAACGAATAAAAAAAACAACCTCCGTATGCTAACGGTAAAAAAAAAAGATAAACGAGGATTTTTAAGACAATTGTTTTCTTCGTCCACTAACCTGTAACTTTTGCAAAAGCGCCTGCTGGCCTTCATGGGCTTCTTGCAGCTTCAAAAATTCCTTTTCCATCTCATTTTTCTGTCAAAAAGCGAGCTTGGTCAGCACACGTAATCGTAAAACTTTGCTGTCCAAGGTTTTCTCGAGGGTTAACACATGAATACGTGTGCAACAAAAGTTGCTACAACTCACTCTTTTTCTCTGCAATGACAGGGAATGTTTTGATATTCTTATACAACCCTTTTGGATAACAAAAGTTCCAAGTGCACGGGAAATTCTTACATGGGCGTGGAAGCTGAAAACAAGCCACCACTTTGATTCCACATTTCACCATTTCCTCCAGAGAACCAAAATGAGGAACTTAGAGCTAGTGCAATATGCATTCAGCTTCATACAAATTCTAATAAGGATTTTGTAATGTGCATTTGAGAATATTCCCAAGGAATTGACGTACGAAGAATTTTAATTTATCATTATTGATTATTACAAAAGTGACCAAAATAGGTAACATTACCTTAATGAGATCATTTTGAAGATGCTGAAGCCTTGCTTGAAGTTCCTGTTTCTTCGTTGATTCATCGGCTAGTTTCTTCTTCAGAAGAACTGCAATTTAAAGTAAAGAAACTAGTTAGTTACCAAAGGGAATTTTCAGCATCTTTTGGCAAAAATGGAAGTCGCAAACGTCTGAATCTTTGCAATTTTACAAAAGTTAAACGACTGGATAAATAGAAACTACAATGTAACATTGCAGATAATATGACATTGGCGTGCTGACAAGAAAAGGCGTTCATTGATAATGATTTTTAAGGCCGCTATCCAAGACAAATTTTCAGAATCCCTGTCAAACAAAATATGCTATCATACAACTTACTGATACCTTCCACAACACTACTTGAGTTAAAAAAAGGCTGGCCTGCAGCACACAATAACACAAGTTTTGTTCTTAGCTTGAGTAGCTTAAAGACATTTCCTTCTTTTATCACTGTGCATACGTTCTGCGCATCTCGGATTATTTGGGTTTCTTAAGGAATTTGCCCCCTAATACAACAATATTTTTGTGCGGCTTATGTATATGTGGGAAAGCAGATCTTAGCAAGGGTTATCAGAATCCAGAATCCAAAAATCCAAAAAGAAAATTGGGGGTAACCGCGCATTTTTCAGAGATAATTGAGCTTAAATTTGGAAAGCAATTGCCACACATTCTTTGTATTTTAACGCTTTTTTTAAAATTATGGTTGCTTAATTATCTCTGAAAATTGCGTGGTTACCCACATTTTTCTTTTTGGATTCCAATGACGCTTGCTAAGATCTACTTTTCCCCGTAGCCATAACCCTTGCAAAAAAAACATCTGTATTAGGAGGCACCGTCCTTAAGGGAAATGGGCTCAAGGCACCTTCAGTTCTTACGTCCAACGGGTTAACCACTAAGTTACCGTGCCTTCAAAATCCACACTAAACCATCAATAAAAGCATTTTTATCCTACTGAGCGAACCATTACAGTGTTTCTTGCAGCTGACATTTTGTCTTACCAAATTTCTGCACCAGCTCAGAATGGGTAACATTGTCCAGGTCTTTTGAGCTGACCATCAGCCTAGATATCTCGTCATGCTGACCCAACTCTCTTCTTAGTCTGCTGTTAGCTTCCTGTAAGAGTCAAATATACCACTGAGCAAATCATTTTGTAGCTAGCGGAACGGTAGCTAAACCCTCAGCCCATCAACACCAATTGTGATTTGCAATGATAGGAAGAGCCACATTTGCTCCAGAAGTCAGAGCTTAACCCGTTCAAAAGCACTTACACAATCGCATCAGTATAATAATTTGGGGGCAATTCCTTTCACGGGTGACTGCAGATGGGCCTGTAAAACATTTGTCCGTGTATAGTCCGGCTATGTTGACAACGCAATTACCCCAATTCAATATCTTTTTCACCTCCAGTCGTTTGCAATCCTCTCGAACATGCAGCAGGTCTGTTGCCATCTTTCTCATTGCTGTTCTGTAACGGTCCACTTCCTGTTAATCCAATCATATCCCAGAGAGTTATGAATTATATATTTTCAACAGACTATTGATTGAGGTATCATATCAATAACTACCTTTTTGTTTTTTACGAATTACTTAGAACTTCTGGACAGTGCATCCACTAACAGGCTCACTAAATTTAAGACAACAATACATCAAACTACTGATTACTTTTTCACGAACGAACGAACGAACGAACGAGTGTATTCGAGTATCGGAGTATTTAGCTTGAGAAACTAATTGTGGACACTATTGCATTGGCCAAAATAGACATAAAATAATAAAAACGGATTTAATATATATTTTCCTTGAAGAAGTTCTTCATCCGATACTAGCTAAGAGAAACAGTTGAAGAGGGTGTGAGAAATAGAATACAATTTGGTAGGTGGTGACCAGTTGGCTTCTTACAAGGCGTGACTACGGATTTGTACACAGGGCTGCCGTTTTCCAATCCAACTAGTAGTCAGAGATGCAGGCGTAACAAGGGGCATCCTGCATGACGTGTTAGCGCCTCTAACCACTTAGCCATGCTACATCTCTCATACATATAACAAATGTTAACAGTACAATGGACCTTCATTTGGTAATCCATCACAGCAAGGCTTCTGATGTCAAGATTTCCTCGGACCTGAAAATAAGATTTCCTCAGTTTAGGTAGCCTTCATGTGGTTGAGAAAAGAAACATTAAAAAAAATTATCCGCAACGGGTTTTAAAAAGATTTGGACAATGAAATTGGTATTTTAGCAGAGGAAAGAGATCGTTTCAACCATGGATATGCCTATTTCTAGAGCCTTAAACCAATTTATGGATCGTCTGAGATCTTCATATTTGAACACATACAAGTTCAAAGCAATCTCACTTGAGTTTTTAAACAGAGCAACCTAAAATACTTTGAAGAAGTCCAACACTTATCAAGCGCAGTTGTATGTCATTCACTCACAAACGTTCACCTCTCATTGCATTGCATTTGACACAATGGTGAATACAAGGCAACAGAATGGCTAAAAAAGGAAATGCTCACTTCTGGAGGAATCTGACTGCTACCGGCGACATCATGATCAACATGTCTGTAAGAGAAAGCAATAAGGAAGTGTTACATGTGTAATTTCATTGACTTCCAATCTAACCACAACAAACGTGCATTGGCTCATAGGTTTCAATGAAAGTGAGACTTATGAAAATGATAAACCACGCTCACTAAAAACTACGTCAGTATATAAGAACTCTAACAATGAAGACTATCGTATAGAATTTTCTGGCATTACACGCAGGTTACACAAAGCAAAGTGTTTTAGCCAATGCTATTTTGAACTCTAATGTCACTTTAGGACCCTTCTGTCAAATGTTCTTTTTTTCCAGATTGACAGATATAACCCATTGTTTCTAAGGTTAATGCATTAACCCACCCTCTCTCTGCTGGAGATGTCAAATTTGCCAGTGGAACATACTCCCTGACTGGCTCTGTCGTTGGCCCAGTGTACAAAGAATGAAACTGGGGCAGAATGGTTTTCACTGCATTCATTGGAGGAAGACCATGAGGCATCTAAAAAGAAACAAAGTGGTATTCAAACAATTGAGTATTTTGAAATAGTAACGGACTCAAGGGACATTACTGTTCAGTAGATTTCACACTTTAGGACTGCATCCTAAAGAGACCTACATTTGCACAGCAAAGTACTAACACCTAGCTAGGAATTTAAAATACCAGGAAATGGCAGTTTCATTTAAATGGTCACATAGTTACAGGACTTAAAATTTAGAAGTACTGACCGTTTACCTTAACTCAGGATAAATTACGGATATAAGAGAGTAACGCACCTGTTGTGTTGTGTCAATTTGCTGAGAAGCAGTATGTGAGGGTTGTCCTGGCTGTGCTGTCTGAGGCCCTGTCCTGAAGGTAGGCAGTGAAGGGAGGTGGGCTGTTGACAGTAACTGGTCTGGTCTCTAGAACATTCAATACAGTAAATAGCCATTAGTAACTGCTACATTCCTCGAAAGGCGTAAAACGACAATCTTCCGCAACATCATAAGTACCTCATCAGTGATTAGTCTGAGCACCACTCCAACTGTAGGACTTGTCCCTATAGCTGTTTTGAGATTGGAACCCTAAAATGGGCAGAGCAACAGCAACACATCATAAGGCAAATAGCGTCTTAAATGGCAAACGTAAAGTTAAGTCACACTCAGATCACAGGCAGGAGCTTATTCACGTTTCTATGGTATGAAGCAACAAGGAGTGGTGCCCCACATGGGTGGGACCACACGCACCTGGCTGGAGTTTATACAGGTTTCTGTAGTGTGAAGCAACAGGGAGTATGACTGCACCTCCCCCCCCCCAAAAAAAAAAAAACGGACAAGACTACAACCACCCCTCTTGGCATTTCTGTGGTACGATCGTAGATTCTTTTCTCTTGGTTGTAAATTTTTTTAGTTCCTCCAATTTAAATGCACTTTAAATATATTTCACACACCCGTCAAGGATACCAGCGGTTCTTTCTGTTCTGTTGTTGGGGCTGGCATAACTTTATATATAGTAAATAGAAGATGATTTACCTTGACCTGACAGCGAAGGAAATTTAAGTTATCAGCTGGATAACCAACCATGACAGAAAAAAAGGTGATCATCCCAACTGTGTGTGTCATCAAAACGATAAGAATTATACTTTTTATGCTTACATGGTAAGCACGCTAAGAATGTAAGGTAAGAATAAAGGACACAAAGAGTAAAATAAGCAGCCATAACAAATTAATTCACTGATTGCCTTACTTCAACTGGTAGATTATCCACTCTCAAACCCAGGTTAGCACTGTCCCACTGCAAGCATGAGAGAAGCAGCTGATCCAGTGTTTGGTACGAGTAACCAACTGGGCTTGTTAGCTGCCAGCCATCTCTAGTCAGAGCTGGAAGAACAGCAATACACTCTGAGTTTGTAAAGAATCCGACTGAAAACTGTCACTTGAACTACATTAACATTTTAACGACATTAACCCAAACCACACTAATGGCCTCTACATTTAATGGTAGGTGGAAGGAACTGTCTGTCTTTGTACCAAAGAGACTACACGTGTAGTTAATGGACGTCGCCCATAACCTGTTAGAGGACAGGGCCCGGTTGTTCAAAGCAAGGTTAAGCAAACCCAGGATAGGCGTCAACTTTGAAGCTACTGTCATAGCACAGCTTGGCGATGTTGAATCCTCTTAATTATTTTGGTCCCACCACTTTACTTAGGCTGCTTTTAAAATTTCTCTCAAGGGCAGCGATAAAAATGCCATTAAACAAGAGAAACAAAAACACTGGACAAATTTTAACTAAATAGGGTTACTGTGAATCGCCTTTTAAGCAAATGGCCCAGAATCAGAAGCATGGATGGCATTTGAATTTTCCTTTGAAGTTAACAGGGTGCAATGTTTACCTAAGTTTGTCCTGGGGAGGGCTACTTTGGTTCCTGGTACTGAAACATATGTCATCTTATTGTAACTCTCTGTAAGTCAATTATCTACTTTGTTGGCAAAAGTTGCTGCTGACAATGTGTCTTAGTTAAGTACTTTTTGGCATGTGGCAATGCCGGTCTAACTCACCAAAAGACAAGTTTTCAAAAGTGACTTCCAATTACCATCAGAGAATCAACGACTCACCAAGTGATGCTGGATAATATTCTACAACCAATGCTGCAGCCGCTGTGAACAAACTGGATTCATCCCCAAGAAAAAACATAGTCTGGTTCCACTGAGGTTGTTCCTGAGGTCCCCCAGCAGTGGTCACTTGAGGGGCTCCATGTACAGGTGTTGCCCCTGCTACAGCGAATGAAGTAGGGTGTGGTGACGGGAAGTGTATTGTGGTCACCGTCACGCCAGTCGGTCTTGGCTGAGATGATAGCATGGTTTCCCTGGTATGACACGAAAATACTCAGTATGATGGAAATGTCCTTGACAACTCTATACACGGGCATAGTACCGTTGCCACGTCACAATGACTTCCAGTAATTTGGGATGCCTTTTGAAGCCTTTATGACGGCTTCCATTTCAACTAGTCAGTCAAACTGCATCAATCCTCCATTGCCAAAAAGTGTGCATGGGCCTTGGCAATTAACATTCCGTGTCCCACAAGCTTTGTATTTTGATTGTCTAACTCAAACTGAAACCAACCATATGAAAGGCAAGTGCATAGCACTGTAGGAGAAATCTTAGGCCTTAACTTCAAAATAAGCAAAGTGTGTATGTTTGTGTCCAACAAACTAGCTAATTGCACTAGAGGGCTATAATTTTTACGATGAGCGATTTACCAAGAGCTAAAAGGTGTTTGTGTCATTCCAGTCAGTTCTGAGTAACCCTAATTTCGCCTCCTAGACGAACACAACTTGAAAAAAACAAAAGTACCCAGGAACTAAGTGAAGGACAAGGGAAGCTTTTCAATTTGAATTTTTAATCCATGGCAAGTGGATTCCTTTAGGCAAAAGCTGAACGGGAAAAGTCAATATTAAACAGTGAGATTGTAAATGTTCCTACTTGTATTCTTTCCAGTCAGCTACAATTCTTCCAGTTGCAATAAGGGGTCCCATCTGGCTACTGACTGGGGCTTCAAAGCTACGGAGTAATACCTACCATAAATAACATAAAAGACTGATGAAATTTACAAAACAGCTGCAGTTATCACTGAGACGAACAAGACAACGTCTCCAGAATCAACCCTGTAACTGAAACGCCCATGTTCCTGCACCTGCATCTTCTTGTAGGAGATGCAGGATTTACCCTAATGCAACCCTTTCAATAAGTGCCAACAGCAGGAAAAAGCACTGGTCACTTTGCAGAGTGACGTCAACAACTTTCTTGTTGTAAACTTGTCACAGAACAAAGAATCCATAAAAACTAACATTAAAATAAACTGTGGTTGTTAATGGATACAATTTTTAGCTTTTTTAATATGGTTGTCACAAGCATTCTGCAATTCTAAACAGCAATGTTTGTGAAACATTCATTTGTGAGGCACGTAATTCTTGCATATATTCTGTTGGAGTACCGCAAGACAAACATGTTTGTTAAATCAAAAAAAGAGGCAAGAAATCAAATTCACCACCCTCCTGTGTCACCAAAATTTTAACTGTTCCCTAATGTTTCACGTTCGTCTCCTATACTTTACGAGTTATTGAAAGGGCTGCTGACAAGCAGTTGCAAATTGTGCATCTGTAATGCACATTATAGCCCAGAAACATGTAAGAGATGCACAGCAGAAAGATGAACAAGGATGCACACAAGGCTAGAACTGAAGGAACATTTAGAAAACAAAAATAGACTTTTGAATCTTTAGCTTTTTTTGCATCATTTCATTTCAGTGGTTTATCAACTGATACTGGCTGAAACCTTGAATGTAATGTGTGTTCTGTTCAGTGAGTACTGCTTTTTTCAACAAATTTTTTGCTTCCTCAGAGCTCAGTTTCGACGTTTGCTCTCCCTGATGTCCTTGTAGCCAGAGATTTAGTGCTTCAAACATAGGTTCCTATGCATCACGGTATTTCAACCATCAGCTTAGACTATCTTGAAAAAAATCCAAATTCTATAAGCAAGAGTTATTACAGTGTAATTGCACATTAGTAGCTGTAGCTCATGGAATGTGGAATTTTCTTCAAAATGGTTTAAGCTGATGGTTGGACCATCACGAAGCTTAGGAACCTCAGTTTCAAGTTTCTTACAGTACTGATCTCATTCACATGCATACCTCTAAGCCATACATCTTTGAGCCAACAGAAGGAAGCAGTAACTTGTCCATTTTCTTAATCAATGTGATGTACAGCCTGATATCACCACTAAGCTCTGGATTGGGCTGTCAAAATTAGGAAAAACGAATCAAACCTGCTCAATACAGTTCTTAAGCCTACTTTTCATATGTCTGGTAAAACACAGGTGATCTGGGATTTCTTTGTTTTGCGACCATCCCAGATTATCTGAATTTAGAAAACCATGACAGTGACAATATCCTCAACCACCTATGATAAATTAGCAAAATAGAAAGTGTTTCATATCATCGCGGTTGTGCTTTTGTAAGTGACAAAAATCTGGAAAAAAAAGTCCCAGTCGTCTGGGATTTTCCCAACACGTGAAAGCCAGGCTTAAATCACTTAATTCCTCCTCCCCTGCAGGTAATATGGTTGGAAAAATGTGTTCTTTGCAAAGACTTCTGCAGTGCACCAAGATGAAACCTCAACTTCAACACTTCAACTTAGTTGGTAAATCTTATATTTTGCTTTTCTTGCATTGTAACGCAAAATATATGTAATACCTGAACTAATTCCAGATGGTACTGGTGAAAGGGCTTCAAATGACCAAGAGGTACTGTGTATTCTGTAAGCAATTCCTTGCTTGGGTGGTCTGCTACCAGCAGGATAACAACTGTACAAGGAAACAAGCACTTACTTAAACTTAAACAACTCAACGTTTTTAACTCAATATTCTCCTTCTATAAGCCTTAATTTTGAGAAGAAGAAGAACATTTATTTAAACTACAATTTTCCGATTTAATGGTCCATCGTTATCACAGCAGAAAGGATACAATGACGTCATTCACTCAAGAGCTTCAGAATGCAGTGTGTGAACACAGCTTATTACTTAAGCAAAACACGAGTTTGAGAGTCTAGAAGCTCAAAACTTCCGTACTGCATACTTAATAAGCCACTTTCACACACACAGCATTCTAAAGCCCTGAGTGAATGATCTCATTGTATCCTTTCGGGTGTAATAATGGCGGACCATTAAATCAGAAAATTGCCCTTAAAATAAACAGTCTTCTTCTCAAAATTAAGGCTTGGAATTTCGCTTTGGGACTGTTTAGTACACAAAGTTTCGAGATATGAAGAAAAAAAAGTGATTTTTTGATCATAGTACCCCTTTAAGTAATAGATGACAATCAGCATGGGAATGAAATTTAGCAAAATTTCTCTCTTTGTTGGGAGGAAGTGAATTTTTATCACACTTCCCAAGTTTGTTAGATTTTGCTGATAGATTTTCGATTTAAATTACGCCAAAAGGGTGTCACTGTTTACTTGTTATTTCACTCATCCCAAACCAATTGTATGTTGAAGTAAAAAGCATTTGCTGAGACTAAATATTAATAACATTTGAAAATGAAGAAAAATAATCCAACAACATTGCAAATCAACAAAACCAGGGCTGAAAATATGGCATTTGCAGTTTGCTCATCAACAAAGTACCAACATATGGTGTCATTCTATTGTACTCGCACATACACCTACAACTGATGTCAGGTTCTGTGTTGATTTCAGAAACGTGAACAGCGTAACTTAGCCCATTACATTTCCTTTGCACAACATTTCAGACTCTCGTGACTAAACTAAGCTTGCTCCTTTTCAGTGCTCTCAAAAGCAGTTTAATGGTGGCAGGTAACACCAGAACCAAAACTCAAGCAAAGGGCTGCTGTCAGTACTCATGGGAAGTTATATTGCAGGCATTTATTTTGCAGCATTTTGCAACTGGAACAGTGCTGCAATAAGCCTAGACAGGTACAGGCACTTAAGATAAGCCAAATGGCTACCATTTTTGGAATGGGACTCTACTAAGAGTTCACTAACTTTGAAGTCACAGTAGTTGCACCCTTATAGCTCTCATCAATTTAAAAAATCATGAAAATCACGAACGTTAATGACTGACTAACCTTCATCCTTAGTTTCTTCCTCTCTGACCTCAACCAACAGCAATTCCTCCCAAGATGGTGACTGTGTTGGTTGTATGGCAGCATGGGTAACAGACTGCCCCATTTGCATCTGGGCATCTGCTTTTCCCGTTTTCCTGTAAACAGGCACAAAATGTGCCTTAGCTTACTACTTAATACTGAGGTGTCTTATATTTTAGACATACAAAATCCTGCATGTTATTTTGCTATTCTTTACACACCCTGCTATGTACGGTTGAGGAGATCTTCTATTTGATTTAAATGGCAGTCCTAGAGCCCCATGAGCAAGAATCACCACTTCACAGTATCCTTCCCTCGCCAAGTAGCTTCCACTCAGATGCTGTACAGGTATGCTGTTTACCTGAGGCCCAAGGGCAGACTCTTGAATCTGTACAAAGAGAAGATCAAGTGTTTTTGAAGTCAATCCCAAACCCAACTTACAACTACAGCAGGAAGAAAGCAGGCGGACATAAATTCTCGTGTCTTCAAAAACTTGGAACGTCTAGATCAATGAGTGATTTTGATCAAGAAAGGTAATAAAAAGGAAAGAATTAGAACTTTGATGACCCGTTTCATCTAAGTTTGCAGTTTAGTTCAATTTCTAGGGGACACATAATTGATAAAACAGACAAAACCATGGATTGTATTGTCATCAAACACTTGAATTGGGCATTTGACAGTTGTCACTCAACAACTGTAGGAAGCACTGGGCTCTGGCTCATGCGCTCTACGATCTCTATTGTATTCTCAACTGTAGAATATGCAATTTATTACAATTTTTATAATATGTGGATTTTTCCTTATTTTATTTGCTAAAAGGAAAAATACTAGTAAGTCATTTATAACTGCAATGGTAGGGAACACTCACTGTTTTGACCACCATTGAAGTATCTGATGCTGATGAAGGACCTGGCCCAGGGTCCCCAGGAACTGGCAACAGCTGTGGTTTGACTCTCTTAGGCTCCTTCATGGGTTCTGGTAGAAAAGGTCCTTAATTTAAGAACAGGGACCAAAGACAACTAAAAGTAAAGGTTTCCCACTGGGCTACCGGCTCTTCAGTTGTATTTGTCAGGGCACTTTCTCGGATACTCAACTGCTAAATTTAGTTTTTCCTCAATGGATAACTTCCTTTAACCACCAGCAATATATAAATTAGAAAATGAAAGAGATCAACGAAAAGCTAATGATTTAATTTAAAACATTTCTGTTACTTTTTAGCAACAACAAAGCCTTTTTGTTAATACATAATGTACTGTAATATCACAAAGTGAAAATATTGCATACTGATTTGATTCTTGGGAATAAATGGGTGAATAATGTGTAACGGATGAATAATGTGCAAAAACCTACTGTAACCTCTCTGTTTCCATCCATAAAATGCCAGTTGAGCTGCCTCAACATTCCTGTAACTAATGCTGCTTTTGCCAATCTCAGCCTTTTCCTTTTTCTCTACAAAACTAGAGCTATCATCTGCAGTTCCTTGCCATATTTGCTGCAATTCCTGGTCTATTGAAGAATCGTAACTCTCTGCATCTAGGTCAACTGGACTGTCATTGACATGGTAATCCTCGGGTTGCACATTATCAAAGTTCTCTGCTCTGTACTTTGGTTCTATTAGCTTTTCTGCTGCAAATTTACCTTGTGCTTCGCCTACGTTTGGTACTTCTTCAGAGTAATGCTTAGGTATGTCTAGAACTAGCTCTGTCCTCCCTAACTCAAGAAAACTATCAGCTAACTTTCCTGAATGTTGCTGTCCTATATAAGGAGATACATATTCCTTTCCTGCCAGCTGACTTCTGTCCTCCCCTACAACAATTCAAACCACAGTAACTGACGAGCACAATATAGTGTAAAATTATTAACAAGACCTCTACATTGTGTATAAATATTATTTGGCTATTTTCTGGAACTCTGTGTGATCGATCTCTTGTGATCTTGAAGTAACGTTTTCCTAACACTGTAGTTAAATTTTAGATGTTAGTGCTCCCACTGTTAAGTCTTCATAAAATAGAATCATGTAAGCATGGGTAACATCAGGGAAACATCACGTGCAGCAGCAGCTAGAGAGTGAAATCGTCCTCACAGTCATGACTGCGACTTTTGCCTTCCTCCAGTGCATTGCTGGATAAACCTAGGGTCGCCACCACAAGTTGATTATAAGTTTGTTGCTGGTGAAAAAACTCTTGGCACCTTTTCCACCCAATAATTTGTGGCAATACATGTACGTGCCAGTCTATATTTAATCATTAACATAAAGATAAATTTTAATCGCCAGATTTACAATTCAGAATCTCCTTATCTCCTATTTCTCTATTGACTACAAAAATTTGGCTCTTCATCACTCACATACTGAAATGACCTCCTCATCCTTCCCCTCCTCCTCTTTGTCCTCTAGCCATTTTCCCCTCTCCCTATCCTTTGTTCCGATTACTGGAAATTCACTATACACTGAGATACTGGGACAAAAGTTCGCTAAACTTCCTGCCTTCTGTTGCTGTTCAATTATAGCCCATCTAGCTAAAATGGAGTACAAAATAAAAGCAGCATGTAGTATGAGCCTCCTACATGGACATTGTCCTGGCATGTAACCTTACTTCTTTCTTCACAAATGCCTGCTCAGTAGAAAGGTTATTTACAAAGAACCTCTGCAAGGGGGATACACTGTACATAAAGTACCTGACTAAGTAAGTCATGATAGGCTACAAAACCTAATTTGTGCATGGGAATCGTTAGGGAAACCCATTACTGATATTAAGACCTATCCTTTTCTGCCTTCAAAAAGTGTGTCCTGAGTAGGAAATCCCAGGTGACTCAGCATCAAGCATGCAAGTGGGCTATAGTTGTTGCTGGTTTATGGCTTTTTGGTTTGAGGGTTTTTCTCTGGGTCCTCCAGTTTCGCTCCCACTCCTACAAAACCCAACTTTTTGAGGACATGCATGAAAGTACTTGCAGGCAATGTGGGATCAATCGTCATCACTGTCGTCATCATCATCAACATCATCATCACTATCATGGTCACCATCACCTATTGTCATCGTCATTGTCACCATTACCATCATCATCATCATCGCCATCATCATCACCATCACTATCATAGTCACCATCTTCATTGTCATCATCATCACCATCACCATTGTCATCACCATCATCAGTTACCTCTTCTGATTAATAACCAGACTGCAATTTTATTAATAAAACAAAGATTGGGCTTCTTGAAGCTTCATCAAAATACCTTCCCTTTCTTTTCTTTTCTTCTTCATCTCCTTCATGTCAAATCCAAACTCAATACTAGGACAAAAGTTGGCCAAACTTCCTGCATCTTCCTGTCTCTTAGGTATGGAATGTCTGCCTACAATAGTTGAATATTTTTTATACTAACAGTAAAAGCCAGCTATCTGATTCAATACTCAACACCAAGAAACTGGTTTGAAGCTTAAGATTGAAGATATTGTTTAGTGTTGTTTCGTGAAGGAATATAGCAGACATACAAAATTATGCATGTATTGTCTGATCAATAATAGATAGACAGTTTTTTTTTTATTTTTCTGCAACACTGAACAATAAATTTACCTCCAGCATTCTCCTCATACCAATTTGTTCCAGGTTTGAGCTAGTTGTATTTAAAACTAAGACACCACAAATTAAGGTAAGTGAACATAAGATGGGATCAAATTCATAATGAAAACACATTTTGAGCAAAGTCGTGTAAAAGACATAGCTGTAATAACTTGCTTCCTGTGCTGCCACAACAAAGACAATTCAGGCTAGATTTGGTACTGCTAGAGAAAAATTAGATATGGTATAATTATGTGTTGTGGGTTAAAATGAATTTCAGGTCAAAATGATTTCAAACTATAGTTTGATTTGTATTTTCCTCTGTTTTTGTAGTCATTATCATCAAACTGAAACAAAAGAATTAATACAAATCAAACTAGTTTGAAAACAGGGAGAGCGATGCAAGACAGGATAAAGAACACGACAGTGATATACGGCTTGCTCGTACGCAAACCTCCGCAGTTTCGAAACACGCTAATGAAACGGGGCATCTTCCTATTTGGAAAGAAGTTAAGTTCATTGATCGTGACCCTCACTGGTACACATGTAGGGTGAAAGAGGCTATCCATATAAGACTTCATCCTAACAACATCAACAGAGATAGTGGAATCGAAATTCCAGAAGCTTGGATACCAACGATCAGAAAGCACAACAGCCGACCAACCACAAAACGGACCTGTGAGGGAACAACATCTAATAGTCAGAATAATAATGAGGATCGAAATGCACCAATAGCAGCGAACCATCATGCTACAAATAGCGACATGTACACAATCGACCTCATCGTCTCATGAAGACTAGCAGTATTGCAGTCGAAACGTTGCGATCAACAACTCAAAGCAATTCCATCGTGAGACAAATGAATAAATGTTCGTCTTACCTAGTTTGAAATCATTTTGACCTGATATTCATTTTAACCTACAACATATGTACAATGTTATAAATTCATCCCTAAACAACAGAGAACTCTGCAACCAGTAAACCACATTTGCTCACCCTACACAGCTTTCTGACAAGTAGAAATTAAAACTACCAAATTTCTTTCTAGTGGTACTACTTACATACTGAAATATTCTCTCTTTCAACAAGTTCGTCATCCTTAATATTGGACTTCATTTTCCTGGGCTGCCTGCTTTCAGTCCCTGGTGGTTTCATTTTGTCTTTTGCCAAAGGAAACTCACTCATAGGACACAAGTTGGCCAAACTTCGTGCCCTTATTTGCTTTCTGGTCAAGGGATCTATGTGCTCTGACACTGCTACACTGCTTAACTGTCTATCTGTCTCTTCACCTGCTATTAATAGAAATTAGTAAGCTGTCACTGAGCTAGGATTGGTTAGTTGACTATCATCAGTTCATCAGTTTCCATTTGTCCCCAAGTGGGACAGTCATCTATACTTGTTGAATAATTGACTAATAAGTCAGTGAAACACTAGGAGATTTTACGTGGTACAGACTGGTAATTTTTACCAGTGAGCAATCCTGATCACAGCAATTTCACAGAATGCTAGATAGACCTTAACTGCCTCTGATTTTGATTTCAAATATAAATTTAATGGCATTTGCATGCTGGAATGCCTGCTTTAGCATTTCTGCAATTTTGATGAAATTGATCAATGTGTACTTTATGTAATATATCAACAACAAGGGGGAGTGGTTCATCAGGGTATCCTGAAACACCGAGAAACTGATGAAAGCACGAGACTGCAGGCTGACTGCTTTTATTGTTTCGAGGTGTTTTGATACCCTGATGAAACACAAGGCCTGAGTTGTTGATACGATAATCAACAGTTTACTGACAAGCAAAATTTGTTTGCTTTTGTGAGCACAAGCTTGTGATTAGCACGTAGTTGGTTGTTTGCAATGCTGGCAAAAATGCCACATTTTTTTTGCAAACCATTTAAATGGCAATGCTAATATTTGCATTGGCGTCCTTTTCAATTGTGACAGAACTACCTTCGGAATCATCCTGTTTCGACTGCCAAAAAGTTATAAAGACAAAAAATCCTTACTGGCCTTATGCAGGCCTAAAAGTAAACTTCAGGAAGGTAAGTCAGGAAGCGGCAAGTGAAGCGAGTAATAAAATTTGCTGTTATCAAGCCAGGAAGCACAATCATGAATTCAAAGATTGCCTTCACCGAGTGCGAAGACTTGAAGAACAGTTGGAGCTTTCCCAGCAAGTCTCAGGTACAATCGAGAAAAAATTGTCCACAGTGTTTGGCAATGTTCACGAATTGCTCTATAAACATGAATCTCATGAACTGCAATGTAAACGCAAATGTTAACTGCAAACAATAATTTATCATGGAAGGTAATAAACATTTGTTCAAGCACTGCATTGTTTTTGCTAACTGATTTCCAAACACACGTGTTTGAATATCCAAACACGCTTGATTTCATCTGTTCTTTACCGGGGTATAAAGGGGCATCCATGTGACCCAAATGGGGCCAGGCAATTGGTTTATTACCTCATGCATAATTAATGAGTTTGAGAATTAATAGTGTTGTTAATGTTATTAAATTTGCTATACTAAATCATCTCATTAGCAATTCATTGTCAATCAATTTTCCTCAACAGGAACTTGTAATAATTTGTTTATGACCAAGTGATATTTTGTTACAGTGTATGTCTTAAGCTAGTAGCACCTATTTTTAAGCGAGGTACCTATTGTAATAAGTCACAACAAGTACAAAGCTGTGTCTGCATGTGAATTGTTCTCTCTTGGCAGGGACCAAGTGAATTGTCCACATTAACAAGATACATTGTAGCTACACTGTAGCTGTGGTGAAATCATGAATCAGCATTACCTAGAGTTCTCCACTTCACCATTTTTTTTCTTTTTTGCTGGTAGCAATGAAGCCCATTTCACCTTATTTGGCCAAAGCTTCTAAAAACACTTCGTTTTCAATACGCTTTTTCTCCGAAATGAGCACGGTCACCCCCAATTTTTTGTTTTTGCTTTTCTGACGTGAGTTGGTCAATACCTAATTGCAGCAAAAGGCAAAAGTTTTGAAAAAATCTGAACATGGGAAGATTTTGGGCACCAACATCCTTAAGTGTGAATAAACTTTCAACTGAGCACAAGTAGACTTACATTCCTCTGTATCATGATCACAAAAACCAACTCACCCTTCTTTTCAGGTTCTTCATGTTTCAAAGTCACAGCAGCGCTTATCACACCACAGTTAGTACAAATCCCTTCATTATCCAAAACTTCAGTTAACGTGATGTTGGTCTCAAACTGATACAGTTCCTTGGAATCTTTTGTGGACGGTGTTTTCTGTCGCACTGCAGAGAAGAGAGCACATTGTCTTGGGAACACATTAAAGACAGCCTCTCCATACTTGTCTCCTTCGTGCATGGGATTCTCAGGGAGATGAAATGCTTCAATCATCAGTTGAATATCTCCTTCTGCACTATCTGATAATCAAAGATTATACAGTTAATAGTTGTTTTACACAATGATCTCAATTTAGGAATTAGCTTATCTACAAAAGGTAGTTTTGGGTGCTAAAAAACTGGCCATTTTTTATCTCTGATCTGAGTTATATTGTCCTGAAAAATAAATGTAAGTTGCTTTCCTTCATCATGAGTCTCTTTCTTTCTATCAATCAGATGTGAGTAAATTATGACAAACGTTGTTTCTCACAGATTGAACTCTATGTCAATCACTTGAAAATCATTTTGTTCTTCGGTTTTTGTTTTCTAGCACTTCCAAGTGAAACTCTCCCTGCCTCCCCTTCTGGAAATCCAGATCTGAACCTCCCAACTCACACCTTTGGAATCCAGTCCTAAACACCCCCCTCCCATGCCTTCAGAATTCCAGTCCAAGGACCCCCCCCCCTCCCTCTGAATTCCAAGGTACTGCTGGTGGTATGAGTATGGATATTTTTAGGAATGACACAATTAAGGAAGTGCTGCACATGCAAGTTGTTCCCATGTTTCTTTTTTGTTGCTGTTGTTGTTTGTTTTTTTTTTGGGGGGGGGGGGGGGAGACTCACAGAGGGCAGTGCTGCACTCTCACACGCAGTGCAATTTTTTCTTGCAAAGGCTCTACAACAGCTCAAACTGATAAACTAGAAAACATGACACTGTGCAATATGCATTGTTTCATGCAATTTGACATAAGGGAATGTGGCATACTGACATGTGCACTCACTCCTATAAGCCATGTATTCAGGGGCAGATTCAGTGGGGGTGGATTGGGTGGCTAGCCACCCCCCCTTTGAGGACATTTAAATTAAGAAACTGGGAACAAAACTATCACTGATGCAATTTTGTCTCCAACTGTTCCGATTGTTCTGATATTTAAAATTGTAAATATGTTTCTCCAGCATTAAAACTTTAAAATGTAAAAAATTAGATAAATTTTTTCGAAATTTGCAATGTAAATAGCTTTTAAGAAACAGACAGTTGTCTTGCAGAAACCACTTTATCCTGATGATGGACACTTGTTCTGATATTGTCCTGTCAGCCACCCCCCCCCCCCCCCCAAAAAAAAAACCTGGATCTGGCACTTTTGATTCTAGGTTTACTTTCTCACCAACAAGCGCCCATTACAAGCTATGAGTATTACACTGAGTAATAATTCATGTAGACAATTTCCAGCGTAATGCCACACATCTTAACTGTCATTATTATAACTGTGCAACATGCACCTGGAGGCATCCAAAAGGAGATTGATGAGTCTGTGAATGTTGCCAAGGTCTCAGGATCCCCATCCTCTAGACATGCATCAGTAGTAAACTCATGATCATCCAACGGTACTTTAGAATCACCCACATAGATTTTTACTGTTGACGGATTAACTTTACTTCCAGCTATTCTCAGTATGAGGAAGTAGCGTCCAGTCGTCACAAAATGGGCACTGAATATATCAATGGTGAATCGAAGGGGTAGATTGCTAACATCCATCCCGTCTTAAATTTGTGAACCTGCACACAAACAAAAATGATATCAACATCAACTTGTCCTTTGAACACTTAAGGCCTTGCTAGGTTAACAAATACTGATGCGGATACAAATGTTTTTCTGTTTAGCTGTAAGAGAAACAAGTTTTAGAAATAAGTCTTGCTCAGTTTTCTGACATAATGAATGTTAGAATTATGTGTAGATCATCGCAGTGAATGTGTTTCAACCTAAGCGGCTGAAAAGAAGAAACCTGAAAAAATCCAGTTCGCTTGATAGCTCAGTTGGTTTAGATCAGCGCTGTACCGGTATCGCAGAGGTCATGGGTTCGTTTCCCATTCAAGCCTGAATTTTTTCAGGTTTCTTCTTTTCAACCGCTTAGGTTGAAACAACTTCACTGTGATGATCTACACATAATTCTATCTTTATCCGCAGTTCAAATATATGAATTTCATATATTAATATTCATAATGAATGTTGTCGAACCAAGTCGAAATTTTCCTTTTGAAAACAAATTGCAAGAAACAATGCTGTGCAACAAATATGTTGGCCAATATGTTTTCCATTGTAGGTAAGCCCTTACTTCGCATCAAACCGTAAACATGGATAAAAACCCAGCTAACTAACAAACAAATGCACACATGTTAAACTGTCATAAAAAAATGATTACAAAAATGTTAGTCAGAGCCAACAGACCCCCAGTCTCATCGGCTGTGTCTGCGGACACTCCTGGGACTATCGGATAATCGAAAACAGAAATTATCGTAAGAACAGTAACAAGCTATTATATGCTCGTTGTTAAGCCTATATATATAAAACTCGTAAATTCATCAAGTGAACATTAATTTTTCACACCACCTAGAAACACTCGCAAACATATTTAAGCTCAATATTTTACAATAACGAAATTTCCCAGATAAAACGATCATCTAAAGACCATCCACACAAATTTTCCAAGAGGGAAGGCTTATAAAGAAGGTTATAAGTTCATTTGTTTACTTACAAAATTACCGTCATCAATTTCCTATCGATTAAGTACTGCTCGTTTGCTTCCAAATTAATTTATCTTTTACCTGAAACTCTGTTTACCTTGGTGTCCAGTCACTTATTAGGTCACATCTTGAGGCAATAAAAGGTTTTGATCCATCGTTCTTCTTGAAGCTTGGAAGCAGATTACAAGACTTGCTGAAATAAAAAATTTAGCTTGACAACGCTTGATCACAGTTGCCACAACTGTTCCGCCATATTTGATTCGCTTTGATTTGCAGTGGACGAGGTAGACTGGGGATGATGAGGTTGTGTTCATTTGTGTTTTATATTTTTACTGTTCATATTGGCTGGGTTAGGCGGGAAATTTCTAGCCAACAGAGCCACAGTCGTCAGCGTCTCAGCTCAGCTGGATATTTTTTAAAAACGTTCAGGTAAATAATGTTTGTAAGGTGCCTGCTGGCAGTGTTCTTAAGACTGCTTCCATGTAGTATACTCTTATTATATGGTTGAACTCCTCCCCCATGAGACCGTCACCTTGTCATGGTGGTAATGCTTGTGTGTTTCCAAGAAGTAGAGCCCCTGGCAGGGGCACCCATGCCGGAAAGGTCGAAAGGTAGAAACCAGACACAATATAATCTCTTGGTATGAGGAGGACTGGAAGAGGGGTCGGTATGCTTTGGGCTAACAACATGATCATGTAAAATTAAATCATGTTACTGAAACTACACCGAGTGTTACCATCTTTCCGGAAGAAGCAGCAGTGGCCAACTCTTCGCACGAAGGCGGGATGAATGAATGCTGGTGGCGAAAGCCATCTGGATGCCAACAGCCGGATGTGGTCATTCCTGAATCCAAAGAAACAGATGAAGGTGGTTTTTGGAATGAAAGGACGATGTATGCTCCAAGGAAGGCCGCGCAGGTGGCTAGCGAGATGAGAAGATATGGATTGGAAATCCTTGGTCATAGTGCCACCTGTCAGTAAGGAAGTCAAGAAGAGAAGATGGAAGTGGATAGGACATGTTTTAAACATGCAACCGAGCGAGGGCCCTAGAAAGGCATTGAAATGGCTCCCATTTGGTAGGAGGAAAGTGAAAATGTGGTGGGTTCGAGCGGTCACACACATAGTGGTTATTCTCATATGGCTTGGGAGTCGAATAACCTCTCCCCGGGTGGAGATTTGAACCCTCCCCCAGGAATTACTCTCCATCTGGCTTAAGGACCGAGTAATTCCTCCCCTGCCTCACCGGGTAATTTTTTTTCATTGTTATTATTATTATTATTTTTGTTATTTTTCAGTCACTTTACGTGATAACGCCCGAAGAGACGCCAGAAAATTTACTTGCCAAAAACGAAGTCTGCAATGGGCCAATCTACATTCACGTATACCGCAAGAAAGGAACGGAACAACCTCCCAGAAAAACTCCGCACGAGCGACTTGAGCCTAAACACTTTTAAAACTAGAACCGTTTAAATTTTTGTTAGAACTGGGTAGAAAACATCACATTCGTGGCGTATAGCTTTTTGGCTGTTTGGTTGTTTGTTTGTTTTTCCTTCTATTTTTATTTCTGATATTTGAATTTTCTAATTAATCATATTTTTATGGCTAATCACGGTTGATACCAGCGTTACTTTTATTCCGCGAATCGGTTTTTCAGGATAAATAAAGCTTTTACTATTATTACGATTATTATTTTCCTTGTTTAATTTTTAAAAAAAGAAGAAAGAAAGAAAGAAAGAAAGAAAGAAAGAAAGAAAGAAAGAAAGAAAGAAAATGTATATTTAAAACAAAAAGGTTTAAAACTTTGACTGAAAGTTTGTTGAATGAATTTAGCGTTATCCGGACGTTAACATGTTATTTAAGAGGCGAGCAGAAATGACCCAGGAATGGCGTCCAATTCTCGTCCCCTGTTTTTTGAATTCCGCTTCGAATTGATTCCTTGTTCACAATTCGCTAACGAGTGGCATGAAAACCTATCCGATATATGACGATTCACTTTGACGATCTGGGCGGCGCAACATCGCTCCTGTACAACGTCGTGCCGAGATCAGCGTTTCATGGATGAACTGAAAAGGCCTACCTGACATGGTTTTTCCCGGAGGGAGTTCCCCTTATACTGCTTCAGGAGCATGGCTGGCCTATATGGGACATGTCGCTGGACAGGGTATAGTTTTTGGGCTCTCTACCCTGAACAGGGTATACAATTATCTGCGAGTCCCTCCTAAATAGGGTCTGAACCCGTTCTGAACTGGGTATGGTCACACGATAGTCGTCGTCAAGTGGTTTATACAGTATTTAGCAACCCTAGATCGAAAGCATGTGCTGGGTTTTCAAATTTGCTTTCATTGTGTAATACAAGAGAGTGCGTATTTAGTTCTTGCCCTAAACAGGGTCCTGACATAGAAGGTGTCGTCCTTTTCAGGGTAGGCCGTATTCTAATTGTAGTTTCAAACCTTCAGCGGCACCACCATACCCAAGCATGGGTAAAGTACCCCCATCCGGGTAGTTTTCGTGCCGGTACAAGAGCTATCCGGTAAAGTCTAGACATAGCCTGAAATGGAAAATCGATGAAACCTTTTCTCTTACAGCTTTCCCTGTCATTGCCCGGTTTGATTGGATCAATATGGGAATAGAAGCAGCTGGCATTTTAAAATCCCTAGTCTTCCAGCAGACTGCATTTTCCTTCCTTGCGGATTCTCCGCTCGTTTTATCTGATCAGGTTCGCAACCTTTCTTTGGTGCATATGCTGGTGCGTGACCAGTCTTTTCGCCCAGAGATAGCCTAGCGAGAAAACACGAGAGCGCTCACGAAAATTCGCAGATGAGGAGCTCTCCCGCGCATCAGGCGACTTCCGCGCGTGTTCGCGTGTTAACGTCTCGCTTGTCTCGACTGTGCCAGAGCGAAAAGGGACTCAAAAGCTCGTGGTCGGGGACGAGAGGGAAAGACAGGGTACATTCTCAACAGTTGCTTATCCATTGACCACACAGAACTACGAGGAAATGAGTTTTATTCACTCAACAAAGCGCCAGTGAATCTGAACAAATAATCGAATCTAACAGGTTACCGGTTTTAATCTTAACTAAAACAGACGGAACCGTAGAAAAATAGCTATGGTCAATACAAAAATACCTTTTAGTCCAATTTGTTTCTCTTTGGGTGACTCTTATGTGGAAAACTCCCCACAATTTTAACAAATTCACTCTGTTCTTTCCATACAAGTAAATTTTAATACAAAACTACCGAGCACCCATAAGCTATGCTTATCTTTTATTGTTTAACAAACATTTAATCCGTTATTACTGTACATATATAGATACATGGTACTGAATTTCTAATTTCAAATATTTAAAGAAGAATTTCACACAACTGCATGCTTTGACGACCGACCATTTACCCTGAAAATTAAGAGAAAATAAGATCAAAATTGAAACTGATATAAAGGCAGGAAAAACATTAACTGCAATGTTAATAATCCTCTCCCTGTCAGAGTCAAAGTCCCAAGAGTGACAAGCATCTACCTTCTCCTTACTAAATCACTACTTGATCAAACATGCAAGTCAAGAGAATAAAGGAAATGACCATCAAAAGAACAGCTCTTGAATTTTATGCAGTCTCCCAACTAGTACCATAAGAAATTTATGGAGAACAGTTAGGAGAAAATGCATACTGATATTGGCGCCTAAAGGATTAAAAGTACACAGATTTAAAGGGGAGAAAAAGAAGTTTGCTGTTACCTCCAACACCAGAGGGTTAATTATGGCTTTCTTTGGCCATTTTTCTCATCTTTCCCTTTAAACTTGGTCGCTGAAACAAAATCAGTAGCGGTTATTAACAACTCAAGGGGAAAAAGTCTGTAAAAATAAGTAAAAAATAAGTAAAAGCTGAGTCTAAGGCTTCGGTGAAAACTAATGCAACAACAAATAACGTTCTTGAACACAACTGTTGAACAATGTTGAAAAAAAGTTGAATGTTATTGGATGGAAAATCTGATGACAAGCAAACCTTCGTTCATTATTATTCAACATTAATCGATATCATACGGGGTGGCAAAACGCGGTTAACGTACTGAATTTTTACAGTGAGGGTTCAAGAATAGAAATGCTGGACCTGTATGGCCAAGGACTAAAAGCCCAGTAATACGAGCAACATTTTCGTGCAAAGTGTCGCGCAACAATGTTGTGTTGCAAGTTGAGATTGTTGGGTGCGCGTATTACCACCTCTGCGCGCAACAAATTTTCATGTTGCAAAAGTAGAAGTGACGTTTACTTTTTGCAACATGAAAATTTGTTGCGCGAGAAGGTGGTAATAGGTACAACAAACAATCTCCACTTGCAACGTAACATTGCTGCCCGACAAGTTTCACGAAAATGTTGCCTGTATAACTGGGCCTTAACAGGACACTGTTGCGGATTAGCATGCGCGAAAAATATCATCTTCCGGTCGCGCCGATTCACTTCAAAACATTTGACCACTATTTTTTTTTTTCCTCTCTAGGGTGAATGGAAAATTCGTTTTCGTCCACAGTTTCTGTGTGTTCCACATAACCGCCGCTTTTTGCCCACGCCAGTTTGAATTTGACAATTCAAACCTGAAAAATTCAGCATGGATTTTTCTTGTTTCAATTCGAGTAACTGGCACATGCGGTTATGTGAGTGTCCCTTAAACAGCACGACATGCAAGTGCCACCAACTGCAATAATTTGCATAGTTCCATGCGATCCTTAACGGAAACTAACAAACGTGAACTTGTAGAATTCGTACCTGCAGTTTGGTACATGGCCACACGAGCGGCAACTGAACCCATGGCAGATGATTCAACCTATTGTAAAGATGCAATCAAGAAAAAGCACGATTATTGAGGCGCAGAGAAACGGTGAAACACTGCGCGTAATTTCTTAATGACCCTGTGTCCACCCTTGAAATTCCGAATTAAAGTGTTTGTGGACGCACTGCCATGAATATCATTGCACATCATGATTGTGTTACATCGTGTTTTCGACAAACAGGTCCTATTTATAGTCCTTGCCGATATTTTTTTTCGCGCGCGTGAAAATCGCCAGGCGAGCCAAAACTCGCGTTTTTCTCATCTCCCGACTATCCCTGATTAGTATAAATCTACTAGCGTTCTATCATAAATGCTGCAATCTGATTGGCAACCCTACTCGCTATCTATTCCGTGATAGGTATTGAGTACTGAATTAGAATAGGTGAGCGGTAGGCGCAGTCTTATGCTTCAAAATAATAATAATAATAATAATAATAATAATAATAATAATGGTTTAATAACACTCCAAAAATTAATTGGCTTTTCTATAACAATGCAATGAAGTAAAACTTTTCAAGGAGGGAGTGTTCGTGGCCTGTCTCGCAAGCTAATACAAGTAAATGCCTTATCTACGCTACTCACCCCCTTAGAAAGTTGCCTTCCAAAGGGTTTCGGTTTGTAAGCATCGACAGAGACCTGTTTTGATAAAGGACCTCTCTTCCACACAGGGTCGGTCACAGCCTTGGCGTCCGATGCTGCCTTCCTAAGCGGTTCTTTGGTTACAGAAGAGGTGTCCTGCGCTGAGACGCTACGACTGTAAGAGAAGCCGGTCGCAAAAGAGTCCGATACGGGGCGACGCGTGTCCGCTAAAAGAGACGAAATACGGGGAGTCAATTATTTTTCTCTTACGGCCACTTCAACAGGGCAGCTATTTTCTTTTTGTATTTCTTTGAACAAAGATTTTACTGCGTTAGGTTAATCGGTTTACAATTTACGGTCACATGTTTTTGTGCAGTGGATTGGAATTTACAACAAATGTACGCGACCTAGGATTAGAAAACGGTCAGTGTTCGGATGACGTAATGACACTGTTTGTTATCCTGTACAGAGTGGTTCTAACTTTTGAGTCTGTGGATAAAATCATAAAGTGTTACCATTCAAATCAAAGCTACTAAGCAGTACTTTTCTGTGGCGCTGTTTATCATGCTGTACATGGTGGTCTAACTTTTGAGCCTGTGGAAAAAATTCTAAAGTTATGATCATTCAAATGAGAGCTAATAAGCAGTACGCTCCTTGGGTGAGATTCGCTTCTTCATTTTTCCTAAGTGGCAATTTTAAGAAGTAAACGGTTAAAATTCCCTTACCACGCGGAGTTCTTCTCTCCGGTACCGACTCAGGTTTCTCCTCTTTAACTGCGGCCTGAGCGGCCTCAGCTGTCTTAGCTGCTTCAGCTGCCTTAGCTGCTTCAGCTGTCTTTGCTGCTTCAGCTGTCTTTGCTGCTTCATCCGCCGCAGCTCGCATTTCCTCCAGTTCTTTCTTTTGTTTCTCGACAGTGAACTTCAACTTGATATTTTCCGATCTCTGTTCGTCGTACATTCGTTTATAATCGTCTTCCATATTAAACCCAAAAGAGATCGAGTGCTCCGATTTGCGCCTCTCCAGCATTCTAACCTTGGTACGGTGAGAACGCACATCTTCGCTGTGTTTTGTAAGCTCATCGTCCAATTTTTGACGGAGACTTTTAATTTCTTCTTTGTGTCTCCGTCTCTTAACTTCGAGCAGAGTTTCAAGTTCTTCAATTTTGAACTCCAGGTCTTTAATCATCTTGTCTCTTTGTTGTAAATCTGACGAGGTGACAAACGCGCCTTTGGCGTTTGCCCCGTTCAGCACCTTCTGCTCATTTTTGAGGCTTTCAAGCTCTTTCTCGTGTCGTCGTTCTAACTCCTGAACCGAAGCATCTCTCTCCTGTTTCAAATCTTCCAACTCTTTTTCATGCTCCAGCTTTTGTTCTTCGATAACATCCTCCAAGCTCTTAATTTTCAACTTTAAATCCTGTATGTTTAACATTTTCTCGTCACCTAGCTTTTGTTTATACATGTTAATCTCGGCGCTGTGAGCAGTTTCCATTTCTTCGATTTTCAAATCCAATTCTTCTATTTCCAGTTTCAGACTGTCGTTTTCCGAAGCGAGCGTTTCCCAATCTCCCATCTGACATTTCGCTTCTTTCTCCCGTTCAAAAGCGTCTTTGTACATTTTGATTTCCTTTTCGTATTTTCTGTCGATAGCTTCCATTTCTTTCTGCATCTTGTAAATCTTCAAGCTCATGTCTTCTGTTCTCCTTAGTCCAAACATGGTGGCGGCCTCGGATTTTTTCAAGCTTCTCTCCAGGTCAGACTTCTCCTTTTTGAACCTCTTGTTGTTGCTTTCAATTTCCCTCTCGAGTTCACTGATTTTCGTCACTGCCTCCTGCAACAAGTAATGAAATTTTACTTTTTCTCTTCAAAGATGTAAAAAAATCACATCACAACCTTCTCTGTTCGACGACAACTAATTCATCGATCTATCTCGGAGTGCAAAACGTACAAGGTTGAGAGGAATAAATGAAGGCGTAAAGGGACGCTGAGGCACTTTCCATTACTCTCCCTTACTCTCTACTGTTTTCATAATCCAAGATGTAAAACACGAAGCAACATTTAAATATTTCTTCCCTATTCAGCAATAATTAAGTAACTTGCGGCGTTGAAACAAAAGAATAGAGAAGGGATATAACCTAAACGGGAGGGAATGTTATTCTTTCCTTCCAAACTGGCGACAAGAATTCAAATAAAACTTCAACCTATAAAAATATGCCCTAAAATACGCCTGACGTACACGCCTTTGGTCCTATTCCTCTGTCAACATTTCCTGTAGTAAGTGTCGCAAACTGGCATAGGGTTCGTTAACCCCCCCCCCCCCCTTTTTTTAGCCAATGACGTCACGTTAGTGACGTCATATGGCTACTGTCAGAGCCTAAAAATCAACGATAGACGAGAGCAGTGTCGTGTTTGTCTTACGATTTGTGAGGCTGGGGGGATATTCTGTGAGACGATGGGTGGGGGTGTGCACCGGGACACTGAAACTCTTACCTTATCAGCGGCACAAACCCATACGGCTAATGTTATGGGAGTAAGACCCCCGGGCTTTGAAGTGTTTTGCATTCGCAAGTGTGGATCTACTTCGAATGCCTGTTTTGTGTACGTGAGGTCTGGCAGGGGTTAGGGTGGGACTTACCGGAGGTGTAAAGTCCCATAGGTTGTCAGGATAAATTCACCATATTGTGAAAAAAAAAACGTCATTGGCTCTGCGCGCATTGCGTGCCTATGTTTTTTTTAGGAAAAGCGTGCGTTATTTAAAGACATTTGAGACGACTGCGAGTTGAAATTTGTGCATCGCAAATTAAACGTTATCCACCCTACTATCAACAAAGTCATGGTCTGGGATCAACAGTACTGAAAATGAGCTTTTGTAACGCACCTCGAGGGAGAGCTGTACCCCATCACGGGTGACGGTATTAGCCGCTGTTTGGAAGTCAGGCTGCTGACTGGACTCAACCGGGGAGGTAGAGCCACTCCGCGCCACCTGAATGGCAACCAACATGTCTGCCTTGAGTTGATTCACCTCCTCCTCGTGTTGATCATCTTTCTGCTGCAGCTGCTTCTGGAAATCGTCTTTATTGGCTTCTAACTCTGACTCGAGCTCTTGGACTCGCTTGCTTAGCTTGGAATCATACTAAATCAAACACAACCCAGGAGACAATTGAAATAAAACCTATCGACCAATACTTTCCAGTGGTAATGACTTTAAGAGCGGTTTGTGAGTGGCGTAAAAACCAAAACTAAAGCTTCAAACAACACGATGAACCAAACAGAACTCGAAGCAAAAACCCGCCAAGCGCTGGAAAACGCGGCAAGCAAATCAGGATTTGTGCGCGTTTTTTTTTAACCAATCACAGAGCGAAGTAAAGCGAGTTTTTTTTAACCAATCACAGAGCGAAGTAAAGCGAGTTTTTTTTTTAACCAATCACAGAGCGAAGTAAAGCGAAAGCAAACGCGAATTACTTTCGACACTAAGGGGCTGTTTACATGGAGGGAGGAAGATCCTAGCACTAGGAAGATGCTAGAAGGCAAAACAACTTTTCGTTTGGTTTACATGCAGAAATTTCGGTCGGGGTGGTTGCTGGAAATCAAATAAAACTGTCGGCTTTAAGCAGCTGAACACCCGGTCGCCGCCATGCTTGTTTTTCTGTCCCTAGTCCCAGGATCTTCCGAGCAAAGGCAGTTTACATGGTGCTAGGATCTTCCTATCTCTCAGCTAGGAAGATCCTAGCGCTAGAAAGATCCTAGCACTAGAGCCAAGTACAACATTTTGCATGTAAACTAAATACAGAAAACATATGGCGCTAGGATGATCCGCCTTCTAGGATCTTCCTCCCTCCATGTAAACAGCCCCTCACTGAAAACCGCTCTATAATGCTGTACAAGGTGGTTCTAATGGTTCAGTCTGTGGATGAATTCGCTTAGCGTGACCATACAAGTGAAAGGCATTGATCAGTACGTTCCTGTGGTGCTGTTTATTATGCTGTACAAGGTGGTTCTAACTTATGAGTCTGTGGATCAAATCCTAAAGTGTGACCATTCAAATAAAAGTTACTGAGCAGTACTTTCATGTGGTACTGTTTATTATGCTGTACAAGGTGGTTCTAACTTATGAGTCTGTGGATCAAATCCTAAAGTGTGACCATTCAAATGAAAGCTATTGAGTGGTACTTTCCTGTGGTGCTGTTTATTCATTCTGTGCAAGGTGGTTCTGATTTTTGAGTCTGTGAATTTAATCTTGGGCAATCTTGAAAGTGAACGATCGCGAGTTAAACATGTTTGAATCCTCGTGTGGATTACTGTATTCTCAAAAACGTTCTCACCTCAGCCTCCCCCTCCAACGTAACATGAGGCACAGCAGCTCGGTATGTCTTAGCCTCACGCAGGACGTCTTCGTGTTTTTTCTGCAGTTCAGCGATCCTCGCCTCGTAATCGACGCGCATTTTCGTCAGTTCGTCCTGCATTTCTTTGTGTTTTTCGGCCGAGGCACCTCCTCCATCCACTTCCGAGTATACTCGATACTTTTCTGACCTTATTGCTTGGATAACTGTCATCATATCATTACGAGTTTGCTCCAGTTCTCGCTGTTGTTTCTCCTGTAAAGCGATCGTGAAGAAACAAACATGAGCAAGGAATAGTAAGATACACGTCTTTTCAACTGCACAGAACTAAACCAGAGCTGGGTATTCTTAGACTACAAACAATCCCTCCTTCTGCTCTGGAAACGTCCAGTGAGAACAACATGCGAACACAATCAAAAGTCGGTTTCCGAATGGAAACTTCATGTGCGTGTAGTGAGGATGCTCAACACACACACACACACACACACACACGCACACGCACACGCACACGCACACGCACACACGCGCGTGAGGTTACGCTACACGTTACATACATTCATTCTCCACGCACTTTCCGCTAAATTTTACGTAGAAAACCGACTTTTTTGCGGTAAAAGCTTAACTGCGAAAAGAGAAAGCTCTCACCCGCTCAGTCTTGAGTTCCTCGTTGTATTTCCTGCTGAGTTCCTCTGTTTCTTCCTCCAGTTCCTTGATTCGCTGCTTGAGCTGCTGGACGTTAGAATCGTCCTTGGCGGGGGAAGGTGCGACTCCCAAGGAGGCCTGGAGCACAACAGCCATGTCACGCTTGAGTTGCTCCAGTTCCTCTCCATGCTGAACCTGAAAAAAAAATGCGGTGGAATCATAGTCAAACAGAGCAACTAAGCGAACGCACAGAAAAGGCTTCATTGAAAGATAATTATCGTTATAGTCTCCAACACAGAGCTTTTACACGACAGAAAATAAGTCCCGTCTTAAATAATACGAAATTGACGTATTTACACAGGCGCGAAGACCTTGTATTAAAGGCATCAGGCGCTCGCGTTAATGGTGAGGGAAAAGTTAAACAAGATCACCTCGGATTAATGTTCCTAGGCTACACGCGAAAGGTAATTATTCGCGTCGTATATTTAGTCGCCTCTCGAATAAGGCGTCACCTTACATGGGTGTTGTCACGCAATCCATTCTCCAGAAGTTTTCGCTCTTTGCCCGTGAGGGAGAAGTTGGGAAGAAAAGAAATTGCGTTACAAGCCCAAGAAAATCGTTGTAGGATGCCTCTTCTGGGAACTTTTCAAAGGTCTGTCTAATAGTAGAGTATGTGAGAGGCTGAAGTTGATGAACCTGAAAGCAGTGCAAGTTTTAGCCTCCAACGCAGACATTAACTTGGGCTCGTCGCGCGCTTCTCCCCCTCTGCGTTGGAGGCTATGTGCAAATTTAATCTCTCCGAAAGAAAACAGGGACCTTTGCACGAAGGGCAAGCCAAGCCTTCGGTCAAAAAACAAAAATTGAGTTTAGAAATCGCTGTTAAGAAAACAAACAAGAATTGAGTGACTAACCACTTAAAACAACTTGCGAATCCGACGTCACTATACAAGGAAGACGTAATAATGTGACCTTTTCATTCTTAGAGGTCAAACCGCGTTTAATGTTATGTGAGTCTAACTACTTAGTACGTGGATGAAATCCTAAAGTGTAAACATTCAAATGAGAGCTATTGAGCAGTACTTTACAGTGGTGCTGTTGTGATTTTTGCGTAGCTCATCTCAAACTAGGCCGTCAATTGCGTGTTCTGCAACGTCAAGTAACTTAAGACTAAATGTTTCAAGAGGTTAAGGGTTTATCAGTTAAAAAGTTGAAAAAGCACGTACCTTGAGGTTCTCAATCTCCTCCATGTATTTCTGGCTCATGTTTTCCATCTCGACCTGCAGTTGAACGACTTCAGTCTGCAGGCCATCTGCTCCGTCTCCACTGCTTCGCTTAAGTTTGCCCATCTCTCGAGAATGACTCTTCTTCAGCAGTTCCATTTGACTTTCGTATCTAGCAACAAAGAACAGTCGTAAACCTCTTCTGTAACAGTCAAATCTTACGCCATCACATGCGGTTCTTACTTTCGAGTCTGTAGATGAAATCCTAAAGTGTGACCCTTCCAGTGAAAGCTTTCTGTGGAGTTCATCACCGTGGTGTTGTTTATTTGTGTTGTACAGCGTGATTCTAGCCGATTAAACGTCTGTGGGTGAAATCCTAAAGTGCGAGCATTTAAACGAAAACTATCAAGCAGCAATTTCCTGTGGTACTATTTACTATGCTATTCAAGGCGGACCTGTCTTCCACAGTGACCCAGTCATAACATCGGACATTTCCGACGTCAGCATGCCAAGCAGGACTTAATGAGTTGACCTCTTCACTCTTCGAGTCAAACCACATTTCATGCAATGTGGCTCGAAGTTTTGAGTCTAAAGTGTGACTACTCAAACGAAAGCTACTGAGCAGTACTTTCCTGTAGTGTGGTTTATTGTGCTGTACAAGGTGGTTCTAACGTTTGAGGCTGTGGATGAAACTCTAAAGTGTGACCATTCATATGAAAGCTACTCAGCACTACTTTAGTGTGGTGCTGTTTATTATACCGTACAAGGTCGTTGTAACTTTTGAGTCTGTGGATGAAATCCTAAGTCTTGCAATCACCATCGTATGGACCTTTTCTTTTCATTTGTTACTTAAATTCAAGTGGAAGTTACAGAAAATGTGGCATATTTTTTACTTCGCCACTCTGTGTCAAGTGGAGCGCATTTATTGACCGCGCCAACTTAGTGTCTATAGAGAATTGACGTTGAAAAGATCACATTAGGGACTTCTACACTACTGTCAAAGGTTTGCCAAGTTGTGTTTGAAAGATTCTGTTGTGAAAGTTTTATATCCCGTGAACAGCCTCCTTAACGATGAATAGGGCACAACCGCATGCCGAATACAGTCCGTCGCCCCCTCCGAAAGTTTATCTTGTGCTACATTCCACACTAAGGAGTCTGTCTGCAGCTAAACGTTTTCAAGCTATTGTTTATATGGTTACTATCCGACTATACGACGCCAGATTTGTAAACTATGCGATCTTGCGTCTTGTTACTCTCTGTTTGCTTGTTTGTTTTTGTTTACTTCTCCGACAGTTGTTAGGCCAATTGGAAGAATGCTTTTTTTTGGCTTGGGCTTATGCATAAGTCCGAATTCCATTCATTCTGCTGTCAGGAGTAGAATGAACGGAATGAATGGCACCATTTCTATTCTTTCTATTCAGAATAGACAAAACACGAACAGTGCCCTTTTAGAAATTTTGGCGGGAAGATTTACGTACCCACCCGTCCAACCGGATATTCCAGTTGAGCAAACGCTGTGGGTTCTCAGGTCACCCCCGACAAGAGTATGCTTTTTTTCGTCGTATTCTCGCATTCCTAAAGCGGGTTAACAAACGTCTTAAGGCCCGTTCACACGACGGACTCGAGTCTGTAAACTCGACTTGCTGGCATGTGAAAACGAGATGTTTACTTTTGTTGGGCTTTGTACCGCGAGGTTTATGGTAGATTTCCATGTCGAGAAATTTATATGACGTGTGCGCGGCTTACGTAAACGTAAAAAGAAGAATAACCCTTACCTTTCACCGTTTACTGAAGCCTGTTTGGTCAGTTTTGTTAACGCTCGTAACGCCAGTTAAATTTTCTTTAAAAAGCACGCAAAAATTACGCGGAAGGTGAAAACCACCTTAAGCCTGCCGCATGAGGGCGCCTTCAGAGAATCATGCTCTTGTAGAATTGCTTTGCTTTGTTAAAGCTTATTGTTTACCTTTCTGTCATTTGTTTCAACTCCGCCTCCAGTTCCATCACTCGGGAGTCCATTTCTTCTCCTCTTTCCGGAATCACCTCCTTGACACTGCTTTCCAAGATGGCTTCCCGACGCGCGTTCTCCAACTCTTTCTTGTGTTGAGCTCGTACTTTCTCTAACTCTTGATGGTGTGAAGCCTTCAGCTCACTGATATCAGACTGAAGGGTTATAACACGAGAAGTCAGCCGCAATTTCAACTCGTCCGACTCTGAACTAGCTGCTCCAGAAACTCGGAAAGTTTCTTCGTTTAACTTTCGCATTTCATCGACGTGGGAACTTCTTTGTTGGTTCAGCTCTTCCGCGAATTTCCTTCTTGAATCTTCTAGCTCGGTCTGTAGTTGTTTCACACGTGAGGCCTCCATTTCTCGACTCTTCTCACAAGACGCCATACGCTCTTCCATTTCTTTGACTTTGACGCTTTCGTTGGGAGCTCCCTGGCCTTCCTTTTCCAGCGTCCTAGTAGCCTTCATCTCTTCAACCATCTGACTTACACGCGATCTCTCGTCGTCTAGTTGTCGCTCCAGTTCTTTCGAGTTCTCTTTTTCTTCACTGATAGCCAACTCTAGCTCTTTAATGTACTTCATAGACAACTCCATCACGTCCAAAATGCCGTATTTTTCTTTGTCAAGCTCCTTGGCTTTACGCACCAAATTCTCTCGCGTTGCGAGAAGTTCTTGTTCCTTGGAAGAAAGATTGTTTTCGACCCCTTCAATCCATTCAGCCGTTTCTTGCTCAACTGTGAGCCTCCTCGCCAACTCTTCAGCAAGTTCTATCACCTTCTCTTCGCTTGCTATGAGCTTTGAGTTATTATCTTTAGCAAAATGTTCGTACTTCTTGATCCGTTCCTCGGCCTCCGCGAGCTTCTTCTTCACCTCTTCCACCTTAAAATCGTCCTGTTTTTTGGTTTCCTGAAGCTCGGCGGAAAGAAGTTTTTCCTCGACTTCGTCATCCGAAAGTTTATCTTCGGCCGCGGCTAATTTCTGCCTGCTTTCCTCAAGTTCACCTTCTAGCTCGCGAATTTTGTTTTCAAGATCAACAGCATATTTTGAATCATAGTCTTTCTCTCCTGACTGATACTCTCTTAGCTTTTCTTCGTATTCAGTAATCGTTTCGTTGGCTTTTGCCAAGGCACTTTCCCATTCAGACAACTTTCTTTCGTTGCTTTTCAACTCCGATTCAAGTTCATCAATGTGCCTTTCCGCGTCTTCCCTGTACACCATGCCTTCAGTTTGTTTTCTTAACTCACAAAGTTCGTCATCTTTTTCTTTTATCTTCCTTCCCTCAGACTCCAAAACATCTTGCACTTCACTTAAGTGAGCCTCAAGTTCTTCGAGACGAAGTTTGTCCCGGTTTTGTTGTATCTCCATTTCATCCCATTTATCTTCCACTTGTTTCCTTAACTCTTTCTCTCTTAACGCAAAAGTTCTTTCCTTTTCTCTCAATTCATCATCTTTCTTTTTCAAAAGCTGCTCTAATTCGTACAACCGATTTTTATCAGCTGCTGCGCCTAAGCTATTTTCTTTACTCTTCAATAATTTAGCCTCCAATTCATGTACTTTGTCTTTGTAAATTGAGACTTCTTCCTCCAAACCGACAATTCTTTCTTTCACGTCCCAGCGCTCTCCTTCATCTGTTTCGTTCTCGGTCTGCAGAAATATTTCACGTTCCATACTTTCTGTAAGTTCGCTTTCAACAGTTTGAAGTCTCTCTTCCAATTCTCGGTTTTTCTCCACGACATCAGCATTTCTATCTTCCAGTTTCCTCAGTTCTTTGTGTAAATTCTCGAGTTCAATTTCTCTCTTTTTCAAGTCACCCTCGACTGCATTACGCTCGCTTTTTAAGTTTTCTACTTCTTGCTGCAATTCATTCAAACTACCCTTTAAACGATCATTTTCTTTGGTAGCTACTTCATCATCTTTAATTTTCGGTTCCACGTGCGACAATTGCGCCTCCAAGGGAGTTACGCTTGCTGCTACAACATTTTCAGATGCCACGCGCTCCTTCGCTTTGTTTAGGAGCTCAACAACTTCTGCTGAGAGTCCATCCTTCTTCCGTTCATCCGCTAGCAATTCGAGTTCTGAAAACAATCGAGCGTTTTCCGCTTCAACTTTTTCCCTTTTTTCTTTTTCATATTCAAGTTCAACGTTTTTGTTAACCAGTTCATTCTCTGCTTCCGCAAGTTTTCTTTCGTTGTTGCTAAGTTTCGACTCCAGCTCCTGCAAAAGAGATCTGGTGTACTTTGCGACCTTTGAACGACTTTCATTTGCCTTCTCAAGTTCTCTCGTCTTCACCAACAATTCCCGCTCATTTTGTTTCAGTTTCTGCATAAGAACGGAAAGTTTTGATTCCAAATTTGCTTGGCCACTTTTTCCTTCGTGTCCATTCGCTTCGGCTCTCAAACTAAACACCTGATCACTTTCGGGTTCCTCCCCAGCTAAAATAAGTTTTTCTTTCCCACTTCCTTTTATGGAGGAAAGTTCAGTTTTCAATGATTCGATGTTTACTCTGTGAATTGCAATAATACTGTTAGCTTCTTGTAGATCAGCTTTGGCTTCAGCAAGTTCTTTAGCGTGAATAGAAATTTTCCCCTTGTGTTGTTGAAGAAGCTTCTCTCTTTCCTCCAACTGTTGCTTCAAATCTTTCACTTTAGACCTCGACTCTTGTAGCTCTTTCTCTTGAAACAGCACTGCTTTCTGGTAGTCCTTACACTGGGAATGTTCCTTCTCCAGTTCTTTGATTCTGTTGTCCTTTGTCTTCAGCTCTTGTTCCAAGATGTGCGCTGAGTCCTTCTGTCTTACAGTTAACACACTCTGTTCTCTTAAACGCTTGTTTTCATCTTTTAGCTTCTCCAGTTGCAACTGAAAATGCAGGTGAAAATATATTTCACTCCAATTTACAAACAAACTTTTTAACTTACGCGTCCATTATTTTGCTAGATAAACATCAAAATGATAAACCCAATAACATTGGAGCTTCCCATTTCCTCCACCCCCCCCCCCCCCGACTACCCCAGCACTTTTGTTGCTGTTTTTCTTTTCATCCGTTTCTCAGTATTATTTGCTATATCTGGGAAGAGAGAAAGCAATACGGTTGGCAGAGATACTTCACTTTTTAGAAACAAACAAACCTGTTAAAATTTTAACCAACAGTTGTGTTTTACAAAACTGCCATCAGTTATAGAAACAACAACTAATTCCTGGGACTATTCCAGGAAAGGAGGATAGATAGTATTCACGAGGAAAAAATGTTGCCAAAACATTTTCAAAAAAATATTTATATTTCGCTGTAACTTGCATACATAGACAACTTAACATTTGCTGCAAGATCGAAGTAGTTCTGTAAAATTTGAGAAAATGTTTCTGCTCCTTAGACACAACTTTGCATCCACAGCTAACATTTCCAACGCATAAAAACTGGGAAACATTTAGGGAAAGAACGTTTGGCAACATTGTTTCTCCAAAAAGGATTCCCCATCTGCAGGGGCTTTTCAAGAGAAGGCAGTGTTAAAACAATGCGCCCTCAATCTGTCTTGAGGGGTGTACACTTACCGATGTATGTTGTTCCTCGGTAGTCATGGGGGGTCTGGTACTAGTAGCCATGCTACTAAGTGGGGTGGTCATCACTCGGGAAACTGTGGTCTTGCCAAAACTTGGAACACGCCCAATGCTAGATGACTGACCTACAAGGCAACGACAAAGAAACCTTACATGTATGTTTGTATCACTAAATGTTTTTTCCCAAGATTATGACACACAGCTGTCCACTGTAAAGTAAAGACCTCACCAAGTTCAGGGAGTTTATCAGATGGCTTATTAGTGCTGCTGCATTTAGCACTGCTCTCAACAGCATAAAGCAACTAGGAGCTTGGCATGCGTCTCTCAGAAGTACAGAAACTTTTCGGTTTTGGGCATGATAATTCGCAATGTATGTCATAAACAAAGCCAAATGAAATTATAGTACTGCTGACTACAATAATAATAATAATAACAATGACGATAATAATAATAATAATAATAATAATAACTTTATAAATGTTTCAAAATACTTAAGCATACATGCTAATTTGAGACACAAACGTAAAAAGAAGTACAGCTGTAAGTAATGATTTCTTAGTTAGTCACCAAAAATTGACTCAGAATTTCTTTTAATTTTGAGCCCTCAGATATGCATTATATGTGCAGCCTGCATTGAATCTGGCAAAGGGAACTTACAGGTTGACAAATAGGGCATTGGTGATCACAACTCACCTGGAAGGAACACATCCGATTCAGCAGAACTGGTACTACTGGTGCTTGAATTTCGACGTGGAATGTATGCTGTCGAAGCTTGGACAAATGGCTTCAGTACTCGTGACCAGTTATCTAACTCCAGTCTGTTCTCAGCCTTTAGGTAACATGTTACCTTTCCAATCTTCAAACCAATCGAGAATGGCTCTCCAGTGTCCCCCTCACCAATAAACATGTTGCTACAATGGTCAAGGTTGATACAGCCATCTAGTCTTTCTGTTGAGCAATTCTGCAATAATGAAAGACGGTGTCATGTAAGGTTGCAAGCAACATGATGTACATGTAATAACAGAGGAAATAACTTTTTGTTGCTTGTTGGACTTGTCTCATTTCAGTCCTTCTTTATGATCCGACAATTTACGAAATTGGTAGTCTGAACTACATGCCCAAGTCAAAATACATCAGCATAAATTATATGTGCTATTTAAGAACAAGACTATTGGTGTCTGTTACTCACAGAAAACAAGGATCAATATTCTGATGGTTTTAAGACGGATTCCGCTCAATGTTCGAGCAATAAGCGCAAAAAATATTTACCAAAAAACTACTCATAGCACGGTAACATTTTAAATGCTATTTGAAACATCTCACTCTAGTTCACTTGCCCAAGTGACCCCGCGATGGAATTCTCAAGCATTCTCAAGAAAATTAATTTCAAATCTCGTAAAAGTATGCTAAAAACGGGCGCCATTTTGTTTTGAACTGACATGAAGCGTCTTTTCAATTGAAATATTGATAACTTCAAATCCAATTTTCTCTCGCGGGGTCAGCTTGGGAGCAAAAGTAACGATAAGTTCTTCTTATCTGTTCTCAAAATGTGACAGTGCTGCAAGTATTTTTTTGGTAACTTAATTTTTGCACTTACTGCTCGAACGTTGAGCAGAAATCGTCTTAATCATTTTCTACTGTAAACAGTGAATAGATAATGATGATTCAGCCAATCAAATTCACATATTTTCAATGGAATGTAGTTAATGTGTATTAAGGGGAATAACATGTACATAATTATTACAAACTAAAATGACTTTCATTGGAACCCAGTTCAACCATGTGAAACCTTTGATCTACACAACAGAACACTGTACACCAATCCATGAGTATTTTGAAGGCGCACTGTCTTGGGTGTTTTGCTGTTTTTAGGTCAAACCTGTGCTGAAATTGTTATTACTCAATCTTACTCACAAAAAAGGCTCCCACAAAGCTAAGAGGAAGATATATGAACTGCATTTTTGATTAGCAGGGAGAGCCTTTAGTAACAAACCTAGACCACTAGTTTTGGGCTTCCACTGATGCAAAGGCATATATTTCCTTTTTAAAGTGGTACTAAATTAGCATGACAGTGCCCCTTTAAATTGGACATTTTAATCAGAAGTTTGATTGGAAAATTAAATGTCTAGCTGACTATCTGTTATTGGAAGAGCTTCTGATGAAGTGATGTGTAGACCTGCCAATTTTCGTAAAATGCACAAGAATCCCATGGTTGCCCCCACTTCATTTTTACTTGTCAAGAGGACATTTTATCTGTTGTGAGAAGCGAGTGGTTTTCCAAGCTATGAGGATATTGCCTAATTTTGATCTTGTCCACTTTTAGGGGTGAAATGGATAAAACCCTTATAACCACAAAATAGCCCTTTTCACAGCTACCTTTTCTCATTTGCATTACAGTGTATTTGAACACAGATGTGATGCAATTTCGTGCAGGTTTATATACACTAAGGTACAAATGGGAAAAGGTAACTGTGAAAAGGGCTATTAATCAACCCTCTTAAGGTGATTCCATTCAATTGCATTGCGCATCCTTTCTGCACGTCATTTTTTGGCGTGATTAGCGCGCGCACAAGTGCGCGCACTTTCCGGACTTGATAGATTTTCTATGAAAATTGAGCTGTTCAGAGAAATAAATGGAAGTTTTCTCCTAAACAAGCTTGGTGACCCCTATTTTTTATTGCATAAATTTTAATGGCATACAGTCGAGTACAATATATCGCGATTGTAAGAAAAGTTTTTAATTTATTTCACATCTTTAATTCCTGTTTAGCTAAAATAGTATACAATGCAAGATAAATGTCTATTTTGTTGAACTGCTCCAACATTTCAATGCAAGCAATGACATTTTAAAGAAATTATAGTTCTCATTTCTCATTATTAGGGTTTCCCAGGAAAACCTTTTGGGTTGTACGGTTGTTATTAATGGCTATCCATCTTGTGCCAAAACAAGCTCGGTGACCCCCACTTTTCTTTGCATTTTTGAAATGTTCAAAACAAAATCACCAATCGGCCAAAGTTTTAGAAAATTTTAAATATTCCTTCTATTTCGATGGAATCACCTTAAAAGGAACCTCCACTGTTACCTTAAATTTACTGTATGATGTCATAAAATTTCAAAATAGCAGCATGCTGGCAATTCAAAAGCGAAAATAGGTGATATAATTTCATCTCTAACTTTTTTGGTACACAAACTTTCTTTCCATTTGTTAACTCAAAGAATTGAAATTTAGACTTAATTTTCAACAATAATTATTTAATGTCAATTTGTTGTCACAGTCGAGGCTCCCTTGAACCTCAAAGAACAAGAAACCTGCAGATTTTTCAAAACATAAGGCTAGCCTAAACACCTGAAGATGATATGATGTTTAACAAATCAATCAGAATGTGTAAGGACTGGTACATCTGCTGATATCTTTATTTGGCATGCCTGACAATGTATAGTGACCTGTCAATGGTGTCTTGAGTACTGCAGCCAGATTTCGTAATATCTCAAAGACTATTGATTTAAAAACTTCTAGCCACAGAAAGAAAGCAGGAGAAACTACCCTATGACAAGGATCTAAATAAACAAATAAATAAATAAATGTCCAAATTTTTTGTAGAGTGTACATAGTGTCATTTGCTGGGAGAATTTTCTAAGTAAACAGAAGACCAGAGAATATTTATGAAACTAAGTGTGTCCCAGCAAAACCAAGAAACTTAAAAGGACCATAAACACCTTACAAGGAATTTGCAAAAGTTAACTTTCTTTGAACAAATTTCAGTACACAAATTTCACTCAAAAGTTTCATGATTGTTTCAAACAAATTTGAACAATCTTCACTCAGCAATTGTTCAAATTTCATTAAAGAAATGAGTGAAAATTGTTTGTGTTTTCAGATTTGTCACAATTAGACTGACGTTGAGCCATATGCAAACTTTTGTCAACCATAGGTAGCTTACTCCAAAAGTAACAAACTGCCACTAGTTGAAGATAGGAAAATGAGGGCTGTGTTACTCGACGTAGAGCTTAATGGAAATGATAATCATTTGTTAACCAATTTTTGGTTGGGAGAACTGAAATTTTGAGATTAGGATTGAAAGAGTTAAAATAAATAATGTCAAGGTAAAATTGGAAAGTTGGGAAAACTTTGAATTGCATGATAAATAATTACTACATGATCCTTTGCTCACAAAAATTATGCTTAGAGAAAACAGAGCATTCAGTAAATGTTTGTTTTGGCTGCAACAGTTTTAAAGGTTCCAACTATTGAAATTTAGGGTACACAATCACAGCAGGAGAATCTGCAGAATGTAAATGGCAGGGTCAAGCATTGATAGGCAGTGGGTTAAGCACTGACTGAGAGTGTTTACACATCTATGAAAGCAATCCTCTTTCTAGGATCAATGGATTAATTATGGTTTGTACACATTTCTTGTTATGATGGAGAAAAAGACATGCATGGATTCTATATTCTTTTAAATACCCCTGCTGGGCAATAAGACTGAACCAAAACAAAAATAAATCTATCAATGGGTTTTGGAGCCCTGGTAATTAGTAAAACTTTGATTATCTTTCGCTTATAAAATCACCTGAACTTGCACGCATCCACTTATTGAAACTAAACATACGGATGTATCATGTCAAACTGAGTTTGTTTGAGCCTTTGGTGAAATTCTGAGCAGTCCTTTCCTGTGGTACTATTTGTTTTTCAGTGGGAATTTTAGAATTTTTTTTAAACCTCATCTTTGGCGCTCTTAAGCTTAATGGGGCTTAAAAAGAGATTTGTGTTGTTCCCAAGAGTAATCCTGTTACACTAACAGCTACTTGAACAACAAGTTAAATTAATTTTTAAGGAAATAATTCAGATATCAAAGTAGACATACATGTACATTGGTTGAAGGGAATGTCATTAACCAGATAATCTCCATTCTGAAATGTGTAATCAGTAATTTGAGTTCTTGCTTTAACTAACAAAAAATCAGCAGCTTAATTCGTTCTGTTCCCTGAATTATCAACGATGAATTATCACCATGCAGCAAATAAAACCGTAACATGCAATGTTTTCAAATAAAACAATGGATGCCCAAGGTCATTGATTTTTAATCACAACACATGTGATGGCAGATTGTCAGAATTAATTTACTTTGGAAATAAATCAAACATATTTTCAAGCCCATGCTTGAAAAAACACTGCACTCAGATTGGTTCTTGCATACCGGCAATCAAGACTTCTGGAAAGTCAATAGTAATGCTTATTTCCCTCCCTTGAGGGTAAACAGAAGAGTAATTATTATTGAGATACGTATGCCAGAGAACATACCAAATAATAGTTTTACTGTGAAGAAAACTAACACCGATCACAAACTAAAGGACTTAAAAGGATTGTCCGATGTTTACAAAGTCCTTCTCTCGTTACAAAGTTTGAAAAACGAGAAGAATTCTGCATACCTGAACTTCCACAATTATCTACAGCATGCAATAAGGAAAGGCGAGACTACAAAACTTCAGCCTCCATGAGATTACTTAAAGAACCACTCTATTATAATATCAAAAGTTCATATGTCAAAAATGTCCCCCCTCACGACGAGCAAATATTTGCGTGGAGTGAGTGAAGTTGGGAGCCTATACAATTTGCATGCAAAAAACATTAACTTCTAAACAAAATATTTTTAGATAGCGATTTCAAAAGAAGATCACAAAACAAAGATCTCTGTGAGATATCTTTTGGATTGAATGAAAAGAATTCTAGTCCTGTTTAAAATGAAAACAGTGACAAAAATGGTGTATTAAATGAAAATACAGCTCCACTTGTCCAAAGTGGAAGTTTCGGCTAGGTGTAGTTAGCGTTGTTAATTTCAGCTACGTGAAAATTAATTTTCTTACCTCTTCTTCGTTGTAAAAAAAATAGTCGAGTGTTCCCGTGGAATTTAGCACAATCCAGCGTTTGTTCCATCGCTAGATAATACATAAAACGAGAAAAATTGTGTATAAAAACATACATTCCTTCTTAATGACCATAAATATCAACAAATTCACAAACGGTGCAAGGAAAATATCGTGACCCACCGAAGGAATAACTCGTCCTTTCTCGAGGGAATCTTGGTTCGTGATGCATAGCACTCCTGATTTAACCACAGTACGGATTCTTGAATAAACCTGACAAAGCATACAGAACAAGCACAATTAAAAACATGGGATCTCGGCTTCGCGAGCAAGATTCATTGCACCAATGAACTTGTAAACGATCGACATTATAAACGGTTCCTTTCCAAGCTACCGATCGCTGATTGCTAACATTTTCTACCTTTTGACCTGACTGCTTTCTTGTGACGCTTTGAAAAGACGCATCTGGACCAGTTACGGACGAGCTGTGTGCCTCTCTAAGCTTGAAACAGTTTTGGCACTTGTTGTTGTTAAATACATTCGGCTTAAAGTTTCTGCAACCTCGATCAGCCATAGTTGAACCAACTCTTCACTGCTGTTTCATTCTTGGCTGGACTGAGAAATCACCGCGTCCTCTCGACTGCCTTATTCCACAGATCGAAGAGCGAAGAATGTGCTGTTGTAAAATTCAAACTTAAAAGCTTTTTGTGAGGATTCTAAGAGAGTTTATGAAATTATAATATCTCCGATCCATCAGCGACGCCCCGGTAAGGTTTGATCCTTTTATACAACGTTTACTAGGCATGCGTGAGCGGCGACAAAAACAAACTTATGCCACCCTACTGAAAACCATAGTGACGTCATTTGAGCTTCATGACCGACTCAAAAATCTGCCAGAAAAGGTCCGAAGGAAAAGAAAAAAAAGCATTAATATTTAGACCATTGACCGATAGAAATATAAAATTTCGGCTGGCAAGAACATTGAAAACGTGGAAGCATCGCTTTATAATTCTGGGAAAAGCCAGAGGAATACTAGAAGGGATTATGAAAAACTTGTCTTAATATAGCACATCGGTTCCAGCACTTGGCGCCGGTTACATGTTCTTGGGGTTTTGCTTTTATTTTGTAGTTTTGTTTAGCAGTTATTTGTGTGATTGTTTTGGTTTTCGAAAGTTCCTACAGTACATGCAACGGTTCTGTTATCCTAGTGGAGGCATTTTGGTCTAATAGCTTAAAATGCAACCAACTTTTTGTGGCCTCTCGATGGCCGTGATTAGTAGAGTTCCATCATGGTTGCACACTGATTACAGTGTACTACTGTCATTTTAATCTTATTCAGTGCTTCTCAATTTTTATGTATCACCCAAGTCGCAAATTGCTGTGTTAAAAGATGATATCATCTCCCTAATTAGTTCGTGGTTGTGAGGTTTTAGTTCAGTGACGTCCGCTTTTAACTGAAGCGTGGCCTCGCCGATGACTTTGAAGTTTTCTAATGAACAAAGTAATCGAGCTGGGATTTCGATAAATACATGATTATTTAACGAATTCAATGGTTTTTACTTGTAAACAAATTAAAAGAGTAAGAGGGATTTGCAATATCTAAAGTATTTGTTATGCACGGAAGGTGCTTATAAAACACATAACTTGAATACTTGGTACCGAAACAACAACAACGCTAACAACCACAACTTTATTGACTCCATACATAATACAACAAACCATAAAATCAAATTGTGATTATTGAATATAACCCTATTGTTTTGCAAAAACCAACTAGTTCCAGCTAGTTTTTAGCCTGGGAATGTAACCCGGAATGATGATATTTTCAAAGGAAATTTTAAATTTGTTTTTATCTTGTTTTTGTTTTTAATGTGACCTTGCACCTTGGATGACAATTAATCAATATAACAAGGCGCTTAAATTGATAACATTTTCATCGCTATATCTGGGGTAATAAAGACACTTTTTTTCAAAATTCAAATTCCTGAAGCTAAAGCTCAACAGAGGAAGATGCTTTAAAAATGCGCACAAGAACGATGAGTGTTATGGAGTGTTATGGCGTTTTCATCGATCGGTGTATGAATAGTGATCTACAGAACCACTCATTCTCTCTTGTTTTTTTTTTATTTCTTGTAAGTTCCAGGTTGGTTTCGATTGTAACAAGTAGCTATAAAGCTAATACGTACAGGAATATCAAAATTTTTCATTCCCTCATTTTGAAAAACGGCAATATTTCATGCAAACAAACAAAATTTCCAATATGAGGCATATTGATATATTGACATATTGCTGGCCATTGTTGCAGCTATCTATGCCATACTCCAACTTTGACAAGTAGTTTCTAAAAGCTGAGGGCGTTTTACATCCTTTCTTTCTTTCTATTTGCAAAGATGGAAAGATATACCTCATTTATAAGACCATTGGCAGTCTGGCATTTCGCATGCAAGAAACTCGCCTTCTTTGTACCCTGTTCCCACGGTGTTCAGATAATGAAGAAAGAAGGAAAGATGGCACGTGGAGAAAAAGAATTAGGAAGAAAAGGCGGAGTTTTTCAAGGTGTAGAAACTTTCCCTCGGCTCTCCGCAAAAAGAAAGTCCGACAGGTTAAAACTCCCGAGACTTGGACCAAAAAAATCCCAGAGCTAAAGGTACAATATGTATTTTGAAATGTGCAATACAGAGGAAAGGTAGCGAATTATTCGTCGTTGGCAGCTTTAGCTTGGCTTTTCTTTCTCAGACAATCAGTCCTTCTCCGGAGTACACTCACCCGGACGATCATACTTCACCGACTTATGGTATGACTCCAGGATTCAAACCATTCGCTGAGTTATTGTAGTGTATGCTTACCGGATTACCCTAGCGGAAAAACGAAGGTGTTGATCTGTGTGTCTAGTACAATCCTCGTACAATCCAACAACGCGATTAACAGTTCAATGACGTCATTGAAAGGAATTGACCGTGAAGGTCTGGGAAAAAGCCACACGGGAACTAGGTTTTCTTAGTATTGCCTGCCTCGTCCTCAGGCACCGTTTTCGTGCGGGCAAACAGGGAGCACGAGGCGTCGTGGGAAGCATGCAAAAACCGGCTGCAGTACACCTATCCCACAACACCACGCTCACCATCATACAATAAGGAGGGATGCCTGGGGACGAGCCAGTAGTGTTGCAGCTTCACAGCGGCTGGCACCTCCACAGCACGATAAACAAACAGGAGATTCAATCATTGTGATTTAGTACTTATTTACTTATTGCAACTTTCTCCATTTACAATTTACACTTTTTCCAGTGTCCAGCACCGGCAGACTGGTTTTTACAGTTGCATCGTTCACTTAAACGAAAGCGGGTTTTATTTTTTACAGTTTACATTAATTTATCAACGCATACAATTTTCTGTGTTCTAAACTTCAGCACATTTCTTAAATAAATTTAGTCCCTTTACAATATCATCTTTCATCTTTCGGGGAAACAGGGAGAGCGATGCAAGACAGGATAAAAGAACACGACAGAGATATACGGCTTGCTCGTACGCAAACCTCCGCAGTTTCGGAGCACGCTAACGAAACGGGGCATCTTCCTATTTGGAAAGAAGTTAAGTTTATTGATCGTGACCCTCACTGGTACACACATAGGGTGAAAGAGGCTATCCATATAAGACTTCATCCTAATAACATCAATAGAGATAGTGGAATCGAAATTGCTGAAGCTTGGATACCTACGATCAGAAAGCACAACAGCCGACCAACCACAAAGCGGACCTGTGAGGGAACAACATCTAATAGTCCGAATAATAATGAGGATCGAAATGCACCAATAGCAGCGAACCATCATGCTACAAATAGCGACATGTAAACAATCAACCTCATCGCCTGATGAAGACTAGCAGTATTGCAGTCGAAACGTCGCGATCAACAACTCTACGCGATTACATCGTGAGACAAAGAAATAAACGTTCATCTTACCTATCTTACACCACGATGAACAATAAACACATCTTTAATGACAATATCATCTTTGATAACATACACCCCTATTAACTCGAAATTGTTGCGAACCCGAACCCAAAAGCAATTTCTCCTGCCGTAGTTTTGCGCGCGATATCTCGAACTTTTCGTTTTTTTTGAGACATCCAGATTGTACAGACTCTTTCTATAACATTCTACGAAGCTTTATTACAGTTAGAAATACATTACCTTACATGTTTCCAGAACTTAAATTTTTGTCTAATGTGTTTGATGTACATATTTGATGCTAGATCGTACAGTTTTCCCAGTGACAACCTCTTCAACACGCACAATTCCAAACTCAAAGAATACCCCTTCCCCTACCCCGGACCGTCTGTTACGAAATCAAAATTAACAAACTGCAATTCACTTACAAACCCCAATTTAATTATTCTGTGTTGCTCTGTTGACTCTTTTTGCCTAATTAATTCTTTAGTGGCATCCAGCAATATATCTAAGAAATTAAGTGAGCGAGTTTTCGATGTCTCAGCAGGTCGTTTACGAGAGGCGCTCAATTTTAACTGTTATTAATAATAAATAATAATAAATAATAATAATAATAATAATAATAATTTAAAAATGCCCAAACAGTTCTGGTTCCAAGAATTCTTATAATAAAACGGTTCGCAAAAAATAATCAAACAAACGCCATTAAACGGGTCGCCCAATAGCATGAAAAATAAAATAATTTTAGCCTGTGTAGCAGGCGTAAACAGGGAAGGGATAGGGAGAACGAAAACGTAGGAGGAAAATGGGGCGATTGGGTCCATTTTCCTCAGACATTCTCGCTCCCCCTACCCCCCTACCATTTACGCCTGCTACACAGGCGTAATAATTTAAATACTAATGTTTCTCTAAATACAAATGAGTGTATACAGCATAAAAATGGCACCAAGCGCCAGTCGCACAGAACACATGCCAGATGGCATGCGCAAATGGTATGCGTCCATCTGACTTGAAAAACACTACGCCGCTGACGTAAAACACTCCACCCAGGCCCACCTCGGCCAGGCCAGCTTTATCTGTCTGTGAAGTGAAAAATAGTTCCAATCAGATAACACACACCGGCTTTGTCAAGACAAAACCACGGCCAGCCTAACTGGGAGATTGTCCATTTCATAAAATTGGGTACAGTGTACAAGCATCTGAGTAGGATCAAGCACTGATTTGGGGCAACATCGCTGGCCGCTAAAGTTTCAAAGTGTGGAACAAAAATGCGGTTGATTGTCGTGCCCCTGTTGTGAGGACAACATTCCATGAATTTATCTCACAAACACGTGAAAAATTCGTGGACAAAGCGATTAAAATATCAACGCTTGTGAATGATTACGTCGTTGAGGGAGATGACAGATTTGACAACGGGAAACTGTTTCTGTACGGTTCGTACAAAGGAAAAGTTTGAACCGCAGAGCCGCGTCCGGGGATGGGGTGGGAACTAAATATTTCCCGGGGAGCTCCCGCCCCGAGATTTTAACTCTTACCCTTTCAATATTTTAACTCTGAACGAAATAGTACCACTTCCAGATATTTGAAAAAGTTGTACCTTTTTTGTAGCTTACAGTATTTAGTCTTAGTTCCTATCTCTTTCAGTTTATAAGGTGTATTTCGCGACCATTAAAAAACTTGAACAACGAATTTCCCCATCCTTTCGCTAAAAAGACTCTCCTTTCGGGATAAAAGAAGAACCGTCCCCCACGCTCGGGAGCCGCAACAACTCCTCCCCACTATCCTTGCGGCTTAATTCACGGCTTTGCTCTCGCGCGAACAATCCCGCCAGCTTTGCAGATTAGTTGTGAGATTTATTTTAGAATACGCAAGAAGGAAAAAAGTTCTTTCCCGATTTTAAAAAAAGGAGGCACTCAAGGAATCAAAAAAGACAGAGGTGAAACACAAGTACGAGCACCGAGTTACAGCAGCCTACAGCTAATAAACAAATTGACTTACAGAGGCAAAGACTAGAGGTAGAGACGGACATATTCCAACGATCAAATACAACGCTGTCGCCACCGTCTTGTATCTGGAAGACAATGAAACAAATTAGTACCTGTAAATTCATGAAATACTATAACTATGTTGCAGGAAACCAAAACCCTCCAACCTTATTCGTACATTAACGAACCTCTATATAACGAAGTCCTCGCTACAACGAACGATATTTTCAGCCCAGTAATAGCGTAATGTATGAAAAAGAGCCTCGATATAACGAACCCTCGATATAGCGAACCAATTTGTCCAGTCCCTTGGCACTTCGTTAAATCGAGGTTACAAGTATTGCAAATTTCATGTTGATCTGTCAAGATGAAGATTGTCTAAGAGCCGATTTTAAAAGTGAGGTCTGGTCCCAAAAGAACTGTATCGAAACATTTTAATGGCCGCGATAAGCGAACGAAAATCGTCGATATCTGACAGATTAAAATTTCCCGCGATTCTACGAAAAGCGCCGACAATCGCCTAATGTTACTGCTTCCGTGAAAATCACTAGCAGTCGCTGACGAACAAATTTGCCGCCGTGACGAGCGTACAAAATCGCCTAGTGTGTCGCTAGCTTAAATTAAAATTTGTTTTGATTATTTTGGTAATTATAACCTACATATCGTTGTTGTCCGATTGCCGATTTTGTGGCTGCACAGACGACGTATTTTTTTAACTTCCGGGAAGGAGAGGGTTATCCACATTTTCTTTGGCTTCTTTGGCTTCGCCTTCTCAAAATCTCGCACCAGTTTCTCAACCAATAGAGCGGTTTTCAATTGAGTGTCGAAAGCAATATAACAATAGAGTTGATGTTCGCGGACGTAAATATGTTTTTGGCCCGACTCAGGCTCATTTTAGCCCGAGCCGCAGGCAGTCGCTCAAGAACATCAACTCTATTACTACCAGTTACATGTTTTTGTTACGAGTTCTGATTGGTTCATTCACTTTATTGAGTTGTTCGCATCTGTTATGATTGATTATCCGTAATTTCTTTGGTTTTGATTTTACGACACTCAGTGAAAACCGCTCTAAACGACAGCCTTCCATAATGCCTTTAACATCTTAGAAAGTTAGCGCCCCTTGATTTAACTTCAGTACCTCTGTTCATCTCAAACTCGAGAAAGCGCACAGGCTATTGTCCAGCCACACCTTAAAATGGATTACAGCTTTTTCTTTAACATTTATTACCAAGTCATTAATTTTAAAGCGCGATCACAGCTGTGATAAAATCGTTAAAACGTCAATGTTTCAAGAAGATATGTCGTTTTGACCTTCTTCTCTTTCCTATCCTTCTCCAATCGGCGCCACTCTAGCGTTCAACGTCCCCAAAACGTGCATTTCTATGTTCTTAGCTTGTGCATTGCTTTTCCTACATAATATTTCAATAAACGCGACACGAAACTGTCTTATCCTGACACAGTAAACAATTGGGTTAATAAGCGAATTGAGATGAACTATAAAAAATACTGCAAAGAAAGTAATGTATGCTATACTAACTGAGTTGAAGACGGATTTTCTAAGAAGTATTCGAACAGTTAGTAAAGGCAAATAAGTGAATATCAAAATCAAAAGTAAAATGGTTGTTAATTTAAAAGCCTTTTTTTCTTTCAAGAATTTCTGCCTGGCTTCCATTGAAACTTCATGGGCAGCGATACGTTTTTCATGGCGACGAGTTTCGCAGTAAACTACGACTTGACAGAAGATTATAATGGCCAGAGATAAGAATAAAACAATACTGTTAACAGTTAAGTAAATGTTATCGCCCACAATAGCTAAAGGTATGGTAAACAACAATGTTGCGATCCATGCAAGAGTGGAAAAACCCAGTACACGAGCTTCAGTTACCATGGTTGTGTGCGCAAACGGGTGTTTTATGGCTATATATCGTTCAACGTTCGTAAGGACCATGTGAAAGACTGACGCCACAGCAAACACCCTGGAAAGGTGTGATGATAATCGTAGCAGCGTGCAATTAGCGCTGGTGGCTCCGGCCTGTAACAAGGATACTTTCATCGCAATAACGAGAGGCCACATTAGTCCCACTAAACAATCAGTGGTCGCTAAACACCCGAGTGTGATATTGGAGATGGATTTCAGCCGCGGTTTAGACAACACGGCGATCACGACCAACACATTGAAAACGACGGTTAGAGGACAGGTGATTATACCCATGACTGTTATGAAAACAAGAAACGCGTAAGCCTCTGTGGAAGAACGACCAAGTTTTCCTCCTAAGAAAATGTAAACTTCACATTCGGAGGATATCGGCGCCCCACCAGAGGAAGTCGAGCTTGAATTCATCTCTTCTGCGTGGACTTTCCTAGTCTTTTCTCAGCTATGCAGTAGAGCTAACTGGCCAACTCAGTATTTAGTTTGAAATGATGCTTTAAATGTCGTTTTATTTCATTTGCACTCCCACAAACAATTTTTTGTTTCCCGGCGTTATTGGTAGACACTGACAAGCAGCAATCGTGGAAACTGAGACAAAACTAAAAATGAAAAGGAAGGCTTAAATTGCATCTGTTGTCAAATGGGAAGCCGAAATGAAATGCGGAAATGTAAAACAATTATAACTTAAGGCCAGGTGTCGCCGTGCAAGTTTGTTTCAATAGCATCTTAAAAAGTTCCTTTCTGTCTACCGAACCCATTAACCCACATTGTCAAAAATTTTCGCTCTATATTAGTCGGCACTCTGGGATCAAACATATTTGTTTCGCTTGTTAATCTTTACTTATCATTCGAGTTCAACTGCTTTCAAGATTTAACTTAAATCGGACAACTTGTAACTCTGCTTTTCCTGCTTTCCGAAAAACAATTTTAAAAAAAGAAAAAAAAAAGATTTTATAAGCCTCCAGTGATCCTCAAAAAAGACCGAAAATTAAAGATAAATCAACCAACTTTGAACGGTCAAATGAAAACTCTTCTCTGTTTGTGATATTTTGAGGCCATTTTCATCCAAAAGGGAGAAATTAACACCTCCTAAAATGACCTCATTTTAAAACGTAATACTTAAACAATGGAAAGCACGCAAGCAAACGTGTTTGTTGAGTTCCCCTCCCCCTAAATGAATTGATTTTACCATCAATAAATTCCCAATAAATTCATCATACTATTGAAAACAGCTACGGTTGACCATTCGTCCCAACAGATAAAATGTAATCATTTTTTGCCATTATTTTGCATTTCATGATCTATAGTGTTTATCTTCTCCGTTACAATGGACCCTTCCACGGATTTTTTTTCCATCTTTTGACAAGGACCGGTTAGCGAAAATTTACCGACACTGCTGGAAAAAGCGCCTTAAAATGGGTAAACTTGCCGGGTTTGAGAGTGATACATCAGACACAAGCGAAGACATAGCTCCAAAGTCGCGAAATTTTACAAACGTTTGTATACAAACGTCTATGAAATTTTGTGACTTTGCAGGGGTACATAACGAGAAAATGTTAGCAAAATACTTGAAACTTCATTTTCTGCTTTCTTAGATTGTTTCAGAGCTTTTTAAAGGCATATTTGTGTAAGCTAATACAGGTTGATCTGTTCGGCGATTTCAGCTGAAGCTTTAGGCCGCAGAAAATTTAGGAAACGGAATCCTATCCGCGGAATTTCCGAGCTGGTTATGGCTGTCCAAAAATGCAAGCTGACCTTATTTTACACTCTAAACGACATCTTTGCCCTCCAAAAACAATAAATCCGAATATCTCTGGCGATTTAGGCCTATCGATGCGCCTGACTTTGCGGAGCCATATCTCTGTTAGTTTTCAACCTATCACTCCCAAACTTGGCAATGTAACTGATTTTAAGGCGCTCTTTCTAAAGGTGTCGATGGATTTTCGCTAACTGGTCCATGTGAAAAGTTGAAAAAACCGTGGAAGGGTCTATTATCAGCTGTTTTTCTCAGCGTGTTTGTTTTCCTGTCTATCATCCGATTTCGACTGTACTTATAAATAAATATATCAGTCAACGTAAAACAGTCGAATATAAAAACACTGACTGCTTTGTCGTGATGCGTTAATTGTTTTCCTAGCTGTCTATAATCCGATTTCGACTGTACTTTTAACATATGATTCAACGTAAAACGGTCGGATAAAAAACTGCTTTGCCGTGACGTGTTGACGCCAGGGTAGGAACTAGGTAAATCTCCAAAAAAAGCCTCAAAAATTATTAAGGATATTATCGTGGAGACACCCATTAAGTACAAACACTGAACTGAAACGTTATAAATAGAAGGCTTTTCCTGCGCGAATAAAGTTATCATTCTTTGCTTTACATTTTCAAGTAGATTTATGAGGTAAATAGGAAAACTGAGAGAGACGAGAGTACATGTAATACAAAAAATATTGGTGGACACGGAAACCTCAAGAAATCTAACGCAAGTCAACTTACATGTAAAACTCTGCTGTCTGTGAAATTTAGGCGACATTTTCCGCTGGAAGATTCAAAACAAAGGGAAACGCTTTCATTATAAAGATGGGGGGGGGATCTCGAAAAAAAGACAAAAAAGCCCTTCACAAGCTCGACAGACGGTTGCGAGCACCGAAAAGCGAGTATCTAGGGAGTATTGGGGCATCTTCCCTGTAAAACTTTTAAAAACTGCAGCTGAAACGGGCATTTAAGAAGATTTTTACCAAAAATTGGCGCACAGGTTACCAGTCGTTTCGGATCTAAAGTCGCTTCGATACAAATCATACAAGTCGATTCAATACAACCTTGACCCTGAAAATCAACCCGAAAATTGACCGACAATTCCGCACTAGCCTAAACTAAAGCTGCTTGTTCTGATAAATTAATGAACCTTGGAATTTAACTACTTCTTTAGCACAGTGGAACCCCGAGATAACGAAGACACCGGTAATGACGACTGATATTTTGGGCCATTCCATTTAATATCCACACCCCCCCCCCCCCCCGAAGGAAAAGATTTTCTGAGGGGCCCTTGATCATCATTTCTGAGTGGGTCGCTGTGTCGGCGCCTTTGATCTTTTAAATATTTCCGAGAGGGTTTGGAAAAAAATTGGCTTTTTTCTGAGGGGAAAAGAGAATTTAGGCAATTTCTGAAGGGGTGCACGTGTCGGCACTTTTGATCTTTGATTTCTTAGGGGTAAATTTTGACTGACCTTTTCCATAGGGGGGTGTGGATATAAAATGGAATGGCCCTTTTCAGCCCAGTAATGAAAAGAGCCCGAAATCACGAACCCCCGTTGTAACGAACACATTTTCCCAGTCCCTTGCAATTGCGGTAAAAATTTGAAAACGTCACCTTGGAATTTCTTGTCCAGAGGCTTCAACTCTCAGGAGCACCCAACGGTTCGTTTCGGCACAATATCTGTTCGGTAGGCCTTAAGCGCCTGAGACATTCGAATTTAATTGCAGTGAAAACTAGAGATTCCTATGGAGAATCATCACCTCAGACTTTCGTAACAAGGCAACTGATTTATTCCTATTGTTTTAGGAGGGACAAATATGTCGTTCAGGGTGTTAACTAAGCCGGATCAGCTAGCATTTTCGGACAGCCATTACGCAGGTCGGAAATCGGCGGATAGGATTCCGTTTCCTAAAATTTTCTGCGGCCTTAAGTTTCAGCTAAAAACGCCGAACAGAACACCGTGGATTAGCTTGCACAAACATGCCTTTAAAAAGCTCTGAAACAATCTAAGAAAAGCAGAAAATGACGTTTCAAGTAATTTGCTAAAATTTTCTCCTTGGATGCCCCTCAGAACTCTACCTATTTTAGTAAGTACAGTACCTTTCATGGAACATGTAGGAATACACAGTACCAGTAGCAGCCAGACACCACAACAGCCATGACACAAATTCTCCCATCTTACCAACATCTCTTAACACTAACCTGAAACAAACCTCACAAACTGTTAGTCAATAATTTCAGCATAATGTGTTATCACAATTGTGATCTGTGATCTTCATAACCGCAAGAAGGCAAAAACAATGAACTCCTTCAGATACATAAATTTACAACAACTAGGATACATCTGGGAAAAACTCTTATCAACCCACTGTCCCATGATGGAGTTGTACTGCTACTAAAATGAGATTATTTAGTTAACAATTTCACTAAATTTTTTATTTATCTCCACACACTCAAACTTATTCATTCATTTATTTATTTATCTATTTATTTTTTGCACAATGTAACTGCAACAAAATACATGTAAAATGCTTTAATTTGCAAAAATAGACTAAACATTTAAATGAATATATATTTAATAAATATATGTCAATTATTTACAATATAGCTGTAACAACAATTCATAGTTATATAATGTACTAAGTACCATTAACTTACCAAGGCATATATGATGCAGCAATGAAAAAATATATAATACAACGATCACTCAAATGCAAGAAAAATGTAAGGGATCTGAAAAAAAGAAACAATGTTTTTTCAGTGTAGCAATTTACTATTTGTTTGGGACAAAATAATGTAAAAAAAAGTTAACACTTAATGCAGTTAAATCCATTGATTTGAGGGTACTGGTCATCTCAGTTTCTTAGACAATGCTTTTTCCAACATGAGGATTAAAAAAGTACCGGTTTCACTTTGAAACTAGGAGTCTATTAAAGTACATTGTAGCCTGTCAATTGTGATAATTTGTTGATGATGTGAAATTTCTCCAGTGTGAGTTAATGAGTTATGATGATGATGATGATGATGATGATGCAATGCTCACATTTTGAGCACATAAGCAGAAACATTTCGAATTTCAATTCCCCTGTAAATGGACGTAATTAGATACAAAGCAAAGGTCCAGAAGTTGCCCCTTGGGCTACTTGCAGTCAAAATGACCTAGCCAGTCTCATAAAATGGTTTCATCAGCGATATGCAACTTAAGGATTAAAACGTCTTCCCAAGAATGGTATTCTAGTCCAAAGTAGGGTTTTTACCCCCCTCCCATATTTTTTGTTAGGAGTTTTGCCCTTCCAGTTCACTGGACTCCATTAATACACCTGGGTGGTCTGTGGTCCATGAAGAGAGAGGGTCTCTTGTCTACTAATTAAGACATCAAACATGACTGACGCTGTCATTGCTGATGTTTGGACTGAAAGACAGATGCACTAACTACTAACAATTAATCCACCATTGTATGGCCGATATTGAGCAAAAACAGTCCACAACTTACCTGGCTTTACCAGTAAGGCAAACTGCATGGAACAAGGTTGATATCAAGAATACAAGAATAAAGGAAGCTCCGTAAACTTCTGCAATAAACCGGTGACTTGTTGAAAGCCGTTTAGAGTTTTGGTGTAGATGGGACACTGCAAACATGGCTGGTATAACAAACATCTGCAACAAACAAAGGGACAAAATAATAACTGAGTGAAAATAAATGTACAATAAGGTGAGGATAAATTGCCATTTTATATTATTAATTTAGATAGTGGAGATGTTTGTGAGTGCTGTCGAAAGGTAATTAAGTGAGTACGAGACAGCTAGTGAGGGAGTAAAAAGGCTGGGATAAAATGGGCAAGTGAATATCAGTGTATCATCAGTTTCCAAGTGACCATACTCTGAACATTAGACATTTCCAACTTACTGCATGCTTTCTTTTTTCCGAAGTTTCTTTTCTTTTCTTTTTAAACAGGGCCACATTCCTTAGTAACGCTATGTCATGGCTACCCTGGGCAAGTGTGCCCCGAGAGAACCTCTGGTACCCAGGGTTTGTCATGGTAGTACATTTGTCTCAATCAGAGAAGGTCTCATTTTGTAGCCCCTTGAAGTCAAATGACTGTGTCTCTCATTTCTTATCAACTCTTTAGAGATCCACACCCAAGGCACACAACCCACAAACCACAATGCATGACCCATGACTCATGTCAGATGACCCAGCACCCACAAGCCACCCACCCATGTTAAATAGTCACTCTTAACTTAAAAATTTCAGGGGCCAACATGATCTCACAGATGTTCCCTGGCCTGATTGGCCCATCAAATAGAACATTGTTTTGCTTGGCTACTGCTTTGAACAATGGCAAAATTTTGTAAAGACCAATAGGGTAATTGCTCTACTTTTGTGTTTTGTAAAGGGGTTGGCAATAAATCTCCCTTGATGTGATGCTAGTCCAGTGTTACAGTGTTACCCACATCATCATTTCACCAAGGAACCTCCCAACAGGAATTAAGATAATCAGAGGGTTGAAACACACCCTGCAGTACCATTGATTCATAGAGGGAGACAATGTGGAGTATTAAGTTTTTTTGTCTAAGGATTGGAAAGTAGAGTGCAACCCCAAACCATAGATCTCATAAGTTCCAAGCCAACCACATCTCCAGTTGAAAGTTTAGTGCAATAACCACTACAGCACCACTGTTTCTTTGACTGATAACAAGCTTATATAAGTTGTTATACCTACCCCATGAGTGATAATATTTGCTGTCTGCTCTATCACTGTAGGTTGATAAGCTTCATTCTTCTTTGCAGGAGGATTCATCAGCCTGCAATGCGGTTTTAAAATCATACAACAAAAGAAAAAAGAATAAGCTAGCTATCTAGCTCTTAAAAGTTCAATCTCACAAATTTTCTAAAAGCATTAAGGATGGTGCCCCCTAATACAGAGGTATTTTTACAAAGGGTGTGACTACAGGGAAAAGCAGATTTTAATAAGGGTTACTGGAATCTAAAAAGAAAAATGTGGGTAACCACACATTTTTCAGAGATAATTAAGCAGCCATAATTCTAAAAAAGCTTTAACATGTAGTGTGGCAATTTCTTTCCAAATTTAAGCTCAATTATCTCTGAAAAATTACCTTAAATTTTTTTGGATACTGATACTGCTTTTTTCACAGTCTTAAACACGCAAAAATATCTTTGTATTAGTGGGCAAATTCCTTAAGAAACTTGAATATCTCGGGCCAGACCTGAGATGCACAGAATGTATGTGCAGTAACAAAAGGAGGCATCGTTCTTAAAGGGAACTGCTATTTTAGGGTAATAAATAATGGCTTTGATTGCAACCAACCCAGCTTATTTCAGCTTGGAAAATCTGTCCCATCCCTTCAACTCCCCCCTAAACTTTCCCTGAGAGCATCTGTTCCTCCTGGTTCCCATATCCTTGCTATTTTAGGAAGTGAACATTAAAATTATATAACGGTTTAATTCACACCATACTGTACTTTATTGAAACTTCCCCCGGGAGCCCCTGACTGGACCTTAACCCCGCCCCTCCCCGTGCTATGTGGTGAGTATAAAGTTTGATGTGATCCCCCCCCCCCCCCCACTCCATGCTATGTGGTGACTTTTAAAGTTTGATGTGACAGTCAATAATGAAAACATCACTAGTACTAACTGTTGGCTAGAACTGAACAAACCCAACAGAAACAAGGCAAAGATTTAACACCATCATTTCCGCAAAATTTTATGCAGCCTATCACGTCTGACAAATCTTCCAAATTTTAGACTGCGTTCGACGAGAATAACTAGAAATTTTCACTTACAGACTGGGTTAATATTTAACCTTGGGTGCTGAAAATCGGTTCAGTAGTTTATCGATGGTGGGAAACATAAGGTTAAGGCCCTGCTGCTTCATCAACTAAGATTTCAATTTCGAAAACAGCTGTCAAAAATTAAACATGTAAATCCCACAAAACCCCACAAGCAAGCCGGCGTACACAAACCCGTATAAAGACAGTTAATTAAGTACAGAGCTAGTATTCATTGTAGGCTTACCTCGAGCAACTTAAACAGGCCATTTTAAACTCAGCAAGCCGGCTTGCGCTATAAAGAAAACGAGTTTCAGCACCTTCCAAGATCCGGCAAAAATACAAGAAATGCAATTCAACAAAACATCTACTCGCGTTATAGCAGGGGATCTTCCGGTTACATCCAGGCTTCGCTAGCTTCTTAAAAACATTATGCCTTCAGTTAAAATGCAAAAACTACTCATTCATTCACAATCACTTCGAATCAAAGTTTTGGGTAAAATATTGGATATTGGACCAGGAGATCGACGCTACCTAGACAAAATACCCCGTCCCTACCCTAGACAAAACAATAGCATTAGTCCTTTGCGGTCGTATTTTTCATCAAAGCCGAACTGCAAAGTGAACGACAACGAAAATTCGCTCATCATTTGTTTTAAACACGTTTAATCAAAAGAAATGCTCTAAGCGAATAAATCTTACTGGGATGACGGCTTTGGACCTCAAAGAACAAGGAAATCGTCTCTTCAGTGGCAGACATTACGACGACGCTGCGCAGTGCTACACAAAAGCTATTGTAAGTCGACTAGAGTTCTGAAATAATTTCAAATTTCGATGCTTGTAAAGTTTAATGTATGGTGTTATAGCCATCCACATAAAACAGCTGTTTACCACAGATTGTGTTTTAAACACAGTTTTCTTTTTGTGTCAAACACTTGAAGAGTCACGTTTACAATTTACAAATGTAGTTTGTCCGCAGAATACAGTATTTTCTAGAGTTTTCTATAAGCTTATTATGAGCTTAATCTAAATTACCGGTAAGCTTTAAGTCTAAGCTTAAGTTTAAGTTTAAGCTTTAGCCACAGGAAGACAATCTGAACTACCTGATTTGTAACGGCTGATCACCTTTTGATTTAAGTAATGAGGAAATACACTCAATACAAATACTATTGTGATATACCGTAAGCCAGAAAAATATAGTTCAGTCACCTTTTCAGGGTCCCAAAGTAGGTCAGGGCTCCGGCGCTCAGGGCTAAAAAATGTAGGGCTCCAAGACATAAAAATAGGGCTCTAGGGCTCCTTGCTTTATCCAGGGCTCTATTTAGGCATCATTTTTAGGGCTTCCACAGCAAAAATTTCGGGGCCCCCAGGGACCCCCAGGGACCCCCTCCCCCCCCCTGAGACCTTGCCTTTTGTTATTTGTGTGATCTTGTGCTATTTGGCGGTGTTTTGAGGCCGTTAATATCTTGCTTTCCGCTGGCACTCTCAACGAACAAAGAAAAGAGAATCAAGGCGTGCAACCCTTGCAGCTGCTGAGACTGACACCCTCCTGAATATTGTCCGATTTCTTCCACTTTCATGCGTTACTCACCATTCAGCCTCAGGCAAATTAATGGTCAATAATTTTGGAAGATTTGTGACAAAATCATTTCATGTTGAAATCTTGGATCATTTGTATGTATTTTGTAATGCACAATCTAACTAGTTAGTAACTTTCAGACTGGGTGTTGTTAGCCCTTTTCAACTTTTATAGCTGCATTTACATGTAGTAATTACCCGAGAGAAATCCTATACAAGATCCTACAGGATTTTCTAGGATCCTACAGGATCCTATAGGATCCTGTAAGTTCACACAGGATCCTACCCAGGATCCTAAATGGCACCATGTTGTTAAGGATCCTACTCAGGATCCTGTAAAGTCTTTCAGGATCCTGCTTAAGATTGTCCAGGATCCTGTTTAGGATCCTGTAGGATCTTGCTTAGGATCCTGTAGGATCCTACAGGATCCTGAAGGATCCTATAGGATCTTAAACAGGATCCTATAGGATCCTATAGGATCCTAACAAGATCCTATAGGATCCTACAGGATCTTATATAGGATCTTATCAGGATCCTGGTTAAGATCCTACAGGATCCTGTTAGGATCGTATTAAGATCTTATTAGGATCCTGGGCAGAATTTTTACCAGGGTATGCAGACCTGTCTAGAATCCTGACACACAGTACAACCACGTATTTCCCCCAACTGCCTTCATTCGTTGTTTTTGCCCAGTGTTGTGGACATTATGAAGGTGGCAAAGTAACTTTGAAAAGGTTGGTGGGGCTTTGGAACAGCCTATGCACAGGACAGGAGTAACCAGTGTGCTATGGGTACAGGAATGGCCAAATTGCACACACATAAAACAGTGTGTCAGATACTTTTGCAGCTAACTGTGGCATGGTGGTAGGCCCTTCCCCAGCTGTGTGTATCAGCTGTCATAAGAGTCTCCATAAGTACAACCAGTAGATTTTAATTCATCCACATCTTTGTTACTAAAACACATTGTCAGACCACGGTTGAGATTTCATCAGACATGGGAAAAGATTGTTTGGCCATTGTGCACTGATGGACTGCAGCTTTGATATGTTAACATGTTACTTACGCGTGTCATGTATTGGACAAATAATTAAGAGAGATACTCACTGATCTCACAAAGCAATGGGAAGTCAAAGGAATTAAAAGGTTATATGTACAGTGTAGGTGCTCACAAAAATTGTTTGAGTTTGAGTTTGATAGTGATGATTTCTTTTTTCCTGTTTTGTTTTTTCTGTTTCAGATTAAGAACCCTACCATACCTACTTACTTCACAAATCGTGCCCTATGCCACCTCAAATTAAAGAAATGGAGTCAAGCTGTCAGTGACTGTCGGCGGGCCATAGAACTTGATACAAACTTGGTGAAAGCACATTTCTTTCTTGGACAGGCACTTCTTGAGCAAGAGAGCTATGATGAAGCCCTTACAAGTTTGAAAAGGGGTATGAATGAAAGCAATTTTACTTAGTCGAATTTTCACCCAACTGAGATTCAAACTCTTCCCTTTTGCAACCTAATTTTTGTTGAAACGGTACCCTGTTCTGTATACTAGAAGAACATTTCTGTCCTGCAAACCTCAAAGTTAAGCCAAAGGCAGATTATTCCACGTATTGTAAGTACACATGTATTTTTCATAGAGTTTCAGTTGTGTGAATGCTCCAAGCTGTATCTTAAGTGGGCTCGTATCTTGGAGGTTGGCTAGGGGATGGCTACAAGGTTTAATGACTTATTATTGTTAACTTGTCTCCATCATGACCATAACTTGACTTTTTGCTGGAATGTAATGAATCCTAAATACTTCTCTTGATGTTTAGTTAATTTTGTCTTCTGTTTCACCAGCTTATGACTTAGCAAAGGAACAGAAACTTAACTTTGGAGATGACATAGCAAGTGCAGTCCGGTTAGCAAAGAAAAAGGTAATGCTTTGTAAATACACTGTGCAGTCAAAATCAGGAGGAATTTTGTGGACATGGTTTCAAAAATTTTAATTTTTCGCAATCAAGAGGAAGTGATTCTGTCTGACAAAAGCAGGGCTCAGCAGTAATGTTTGAACTATACGTCTAGCCTAATGGGTAGACAAATGACAGATTTTACTGGCTAGTTTACTTATTTTCACTAGTCATATTGTCATGAACATTATAGCATATTTAAAATTCTGTGAACCGTGTGATTATTCAAAGAAGGTGATTAAAGTTAGTGGTGTCCTCAAAATGTTTTATGAAAGAAATCTTTGACAAAAGTTGTAGATGCACATTGAACTTTTGACCCTCCATTTAAACCACTCTACGGTTGTGAATATTGGCATGTAGCTTGTCCTGCAGACAAGACAAAAACACAAGTTTCTTGCCCAGCATCCAAATTCTCCTGTCCTACGCAACTACAGTATGTACATGTAGATGGGATTTTCATGAGCTCTTCTCTACTAACTTCTTTTCGTTTTCTCTGTTTCGATTTTTTGTTCTTGCAGAGGTTTAATGTAGCAGAAGAACGAAGAATATCTCAGGAAATAGAACTGCAGTCTTATCTGAATAACCTAATTATTGAAGAAAAGAAAAGGTGAGAATGCTCTAATCATTATTGTCTAGTTAATTAAATATCTGCATCTAGTTTACTGTACAAGTGTCATTAGTTTGCAACTCAACTTAATTATTTACTTTCTGTCAGGTTCATATTGATTAATTAATATCGTACTTTCAGGCAGGTTGCTGCTGCAGGAAAGGATCCCTCTGAGGAAGAAGTTGAGAAAATTGAACTGGAATGTGTAAGGAACTCTTTTTATCAGTTGACGTATGAAATCTAATAATCAAACTAATGAAATTTATGAGATATTACTGCAACATTTCTGTTCGGTATTTTCTCTTTGTGATCCGTTATGCTTTTACGCCTCATGAAACACGTCAATCAAGCATGCAACTTAGCTTCCACAAAACATACAGGTCATGCGTAACAAAATAAAGTCTGACCTGTCAATCACTTAAGTCCTGAGTGTATATCAATGTCATAACCATTGTTAATCTGCTCTCAGCGTTCAAATCATCGACCTTTTCATCGAGAAACAATGCCTGTAATTAGGAAGGCGATCGTGGTTTAACCTCTTTTGTTAAAAATAATTCACACCTGAAATTAAGAAACAAAAGCAGTATCAAAATGCTGTGGGAAGTCCTAAGTATATTTTAAATCAGTTAGAATAATCGGATAAACTTTCAGGAAAACAGGCAAATGATCAATTGATTATTCAAATGCAATTGCCACAGAAGCATTGTACATAATGGGTTCAAAATATCTGAAAAAAACACAAATTTTTTTTAGGTATTTGTCAAAATCCTCTAGGTATCCAAATACTTGATGGCGAATTAAACCAGACACTGCAAGCGATTGCAAGGCATCATGGATACCCCACATTTTTCGGGTGACACAGTTCATGGGGCGCAAAAGCATAATGACATGCCACTTTAATACACTGTAAATGTAAAAACTATGTGCATTACAGGTAAAGGTATTGGGGGGACTTAAAGTGAGAACCCCCTGGGAGCATTTTCATGTCAAAGTGACAAGTTTTGGTGAATTTCCATATTAAAGTTCTTTTGAAAGGAGCCCCTGTAAGGTATTAGTACTTGTTTGTGGGCGTAGCGTCAAATCCTTTTCACCCCTAACAGTTACCAATTCCAACAAGTACTGGGTAGGTTTCCTGTCATATGTTTCCTAGCTTCTACCCCAGAAGGTGTCAACACTATTTTAACAACTGTAAGCAGTACCAAACCACAAATTTTAACCCATAAAGGTACCCCTGTCACTTTTTTGTGCTAGTTCCCAACCCCCTCCCTAAGTCGGGAATTTTGGGAAGAGAGAGAACAAGAGAGATGCTAAGAGGAAATCCCAAGATAATAGGAAGCAGCAACCCCCCCCCCCCCCCCACCCAATGTCCCTCACTACAAGGTAGCTATATCATCATGTCTTTTTCTTTCCTGAAGGATCGAAGATTATCAGAAGTAAACAGCCTTTTTAAGCAAGTTGATGAGAGGAGAAAGGTAAGGACATGTGCTTGCAAGGTGCAGGAGCAGTAAAGCCCTGTTATTATGGACGCTATCAAGACCAGAAAATTGTGGCAATATTTAAGGGGCTAATTATAGGGAAAAAGTGTAGGTTGGGACCAAGAAAACTGTCTGTAATATAAAAATAACAACTAGTAGGTCACGTGCTTCTCATGGGTGGCCATAAGAAGGGGTTCAATTTTAATACTGCAAGACATACACTCTGTCAATTGTCCTGGCAAAATTATCTCTCATTTAATAACATTAATGCTTCTGAATTAACCCTTTCTGTCCCAGGCTTACTGATCTTGAACCATGATAACATAATAGGCTGTCTTTTGAGTTTGTGTTTGAAAGCTACACACAAAGCGTGGCCATTAGAGTCAAATTACCACTTTCAGGTGTATTGCTTTTCATTATGTCATTCAACCTTTTGACTGTGGGTGAAATCTTAATTGTGACACCCATTCAAGTGAAACTTATCCAGCAATATGTTTCTTTGGTACTCTTTATTATGCTGCATAAGGTGGTTCTACCTTTTGAGTGAGTGGGTGAAATCCTAAAGTGCATGTGATTAGTCAAATTGTAAAGTACTTTCCTGTTGTACTGTTTATTTTGCTGTACAAGGTGGTAAAGGAGATTAAGCTCAACAGAGGCTAGAAAGGGGAGCTTTAGTATAACATGCAGCATCCACTCTCTTAAGTAATTGTCCCCTTCATAAAACTTTGGCATGAGGAGGAAGAGCGTCACATCTGAGTTGTAAATTTTCCACTAAAAACTGATTAATTTCTTCCAGAAGAGAGAAGTGCCTGATTACCTTTGTGGGCGAATCAGTTTTGAGCTGATGAAGGACCCTGTCATTACACCAAGTGGAATAACGTATCCTTTTCAAGTCAAATGGTGTATGTTAAAATGGTTGGAAGTAGAGCTCTTTCTACACCAAAACTCATTTCTTGTAATGGGGTGATTAGTTTTTAAAATGTTGAAGTCAGTTGATCAAATCCCAGCTTTGAAACCCATTATGGGCGTTTGTGCTAATTATTTAACATGCGCATCCTTGCTGCCCACGCAGTTCACGTCACAGTGTCTTGCCACGTCATGCATTGAGCACACGCACGCCATTGTGGAGATATATAGCACTGGTGGGCATAGACATTAAAATGTCTATGCAAGGGTAACTCTCTTAAATGTTCAATGGCCTCATACTTTCTTTCGATAGATCACTTTCTTTAATTTATGGATTATCTACGTTTTGTGAAAAATTGAAGAAAATCTGTGTTGTGAAAGTGTGAATTTTTTTCAATTTTTCTACCCACATGCCATCATATCCCACCATTATTTTTAGCTGTACGGCATTTGCGAATGTCCACCCTAAAGGATAAATGTAATTGAAAGGATGATTCCAGCTAAAATTATTTAGTAAATAGATCACATAATGAAATTTGACTCGGAAAGTGGTCTCGAGAAAATATTTTAGAATTTCTTCTACTAACAACCATTGAGGCCCGTCAAGTTATGAGGGCCGATTTTTCTGAAATGATGTTTGTGACCCCCAAGTTCTGCATTTCTGACAAGAGTGACTCATTATCTGAGTGTATCAAAAGTATGGGAAAAATCTGTTGTACAAGATTTTCCCCGCTAACGTCCTAAAGTAAAAGCTACCTAGATTGCTTCCCTGTGGTGCTGTTTATGCTGTTCAAGGTGGTTCTAACTTTTGAGTCTGGATGAAATCCTATAAAGGTATCACCGTTCAAGTGAAAGCTACTGAGCAGTACTTTCCTGTGGTCCTGTTTGTTTCTGAGTGTCTTGGGGGAAAAAGTGGTATTCTTTTTCTAGTTCCAGTTTTTAGGGACTTTGGGAAGTTACAGTGAAATAAGTAGGAATTACTTAACATACACTGTTGTAAGTTCTTAACTGCTAGCAGGTATGATCGTAAACATATTGAAGAGCATCTACAGGTATGCATTGCTTCCTTATTTACAGTTGTTCACGATATTTTTATTTTTGACTGCAGGGGCATTTTTCTCTCAGGGATTTTAAAGATGTGTTTGTGGGCCGGGGCTGAGGCTGAGGGACGAGGGATGTTTCATGGGCTTATATTAGCGTAAAGGCTTACTTTCAACGAGTGGTCGTTTATTCGCGACAATGTGGAATGTGCTTCTTGCATGTTTCATTACGTTTTACCATTATACCTTAGCGACGATCTTGAACGCATTCAGTCAGAGGTCACTCTTTCCATAATATCAGTCCCTAATTTACCGAATAGTGAGGCCCAGACTGCATCTGGGCTTACTCCAGTATCTGACAGACGACGTACTGCCTCCATAAGCTATCCAACTACATGTATGTTGGTAATCGCTACCCAACCTTTTGCCAACTTTTCGTGTAAACGCTGGTATAGTTTGAGGCATTAGTGGTTGTCTTATGTTGTATTACCAAGAGAACTAAAAGGCCTTTTGTTTTTGCTTGTGTTCATAATTGGATTTCGGTTTTAATGTTATTTTATTTATTTATTTAGTTATTTATTTTATTTATTTTATTTATACCAGTTGAGTTCAGCTCCTGTTGTAAGATTTTGCAGCTCTTGCTGCAAGAATTTTGATTTGAAAAACTAAAGCTGTACTTTTTAGTACGGTGTGTTTTGTTCTTTCAGCGTGTTGGTCATTTTGACCCAGTAACAAGAACGGACTTGAAACAGGAGCAGTTGTGTCCCAATCTTGTCATGAAGGAAGTGATCGATGCTTTTATTACGGAAAACGAATGGGTTGTTGAGGAATTCTGATCTGAATTGACCAATGTAAATAACACTAGAGGAATCTATTCATATACAGTTATTTTGATATTAAATGTACAATGTTAATGCCTTGAATTACTGTATCTCTATTTATGTTTCTTGTTTTTAATGCTTGTTTCAGAGAGGTACCAATCGATGTGAATAAAGCTATTGTCTCTTAGCTATTTGAATAGCCTTTTATTGAGGTTGGGGGGGGGCTTATTCCCCATAAAAGGGCAGCGGGGTAATTCTTTATAATGTACGGCGAGCACCCGGGTCACTTAATAATTATGGGAGTCCCCTTGGGTTCTGAAGTACAGCTCACTGGGAGATTTTCGTTGTATAATGTTTAATTGTGTCCTTTGGATTAAACTTTTCATTGCTTTTAACACTAGGTAGAGGTTCCGCTCTGTCAAAGATCATTCAAATTCGATCGGACACCCTAAAAGAGCGTTCGTTTTGGTTGAAAGGTAAAAAAAAAATTAAAAGAGTATTTGCCATTAGAGTTTAGCAACCTTAAGGGGGAGGAAAAAGGGGGAGGCTAACACTTTGATGCTATATATGTTTCTCAATGTTTTAGCCGTTTTTCTTACCGTTATTTGTCCTCTCGAGAAATCATCCAATCATAAAATGCCATCATAGCTGTGAAGTGCGAGGTCCCATAAATCTGTCAGAATTATTATTAATTTTTTTTTTTTGCCATTTTTAAACGTATGTTAAGAAGAAAAAAGTTCTGGTTCTGTTGAACTTCGCATGATATACAGTGATCATTCTAGCTTGAGTGTGCCTTTTAGAGTTTCTAGAGAAATCACATCAAGAACCTCTTGAGTGTTAATACGCTTTAAACTTCGTCTAGTGGTTTACTTAGCTACATGTCAGAACTCCCAAACTCGATGCCTGCAGTATTATCCATCCTACTAAAAGACCACCAGCCTTAACTGTTCTTCTGAAGGGTGGATTCTCTCTAATTTGCGCCCACAGCCTGTTTTTGACGCAACCAGGATGTAGTTGGACGGGGCCAGTGGGTTGTGCTGCTCCCGCCAGCTGATCTGCAGTCTCATTCACCAAATGCCTACTTGGGAAGAAAGGGGGTGGGGTGGGGGATAATTGATGAATTCTAGAAACATCGGAGAACACTAAGATCTAGAGGAACAACAATGGTGGTGTGCAAAAAAGGTTCTCCCTCGCTCATTTCTTTCTTAAATCATTATCTATTTCATTAAAAATAACCACAATCTAGACTACGAGCAGTCTCTTCGCTCGCGCTCAGCAAAACGGAGGCGAGAGCAAGCGCGAAAATCGCCTGAAACGTGACGTGCAGGTAATGAGCCGCTAGAGTTCAGAACAATATACGTTTAATCATGCTAATGTTGAAAAACAACAACAAGCTTTTATTACCAAATAGAAAAAGGAAAAAAAGTTAAACTTTACAATATAATATATGTAGTCTCTCGCGTGTTCTTTGCGCTCGGTCATCTCTAAGCGGAAAGAGAGACTCCTCGTAGTCTAATTTTACCCCCCCCCCCCCCCTTTACCACATTCTTGACCTTCTCTCAAGGAGCATTAAAAAGTTGTTCGGTGTCTATCAAGCGGCTGCATTTTGGACACATGCAGGCTTACCATTCTCTGTTTGTGTAGTGCGCTTTGCATGTAAAATTGTATTGTTTTATCAGACTGGCAAAACTTGGGCTAAGGACATTGTTGATCCTAGCAGTAAGAAGGACGCGAATCACAACGAACCTAGTAAATATGACTTCGCTCGCCAAGAGTCTCCCAGTAGCTCAGTGGTTAAAGCGTCCAACTGGTGGAAGATCGTGGATTCGGATGGGAACTCAGATTTTTTCTTTGTTCCACGCTTTTGACAAACTGTATACTCCATCTTTTATTTCTTTCCGAGCTTAACATTCACCACCATCTTGTCGGTCACCATAATTGTTTGTTCCCCTTTCCTTGTAATCTGAAATTATGACAAGCTTTATCTGGGCTGCACAGTCCTCTTTCTTTTTGTTTTGTACTAGAAAATGTCTTTTTCTCGTTTGATCAGGAAACCGTAATCCTCGACAAAACACAAGAAAATGTTTTCAATATGCGAAGTTTGATAAATATTTTCCAAAATTTTAAAAAGCAAAATTGTGAAACTGCTTTTCTTTGTTTCCTCTTCTTTTCCAGCGAACTTTGTTTTAAAGCTTTGTTTCGGTCGACTCCACGTTGACAGTCGTAAATCTTGCTGTTAACCATCACATCTGGACCACCACCACTAAATTTTATTCCGTTTCAACTTGAACCATAAGCTTAAGCTTCTTGTAAGGGTCTTTTTAAAAGGCTCCGTGATATACCGCTGCCAGGATCTTTAGGGAGCTATCGTCTGACCATTTGGCGAAATGAAAAATGGGCACATTATCATTTCGATATTCAAACAAGGAAAGAGGACGTTTCCCTTCCAGCTTACTCACACACCAAGAGACTGTAAGGCACACCAACAGACACTTGTATTCAAGTGCCGCACGAATAGCACCGAAGTCTACTCGTTCAGCCCCGTTAAAATTTTCGAAAATAAAGACGTACCCCCTCGCCGCTCATTCCGCCTCGAAGTGCTGTGTGAGCTGCTTATAAAAATCACAAGGGTCTGTAAAACCCAAAACCCGAAAAGAGGTGGATTAGGATCTTGGGTTAGGATCTCCATCCAATTATCATGCGATGAATACAAATATAATTTTCGTCCGAGGACCATCAGCGATTACGGAACAGTTTACCACTTGAGATCTTAACATTGGAATCGACAGAGTGCTTCAAGTCGGCGGTGAATGCCCACCTACTTTTTATCTTTTTTAGTTAGCACTGTACAAACCCCCTTTATTTATAGTTTTCAATTTTATTGTAGTTACTATTTTGTCGCACTTGCGAACCATCTTGTAGCAAGGCTCTTGCAACTTACAGATGTAGTTGTAGATGTACGTGTGATGTCACTTCATAAGGAAATGGGCCGAAGATAACAAGGCCTTTTGACGGACGTTGTAGTTTACCGACCACGTACTAAAAATCAAAATGGCGGCTGCCGATTCACTCAGGACTTCCTTTCAAAGGGGCTACTGCTGTTTGACGGATTCCACGAATGACATGGAATTGCGGATTCTCAGTTTGCACAAGATTATTCACACAGTCAAAGTTATGTGTAGATACACATCCATGACATTCTTGGTTCGTTCTGACCGCTTTATACTGTCAACGACTACTGAACATTTACATAAGAACAGTTTTAAAGGGACACTATCCCGATAATGCGCACGCGTGAACGTCAACTGTTATCTTTCACAAAAACAATAGAACTGTCACATTGAGACATTGACATTCAAATCGGTTGTTGTGATTAGAATCAGATGAGACACCTTATGAAGTTTACATAATGTAGTATTCCTCATTGTTTGGAACCCGACCAACCTGAGAACAGAACCTGATTTATTTGGCAGAGAACTGAGAAAACAGAGCTCAAGTTTGGCAAAGTATACTATCTGGGGTTTAGCACTAGTTCCCGTGGTAAGGGTTAAGCACTGATTTGAATGGGAAGATTTCTGTTTTATGGCTGGCAACGCTCTACATAAATATGTTCAAAATTACTGTTTTCGGCAGCTATTGTAGCTCTTGCTGGTGCAGTGGATATAGACATCGGTTATGAAGCGAACGGCTCGGGTTCGATTCTGCACTACGCTGTGAAATAAGATTTACTTCATGTAATTTTAAGTGAAAGAGATGCAGTCTTTCTTGACTATACATTCTAGTCACAACCCACGTTAATCGGATTGACCCTTTCTTATTGGACTTCAGACCTTCGGCCCCAGTTCGTTTACGGCCTAATTTTGGTATGAAAATTACAAAAAATATAAAATTACATAAAATGATGCAAATGAAAGTGCATTATGGCGGCCTTGCAAAGCAGCGATTTTAACTGATTGGAATAAGAGCTCCAAGTACCCTTTTCAGTGCTGATGAATTTCACTTCCGGGAAAGAAAATTATAGTGACTGCTTTCATGACTCCTTTCTTGTGCTTAAATTTTCTGGTTGTGTGCCCTTGCCTCTTGTCATGTAAATCAACTGCCTCAGTCTCAAAAAACTATCATAGGAAAGTACAAGGAATGGAATATCTGTTGATTCGTAATGCCTTCCGGTGCTTCGCCCTGTAGTTGGTAAACCTGGAAATTTCTCAGAATCATTTAGAAACAGGAAAAGGTAAGGAGATGTTAAAGAGGAAATCGGTTAATTCTTGAGATCTTAAGAGGCACCCAGCGCGATAAACAACGGTACTCAAACTCATTACATCGATCTGACCAAAACCCCAGCCTAACAATTTGTGTCCGACATTACTAAACTCATAACCAAAAGATGTTACAGCAGTTAGCCCTTTCCTTTACCTCCATTTCAAATTAGTGTTAAATTAGGTCAAACGCAAGCAGACGTGGCGCTACAGGAATGCTATGTTTGTATGGGAATCCGGTGGCAAATATTTTCCATACAAATTGATTTCGGAAACAAAATCAAGTTAATTGAAATAATAAAGTCAGTCATTTCCAGAGAATTTGCTTATCAAACTTGAGAAATGTAGGATTGCTGTTAAGTGGGCATTCTCGTTTTCAGGTCACCAAACATGTCTTACCTTCGTTTGTAAAGTGCGTCGTAAAATTTACATATTACAAATATATGGAAAGGACAAAAGTTGCATCTAGAGGCCTCGGCGTTTATCATCAAGCTTTGCCTAGATATTGTCAGATTACAAAGTTTGAATGTTTCAAAAAGTGATTCACATGGGAAATAAACGTCTTCGGATTCCCGGCATACAACCCACGTGTTTGCCCCAATCCAAAATGGCGGTCAATTCCCATGAATGGGCTTCAACCATAGGAACCTAATGTGATTTATGTATGGTTGGCTTTGGCGCAAAACGCCAACAATTTAAGTCACGTGGCTCACCCCAACAACAAATTAAAGAAAGAGCGTTTATTCGCAGGAGAACTGAGGAAATCTGTAGGAAGAAGCATGGCGATGCGCAAGCAGGCTCCCGTCCATATATTTTCCGCGAATTGACATTCTTCCAGTACAAGATGTTTGTACTAGACTCTTTTAGCCATGAATAAACTCAGAATCACTAGATTAAAATTATTGTTTGTTATGCTTTCATAGCATTTCTCAGAGACGCAGTTTAAGCTAATTTAAGCGCCTTTTGTCTTATCTAATATAGACAGTGGAGATAGTACTCTTTACTATCGTGACACACGTCCATATTAGTTAGTGCCTAGATAAAATAATAATAATAATAATAATAATAATAATAATAAAAATAATAATAATAATAATAATAATAATAATAATAATAATAATAATTACTTAATTGACCACTCCCCGTGAGGCGCTTTTCAGGGACAATGAAAGGAATAATCTAAATGAACATTTATTTATATAAGAGCTTTAAGAACCCCAACTGGCGGGGAGGCAGACCAGTTGGCTATTTACAAGCGTGGCCGAGGAGTTGAACTCGGGGCTACCGAGAACAACTCCAGCCAGTGCTTAGAGCGCGACTTGAACCCGGGACCTCCGGATTTCAAGTCGGCCACGCTGCCTCCCCCACTTAGAAAGTAAAAGCACAACTGGTAACAGAGAGCAATGTTTCGTGATTTTTATTCAGCTATTTCTCTTTTATTTCTGGCCAAAAACTGTAACTTTGTAAAAAAAGAAAATACAAATATTATGCTTGGGTTCCTATGCAGGAACGGTGGAATGGCGGAATATAGCCTGTTCCAGGTGTTCAGATAATGGTGCACGAACGCTAAATATTAACCCTTTAAGCCCTGATATAAAAATGCATATTCTCCTTACTGTTCTCCATACATTTCTTATGGAACCAGTAAGGAGAATTTGCCTAAATATCAAGACATATTATCCTTGGTGATCACTTCGTTTATTCTCATCACTTGAATGTTTGAACAAGTAGTGATGATGTAAAGAGAAAGGATTAAGAGCGGAGGAAAAAAAACAGAGAAGTCTCTTCTCGTTTTTTCTCCGCTCTCAATATGGTTCGTTTCTCGCGCCACTATCTGAACGCCTGGAACAGGCTCGGCGGAATATGCCTCCAAAATCTAAAACACGGATTGGCGGAGTATTCTAAAACATGAAATAGCAGAATATTCTAAAACACGGAAAGGAATATCCTAAAATAAGAATAAGAGATGAATCTAAAAATGTTTTTTGCAAATTTGTGTTATACGCGTTAAACGGAGGCCTTGAGATTAGAAAAAGGCAATGCCTTTGTAAACAATTTTATACGTAAAATTAAATTAGAAAAATAATTATTATTTGCTATTCACCTGCGAGTGAAGCAGCGGTCGCCTCACGCGAGTTTTTGTCCTTTTATTAGAATAACCTTTGTGGTCTGGCTATTTACTTGTGTGTTACCTGCTAAAACAATCGTTCACCAAAAATTGAGGTGCAAAATGGAGGCGAATATATACCTTCATTTCGCTGAATATTTGTTTGGAACAATTCTCTTATCAGATGATGCGGGTTTTATTCAATTTAACCTTAATTAACCACAGTTCACTGAAACTCCATTTCATTTGTTTGCTGTGTCAGAGACTTCCACGAATTCTGTCCGAAATCGTGGGAAAACAGTCTCAAAATTACTTGTCCGAAACTAAGAGGTCTGAAACTTTACGTTTAAACCCTATTCAGACCAGGCTTTTTTGGGTCTTCTGGGACCGGGGAGGGGGAGTTCGGCCCCCACCTCTTAACTCCGAGAATATTAAAGCTATGATAACGAAACTTGAAGTGCAGATAATACGTCCAAAAATGTTTCCTTTGTGGTCCGCAACATAAGCTGATGACGTCATATGACGTAGCAATTACGTCAGGTTCCAAAATGGCCGCCATCTTGGATTTCTTTATTTTTCCAGAACTTTTGAAATTTGCCAAAATTGACCAAACAGTAACCAAAATCAATAAAAGAACACGAAAATGATATTAAAATGTGAAACGTACTTCAGAAAAGTTTAAATTTTTCAGTAAAAAGGTGAAAATTCAAAATTCCAGTCTGAATAGAGTTAATGTACAGTAAAAGTAGTCAACGCACGAGGTTCCGTTTTGACTTGTCTCATACACTGTCCCCTCTGTTTGTCTCCAAACTCGCAGGATTCTGGAGTTTTCAAAACTAATGGCATCCAGAGAGGCACCACCTGCGAGAGAAGGAGTTGAGACGGGGCCCAGACCTGCTATTGATTTAACAGCTTCAGCCAGTACCCCTACGTTTTCGTTTTCGTTCTCGCTTAGAATTGCTGACAGGACGTTGGTTTTAGGTGTAGCTGGGATTGGAGGCGTAGCTTTGGCGACCTTTCTTTACAGAAATCCGGAGTTAGTTACCGGGGCAGTAAGAGGTGCTTTGGAAGGACCAGGACGTCAAGTGGGGAACATTGCACCTGGTACGATCATTGTGGAATTGCAGTGTAATAACGAAGAGAGTTTCCTGTCGTTTGTGGAGGACTTTGAAACAAATAAAGTGAAACAAAGATTGGAAGAAGAATTTTTTAATGTTGGATTCAAAGGGGAATTTGAAGTGACAATCACGAATATCAAAGAAGTACACGAGAAACTGGATCAGATAAGGTAAGCTTTCTTGATATATGGCGATACAATGGCGATTTTCAGTAATGATACCAAAGACCCAGACACAAAGTGACACTTACACGCTGTTGTATAATAGCTGACGCATCTACCAGTCCGTAATGTAAGTTTACCTATATGAACTGAAGCAAAGACGGTAGCCAAATAGAAAAACCCAGCTATTGTTACTTCTCACTGTTTGAGTAAAAGCCAGTCTCAAGAAAAGAATTAAAAAGATTCAGAGAACTTGTTTCCTATAGTTCGTTTGAGGACAGGAATTTCTCCTCAGTTGCGCCATTGGTGACTGGCCAAGCGCCATGCTGTAGATAGTGGATACATGTTGCGCGACATTAAAGAAGTGGAAAGCGATGAGCGGTTTACAATCTCAGTTCAGTTTTTCACTGTTTCTAAAAGTTGGCAAACCTCTTTAGTAACTGCTAATTAAAGAAACAATTTTTTGTTACGTTTGCAGAAAACTTAAGACGATACAAAAAAAGGACAAAGATGAAATGCCCGTCCCGGCCGTTGGTGGTAAACGCCATTTTATTGTATTCTTACAATTATCAATAACTCAGTAGTGATAAATGTTATGGTCAACAATGAGAGATGAACAGTTCTCGAAATGTTACCGAGCGCGAAATAATACACAAATCCGAAATGAGCTGGAATTGACCCGAAACTGTGTTATAATGGACAAGTACTAGTCTTTTAGTAACCATAATAATTAAACCTGTAAGAAAACTACTCTTACCGTAGGGTCAATTGGACGTATTTGGCATTACCTCTCGTATGATGGAGTTAAACTGTTTGTAAATTCTATTGTAATTGCACGATTAGGTTATTGCAGTAGTCTTCTAAATGGTATTCCAAAGTATCAAGGGACAAGCTCTAACTTTAAGGTTTGGAACACCACAGCTCCTCTTGTAACCGTTACCGGAACTAAACGTTCAGACCGTACAACACCAATACTCAAAACCCTACAGTGGTTACCGGCTGAGGAAAGGATAAACTTTAAGATCTTTCTCATTACTTACGAGACCCTCCATGGCCTGTCAGCCAAGTATTTGGAATCTCTTATGATATCAAACAATACTTTCCATTGCGATCTCTATGATCCACTTCATGCTCGTTGCTTCATACTCCAACTACTAAATCCAATACTTACAGTGGCAGATCCTTCTCTTCCTCCGCACCGAAATTATGGAACTCTTTAACAGAAGAATGAGGAAAGCAGCAAAGACTATACAAACATTTAAGTCCAAGTTTTAGACTTTTCTTTTTAAGAAAGTTTTCTCTTAGCAGCCGTTATTATTATTATTATTATTATTATTATTATTATTATTATTATTATAACTGTACTGCACTGCACTGCGCTCTACTGTACTTTACTGTACTGTACTGTACTGTACTGAACTGCACTGCACTGTACTGTACTGCACTGCACAACACTGTACTGTACTGTACTGCACTGCACTGCACTGCACTGCACTGTACTGTACTGTACTGCACTGTACTGTACTGTACTGTGCTTATACTGCACTTACTGTACTGCACTGTACTGCACTGTACTGTACTGCACAGCGCTGTACTGTACTGTACTGCACTGCACTGTACTGTACTGCACTGCACTGCACAGCACTGTACTGTACTGCACTGCACTGTACTGTACTGTACTGCACTGTACTGTACTGTACTGTACTTATACTGCACTTATTATTATTATTATTATTATTATTATTATTATTATTATTATTATTATTATTATTATTATTATTATTATAACTGTACTGCACTGTACTGTACTGTACTGTACTGTACTGTACTGTACTGTACTGTACTGTACTACACTGCACTGTACTGTACTGCACTGCACTGTACTGTACTGCATGCACTGCACTGCACTGTACTGTACTGTACTGCACTGTACTGTACTGTACTGTACTGCACTGCACTGTACTTTACGGCATGGTACTGTACTGTACTGTACTGTACTGTACTGCACTGCACTGCACTGCACTGCACCGCACTACACTGTACTGTACTGTACTGCACTGCACTGTACTTTACGGCATGGTCCTGTACTGTACTGTACTGTACTGCACTGCACTGCACTGCACCGCACTACACTGTACTGTACTGTACTGTACTGTACTGTACTGCACTGCACTGTACTGTACTGTACTGTACTGCACTGCACTGTACTGTACTGTACTGTACTGTACTGCACTTTACTGCACTGTACTGTACTATACTGTACTGTACTGTACTGTACTGTACTGTACTGTACTGTACTGTACTGTACTGTACTGTACTGTACTGTACTGTACTGTACTGTACTGTACTGTACTGTACTGTACTGTACTGTACTGTACTGTACTGTACTGTACTGTACTGTACTGTACTGTACTGTACTGTACTGTACTGTACTGTACTGTACTGTACTGTACTGTACTGTACTGTACTGCACTGTACTGTACTGCACTGTACTGTACTGTACTGTACTGTACTGCACTTAACCTGCGATCAGGCTCTATTTTCGTTTCGCTCGGTGAAACATTCAGGCGGGACGGGCGAAACGAAAAATAGAGCCTGATACAATTCTTCTACGGAACGTCTTCCGCCCACTTTTTTGATTGATTTACGTTCAACAAAACAGCCAATCAAAATTTCTTCTGCTTGTACGTACGATCCTCGGTAGGCAAATTTCCCATAACAGCAATTCGCAGAAAGTCACGTAAATGTCGGCAAAATAAGAAAATCATAGGCTACGATATATCTTCTAGGCACAAGTACTCAAATTTACACGATTGCTAACTTGAAGGTTCCGGTACTGTACATGGTTGCTCTGTCTGAGCTGAAACTGAATGAAAATTCAAAACACGACGAGGTTATCATGTACCAAAATATGCTGCATGCTTGAATCATTTCGCATTTCAGGTGGTATCCGGAAATATTCTCTTCCCATTTGTCACCGATTTTCTGCGTAAGAAACCTTGGGCAATTAAGAGAAATACCTTCAGTTTCATTATTTAGAATAAAGATATAAATGAAACCGTTCGTAAGCAAAGGAGTATTTTGTAATTTAACTCGAGAAGTGATAAATATTTGAGATTAGCAGCGAATTTTATCTCTAAGCAGCAGCGAATTTTAAAACGAAGAACATTTATTATAAAACTAGTCAGATCCTTTGATGTCAATGTCAGAGATCAATAAAACGACATAAGTATTAAACAATGAATGAATAAACTGAAAATCGTTGTTGCGACTTGATTGCGGTTCTCGCCAAACATCAGTTTACCGTTAAGTTTACCGAATTATCGGTTGACTTGTTGATCATTCTTGGCGAAAGATACGGTACAGTGGCGGTACAGTGCAGTACAGTACAGTGCAGTACAGTGCAGTGCAGTACAGTACAGTACAGTACAGTACAGTACCATACCGTACCGTACCGTACCGTACCGTACTGTACTGTACTGTACTGTACTGTACTGTACTGTACTGTACTGTACGGTACGGTACGGTACGGTACGGTACGGTACGGTACGGTACGGTACGGTACGGTACGGTACGGTATGGTACTGTACTGTACTGTACTGTACTGTACTGCACTGCACTGTACTGCACTGTACTGTACTGCACTGCACTGTACTGTACTGTACTCTACTCTACTACACTCCACTGCACTGTACTGTACTGTACTGTACTGCACTGCACTCTACTGTACCGTACTGTGCTGTACTGCACTGCACTGTACTGTACTGTACTCTACTGTACTGCACTGTGCTGTACTGCACTGTACTGTACTGTACTGTACTGCACTGCACTGCACTCTACTGTACTGCACTGTACTGTACTGTACTGCACTGCACCACACTGCACTGTACAGTACTTTACTGTACTGTACTGCACTGTACCACACTGCACTGTACTGTACTGTACTGCACTGCACTGTACTGTACCGCACTGTACTGTGCTGCACCACACTGGACTCTACTGCACTGCACCGCACTGCACTGTACTGTACTGTACTGTACTGTACTGTACTGTACTGTACTGTACTGTACTGTACTGTACTGTACTGTACTGTACTGTACTGTACTGTACTGTACTGTACTGTACTGTACTGTACTGTACTGTACTGTACTGTACTGTACTGTACTGTACTGTACTATAATGAGTATTTATCAATATACTCTACATTATTTCTGTTAACTTTCTTGTGAACTTTTTTTTCAGGCAGCATCTTGAATTCTGGTAAGTATTTCCCTCTGCTGTCAACCTTAACAAGTCTTAGTCGTTCGGTTTCTTATACTATTTTATCTTCTTTATCTACCCATGTAGAGTTCACCTACCACGCTTTCATAATATACTGCCACAGCGATTCCCATTGGGTGGCTCAAACGCTTCTTCCTCTCCTGGAAGAAAAATATCATTTAAAGTGTTGCGTATCCTACAGAGACTTTCAAATTGGAAAGCCTTTTATAGACAACTTCAAGGAAAGTGTGTACAAAAGTCGCAAAATCATAGCAGTGTTATCAAGCAATTTCTCGAAGCGCAACTACTGCCGCTACGAACTAGACAGGGCCATAAATTGTCTTATAGAAAGAGGGGGTGACAGTCTGGTTATGGTACGAATTGACAACGAAGATGCCAGTAAACTTCCTAGAGAGTTAAGGGAGAAACATTTCATTGATTATTTTGATCCACTGGAAAGGCCTTTGTGGAAAGATAAACTGCTTTCGTTTCTTAATGTTCCAGATGATTCCAGTAACCGAGTAGGCTTTTGTACATTATGCTAACATTTTTTCGAGCGTTTTAGAGAGGCAGAAGGATGACAATAGATTTTTTTTTCAAAAAAAAACCTTTTTACTTCTGCAAAATGCTTTCAATAACTGACTGAACAACAGGCGTTGGAAGACAATATTGAAACTTCTTTGATCCTTCAGTACAACAACAAATAACTGGAGTAGTCGATACTGTATTATCAACCCTGTTGTTAGAGCTAAAAAGCTACTAGGAACGTTTACATTTGAAAATTTAACATGTGCATAATGAGCATTATCCGAGCGTGGCGTTTTTTTTTTGTGTGTGTGTAGCTCAAGCATTTTAGTGGGAAAATGGACTGAGCATTTTATAGTGGGGAATCAAAAGCATAATGTACAAAAGCCTATAACCGAGGCGAGACTTTGAAGCAGAACTGAGACAACGTCTTGAAAAGTAATGCTTCTTCGACTGGCAATGCTTCTTCGACTAGCGACGAAAATAGCTCAAAAACGAAAGTGACGAACTAATATAAACAGTACAATTAAACCTACGTACGACGTTTATCAAGCTCCTGCTCTGATTTATCACCTTTCTCAATCCGGTCGGGTGAAAACGCAGACTGCAGGCTGCAAACTGCAGACTGCAGACCGCAGACCGCAGACCGCAGACTGCAGACCGCAGACCGCAGACCGCAGGCCCTATGTCTGATAGGTTTTCTCGGAAATTTGATGCTCAAACTTCATATAAGCCCTCGAACAATTTGTTGTGAACATTAAAATTTCCTCGGGCAACCTTTCACACGATAGTGCCTTCGACAGAAAAACTCTTTTGTAAATATTAATCAACATGTATTTTTTCTGCGTACGTGCAATCAAATAGTCGACGTACAAGTGAATAAACTGATCACAATTGCAACACAGAGTTTCAAGCAGTGCTTAAGGACGTTCGCCTCCAAATTTTCTGCACCACAGATTTTTTCCATACTTTTTCTTCAGTCAGATAATGCATGAAACACTCTTCTCAGAAACGTAAAAAATTGTGGGTCACCGACTTCGTTTCAGAGATAAGGCGGAAAAATACCCCGATTTTGAAAAATTGGCCCTCGTAACTCGACTCGGCTTCAATGGTTGTCAGTTAAAAACCTTTAAAAAAAAACATTTACTTATTTACTTATTTACGTATTTACTCAGATATTATTTAAGCAGGTCTATTGAGTAAATAGTTTTAACTGGTTTCATCGTTTTTTGAATTTGATTGTGCGTGGGTAGAAAAACTTCCACAATAGACATTTTTTTCAGTTTTTCACAGAACGTAGTAGCAATTCCTTTATTAAGCAAAAATATTACATACCGGATGTAGTTACTAAATAAATGCTGTGTGATAGTTGTGGATACATACACATTGCATTTTTACAATATCAGAGTCTTTACCTACCATCTGCTTTCTAATTACAAAATTATAGTAACACCTAGCATGGTTCATTTTGCTCGTCGGGTGAGGCAACAAGAGAAAAAACAAGATGCGTACGGCGACTGAGGCATCTTTTCCTAAGCGAAATTATTATCTAGTCCCCACATTGTTTTAAGTTTGTTTATGAAGTATGGAAGGAGCAGGGCTTTTTCCTTTAACTTTATACACTGGTAAATATAAGATTGCGCATCAATAGCAAAATGCAATTGAATTTTTGTCCCATAGATTTTCCTCAAGTCCAAAAAATGTTTTACTCATTCCGGGTTTGAAATTGCACTTATTAACTTCGTTGAACCCCTGGATAATGTTATTGATCAAGTGTTTCGTAAAATGGCAATGGATGAATGAATGGTCAATAGAATATGGTTCGCCACAGTATAGCCACTCGTTATCAGGCTTTATCCCAAATCTAAAAAGTTCTCTCTTGGACGCTATTAATCTATGTAAGAATTTGAAGTTACATTCTCTTAGTTTTGGTTGTTTACAGTTTGTCCTAACTGAGTTGAAGATTGACTGCCAACCATCTTTATCCATGCATGAGTACAGCTCTCGTCCAACGTTTTGCATCAGTTTGACCTTCTGAATAGGATTTATTGATTAGAAGCCGGTAGAAATCTCTCAGTGACTTCGGTTTAATTTTACCCTGATGAATAGGCGCTTGCTGATGAATGAATAGGCGCTTGCAGGATCTTTGCATCCTTATGTACAAAGTACATAAGGATATTTGCATCCTTTTGTACAAAGTGAAGCACAATTAAATTGAAGCACAAACTATGTCCAACTTACATCGGTAATATTTTTAATGATCATAAATCTTCCTACTTTTTAAGGCAATCAGACTTCTCCATTCCTAGCTACAATACTGTGACATATGGTAAGCATTTTTTGCGTTATCTTGGGCCTAGGTTATGGGAAAAATTATCTCCAGATGTTATCTCTGCAAAAAATCTAAATACTTTTAAAAACAAGGTTCGTAAATGTGATGTAAGTTCACTGGTGGACGATGGATGCAAGGGCTGCATGTTCCCTCTTCTAATCATAACTGTATAATTTTTATCATTTTTTGTATCAACGTTTTAGCGATTATTATTCAATCATTAGATTATCAGATTAGGACTAGCTCCTACTAGTTTATTAGATTAGTATTAGTTTTTTTATAGTACTATTAGATTCTCTTCTATCTTAATTTTAGTATATTGTTATTTTGTGTCCCCAATTTAGTATGGGATTATCCCAAGCTACATGGTTTGACACGTAAATAAAGTTTCCCACTTACTTACTTTACTTTGACCTCAGTTTCTGGACTAAGGGAAGTTAATCCGATGATGATTTCATCGTTATTACTTTACGACCTGATAAAACTGTAAAAAGTTTATCCTTGTTAAGCCAAATTTACTTTGAAAAGCGTTAAAAAATAAAAACAGACCATCATTTGTCCAAGAGATCATTAATGGACCGAATTCTTTGTTGAAAAATGGTTCATCCCCAATCAGGATTTCGTTGTTGTTAAACAAGACTGTCTCTCGCTTATATAATTACTGATGGAGTCACTATTGTAAAGTACTTTTAAATCACTGAAGTATACCAGAATTTCTTTGTAGAAGTCGAAAGGTTTTCAAAATACTTGACATCATAGTTACAGTTAAGTATAAATTCTAGTCCTCTGTACCTACTCAGTAAGAAATGATTAGGGACGGTTTCCTATTTTTCGCATTCTGTCTCCTGTTTTTCCTATTTTTCGTATCCTTTCTTCCTCCCCTCTATTAACTTTGTATTTAATTTTCTGTAATTCCTGTAATTCTTGCCTGTAATTACTAATTGTTGCCAACTGATGCATTTAGTTATTTATCCTTATTTAATCATATGTATTTAGTTATTATTATTTAACCATATTGGAAGGACTGCTGTACCTGTGTAGCTCCGCTTGCCTCCATTAGCTTCTGCTATTTGCGGGGGAAACCGAATGTTCAATTATGAGTATTAAGTACTTAATAATTTTTGCATTTTTTGTGAATTTTTTGTGGTTATAATTTATGTATTTTTGTGAATTTGTTTTGAATAAATTGTAGATTTTCCAGTTTTGATATCTACTGCTTAAGAGTCTTGGCCGGGATCCATTCCATCCTTACTGCCTTAACTTTACTTCCTAAACCAGTCATACGTAATCCACTCTTTCCCTTTCCTGATAAAGGCCAGCCCATTTTATTTTATCTTTTTTGTTCTCCCAAAGACACCCGAATAGTTTTTGTTTTACAGTTGGAACAACAGAAACGGAGGGAGACGCGTCGTCAACATTAGATATGGGTTAAATAAGTTGCGATAATCATATACCTAGAAGAAAGTGAGTACCCTTGCTCTCCAGGTATCCAAGTTTTGTTGCAACTTTTGGATCTCGTTTTGGATCTTGGTGGGGACGCGGTGCTGTAGTGGTTAGCGCGTTGGACGTCAAATCTGTAGGTCGGCCCAGTCCCTGCCGCCGTGTTGTTTCCTTGGACAAATTGGCCCAGGTGTATAAATGGGTACCGGCGACATACTGCTAGGGGGGTAACCCTGCAATGTGCTAGCATCCCGTCCAGGGGGGGGGGGGGTAGCAATACTCTTAGTTGCTTCATGCTACGGAAACTGGGATAAGCTCCGGCAGTGTGGGTCTCGTTGTCCCGATTGCGACTTTATCCTTCATTCATTTTTTTTTATCTTGTCATAGAAATTATATAGTTATCCCTTTTTTGCAGATGATGATATATTCCTAGAAATCGCGTTGGAAACTCCTCACCCATGCACTGTGTCAAGCCTAACGGTTTATCTTTTTTATTAGCCCAGGTACCAAGCCACCCGGTCTTTGTTTTCTCTTAATTTATCTTATTCTTTTTCGGGAGAAAAATGATAGTGACTACTTTCATGACTCCTTTCTTGTGCTTAAATTTTCTGGTTGTGTGCCCTTGCCTCTTGTCATGTAAATCACTGCCTCAGTCTCGAAAAGCTATCATAGGAAAGTACAGGGAATGGAATATCTGTTGCCTGTTTGTAATAGCATTAGGGGCCACATCGTGTAGTTGTTGGTAAACCGGGAAATTTCTCAGAAGTACTAAGAAACGGGAAACGGTAAGGCGATGTCCCGGGCGGGGGGGGGGGGGGCGGGAGGGGGTACCCCCGTCAATTTACGATAGGTGTGTGCCGCAGAGGTTGTTTAACCCTGACCCTATTTAAGGATAGAAAATCAAAAATTGATACCCTTTTTAAGGCCCAAACCCGAACAAATGACACCCTATTCAAGGGAAAAACGACCACTAAAACTGAATATAGAATACTAGGACAAGGCCTAGTTTAATAATACACCATCATAACCGTGGTTTACGTACTGCAATTTTAGGTAATACAAAGAAGGTAACCTATCTAAGGATCACACCGAGATCACAATTCTACAAAAAGGCAAAATTGATACCCTTTGTAAGGCCTGAGAACCTCAAAAACCATACTAGTACCCTATGCCGCGGCACATACCTGTACTGCTTATATATGGGAGTACTCCCTCCCCCCCGGGAGATGTTAAAGAGATCTTGAGATCTTAAGAGGCATCCAGCGTGATAAACAACGGTACACACACAATTAACATCGACCGGACCGAAACCTTAGCCTAACAATTTGTGCCTTTGCCTCCATTTCAAATTAGTGTTAAATTAGGTCAAACGCAACCAAGCGTGACGTTACAGGTATGGAGAGAATTTGCTTATCAAACTTGAGAAATGTAGGGTTGCTGTTAAGTGGGCATTCGCGTTTTCAGGTCGCCATACATGTCTTACCTTCGTTTGTAAAGTGCATGGGAAAATTATTACAAATATATGCATCTAAAGACCTCAACGTTTATCATTAAAATCTTTGGCTGATTATGTGGGCCTTCCTGGAACATATGGCTCAGTCAATTCCAAGCGTGACCATCCCCCCCCGGGGCATTTGTCATTTTTTTCTTTGGGCAATTGCAAATGCTTCACAGTTGGCTCAGCCAATGTGTACAAAACCCCACATGGAGGGGGGGGGGGGGTTAGAAAAGTGTGGAAATGCCCCAACTATGGGACAAGAACAAAATTGCACTTTCTCACATTTATTAGCCAAAAACATCCGTTCCAGTTGAGACAATAAATGCTTGAATCTGTTTAAAATTTGACAAGTCGGTAAATTACGATCGTCCGGGTGAGTGTAGTCCTGAGAAGGACTCGGTGAGGTGACCGACGTTTCGATAACCTGAGCGGAAGTCATCATCAGGGTCAAGTGAACTGTGAATCATCAGTAGATGTTTTAAGTCTCTGGTCGTTGTCCTGATTGGCCGACAAACTCGACGAACTACTTTCAACGAATCACTCAGGAAGGCTGGTTTACTAACTTAGAAGAAACACCACTGAACGGTTGCCAACAATTACCTGCACCTTACAAACGACTTATTGACGACAGCAACAAGACAGACCAACGGGCATTTGATTAACAAATGACAGATGGAAACGTACCAATCACGTTTTACAGTCTTCGCAGCCAATAACATCACAGCTTAACTGACAGACGACCAATAACATCACGAGTTCGTTGACCCAGGACAACGAACAACGACCAGAGACTTAAAACATCTACTGATGATTCACAATTCACTTGACTCTGATAATGACTTCCGCTCAGGCTGTCGAAACATTAGTCAATGTCACCTCAAACAGCCTTGCATACGGCAGCCGGCTGCGCCCACGGTATGAGCGGCAGTGAAAACCGTGGTGTCCTGCGAAACGTACTGCGCATGAGCAATGAACTGTGTTCTTGTTTCCGGTTACGGTTCAGAATGGCTGTGAAAACAAAAAAACACTCCATTATTTTGCGGTTTGTAAGCAAACGCAAGAGTTTATGGCGAGTGAAGCGCAGATTGAGTTGACTTTATCGAAAAAGGTTTTTGGTCTTGCTCTACTCGTATACTTTAAGGTTGAAAGAAAATTCCCTAGCAGCACAACCAATCAGAGGCGCTACCAAGATCTGGGTAGTGCACGTCATCAGTATGGAATTTCTGTGCTCGTTACTCAGACGTCGTTTTGCGAGGGCTCAAGTGCCGACCTCGCGAAACGGCGGCTGTTTTTTCAGGCTAACATTCATGATGCGTCTCCTATCTGATGAACAGGAAACGTTTTTCCAACTGTTATAGTTTCATCCTGATAAGACCAATCTCGTCGAGATGCAACAACAATTATGACAGCAGGCAACTACAGGCCTTCGAAGTTGGCATAAATAAAAAACTATTATGAAGTACACGATGAAAACAAGTATGAAGTGAACGAAGATCTTAACAAGGACAGAAGACGCTGGCAGAGCTGCTCAGTTAGCGGACAGTGATAAACGACGCCAAGGAGAATGGAAATGATGTGAAGTTTCTTGTGAAAATACATTCAGTTGGACTGGAGGAAAATTTTTCAACCTCCTTAGCAGTCAAGTACAGTCAGGAAAGTCTTCCGCTGCAGAAAAACGTTTTGGATCGATTCTGGTTGCTTATCCCATTCATATGATTGTAAACACTGAATTTACAACAGACGGTTGTGACTTGAAGTAAAATAAAACGGTTATCTTGAAGAAAACTCTGCAAAAATGCCACACTCGACAGTATAAACTTCGCTGATCACACAGAAATCGAAGCTAAGCGAAGCATCGATTTGTGTATTTTGCATCTGACCAATCAGGGAGCACAAAATCTGCGTGACGTCAGGACACCGCAGTTTTTCCCGCCTACTGAATGCTGATCGGTTAATTTAAATTGCACCGTACGCAAGGAGTCCTTCAATCGGCCGGACGATCGTAATTTACCGGCTTGTCAAATTTTATACAGATTCAAGCATTGTGTTTCCGTAGTGCCGGTTCACCCCAAGTTGTGGGGAAGGGGATTAGTAAAAAATAAAATGCGCGAACTAATAAACTCTCATTTCACAGTGGCAGTAAGCAATCAACGTGCAACTTTAGCAAGGTAAAACATAGTCTAGTCTATAATCTGTTTTTTAGTCTGTTATCGTCTAGAAGAAATTCATTTTTGTGGGGCTTCGTAGACATGCTCTCTCTAAACAGAAACGAGTCAGTGAGAGAACAACATGCACGAAGACCCTTACGAAAGGAACTGATCACTGGCTGTTTTATATACCTCCATTTGTGATTTATGAAATTAAAAAGCGGCATGGCCATGTGCAATGTATGCCCTCAGTCGTAGTTTCCTTTTACCATGTGGTGTTTTAGTAAAGGTAGAAAAATCTGCATTTTTCCGGCTTCATTTACGTCAGCAAGAGAAGCAAGGCTTCAAGCAGTACATCGTCATATCCAAGTGAGTATGTATTTGATTTTCCACGTACATTTGGGCATTGATTCTTCAAAAGAGGTACATTTTTAGTTTCATCAAATTGAAAGAGACTATCTTGGGATAACATCCATCATTAAGGAACTGGGGCGAACGGGAGGATTTTTCCGCGAAATGGTCTACTGGCGTTGTATTGATTTACCATCAACTTGGCATTACGTAGTACAGTAGGGGATACTGTAAGTGGTTTGAACCCAGGAGTCACATCATAAGTCGGTGAAGTTTAATCGTCCGGGTGAGTGTAGTCCTCGGAAAGACTGTTTGTCGGTCGGTCATGACATTGGCTGACGTTTCGACAACATGAGCGGAAGTCATCATCAGGGCGGTCAAGTCCTTCTCAGGACTACACTCACCCGACAATCATGCATACTTCACCGACTTATATAGTAGGGGATGTTAAAACGACTACAACGCTGTTTATCCCACATTTTAAGATAATAACGCCTGCTAGAGGCCCCTTTAGCAAAGTGACGTTCCATCTTATCCTTAGTAACTTTATTAGTTTTTCTCTTTTTCATGGCTTAAGATTACACACATTTCACTCATGCAAGCTAGGACTAGAAGAAGTCAGTATAGAGGTAAACCTTAGCTTGGATGGGAAATTTTTAAATATAATCTTTCAGTTGAAAGTTCACTGCAGAGCATATTCCTTTTGATGAACTTAAATTCTTTAAATCTGGTATTGGTAGTTTCTGTAACCGCCTCAACAGAGCCTGAGAAATGGAGACTTTCAATTCATGATTTATTTCAGACTTAATAATAAAAAGTTCAGTTATGCTCAAACTGTTCGAAGAGACAGGCGATAAAAACTAGATGAATTAGTAGCAAAGACTCGGCAAAGCGTTGAAGGTAAGCTAAGGTAATGATAATAGTGACAATGACAATGCTGATAAAGAACACAATAGTAATAATAAAGCCGCTGTAGCTCTTCTCAACTGACGTTTAGTCGGCACGAAATAAGGTTGTCATTATTTTTCTCTTGCAGAATTTGATGCCCGGATAAGCAGTGAAGAGGAACAAATTGAAAGGAAAATAACAGAAATAAGCCGTGAAGAAGAGAAAATTTAAAGAAAAAAGTAGAAATAAGATGTGAAGAAGAGAAAATTGAAAAAAAGAAAGAAAGCAGAAATAAGACGGGAAGAAGAGAAAATTGAAAGAATGAAAGCAGAAATAACACGTGAAGAAGAGAAAATTGAAAGGATGAAAACAGAAAATTCCGCATCGGAAAGTAAATTGTGCTCACTTTAATTAAACGAAAGAAGGAAGAACGTTATGCTGACTTTGTTGAATATGAAAAAATTCAAAAAGCTTGTAACCGGCCCACAAAGAAGTATAACAAGTTCTCACGAAAATAGTTATAATGGTTTCAACCAACCATCGCCTTTTATGTCGCCGATTCCTCGGGGATGCAAAGCAAATGGCGACCTTCACTGTCCATGACAAACGTCATGGAAACCGTCCTTTATCCTGACAAGACTACCTAATCAGTTCAAGAAGTCAAAACCTGACTATAGTAAAGTAGTATCAAACATGATCAAAACCACTAAAAAGATGCTGAAGTGGTCTACAAATGTTAAAGCTAGTGCAATGAAAGTTTAAATCTTCACCTAACAGAAGATTATTAAAACAGGGATTGACTTCAAAATACGGGAAAGCATGCCTGTCAAAACGTCGTTGTCATGGTCAAGTTTTCAGGGGATTGAAGGAAAGAAAAACCGGGAGCAAACATAGCGTTACCATGTCCAGGAGGATTTCAATAACCTACAATCCTGGCCAATTGGTTAAGGGACACTTGGCCTTTTCTTAATCTTTTTGGGAGCAATTTGAAAATAGGCGATAAAATAAAGCCCTCAAAATAATTTTACAAAGTTCTTTCCCCCGCTCCCCCTAAACAGTGTTGAAGTACAGAAACTGTACAAGATATCCGGGAATTGTTGGCCTCTGGACAGTCAACATTGTTTAGGGGGGGAGGGGGAGAAGATATTATTGACGTGTTACTAAAAATTTGGCTTAGTGTCCCAAACGTTCTGGCCACGATTGTAGACTCTCTTACTTAGTGTCAAGATGGACAGTTTTAGGTTTTTCATCGAGCTTTCTTACCTCATCATAGTTTTTTTTAATTGTACATACTGTTTTTCGCCGTTTTTACTCTCTCCTCATTTCCATCATTGTTGTTTTTTTACATCGTGTATTTATGTAGTTCAATCAGAATAGGAATCAAGATTGTGACACTGGGAACAAATTTGTGAAGAAAATAGTAACCATTTCAGCATGAATAGGTACAGTCCCTTGATTGTGAAACCAGCGATGGGAGTTATTTCTCTTACAATGTTGCTTTTGTCTCTCACTCGCTAACTGCAGGAGCTGAAAGATGCAACTGAGAATAGCTTTTTTCGAACTAGTACTATTACTTTGTCTCAAGGTTTATGTTTGTGGTTAATGATGTTGTCGTTTCCTTTTTCTGGAAGGTAGAAAATTGATTAGCCCATGAAGAATATAGACCTTCTTGTAAGGTGGAGGCCCGGAGTGAAAACGAGGGTAAAGGAGGAGGAAGCGAAAAAGTGTCAGAATTTAAACAATTCCGGCTCTCTGGGCCCTATTATCTTCGACTGGAGGATAGGAAGGATGCAAATATAGCGTCCTTCGGTGACAACTTTACTTTAATATTATCTTAAGATACTGTAGCGAGCAACCAAACAGAACTAATTAAAGGCCGCCGGTACCAACTTTCAATCCCACCCAGTCATTTGTAGGGTTTCAGGAGGTTTTAAATAGGCAGTGTAGGACTGGGACTGAGTGGATTTTGAAAATGGGGGCGTTATCGGAAAGATCAAGATATCGAGCTATTATAAAAAAAAGAATCGGAAGGAAACAGGGATATTTGCAAAAGAAGATGAGGTGATGATGAGAAGATGATGACAACAGAACTGACAATAAGGTGATAATTTTTTATTGATGTTTCGACATATTTCATCGCTGTGGGAGTGCTTGAAACAACGTTTGGTGAGAACTCGAACTTCATGTTTCCTTTTGCTCAAGGTACTGCTTGTGCGATTAGTGGGTTTAGATTTTTATCCCTTGTAATCCTTTTTCTTTTTGGTGTGTGTTGGGGGGGGGGGGGGGGGCGGAGTGGGCAATGCTCCTGCTTCAAGACTGGAATTTTAATAAACTGTAATGACGTAACGTTCAGATGTGTCCTGTTTTTCTCTCAGCGTGTTGGTCATTTTGACCCAGTAACAAGAACGGACTTGAAACAGGAGCAGTTGTGTCCCAATCTTGTCATGAAGGAAGTGATCGATGCTTTTATTACGCAAAACGAATGGGCTGTTGAGGAATTCTGATCCGAATTGTACAATGTAAATAACACTAGAGAAATCAATTCATATACAGTTATTTTGAAATTAAATATACAATGTTAACGCCTTGAAATGCCACACACCGGATGAATTACTGTATCTCTATTTATGTTTCTTGTTTTCAATGCTTGTTTCAGAGGGGTACGAGTCAATGTGAATAAAGCTGTTTTCTTTTTGCCATTTGATTAACCTTTTTTTGGGGGGGGGGGCTATGAATGCCAAATAAAATGTTAACGGTGGATATCTCCTAAGTAGTGGAAAACCACAAATTTTAGCCGCTGAAAAATGTACAACGAGCAACGTTGTCACTTAAAAATATAATTTTCCGGGGGAGGGGTTGGCGGGGCTTACACTTAGATACGTTTTCACGGCGTTTTAGCCATTTTTCTTACCGGTAGTTATGTTCTTGAAATTTCGTTCAATCCCAACACCCCTCTGTAACAGACCTGGTGAAACCCGACCTGGTGGGTTATTTTTCCCTCCCTGGCCCCTGCTGGGTTTTTGGAAAGGCCCTTGGTCAATTTTATTTCTCCCTGGTGAACAATTTAGTTTCCCTGGTGATACCTGTTAACCTGCGAGAAAAAGTCACGGTTTTCGTTTGTTTAGTCTTGTTCACTTGTAGAATTACTTGTGTGCATCGAGACTGTTGTGCAAAAGGATTGCGGGCTAGGTTAGCGCTAACAGAAACATGCACAATTTGTCTTTTTGATTGGTTCCCGCTGGTCAAAATCGTGCAGGCTCTGACAAGTGATCGTGTAGGAAAATGGCAAATGAATCATCCGATGATAAATATGTGATAATAGCTCGAGTGCAAGCGACAGAGAAACCTCTCGATCTTCCTCGTGTTCTTCTGAGGCCAGCAACGAGCATTCAAAGCGAGCTAAACGGACGATGAAACGGAAATATGTTGAAGATTCGTGCGATTCTTCCGACACGTGTGAGCCCAAAAAGCGCAAGAAGAATCAGCTGGGTACAAACCGCAAGATCGTCAAGAAGAAAAGAAAATCGAAGAAGAAAAAGAAGTCAAGGAAAGCCACTAATCGTCTCTCCAACCGAAAAGGTCGAGAAAAAGACGTCATTTACACTGCGCTTATAAGGTTAGATAACAACGACAGTCGAATTCCTGTGCTTTCTTCGCTGACTTCCAGCTGTGCTGCGTCGTTTGCTGCCTTCAAAGACAACGTGTTAGAAGCCTGTGGTCTCGCATCTCGCAAAAACGTTCAATTTAACTATCTCTACAATGATCTAAAAGTCCAATTGTGTGAAACCACATGGGCAGCATTCATGCATTTCTTAAAGGGACGAACAGATTATACTGCTTCTTTGGAGCTGGAGACCTTGTCAAGGAAAGTAGGCGCTTCCGTACAGTTGAAAGAGCCAGGCAAAGGCTTACTTGTAGCCATGGTATCATGAAAGTCTCCTTGTGGATCACAAAATTCAAACAGTCCAGTGTTAAAATTGATGGTTGAAAAGGAATGGAGCAGTGTCTATATACATGGGCTTCCAAAAAAGCCAAGGGAAGAAGCAATGAGAGAGCTGGTAACTGATCATGAGCAGCTAAGGGAAAGCCAGTGTAAAAAATGTCCCATTTCTCATGCTTCGAAAGTTGCTGTCGCAGCGTGCCCAGAAGAGCTGCCTGGTCAACTCAAGAAACTTTTGACAGCGTGTGAACTGAGAAAGTTTTTTGACAAGAGAGCAAAAGTAAGGAAAGTGTATGGATCAGCAGATTTGCTTCTAAACCCGTTGTTTGTGCAGTGCGCAATCTGTGCAGCAGCCGTGTGACTTGGTCACTTCAATGACATCATGATTTAACGAGACAACTTATAGCAACACATCAAAAGTTCTCATGTGGATGACCCAGTCCGATCACGCTACAGATCAGATCAGGATCAGATCACACCCAAAGTGTTAGTGTCAGAAGAACGAGGGATGAAGTATCTTCCAGGTACACATACACAACTGAAAACTGATCATGACAGTGGTAGCAACTTCACACAGGCAATGTGGACAATGTTCCAACAACGCCACGAGCATAGTTTCTCCACTGCAGACCTGAGGAAGATCAAAATGAACATACAGGAAGGGAAAGAAGATGAGGCTTTGATGGTTGGAAGGCAGATTTATATTGAAAGAATGAATTTTTGCCGTGGGTATGTGGAGAAACTTGGAAACAGTGGAACTGTACCTGCCGAACAAAAGGCAAATTTGAGAGCCATTCACATGGCTACAAAGTCAAGACCAATGAAAAGCTTAAGAAATTTCCAGAAGAGGAAATACGGAACTGCACCAACCATTATTGGTCAACACGCATCGAGACGTGAATTACCCATTGCACCGATCCAAGATCGCATTTTCGTAAGTAACGCAGAGCAACCGGAAAGTGAAGATTATCATTCAGCCGACGGTCCTAATGATGGTTCCTTGAGTGCGTCTTTACATGTGTCTTTGAGATTGGAGAAGTCCTTGTATTTCGTGGAACTGATGGGTTTTCCTTTAACCCTATTCAGACTGGGCTTTTTTTAGTCTTGTGGGACCGGGGGGGGGGGGGGCGGGCGGATTCCACCCCCACCTCTTAACTCCGAGAGTATTAAAGCTATGACAGCGAACCTTTAAGTACAGATAGTACGTCCAAAAATGTTACCATTGAGGCCCACAACATCAGTTGATGACGTCATTTTACGTCACAATAGCGTTTTGCTCTCAAACGGCGGCCATTTTGGATCCGCCATCTTGGATTTCTTGAATTTTCCAAAAGCTTCAAAAACCGCCAAAATTGATTTTAAAAAAATGATCAAAATCAATAAATTAATACGGAAACGATCTAAATTGTAAAATTTAGTTCAAAAAAAGGTATGATTTTCTTATTAAAAAGAGAAAAATTCAAAATACTGAAAAAACTGCTTGTCAAAAAGTGGTTTCCATGGCAACGTCAAACTTAAAAGACAAGGACTTGCTATACCAAATTGTTCCCAGATAAATTTTAGGAAAAGTCACCTAGTTTGGTGGCTGTGGCTTGCTTGTTTTAAAAAAGTTATAACGTCCAAAGTCCGTGTGGGCAGATTCCGCCCCCCCCCCCCCCCGGTCTGAATAGCGTTAACCTTCTAAAGGTTACCCGAAAATGTATCAACGGCGAGTATTGGACCACGGTCCAAATTGCGGGAAGATTCTTGCTGAAACCTCGCGAGATGAAGAGAACATTTTCTATTCCATAGACCCCAACTGGACAGGTGCTTCAATGGCATACGCACATATCCTGCGGGACAGTGATGACAATGCCATGACTGTATGCTTAGATGAAGCTGTTACAATCACGGAAACCGTGTACAAGATGTCAGTGACGACATACCATGAAATTCAAGAAATTACTGAAGAATGTGAGGATTCCCTCACACAAGCATTGGTGCCACTGCATGCAAACGACAACTACGAAGATGACGGTGAAGTGGCAACCTCAGAAGCAGTTAAAGCAGACGAGACCCTTGCCTATCTAGATCGGAGGCAAAGAACAGGCAGAGCCTGCAGGTATAACGACATCATGGCCTGTCTGCGATAAACAACACTACGATATGCATCCGATATGCAGTAACCAAGAAGTGGTGAGTTAATTTTGAGAATATTGCTTAAATGGATTTGACTGGTGTTGAACAACTCTTGTATAAGATGCCTCAGTTGACATATTTTTAAAATGTAATGCAACATGGGTTCCCTCCTTAACTACTGGGACACAGTTTTGCAGGTATATACACATATGGCTAGAGTTTATAAATCATCGGCCTCCCTGGTGAACAATCGGATCAACCTGGCAGACTTTTGTCTGCCCTGGTACAGTTTTTGTAAAAATCCTGGTGAACAACCAAGCTTCACCAGGTCTGTTACAGAGGGATGTATCCCAAAATGCCATCATAGCCGTGCGGAGCCCATAAATCTGTCAGCTCGAATATTCAGGGAATGACAAAAATTTCCTGCAACTTAACGTTTTAGCTAAAGAATCCGAACAGAACAACCTGTCATAACGTACACAAAAATTCCTTTAAAAGACGCAGATAAAACAAACTGAGAAAATAGGAAGTGTCTTGCTTAATTTTTCTGGTTCGGTGACCCTGCCTCTTGTTATGTAAATCAACTGGTTTTCTCGGAAAGGCTATTATTGGAAAGTACAAGGAATTTTCGAGAAACTTTAAAAGGCTCTGTTGATTCGTAAGATCGTTGGATGCCAAGTTCTGTAAGTGGTAAACTTGGACGACTGTTTTCTTAGAAGTATTAAAAAGGTAAGGAGATGTTACTTGACCCGATGTTACTTGTAATTTTAAGGGGTATCCAGCATGATAAACAAGCTCAAGACTTCATCTATCAGACCAAAACGCCAGCTTATCTTAGCTCGGTGTCCGCCTATTACTGTAAAATTGATAACCGAATCACATGGTAGATAAGCCCTTTTCTTTGCAGCTATTTCAGTGTAAAGCCAAATTAGAACAAACACATGCAAAAGTGGCGCAAAATGCTATGTTTGTAGTTTGTACAGTGCATAGGAAACTCAGTATATGAAAAAGGCGAAAGCATCATCTAGACGCCTCAAGTTTTATCATTGAAATCCTTGGCTGGATGTCGTCAGTTTTCAGAATTTGAATGTTTCAAAAACTGATTCATACGGAAACCATTTGACTTCGGATTCCCGGGATACAACCCATGTTTGCCCCAAACAAAATGGCGGTCAATTCGCTTGAAAGGCCTTATTTGTCCGGATCGCGATGACAAATGTTGGAAGTCTCCCTGGTCTTCTAAGCTGGGTTTTCAAGGCTGCTTTGACATGTTTTAGTTAGTTGCCAGAAATATTTCTAAAGATTGTCATATTGTCACTTTCCTTTCCGTATATAACTCCATTATGGTTGTTTTAATTAGCGGAAGGAATTTTGGCTCTGACTAGAATGACTAGAAAGACTTTGAGCAATCCGTCCATTTTATAAGTGCCAAAAGGAGTGTTTTATTTCTTATTGTGCGATAATGGCTCGGAGTTTATCATTGTTAGCTGGAGTGACAATAGCGTCCTTGATAAGAACTGCAATGGGGACTAAAATCATTATTATATATTATCTTTCGACCATCATGAAGCAATTTATAAGCGGATCCGAATTTGCATAAGCATTGGCGCCTTGTTCTCCGCCAACAGCAGAACCACGGCAAACGAAGCATATCGGATCACAATTCTCTTCTAATTGGTCACTCAGTCAGAACATGCACACGCTGGACTATATACACAGCAACTCTGCAATCATTTGCCCCACTAGCCCATACTCACTTGGGCACCCAAGGAACTGAAGAAGGAAGCCGGCCACACAGATTTACGAAACCGGTCTTGGTTTTCATAAGCATTTCTCCGAATGAGGCTGATAATATCGGTGCCGTGATAACAGAAATTAAAGATTAAATATTCCCTAACCCTCCTGTTGTCGCTTACAGGACGGGCAAATCGCTCAGTGGAGTTGAGTCAGAGTGGACATTCCTTCCCTCGATTAACATAACTATAGTTATGTACGGTAAGGGGGAGGTTGAGCGTGATAGCGAGAATTATCACGGCCGAGGATTACGTCCACACTGGCGTTTCCTAACCGTTTTTGATGACTAATTGTGGAGGGAGCCTAACAGCAGAAGGCTTTAAAACATTTACGTTGCATTAGTCTCGTATCGTCGTCCTTACGAAAGAAAACAAAGGGTTACTCGTTTAACTCTAGGCTGTCATTCATTTTGTTGTGAAAATTTCTGTCAAAATCAGTTGTCTTCTCATTCAAACAGGCAATAATGACTTCCATAAAGGCACGTGAACTGCTAAAGGCTATTGAGAGTTGTACTGATTTGTCAGGCCCGAGGTCAAATCTGGACAATTTGCACAAATGTATAGAAAAGTGCATTAAAGAAGGATGGGACAAAAATACTGATGTTCCATGGACAGGCAAGAACGGTCGAAAACATCTATACCCTCTCATCCATTGGGCGGCAGTTCTGGGAAAATGCAATGCATTAGAGTGGTTGCTTAAGCGTGGATTTTCTCCTCTCGCCAAATCGTCGGGAACAGGTGAAACTGCCCTGCACCGCGCTGTTCACATGCCATTAATTGAAAGAAAGCCGCGACAGAACGTCAATAGACTTATCGAAAAGTTTCCAAGAACTGTTAAACTGTTGAATGAAGCACTGCCAATAAAGAACAAGAAAGATGGAGGCACCCCTCTTCACAGAGCAGCATATTTGCTGGTAAATGAGGACTGCAAAGCTAACTTAAAGTTCTTCGTGACCTGTTGCAAGGAGATAGCAAACGAAGGCAAAAAGATGGGATATGACTCAGATGCTATCCTGAACTCAGTAAACGATTCTGGGGAAACAGCACTGCATATTCTAGCTCGTTGTGAAAAAGATAAAGTCGTCTACTGCACTCAGGCAATAAAAGCACTTTCTGCCGCTGGTGCCAAGGGCAATATTTATAACGATAAGGGATATACAGCTTTGGATATTGCTGTTGACCTGGGAACTGATCCCATTATTAAGGAACTTCGTAAAACGATACCGGTATGTTCTTATTGTGCCTGTCAGTTATTTATGTAAATTTTGTGCCTAACGGTTGGTGGTCATTTTTTGTACCCAACCTCCTCCAGTCCCCGACCCCTTTTATCAAACACTAGAAAGAGTGTTTCATCAGGATATCCAAACACCGAGAAGTGGGTTGAAAAAACGAGACGCAGCCGCGTTTTTTAAAACCGACTTCGAGGTGTTTGGATACCTGATGAAACACTCTTTCGAGTTTTTGAAATGGCTTCTGAAACCATTCATGGTTCTTGGAGAAATTCAAAGCAGAAGTTCGCAAAACTTTATGCTAATTAAGATCCGGTATCCACTGACCACCGTCACGGTAGTGATTTCCTTTGTTTTCTCTTTATGAATTATTAATGAGTTTGAGAAGGTATCTTGACTAAAACATATAATAATAATAATAATAATAATAATAATAATAATAATAATAATAATAATGGTTTAATAACACTCCAAAAATTAATTGGCTCTTCTATGTTACATAAATATCTAAATAATTATAATGTATACATTACTATAACTATAATGTAGAAGCTACTAAGATAAATTAATATGTGGAAAAAACAATTACAGCATCGTATCAATTACAACTATTGTTCAGTCAGTCTATTTACAGCATTCGAAACATAGTGTGCTTTAGACAAGCGGCGAAATTCATGATTGTCCTTGCTAGATCTAACTGTGGATGGCAAAGTGTTAAAAACCCTTGAAGCATGGTATTTAAAGGTGCCGGGGACATGGGACGAATTTAATGTAAATTCTCTGCTTGAGCGGAGCAGCCTAGGGGGGACATATTGTTCAAGTCGCAAATGTTCTGGCCATAGGTTGTTGGTTACTGCCTGATAAGCAGCATTTGCCAGATGATAATCCTGCCTCTCTTTAATTGGAAGCCAACCTAATTTTATATAATTTTATATATTGCCAACATTCTAACAAGAAAAACTAAGAAAAAGATTTAGACCTTCCTGTGTTTGTTTTACTAGCCGTGTAAGCTTCTTGCTAACAAAGTGTTTTCTGTCGACTCATCTTAGTCTTTGATGCAAATAAATTAATCCATGAGGCCAATCAGATATATGGGTGATACCTCGTATACCCCCACCCATAAACAAGATGGATCATTCTCGAGTACAGTTGTTATTGACCACTTCGTCTTAGAATGATGCTAACGCCATTTCATTACTCAAACCATCAGGTGGTTAAAGTAGATGATCCTGCAGTTGGAAACTCGCCTGTTTCCGAGAGCCTTTGTGAACCAGGATGTTCTGACCTTTTGTCGCATCCTCCTTCTATCCTTGATAAACTGTTCGATGCTGATGTCGCTGCTAGTGCAGAGACATCATATTATGAAGATAAGGGTAATGAAGAAGAGGATACCTATTGTCCTAGGGATGCACATGCACAGCCATCAAAGGAGACATTGGAAGACAGGGGAGATCCTTGCCAGGTTTGTCTCAGTGCTTTTCGTCTCGTTCGTCTTCTGTGTTTGTGTTTTGTAAGTTCATCACATCTGATGGGGGAAAGGGGGTTAATAAACAATAAAATGCATAAATTTAAGGCAACCAGGAGTCAGTTTCTAATCGCCACCCATGTCAAATGGCAGTATGCCAGTGTTTCCTCAGTTTGCTATCTTCTGGAACAGATTGAAATGTGTGGCCTTCCCTGACATGCTTTCCTTATACAGAAACGAGTCACTGAAAGGACAATATGGGTGAAGACCCTTACAGAAATATCTGACTGTGGTCTGTTTTTTTTATCTCCCTTTGTGAATTGTGACAAAAATCAATGACCGCCAGGGCCATATGGAATGTATGTCCTTACGGTGTCCTTTTACCTAGTGATTCTTTGATGAAAGTGAGAACACTTACATTTTTTTTTAGCTTCATTTAAGTCCACAGCGGCACGAGGAGCAAGCTTCAAGCAGTACATCGACGTCTCCAAGTGAGTAATACATCTATATTGCCGCGTACGGCGCATCCATTGAAACTTCAAAGGAGTTGCATTTTCATGAAATCAAAATAGATCAATTCGCGGGAAAATCCGCTTTTTAGAAAGTGACGCAAACATATGGCAAGAATGGAGGATTTCACTATGAAATGTTCTATTGGCATCCTATATACTGAGTAGCCATGAACTTATTACTAACAGTAGGGGTCTATTTAAGACCCCGTAGGGTTGGTCGGTGTCGGATAAGATGAAAACACCTTGCTAGAGACCTCCTTAGTAACGTCCCATGCTATCGTATCCTTAATAACTTTAGTAGTTTTTCTGCTGTCCGTGGCACAAGATTGCACACATTTCACTCATGTTAGCCTGATCTAGAAGAACAAGACTTAATGTATATACTTCATTGAATATATTTCAATTCATGATTAATTTCAGACTTAAATATTGAAGTTGTGGTCAAACTGATCGGAGAGACAGGGGTCACACTGGAAGAATTAGTAGCAAAGACTCGCCAAAACGTTGAAGGTAAGCTAAGGTAATGATAATAATATTGACAATAAAAATGACAGTGATAAAGCGGCGACACCGAAATGAGTTTGTTCATATTTTTTTCTCTTGTAGAATTTGATGCTCAGATAAGCAACAAAGAAGAGAAAATTAAAAGAAAAAAGGCAGAAATAAGCATTGAAGAAGAGAAAATTGAAAGAAAGAAAGCAAAAATAAACAGTGAAGAACAGAAGATTGAAAGGCAGAAAGCAGAAATAAGACGGGAAGAAGAGAAAATTGAAAGAAAGAAAACAGAAATAAGGACTGAAGAAGGGAAAATTGAACGAATGAAAGCAGAAATAAGCAGTGAGGAAGAGAACATTGAAAGGAAGAAAATAGAAACTTCTGCATGGGAAAGTAAAGTAGGTTCACTTAAACGAAAGAGGGAAGAACGTTATGGTGACTTTGTTGAATATGAAAAAATTCAAAAAGCTTGTAACTGCCCACAAAGGAATATAACAAGTTCACATGGATATATATAACCAGTATTCGCGGACTGTTCGGGGCTCGCCAAGCAAATTGGTACCTTTACTGTCCGTGACAAACGTTATGGAAACTATCCTTTATCCTGACAAGACTACCTGATCAGCTCAAGAAGTCAAAACCTGAATAGGATTTTATATAAAAACTTTCGCACAAATTGACTGTGTAATCATAATTGTCAGGCTGAGTCGAACTGATTTCTCATGTTTTCAGGCACGCGTCATTTTTTAGCGCATTTTCTGTACAGATTAACAAAATCAAAAATACGTCTTTGAAGTATTGTGATTGGCTTGCTCCATGTTAGATTTATTTCAGTTCTTTATTCTCTATTTGCGAGAGCAGACGGCTTTTTCGGCTCGAGTGTCTTTTCTCGGCGGGTGAAACTCGAGCCGAAAAAGCCGTCTGCTCTCGCAGGCTATTTATTTCACTGTGACGTCTTAAAACCGTCAAAATAGGCTCAAACATAATCAGAAACACTAAAAAGATGCTGAAGTGGTCCACAGATGTTGAAGATTTACTGCAATGAGAGTTTTAATCTTCATTTAACGGAAGATTAAACAGGGACTGACTTCAAACTACGGGAACGTACTGCCTGTCAAAACGTCGTTGCCATGGTCAAGTTTTCAGGTGATTGAAGGACAAAAAAAATTGGGGTTAACATAAAGTTACCATGTCCAGCAGGATTTCAATAACCTAGACTTTCTTACCTTTTCAGCACCAAGATGGTCAGTTTTAGGATTTTCATCCCTCATTCTTACCTTATCGTAGTTTTTTTGTTAATTGTACATGGCGTTTTTCGCCGCTTTTTGCTCTCTCCTCTAAGTTTCCATCATTGTTGTATTTTTACATCTTGTATTTATGTAGTTTTATCAGAATAGCAATCAAGATTGTAACAATGTTGTAACATTGGGAACAAATTTGTGAAGAAAATAGTGACCATTTTTAGCATTAATAGATACAGTCCCTTGACTGTGAAACCGGCGATGGGAGTTATTTCTCTTACAAGGTTGATTTTGACTCACTCGCTAACTACAGGAGCTGAAAGACGCAAGAATAGATTTTTTTCGGACTGTTTTGCCATTTTTCGGAATGTGGAAAGTTCGAGAATATAGACCCTCTTGTAAGGTGTAGGCCAGGAGTGAAAACGGAGGGTAAAATAGTAGGGAGTGAAAAAGTGTTTGAATTTAAACAATTTTGGTTCTCTGGGCCCTATTTTCTTTGACTGGGGGTTAGGAAGGATGCAAATATTGCGTCCTTCGTCGACAGCTCTATTTTAACATTTATTAAAATAGTATCAGTTAAAATACTGCGGCGAGCAACCAAGCGGCACAATTTAAGGCTGCCGGTACCAACCTTCAATCCCTCCCCTCTCTCCTCCCTTTTGCCTCTCTCCTCAGTCTCCTCTCCCTTTTTCCTAAGCTTCCCTTGAATAGTCCGAAAAGTAATGTTTGCCTAGCCAGACATTACTGTTCGGGCTACGACAAATAATACAACAGAATTGTTAGAAAACTTGAAAAGGAAAGAAAAGTTTCCAGTATCTCTTGATTTGAGGCCTAGGGTAGAGTCAAATATCGCTACTGGTTCTCGGGGGGGGGGGGGGGTACTCCCCGAAAAGTTTGGTGGGGAAGTGCAGGCCTCTTCTTCCATCTAGTTGAAGAAACTTCTACTTCAGAGGATCTATTAGTGGTGATCACAGTATTCACCACGACTGGCAGAATTCAAGCTCAAGGAAAGAAAATTGAGGACTGGAGTACACATGAGTTTCCGGTGCTTCGTGAAAGTGTAAACAAACTAAGCAAAATTGAGAATTTCTCAGATATTTCTTCAGTCCAAGACAAATCTATCTTCGCGTCGTCGCTTCACAATTTTTTTGCCAATTCTATTCACTTCGTTGCTGAAGACGAAATCCCTTCTTCCAACACAACCGATGGTCTCGCGCAGAAAGTGGTACCGATTACAACAAACACAGCCTTGTCAACACCGACTGCCGAGCCTTTAACAATTACACCTAACCGTCTAAGAACGATCTCGTCACTGAGAGACACACTTGGCCAATTAGAAGCAGACTTCACTCAGTTTCAAATAATAAGCTCCGGCGACCTTCAGCAAATGAAGGACAAAATGGTACGACAGGATAATCTCCTGAAACTTCAAAAACAAGCAATTGATGACATTTCAACTGACCTTTCATTACAAGTCAAATTACTTCAGGACATGTTATCGCAGCAATCTACTCAAATTAAAAAGCTACAAGAAGAAAACCAGTCTCTTCAAAAGAAACACACTAAAACCGTAGAATCCAATTTGGCCTTGAAAGAGCAACACGATGGACTCTTAACGGAAGTTAATTTTCTCAAAGAACAAGTCCGGGCGTTGTGGGAGAAACCGTTGGATACGCCCGATAATACGGAAACAACCACCAAAGATCCTCACGCGATCTTGGAAGCCTCAGAGCCCATCGACGAAAATCCTTTACCAAAACCTCCAACAGAAGACAACATCGTCCCCAATGGGCAAGCTCCCTTGCAAAACGGCCATTCGGGGAACAACGACCCCCCCGGACAGTTGCCTCCAATCACTGTTAAATCAAACACAGCAGTCTTTCTCTGTGATTCGAACGGAAAATTCCTTAACAAGAGGAAACTATTTAAGCCACAGCAAGAACACAAATACTTTAGATGTCCTAAGGTCGACCATGCAAGAGATGTTTTACAAAATGCACTTCAAGAACACCCTGAATTAATTGTGATCCATACAGGGACAAACAACCTTACGCCGACAACTCCGATAGATACTTTCATCTCTGACATCTCTGCTTTAGTGACGGAAGCATCAACAAAGTTCTCTAAAAGTAAAATCATTTATTCTACTCTACTACCACGCGCTGATATACCAAGTCACATCATTACCAACATTAATGATCAACTTATCAATGGATGCTCCAAATTGCCAAATGTCCATCTTGTAACCCATGCTAATGTCTTCTTCAAGGGATTAGAAGCTTTACATGATGATAAACATCTAAAAAGGCGACATATCGGACTGTTCGCGGCTAACCTGGTAGACGCGATCCGTGGCAGAGCAAGACCTCCACGATCCCCGTCCAGTCATGATCATTTGCCCCGCCAAACGTCCCAGTCTCAATCAACACCATTTGAGAATTACGCATCCTACAGCGATGTTGTCAAGAACTTTCGCAATAGTGGCCATCGTACTTTACCGTCCCAACGAATGCATCAACCTCTGCCTCAGCACCAACCGCCGCCACCAGATTATCTCCCATCTCAAGTTCATCAGTCAGTATCCGGCGCTCCCCCCGTTACAAAGTGGCAGTTACCCGCTAATCCAGAACACGGTAAAGACCCAGCTGTTGACATTCCTAGAGAACTAATATCTCTTTTAAGATTAATTAAGAGTTATGTTTAGAGCTAATTAATTTATTTACTAGGATACGATTAATCTTGTCTTCTAGATAGATACCGACATGGGATTGACAGACCACCTGAATAACGCAAGCAAATTGTCTTTCTTTGCCTGGAATATTAATGGCCTCTCCTCGAAATCGTTAGGGGATAAATTACAGAATGTTGATTGTTTGCACATGATTTATGATTTTGATTTTCTACTCTTTTGTGAGACTTGGAATGAGACCAATATTGAGGTAGCAGGATATCGATCTGTAGTTACAGGCACCTCAAAAACGACGAAAAGTGGCCGAAATTCGGGTGGATTAGCTTTACTTTACAAGAATGAATTTCATGATTGGATTACCGTGGAAAAGGCTTCTCCAAATTTTCTCTGGTTTAAAATTAGCAGACAGTACACGAAAACTGCAAAAGATATCTTTGTATGTGGTATCTACATTCCACCATGCGGCTCCAATTACTTTCACCCCGAATTGTTCGAAGATCTCGAAAACGACATTGAAATCTATTCTTCCCAAGGGTCGATTCTACTCATGGGTGACCTAAACTCTAGAACAGGAAAATATTCGGACTCTGTCTGTCAAGAAGGAAATAACATGATAACCAACGACCAATCCGAATTTGCGATATGTTCCACTCAGAGGAATAGTTTTGACAATGAGCTTAATAACCACGGAAAGCGCCTTCTTGAACTCTGCCGAAGCGCGGACCTCCGAATACTCAATGGCAGAGTTAGTGGTGATTCATTAGGAAGAGCCACGTTTCATGGTAGAAACGGAACAAGTGTCGTCGATTATTCAATATGTGATCAAGATTTATTTCAACATGTAGCAAATTTTATTGTTAAAGAGCCATCCTGTTTATCAGATCATAGCCCAATAGTGACTTGGCTGAATATTAACACGAATATTTCTAATCGGGATGCAATACCTGCAAATGATACTTTGACGAGTTTACCGAAACAGTTCTGCTGGGAGCATGACTCCACACAAAAATTCAAAGAGGCACTACGGTCTCCAAGTACCCAAACGTTAATCCGAGAGTTTCTAAACGACAACGAATCAATCGCAAATGTTAACATCTCCCTTCAAAAAGTAGAAAACATTTTCATCGCAACTGCAAAACGCTGCTTAAAGATAAAAACTATAAAAAAACATAAACGCGCCCAATTATCTTCAAACAAAAAATGGTTTGATAAAGAATGTCGCTTGAAAAGACATGAATTAAGAAAATTAGCAAATCAAAAACACAGAGATCCCTTAAACGTCATTCTCCGTGAAGAATATCATACTGTCTTAAAACAGTATAAGAACCTTCTAAATAATAAAAGAAATGAATACTACAATAACAAGATTTCTGAGCTAGAGGAAACCGCCCTCGATTCAGACAAGAAACGCTTTTGGAATTGTCTGAAATCAATTGATGACTCAGTGAAATTAAAACATACTCCACTGATTACAGAAGAAAATTGGATGAAACATTTCCAGTCTCTTCATTCAAATGACCCTCTTAACTCCGATCAACAAAACCTTATCTATGAGTTACGAAAACAAGAAGGCAACAAAATGCAATCGCATCCATTGGACTTCTTCATCACAGAAGCCGAAATACGTACAGCAGTAAAAAAATTAAAGAATAACAAATCACCCTATTCAGACAAAATACGAAACGAAATGATTAAAACTAGTTTAAATGAAATGATACTCGTTTATCAGAAACTTTTCAACAATATTCTTGATTTGGGATCAATGCCTCAAATGTGGTGTGGTGGGCTCATTACACCAATATTCAAGTCTGGTGGAAGAAATGACCCCTCAAATTACCGAGGAATTTGCGTTTCTAGCTGTCTAGGAAAATTATTTTGTTCGATTTTAAATCAAAGACTTCTAGAACATGTCAACTCGTTGAACATCCTTCACAAATCTCAAATCGGTTTTTTACCGAATAACCGAACTGCAGACCATGTTCTTACTTTGCGAACATTGATAGATAAGTACGTTAATTGTCACCATGAAAAGGTATACGCCTGTTTTGTCGATTTCAGGAAAGCTTTCGACTCGGTATGGCACGATGGGCTCCTTTATAAACTGCTGCAAAATAATGTTGGAGGAAATTTTTATAACCTAATCAAAAGCCTCTACTACAATTCTACTGGTTCTATAAGGATTGGCAATGACCAAACGCGACCTTTTCAATATGCAAGAGGTGTACGCCAAGGCTGCATTCTGAGTCCACTTCTGTTTAACCTATACATTAATGACTTACCTTTCTCTTTCGACAATATTCTATCTGATCCATTTGTTTTACCCAATGGAACCAAATTAAACTCTCTTTTGTATGCAGATGACTTGATTATACTATCACGATCAAAAACAGGGCTGCAAAATTGTCTCAATGCATTAGCCCAGTACTGTACATCGTGGATGTTACAGATTAATCCTAAGAAAACTAAAATAATGGTTTTTCAAAAACGCGCGAAAAAATATGAATGTAACTTTTATATTGACAAAGAAAAGATTGACACTGTTCAGAATTATACTTATCTAGGAACGCGAATTTCTTCATCTGGAAATTTCACACTGTCGTTGAATCACTTGAGAGAAAAGGCTCTTCATGCTCTCTTTGCTTTAAGACGGCACGTTGACTTAAGCCGTTTAAAACCCTCTCTTGCTTGCAAAATTTTCGACACGATGATTTCACCCATTTTGACTTATAATAGCGAAGCCTGGGGTGTCTTTGCTAAATCAGATTTCAAGTCTTGGGACACTTCACCAATTGAAAAAAGTCACTTACAATTTTGCAAACGCTACTTACAAGTTAATAACAAGGCATCTAATATTGCATGCCGGGCTGAAATGGGTCGCTTCCCTTTAACCTTTGATATAAATAAACGAATTCTTAAGTACATAAGTTATCTTCAAAATAAAGATCAAAACTCCTTCGTCGTGCAATCACTGATAATGTCAATAGATTTGCACTGTATTGGTAAAAATAGTTTCTATTCCAGTGTTATAAATATGCTCAATTATTATGACATTCCCTTTAACTTTAATCATGACACTTTAGATGACACTAAGATAACGTACCTTGTAGATCAAATGAAAAAGAAATATATCGCTTATTGGAAACATTCTCTTTGTAATTCTCAAAAACTAGAATTTTATAATACTATTAAAGACAGTTATACACCTTCGCCTTATTTACATTTGACTAGAAAAAATCCCAATCGAAAAACGCTTGTGAAACTAAGAATAAGTAATCACAAACTCCTGATTGAATCAGGAAGATATAACAATGTCCCCAGAAGTGACAGACTATGCACTATTTGTGGGCATAATGTTGAAGATGAAACCCATTTTCTATTTCATTGTCCAAGATATTCATCACTTAGAGACAACTTTTTCAGTAAAATAGTTCATGTAATTTCGAATCCCAAGCAGCTATCAATTTCAACCTTGATTGTGCAATTAATGAACTCCACTGACTATTATATTAATATGCAATTAGTGCAGTTTATATCGTCCTGTTTTGAAATGAGAGACAAATTATTGTCAAATTCTTGATCAGTGATTATTTGATTAGTTTTGTTTAATGACTTTTTATTGTAATTATTGTTATTATATATTATCTTATGCTTTTGCAATACTGTAATGTTTTATGGTCATGCAAATAAAGCGCAAGTGTTGTTGTTGTTGTTGTATTTCAGACCTGAATCAAAATTCGATTACGGAACTGCTTCTGTTTGCGTAGGCATTTGAAAAGGGCTTCACACTCCCGATATTAATCAAAACGCACTTCTAAGAGAGGAAGAGAGGAGCGTCTTCTAAAAACCGTGTCCAATTCCAGACCAGAACACACAAACCTTACACTATTTCAAAAAACCTACACACCCTTTTCAGACCAAAAAAGGCTCGAAAACCATACCTTTTGGCGCCCTCCTTTCCCCCCAACCGGAGCAATCATGTGGATCGAGAAACAACCTGCAGCCGTGGAAGAAACTTCTGAAAGAAGATCTTAATTGTCAGTAACTGAAGCCCTCCGAGCGTTTCTGAGCAGCATTCTGCTCGTATATCTATTTCCCACATTATATATCTCGCCCACAAGAATTGAGCAACGCTTCGTCCCTTCTGTCATGAAAAGCTTCCTTTTGTCTTCCAAACAGACAGAAATCAAAAGGTGTTAACAGACGGAAGGTAGAGGGCATTCTCTTTGCCATTTTCTTGGCAAAAAATGACGAGACAGCGGGACTGACCCTATTTCAGAACAAAATTTGTCATTCTCCACTCCGGTTTTCCTACCAGGTATAGGTATTGCTTGCGTATCTGAAGCGGTCACGCCCTGTGCGGCACTTGGCGTTGGAGGAAACTGTAAGCTGTAAGTAATTTGAAGCGGTTAATCGTGCAATTACGATATCAAACGATATGTTTTCGTTAGTTCACTTTCTGTCATTTTTGTTTCGTTAAAGATTCACCGAAAAATCATTGTCAGTTATAGATCAGAAATGGGAAATCTGGGGATAACGGGGGTACACAGAGAAAAGTTGGATAAACCCGGGGTTAGTAACATGGGTAAACTGGTGATAACGCGGGCAAACTAGGGTTAACTAGGGACTGGTTAGAACCGCATACTAAGGCCTTGACTAGAAATATCGAACGGACTTGGATTTTTGTGAAGAGATTTATTATCGGATTGAATAATGAAAAGACACGAGTGACGACAGTTTCCCTCTAGGGTAGAAAAGGAAACAGACACTAACGATAAAAGATTTTTATGGTTTGTAGTGAAAAGCAGCAGACCGAAACACTGCATGGAACCAACTAATGAAACTAATGAAAAAAATCGATTTGTGGGTCTTATGAGTAGCGAAATCAACCCAATAACTGTGCAAAAACACAAGTAAACTGCTAGTGAAGCAGCTTACGTCTTAAGGTGACTTCATATAGCTCCTCAAGTCCTCTGAATGAATGGACTTACTTGTTTCTTTGCTTTATAATTAATTAATTTGAAAGCTGATTTTCTAGTCTTTGAATATTGTCCTTCAATAGCATTTTCGATAAATAATAACAATAAAAGAAAGTTCAAATGAGGCCTAACACTATTTTAAAAATTAAAATCTAAAATCCAAGCTTTCGCTGAGCGATCTTAGACTTAAATGTGATAAGTATTGTTCAGATTCTGACTAAAAGTGTGAATGAGGTAAAGAACAGGGAAACTTCTTTTGCTCACACCAGCTTTCGTTGAAAACAAAAACAAAAGGTCGGAATAAGATTAGGAAACAACAACAAACTGATATTCGTCACCCAGTCGGCGATCCAGTTCGTCAACCAATTAACATACTAAATATAGTCGAAATCAGTTTCTGTGGTAATATAAGTTCTTATATCGGGAAAAACTTGCTAACAAAATGTACGATATCAAGACGCGAAGACTGTAAAAGCCGTAGAAAGTCTTCCGGTTTACTGAAAAACCCGTTTACACAACAAAAGCCGAGTTCCGGATTTGAAAGTATTCGGATTCAAAGTATCCGCTTTTTTCATCGTATTCAAAGTATTCGGATTTGTGATGAATCGGGTGATTTTTAGCACCGGGTTCGTCCACCCTTTGTGTGTAAACGCGAAGACGAATCCGGTGCCAAAAATCACTGGATTCATCACGAATCCGGTGACTTTTGCCTTAGGGGCCGATTACATGAGGCGAGCTGGCCCGGTTAACCGGCCTGGCTTGGTTTGCCGGGATCTCGGCACGCCTGTGAAACACATTAAAAATCAACTTCGCGATTACATCGAAAAATCTCAGCCTGGCTAGCTGGGATCCTGGCATCGCGATGCCGTAATCCCAGCTATATACTAGCCGGGCTGAAAATTGACCATGTAATCGTGATTGCCGGGCCAGCCTAGACTTGCCCACAAGTCGAGCTCAGAGTGTTTTTTTTGGAAGCGCGATTGCGGAACCGCGAAACCCCAAAATACCGAGCGCGAGGGAGCGGGAGCTTTCGCGCGCGGGCCTACCACCGGAACCGGAAATGAGAAACGAAGGACTTTTTAGAAAGTCTAGGGCCAGCCCGGCTAGCCCGGCTAGCACTTTCTTGTCACTAAGGGGCCAATTTCATGAGCCGGGCTGGCTCGGTTAGCGGGGCTGGCTCGGTCTACCGAGATGACTGCTCAGCCCGGTATTACATGAGGCGAGCCAGCCCGCCTGCGGCTAAATTTAGAAGCTGTCGTGTGAAAAGATGGCTACATCAAAGAGCATGAATCGAGTGTTTTTACTTTCGCTAATCCATTATTTTGGTGTATTATTTTCGGTTTTACGTAGCTTTATGGTCTGATAAACCTTTATGTGTTATATAGAATGATAATTATCGATCTTCTGGTGAGCCATTTTGCTCTGAAGCGAAATTTAGTGACAAGAAAGTGTTGGCCCGGCTAGCCGGGCTGGCCCGGCAATCGCGATTACATGGTAAATTTTCATCCCGGCTAGCCGGGATCCCGGCATCGCGATGCCGGGATCCCAGCTAACCGGTCTGAAATTTTTCCATGTAATCGCGAAGCTGATTTTTAGTGTGTTTCACAGACGTGCCGAGATCCCGGCAAACCGAGCCAGCCCGCCTCATGTGATCGGCCCCTAAATTTCACTTCAGAGCAAAATGGCTCACCAGAAGATCGATATTTCTGTTTCTGTATAACACATAAAAGTTTAGCAGACCATAAAGTTACATAACATTGAAAATCATACACCAAAATAATGGATTAGCGAAAATGAAAACACTCGATTCATGCTCTTTGATGTAGCCATCTTTTCACACGACAGCTTCTAAGTTTAGCCGCATGCGGGCTGGCTCGCTTCATGGAATACCGGGCTGAGCAGTCATCTCGGTAGACTTAGCCAGCCCTGCTAATGCGCCGATCAATTCGAAAGTTCAACATCCCCCCCCGGGCAACCCCCCGGGCATTTGAACTTTTGAAGATTGGCTTGTTCAAATTCCCTCCCCTCGGGGCAAAAAAGCCGTTCAAATGCCCCACCAATTACTACTAAAATACCTCTCCTCAAAGACAAATTTCGTCTTCAATCAAACACTTTACACGCTTTTCAGAGAGATATGTCGTAATGACACCTTCAAACTTATTTTAAATACCCTTTTGAAAGAGGTATTCACTAGCAAAGAGGAAATTCTGTCTATTAAATCCGTCAAACCCTGCAAAAAAACGAAAAAACTCACGGCGTATTACATCAGAACAAGAGATAAATCCTGTTCAAATTCCCCACCTTTCAAACGCAACGTTCAAATTCCCCCCTCCCCGGGCACGATGCACAGTCAAATGCCCGGGGTATGCCCGGGGGGGGGAGATGTTGAAGTTTCGAATTGATCGGCGCATAACCGAGCCAGCCCGGCTCATGTAATCGGCCCCTTAGTGTAAATTTAGCCTTGAAGGGGCTGTGTCACGGCGATTTTGCTCGTGTTTCGTCAAAACTTGTGCTAAAATTGTGATTAAATGCCTTCGCTCACACACAATGGCTAGAAACACCAGAAGGAGGAAAATATCAATTGATCAAATTTTCGCGAGGAGTGCAACCATAACAAGCTTTACAATGATCAGTTTCAAGATACAAGCACAGAACTTGAAAACGTTTGCCGATCTTTTATCTCTTCAAAGTGTTACAAAATGCGAGCAAAATTCCCGTGACGCTGCCTACAGACTTACATTTATACAAGTAGGCGCTAAATAAGAAGAGATACGAGAGTATTTTTATCTCCACCAAATGCTAGTATTTGACCGGAAAAAAAAGCCTCGAGAAAACTCAGAGAAATGTTGCTGTGTTTCGTCCTCTACTTAACAATTAGATTATGAGCTCGAGATTTCTATCGCGTGATAGTTGATGAGGCCGAAGACGTTCAAAACTTAACAGCAGACACTACATGTTTTTTTTGAAAAATGATATAAATAGGTCACACCGCGCGCGGAAAACACTCTACTCACTATCTACAACAGAATAGATAGTGAGTAGCGTAGCTAATCAGGGAACAGCATTAGTGATAGAACGCTAGTAGATTTATACTAACTAAAATTACGTCATGGAATAGAACATGATGATCGTAACCTGAAAAGTCTGAACAAAATATACCTGCTTGATATATATGTTTAATGTTTGTGAAGTCACAAAGGTCATCCACACAGTATTCGATGTGAAGGAGCGAGGACGAACGACACAGACATAAACTTACTTGAAATCAGCATCGTTTTTTACTTGGATTTGGCATGACTAGTAAATAATAATGCTGAAAGAGTGAAAGAGTGCACAACTTGAAAGACTTGAATAAATGAATAAATAATTAAAGCTCATAGCTCAGTGGCAGAGCTATGAAGTCTCCCAGTAACTATTTGGTTAAAACATACAACTGGCGTATGAAAGGTCATGGGTTTAATTCCCGTCGGGGATTGACCTTTTTTCTCCAACGCTCTCGCCATACTGACTATAGAATCATTGTTATACAATTAGCTTGGAACTTATCTATTATTGAACGTTTTCACGGTAGCCCATCAAGTTATTAAAAAGGTACGCTGCTACTACTACGACAAAATTAAAACTTATGAGAGTAATGATGGAAAACTTACAGGATAAAAAGTGCAACGACTGATGTTGAAGCTACGATTAAAAAAGTCCCTAAAGCAACATCTTAAAGGGGCATGGTCACGAGGATTTCGAAGATTTCTGGTCAAAACTGTGCTAAAATAATCGGTAGCTAACTTTATCCGTGCCCAACATTGTGTTTGAACATTTAAAGGAACATTTTTTAATTTCATTAAGAAAAAACAAACTATGACCATTTAATATCGATTTAATGTCAACACGCTGAAAGAATTTGAAAAGTTTAGCCTAATTTTTTCAAATTGCAATCCATTTCTATCCGTGCCATCCGTAGCAACAGACGACAAAAAATAATTTCAGTGAAGTAATATAGTCTTTCGTAACAAAACTAAACCATTATTTGCAGGCGTTCATTGATGTCATGACATCAATGAACTAAAATAGCGTGACTATGCCCCTTTAAAAAGTTGACTGACAGAATCTCACGCAAAGGAAAGTGCTTTTCGGTCTAATGTCTTCTTCATCATTACTGTTTTAGGTAAATAGTTGAAAATTTGGTTTATGTCGTCTTAACCTATTTCTCACTGATTCCTTTTGTTCCCAGCTTATATTAGAATTGAGTAACAGGTTTAGTGTGATTACGTTGCAGCTTGGCTTTATTATTGCCTCACATAGACTGGCAACACCAGCATCGGTGATCTGATTAGAACTCAGGTCTAGTGTGGTTACTTTGCAGCTTGGATGTTTCAGTGCTTCACTTAGACTGACAACACCAGCATCGGTGATCTGATTATGACTCAGGGCTAGTAAGGTTAGTTTGCAGCTTGGATGTTTCAGTGCTTCACATAGACTGGCAACACCAGCATCGGTGATCTGATTAACAATTAGGTTTAGTGTGGTTACTTTGCAGCTTGGATGTTTCAGTGCTTCACATAGACTGGCAACACCAGCATCGGTGATCTGACTACCACTTAGGTCAAGTGTGGTTACTTTGCAGCTTGGATGTTTCAGTGCTTCACATAGACTGGCAACACCAGCATCAGTGATCTGACTAGAAATCAGGGCTAGTGTGGTTACTTTGCAGTTTGGGTGTTTCAGTGCCGAAAGGATGTTGAGCCAAAACGATACGGCAATACAGTCCACATCACTAATATGAGAAACTGAGAGAATCCTTTTATGACGAAAAGGGTATTGACGGTAATAATCTTTAGCGAACTGTTCGTCTTGATATTCATAGAGACATTTCGCTTCTAATAGTAGGGGACCATTTCTTATCTGATATGTTGGTAGTCCTGTCAACAATTTTTTCAGGAGTTCTCTATCTTTTTTCTTGGATAGAATACCAGCCATAAATTGCAGAACCATTTCGGATACATTTTCTGTTAAGGGCAATTCTCTTCTCTTTACAAACCATCGAGCAGCTAAGTACTCGTGAAGTGTTAGGTGAGTGAAACAATAATGTTTTGTTGTTTGAGAAAAAGACACCCTTAAGGGAGGACCACAGTGAAGAAGACCACTTGCTCTCAGGCTTTCTACTTCTTGTGAAGTTAGGTTTTTCATGTCTCCGTCGCTAAAAAGAAACTTTTTCTCCAGAAGTAAACCAGCCGCAAATTCCGATAATTTATCCAGTATGTTTTCGTCAAAATGAGAGGAGTTTCTTTTGTTGTGTTTTAACTCGAAAATGTTCAATACTTCAAAAAAGAGATCACTTGTTGAAACAGGGAGATCTTCTGTGCTTGACTCCTTAATCGAGTACTCCATGTAAGAACACATCAAAGCGCAGAGAACAGGGATGTGGGCAACGCTGACAAGATTCTCGTTCTTCATGATATGTTCAAGTACAATGTTCTTCATTGCAAAGTCTTTCCGAAAATACTTTTCAATAAATTCTTTCACCTCTGGTTCAGAAAATCCCGTAATTTCCACGTTTCGATCAAAACGAATTCCACCGATCTTGTCTGATTCATCAGGTCTTGACGTTATTACGACAACGGAGTCACCTAAGATTTTCCCTCTCATTAGCTTGGCACACAATGCAGCTACCGGCATTCTCTCATGAGCAGAATTTGGATACCTTTCGTGCGCGTCACCAGCGATGTAGTCTTGTTTTAAATACTCATCAAAACCATCAATAATAATCAAAACTTCTTCAGGATGACTTATAATGTATTCAAAAAGCGAGTCGTCAATATCAGATTGTTCATCCAATAATGAAGAGCAGTTTAAGAGTTCTTTCAAGGTTAGAGTCTCATCTCCTAGTAAACTCAACTGACGGAATGTCATTAAGAATGCAAACTTAAAATCGCGAATTTGTGCGTTTGCTGGTGAGTGAAATAACTGGCCATCAGCCCAATCTCGAATCAGCTTTTGACAGAACACGGTTTTTCCTATCCCTGCCTTTCCCGTTAACAGAATAGACTTGGGATTCTTTTCATCATCGCCAACTCGAAGAAATATTTCTTGACATTGTTTGACTCGAGTTCCGCTCACTTGACCGTAATGGCAGAGACGTTCCGTTCTTTCCATATCGTCTTCGTCTTCAACAGGCTTTCGTCCATGTTGTATGAGAAGATTAGTGAATATCTCATCTGTTCTCAGGCTGAAGATACTTGGAAGGTCCAACAGTTTGGGCTGGAACTCGGTTTGCCTTTTTATTGATGCTTTCAATGCTCTTGAGTAATCATTCAATGCTAAGAAAGCAAAGACAAAACAGCGTTAGCTATTGAGAATTTATTAAACGAAGGAGACAAAAAAGACGCTGTAGAAGTTAATTTTCTAACTGTTTATATCATATGCCGGACAGAAAAAGTTACTTCATTCTGATCAGCCTGAGAGCAGAAAGATTTTCATTAATCCTCACTGAAGTGCAGATTGCTTCCTTAGCAACAACACAACAATGACGCGGAGAAAGCGCACAGATTTGAAATAACCGAGCACTTAAGCTTTCCCTTCGTACACGTTTTGCAAGGTCTATATGAAATTTAAATGGCAGGCACAAATTACTGCATGAAAACATAGCAACACCAGAACTACCATAGTATGTCGCCAATTTCCGCGTACATAATAAGAACCTCGAGACTTGAACATATCGTTTCGAATACTACTGGCGCGATTTTTAATTGATGTCATTTTTGCAACCGTTTTACGCTGAAGGTCGCAACAAGAAAGGAACAGGAGCTCCACCATCTTTGAAGGGCTACAAAGAAGGAGAACGAACAACGGCGAATCTCTCTTCTTCTCAGCACTAACGAAAATCTGGGAATTTTTTTTTTCGTAGCATGTCAATTCAGTTGCAAATTCAACCTCTAGCTCCAACGGTTACCTACTAAAAGATACTAAAATGAGATACTAAATGAACTAAATAAAGCACTAAAAAATGTCCTAGCATCAAATGAACTAAACAAACTAGCTTTACAACTTGATTGTCGTGTTTGATATAAAACAAAGTGGCCGAAGTTCTCCTTTTCATTCACGGTCCGAATAAACTAAAACTCAGTTGCTGACATTCGTCGATAACAAAGCGAAATTGTTGCCCAAAGTAAACGTTTTTAAAGCTGTAAGTAAGTGCAAGTGCAATTAGGGATTTACACTGTGAGTGATTTTTAAAAATTTTATCAAAACTTTACAAGCCTTTAGTCCAGTACAATTAGAAAGAATTTCAAAATGCCATCCTTAACTGGTCGAGCAATCAAACGAATACTCGTTTTTCATAGGACTGAAAAAAAAACCTGGTACATAACTTTCCATGATGCGCGGACGTGAGACGCATGCAGGAAAGCTAAGTCATTTTGTTGCCTATATTTCTTGAAAAAAAAAGAAGAAGAAGAAGAAGCCACATGGGTCGATAAATCAAACGCGATTTTAATCGCATTTGGGTCTCTCAAGAATTTTTTTTTTACAGTCAAATGAAGACGAAAAGTAAAACACGCCTGCATTGAGGTGTAATGATGAGAGTGCAATCAGCGTCAACTTTGATTTATTGAAGCGTTAATTTTCGCTTCCTTTGTTAAGTGAATCGACGTTAATTTCTATCATTTTGACCTCACGGATTTCTCTACCCTGTCCTCAAGTAAAAAAGCACTTGTTAGTTCGAGGTGAAAAACTGTTGCAGGATGCAAAGGCAGAGAACCGAGGAACCGGTGAAATGCCTCTGGGCGATAAAGCAAAAACAATCAAACCGGCTAATTACTTGCCTGGAACAAGTTTTAGAAAGAGAAGAAATCGAGTGGATACCTCAGTAATAAAACATAATAAAGCCACATTACCACATAAACTTCAGAGAATTTCAAGGTGCTTCTCACCAAGATAAAATCATATCTCTTCACATGAGAAGACATCTTTTATATCAACGAGTGACTGTTAACGATATATTGCAAACGTCATTACTCCTACAAAATACTGAATTAAAGGAAATGTGGATAAGAATAAAGATCCAGTGACCACAAAAGACCAGCTTTCCAGTTTGATGGTTATTTGCACAGTGTACACGTAAGTGGATAATGAAGCCATAGGATCCCCAGGCCAACATAGCCAACATATTTTTTTTTTGTCAGTTCATAGAAGAAAAAACGAAACGACTTCCTTCTACAAGACTGTGAAACGTTGCGGACACATTGTCGATCATATTAACGGCAATAACCTGCATTGAAAAGCTCAATAATTGTCACCCGTTTATGTGCTAGTCATTGGATATTTTCATAAAAACATCGGAAAAGATCGTATAATTTTTGGACATTGTGTTCGCTGGACAGCTAGTATTGAAGTCTTCAGAAACCCTCGGAAGGTTGTTTGAATTTTACGAGAAATCACTAAAATGCCCTTTATTCGTATCGTTTATATAAATAAATATAGCATATATCGCCGGTTTTTGACTAAAGTATGAGTTCTTCTGATCTTTAACTCGGTATTCAAACAAAGGAACAGTCCTGACATATCAAAGAAAAATTTATATCATTCTGTATCTGGCCTTCTCGATATTTAACTAACCTGCTTTGACATCCATCGTCCTCCGCCCCTTATCTTCTTGGCCCAGTTGTTCCACCTTGTTTTTTACTTCAGCAAGACCTTGCTCCAGGTTTTCAACTTTGCTATCTGTCTTGCTAAGACCTCCTTCTAATGCTTGAAATTTCATCAATAAACTTTCATTGACGAATTTCTTAAAAGACAAAAGTCTTTTTAGGATTCTGTAAATCTCTTCCCTCCTAGTCATTTCTGCCTCTTGACGCTCCTTCTGTTGTTGAACCAAAGCGTCTTTAACGTTCGCCAGCTGCTTGCTTTGCAGAGCCAATACTGCGCTGATGTTGTTGTAGTCGTTGATGAGATCTTTCAAGTTTTGTTGCACCAGCGTGAGAAGATCTTTGTCCCCTGCATGTCCCATGCACAACTGGCAACCTGCGTTGAAAAAAAAAAAAACAACAACAATTGTTTGCTGTTAGCATCAGGCATATGAATTCTATCCAGCTGCAGGCTGTCACTAGTCTTTTTAAGAACTGCTGCTTCTCACCTGCATGTAGTAAACTCATACCACAGCTAATACGTATTATTTCCTTTAGGGCCTGGCTAAACTAGGAAATATTGTTGCGGAAAAATTGTTTCCAGACATGTTTCCTTTGGTGGCTAAACTGGGAAACATACGTTTCGGAAGGAAAATTTGCGTCTGCGATTCAGAAACATTTCCTTGCTTCCAAGACGCAAAATTTGCTTCCGCAACATATGTTTCTCGCGCGGCTAAACTAGGAAACATTTGCGTCTGCAGCAATGTTTCCGCAACAATGTTTCCTAGTTTAGCCAGGCCCTTAGTATACCTGACTGGACTGAAATATATACAATAACCATACAGTTCACATTTATTTAATCATTTTAAGCTGTTCTGTGGACTATTAACTTCTCATCACTGTAATTAGGAGGTTAAAAACAGATAAGAATGATCCTAGCAGTACCTTTTGTTTGCCAGTCAGCTAGTAGATCCAAAGTTGTCTTCTCCACGCTAGTAGTCAGACCCAGATTTCTCACCAATGTCTGCAGCTTAACAAAGCAGTCGTTAAAGAAGGCTTCAGTCCATTCAGTGACGTCAAAATGGCCCCACCGGTTTCGGACATTTTTCCTGACATCATCAGCTGAGGTCTTGGTGAGGGTGGAAAAAATAGCATTGGGCGTGTAGTTGGAAAATCCCAGCAAGTTTAGGATGGCTGTCATATCCATCGACTCATCAAAGGCTGAGAACGTAGCGAGATGGCTCGGCAGGTATAACTTGGCCAAATCTACTGTACTATTGACAGAGAAGTTGTAGAGGCTTTTGTTGTTGCCATGCACGACGTTGTTGTTAATATTCTGGAACTTCAGGTTTCTAAGGATAGGATCTCCATTGACTCCATGGTAAGTCAGCGTCTTTAGAGTGGAGGCTGGGGCAAGGTGGCTGTCAAGGCTGTGATAATGCGTGTCCATTCCTTTTCTAATGACATCTCGTGAAACAGGCGCAGCAACCTTGTTCATAGCAATTCCCACAACAATCCATCTCTTCTCCTCATCAGAGACCATCATCTGTGGAAACAAAAAATGGGCGAAGAAAGAAAGCATAATAAGTGAATGACTTCACATCTAAAAAGAAGTTATGTTTAAATTGTCTTAAAATACATCACTTAAGGACGTTCGCGCGAAAAACTTCTACAATACAGATTTTTTTCATACTTTGGCTACAGTCAGATAATGAGTTACCTATGTCAGAAATGAAAAAAAATTGGGGGGTCACCGACTTCGTTTTCGAAATAAAGCGCGTCAAAAACTACCCCAATTTTGACAAATCGGCCCTCGTAACTCGACATGGCCTCAGTGCTTGTTAGTTGAAAAATATTAAAAATGATTCGCTGTAGACCCACTTTCTTAGTCAAATTTTACTTAAGTGGGTCTGTTAAGTAAATAATTTGAACCGGTGTCATCCTTTTAGTTAAATTCAACCTCTAAGATCGACTTTAACGAACACCGTGCAGCTTCAATAATAGTAGAATTCGATGATGCGAGGGCAGAAAAGTTGAAAAAAATTAAACTTCTACAATACAGATTTTCTTTAATTTTTCACAAAACGTAGATAATCGACAAAGAAAGTGACCTATCAAAAGAAAATATGGGGTCACCGAACATTTAAGAGAGTTAAACCCGTGCATAGATATTAAAGTGCCCACTAGCGCTATATATCTCCACATTTCTTCAACAGCGCGCGCGCTCAATGCGTGACGTGGCATGACATCACGAAGTGAATTGCGTGCGCAGTAAGGATGCGCAGAAACAATTGGCGCGAACGTCCTTAAAATAAAATAAAATAATCTAATTCCAAATTGTCTGTTTTAAACTGACTTACAGTTAGTCTCATTTGCAGTGTGACCACAGTATTAACATTACTCATGGATGTCCATAGGTTGAGACTTATTAAGCGGCAAAAGCGTAATGTATGTGGTTTTGCGTCAATCTGACCTCAACAAAGAATGTATTGTCAAAACACAAAAAAAGACAAACTAAAGCTATGCACATTTAAAATGTTCTTATTGTAATAATGTCAAAAGGGGAAATAATGCATGCGGGTGTCCGCACTGTACTGTGATTTTAGTATTAAATGAAGAAACGAGTCTGTTAGTTTGTGCAGATAAAACTCTGCTTTTGGGCGTAACTAAATCCTTTTCCAGTCTATTCGTGCTGTTTCTCTTAAGTTCGAAGTCCATGGTCGGATTGCTCGCGTGTCAAATGGCACTTTATTTCATGCTCTAATGTTGGAATTACCATTCAGCAGAGGTACCATTCAGGTACAGGCCACGATAAAACCAGTCCCCGTTTATACTCATCAACTAACCTTGCTAAAGGAGGCAATCCGTTGAGCCTTGATGATCAAATGGTTCGCTCAGAATAGACTTGGTAGACAATTGTGCTGTAGATATCAATAATTTTAAAACATTTGATTTTCGCCATGTGCTGGCCAATTTAACAGTTATTCTTTCTTATAGCATCTGATAGCTTAAAAATGCAAAAGTTCTAGGGTATATATTTTGTATATTATAATCCTTACAGTCAAGAACTTAATGAATAATGCACTAGGCATTGTCAACAAAAGTTTGCATTGACTTCATTATATGGTTCAGGCATTTCTTTTTAGACTTAAACCTTTTGTCCTCGTCAAGAAATATTGAGTTGTTGAAACACTTAAAAAATACAATTTTCAAATTTCAGCACTTATCAACTGTGGCTAGTAAAGTAATCTTACAGTAACGAGGTAAATCATACAAGGATTAGAACTTTGACTAGTGAAATGTGACACAAGGATGGCCATGGTGGCTGACTCGTAGTTGCTGCATAAATTTGTAAATTATTTAGAAGACCATCACCAATAGACTGATGCCACCCTGATACGACAAACTCTTAGAAACAAGTAAAGACATCAATTAAATGACCACCTTCTTTCTGAAAATCTCATGGAAACGTTGAGCATACACTTCTGCAATGTAGGTCTTCAAAACTAGATATTTAGAGCACTGCTCCATGACTTCCGACTACGAAATCTGATATTAGATTAACGATAACAAAACTGCAAAGACTAAATAACTCGAGATTAAGATGGGGCCACAGTTAATGTATAGATTAAAGGCCATTAAGTACAGTGTGAAACTGAACATGTCAATTTTTATCATAGTTCATTCACTGAAACGGCGAAGGGAAGAGGGCACTGAATCCGTCCAAGATACCATATCTTAAGATCGAAGCGCGAGTGGCAAGTGGCTAAGCCGTGAGCCGCGGAGCATTTTAGAAATCAGAACAACCTTTTTGCAGTTTACAAGCGGGGAGAACTAGAGGTAACCGATCAACAATTAACAATTATCCTGCGAAATCGCGCGGAATATCACCTGATACTTAGCCGACGAGGCCGTAGGCCGAGTTGACTAAATCAGGGGATATTCCGCAAGATTGAGCAGGATAATTGTTTTATTATTCAACAAATTCCCATCGACTACCATTTTCAGAACGAGGAAAACTACGGCTCTATGATGAAAACGCTAAAAGCTAGCAACACATAAGCTTAATAAAAATCAAAACAGAACTTTCAAGAAATCAAAGTTTACTACCGTTCAGTTGAAAAGACTTATTTACAAACTCATGTTTGGAAATGACAAGACCAAGTAAAAAAATATTGCCACCTTACCGAGAATAAGTCCTCTTCCTGTGAATTAAAATCTTTTTAACGTTAGTCTTTACAACTTTCCGTGAGCAAGTGTGCTGCTTCGTTCGCAATAGCATTTTCTTGGTTGAGTTCTCACTATGAAAATTCCAAGTCAACCTCTGGATATCTTTGTGAGCTGAAGCAAATACTTGTTGACTTTTTGAGAGCATTTAATCGTGGAAAGTTTCTTCCAGGGAGTTAAAATTTCCGGAGAACACTGCTAAAACTGCCTCGCTTTTCAAAATGGCCGCCAAACAAGCAATGAAAGAAAATCTGCAGTGCACTTCCAAATATGGTCATTTACGTATATCGCAGGATAGCTGTCATGTACAGATGACAGATATTGAGGGCTTCCTTACCATATATGGGCATAGGGACAATTTGTTGAATAATAATGGTTGATGTTGTGTTTCTCAACAATGGACAACATGCATTGCTAGATTCGATTCTACTTGCAATCTTAACTGTTCGCTTGTCATCATTTGTTTTCTGATCCCAGAGACAAGTTCAGTAATCTAAAAAGTCGATCCCGATCGAGAAAGTTCGAAGTCGACAAAGCTTGTATTTAAATTACTGTCACTAGTACTACTGAATACGAAGGGAAAAGTGTTTTTGTTTGTGAGATAGCTAAAGGTTCGATATCGCTTGTAGTACATTGCCCTGAGAAAGTGTATTGTACTATATCGAAGGGAAACAGTATTCTGATCGAGAAATCGCAAAATAAGACCTATGAATCACTGAGGTATAGCTCGTGGTAAATAACAGAACAACAATGTCCAAAGAAAACGATGCCTGTTCGAGTTGGCGTCAAAATGGCGAAGTCTACGATAATAGCTAGTCAGTGACGGGATTAAAGAAACGCTAAAAAGCTGTTTCCTTTCAAGTTTTGTTGGAAATAAAAGTAAATATTTTCTATTATTAAGTGAATATTTAAGAGGAATACAGTCATCCTACCATAACTTGAACGGCAAACACGCACCGGAAGTTCCAGTCGAAGACTCTTGTGCTCTCGTGGCGACGGGCTTGTTGTCTCACTTCACTTCATTGCACTGTTGATTAAAATCCAGTCTTTTATAACCAATGCGATCACATTATCAACAAGTGGTTTCTTTTCGTTTGTAGCAAGGAACAGACGACTCCATAAACACCTGAAACCACTTGTATTTAGGGTGTGTCAATTAGCATATCTTATCATGCTCCCCTTTGTAAAGAAAGTTTGTTTGTGCCGATTGACCTATGCTACATTTTTAGATCTCCAAGGCTGCAGCCAAATTGTTTCTAATTAAAGAAATTTGCATATCATAATCAAAGCCCGAGGGGGGGGGGGGGACTATTCCCTATAAGCTTTATATGTTATGTTCTGCTCTAAAGGGCAAGGGGTTTTGAGACATTTTGGTCTGGAAACTGTATACTGTGACCATCTTCGTCACAGACCATCTTGGTCTGAAATTGGGAACGGTTTGCCTGTTAATGTGGAATAGGGTATAATTTTCGGCCATTTATACTTTAAAATGGTGGAATTTTAGGAATCAGAACTGAAATGTTTTAGAGAAAATCGCACATTTTGGTGTGAAATTGGAAAAGGGCTTTAAAGAGCGGTTCACACACCCCACCAAAAAATTTATAGAATACCATCTCCCCCCCCGCCTCCAGCATAAAACCTTGCTCCCTTGATGACAGCAGTTTTGTGTACGCCAAGTGATGCATAAGATAATTTTACATCTGCTTTATGAGTTTCGATGAAAAAAGCGGCTGTATCTTTAAATTTCGTTTTAACTAGATTAGTAAAATAGAAGAAAACATTTTTATTCAAGTTGACCAAAATAGCTTTATCCCCAAGATGAGAGAGAATGCTTGTCACTAATTGCGTCAAATACGCATTCGACCATTAACTCATCATTTTTCTTTGTTTCGAGAAGCGTCTGTAACTGCTAATTTCGGAAACGTTGTGAGCTGCTTGACACGAACTGAATACTTTTGAACAGACTTGTTGTCGAAGCGAGCGGCGATTTGGGGGAGGGGGGAATCAGTTGGAAGATTTTTCAAAGAAATAGAGCCGTTTAAAGGAAGCAAATGACTAAGTTTGTTTGTCCTAAACACAGAAACATAACTACATAACATAACGAACGTAACATAACATAACTACAGCAGCATTGTTGCGCACTTTCTCTGCCATTCCTGAGCATGTACGCGCGCATTTCGGTTGATCAGCGGTCAGCTTCAGTTGGTTCCATATTCAACAGCTATTCAACGACAGGGAGCCCAGGTGCAGTATATGAGAACAAAGAACGCGCCCGGACTTACAGAATTTAAACCCGGAAAACAATTCGTTTCTCCGGGCCCTATTTTCTTTGAATGGGGGGTTAGGAAGGATGAAAATGTAGCTTTCTTCGACGACAACTCGATTTTAATATTTAAATACTGCTTCGAATAACCAAACGGGACATATTAAAGGTCTCCGGTACCAGCCTTCAATCCCTTCCCCCTCCTCCTTTTTTTCGTCTCTCCTCAGTCTTCTCTCCTCTTTTTCTAAACTGATTTGAATAGTCTGAATAGTAATGTCCGTGGAGGAGGCCATTGCAAATAACACAACAGAATTGTTAATCAAGTTAATTAACTAATCATGTACTAAAAGTAGACTGTCAGCTGCCCATGAACTGTTTCTGTTTGCTAGATGTTTGAGAAGGGCTTCAAGTTCCCGATGTAATGAAAGCGAACTTTGAGATGATTATAATAAAAAGTAGCTTGTTCTAAAAACCATACCAGTTCCACACCAGAACGCACAAACCTTTATCTAAGGTCTTTGTCTAAGACCACAATAATCAAAACCTATACCATATTTCAGTCCAAAACGGCTCGAAAACCCCTTTTCGCGCTGACCACTCCACCCCCCCACCGGGGACTGATCCAGCAATCATGAGCATCGAGGAACAACCGCAGCTATGGAAAAAAAACTTGAAGATCTTGTTTTATAAGTAACTGAAGCCCCTGGGCGTTGCTGAGCAAAATTCTGCTCGTCTATCAGTTAACCACATTGTATATTTTTTACAAGAATTGAGCAACGATTGACCCCATCTGTCACGAAAAGCTTCGTTTGGACTCCCACACAGTCAGCAAATCAAAAGGAGTTATCAGAGGGATGGTAGCTATAGAGGCATTCTCTTTGCCATTTTTTGTTAATAAATAACGAGGCAGCGGAGCAGACATAGAAATTTTTTGAAGGGGTGTGTCGCTTGGTCCTCCAAATCCTGACCCTATTTCAGAACAAAATTTGTCATTTCCCACACCAGTTTTCACACCTGGTGTTGGTATTTGCTTGCGTATCTGAAACGGTCACGCCCCGTGCGGGCACTCGGTTTTGGAGGAAACTGTAAGCTTTAAGTAATTTGAAGCGGTAAATCGTGCGCTGCGATATGAAACGACATATTTTCGTTAGTTCACTTCTCTCATTTTTATTTCTTAAAAGGTCCCCCGAAAAACCACAGTCAATTACAGATCAGAAATGGGAAATCTGGGGATGACGGGGGTAACTAGACATAACTTGGATAAACTGGGGTCAACATGGGTAAACTGTGGATAACGCGGGAAAACAAGGTGTGGACGTGGATAAACTGGGGCGAATATTAGGATTCTAGGGATAACGTGGGGAAACTGGGGATAACTAAGGCCGGGGACAACTTGGGTAAACAAGGGATGACGTGGGTAAACTAGGGTTAACGTGTACAAACAAGGGTAGACGTGGGTAACGTGGGCACTAGGGATAACGTTGCTAAACTAGGGTGAACCTGGGTAAACTAGGATGAACGTAGGGAGACTAGGGTAAACGGGGGTAAACTGTGAATGTGAGTCTACTAGGGAAAACATTGCTAAACCAGGGTGAGCCTGGATAAAGTAGGGTAAACAGGAGTAAAATAGGGATAACTTTGGTTGGTGAACGTGGGGAACACGGGGACGGTATATGTAACTTACATGAAGGCTTTTCCGCACTGCCAACTGACGGACGACTATTGAAAGCACGCTAAATCAGGCAAATGGTCCCAAATGGAGAAAATCGTCCGAGTCAACTGGGGCCGCGGACAGTTCTCGGACGTCTGTAGGTCTGATATCGTGGACCCGTCGCCCATTAGGCAGGGACAGAAAGTACGAGTGCGGTGGGGACGGAACAACAAGGAATATCCGGCAACCGTTGAACTGTGTCCCTTGCCACAGGATCTTCAGGAGCTTAGCGAGATTAGTGGGCACCACGTACACTGTACGGTAAGTCCAGCCAAAACAGAACCAGTAACGAAAACATTTATCTTTTGTCGATGTCCATGCACTGTTATCCCATTGTTTTTGAATTGAAAACGTAGTCTCGATCGATCGAAAAACCTTGTTTATTTGTTAAGCTATTTATTTATTTATTTATTTATGCGTATTACTCAAGCACTTTCAAGGTTTGATACAATTACAACACAGGAACACAAATCTTCATTGCACCTGTACACTCAAGGAAGTAATGACAGAAGTGGTCTCCATAAAGAATAAAATGTTGTTTTCTGATTCTTGGAATATTATTATGGCTCAGTCAATTCCAAGTGTGACCTTCCCCCCACCCCCTCCCCCCGGAAAATTGCAGATGTTCCATGGTTAGCTCAGCGAATGTGTACAAAACCCCTTGGTGGGCTAGAAAAGTGTAGAAATGCCCCACCTATGGGACAAGAACAATATTGCATTTTCTCACATACGTTGGCCAAAAACCTCTGCTCCAGTTGGCAAAATAAACGCTTGCATGTCAGAATCTGTATAAAACTATTTTGAAACCATCACTCATAACAACAATAATTTTAATATTACTTTACTTTGTGTGAATATATGAAATGCTCATATATGTGAACTGTGGGCTACAGAAATATGAATTAATGATGAGCATCACATTCTCATTCAGGCCTCGTTCCAGCCTGAATTTTTTTTCAGGTTTCTTTTATCAGCTGCTCAAGTTGACATCATTAATTGCGATAGTCATCATTATTTTATATTTATGTATAATCTTGTGCTCAGTGAAAAGTGCTTAATTTTGTATCTTGAGTAAATGGTATCATGCAGTGCGTATACGCCAATTAATGGCCTCTGCAGTTAGAGCTAGGTTCTTTGAATTTCTTTTGAGACAATAACCGCCAGCATGCTTGCAACCGAGTTCTTCACCATCCTATTTTGAATTATACACTTTTTCAGTTTTTTGTTGGCTAGCTATTAATGTACATGAAAAAACACCTCCACTATTTGTAGCTGTCATTACTGAGCTGTACCCCCCGTTGTAATTATGTATACTAGTGCAGTCACTGTAATATTGTAACTGTGTAGTAGGCTTATGTAGTTTGCAATTGTTGTGTTTAATATCTAAGGTGTGAAAGAATAATAAAAATCACTGAATTACAAAAAAGCTCCACCATTTTAAAAGCAATTGCATGCCTCAGTGTAACTGGCTTCTTCCTCACCACAAATGGGATTAGTTAGTATAGAGTTTGACACTATTTACTGGTATTATGAATGTTTGACTTCCGATTATACATTTCAAGATACTGGGATGTACAGTAGCTGTAAGGTCTGTAAGAGTTTCTGCATTCCTACACTTTTCATACATTCCCAGACAATATAAATTATGCATTATATTTTCTGGCCGAAGCTCTGTCTGTGGTTCAGCTAGCTGTTGCATTTGTTTGGGCATGAAAGTATTTGAACGCATAATGACCGAAATTGTGCAGAAGTTTTCCCAAGCACCAGTTAAGGTGGCTTCCTACAGTATCAACAACATACATAATTAATTTTATACATATTAATGAATTAGGTAAAATGCTTATGAACTCAGGACTTAAGTAATTGTTTTACCCAAGGGTTTATAATGTTCAAGGGATGTGTACTGTGAAGATCGACAACACATGCTCCAATGATTTATAATTTTTGTGTCATAACTGTGTTTGCATTAAAAAAAACTGTTGCTATGGCAACAGCCATTCATAAAGATTGGCTGTTTTCACCTATTCATCCATTCAAACTTGTATATTCCTTTTGATTTTGTCATTTGTGACCAGTTTCGCCACCTACCTCAGAACAGTTAAGGCCATTAAATGTATTTCAAGAGCAGATCTTAATTTGTCACCAAGCAGATCTTTCTCATACGCATCAAAGGTCATGACTGCTGCATGGCCAGTCATTGGAGTTATGCCCTTAATTGCCTTGCTTCTGCCAGCTCAGGTCAAAACTTTAGTGAGCTTGGGAACTGAAACAGTACTGTCTTCATCTGGCTCAAAGCATATTGTTAAGCACTTGTGTCTTCAGCCTGTGTCTTATATTATTTTTGTTTAGGGAATCTGGACAGCTTGTTAATCACATCTGTGACAGCTCTTCCAACTTTCCATTCCAGTCTGTTTAAGTGTAGAAGAATTTGTAGACAAAGTTAAAATGTAGAAATATTTTTAATAGTTGATTGGACGTTGTTGATGAGAATTTCCCAATCCCAGCATGAATTAAGACAACTTAAAATTACCCTCCTGACTGTTTACATGAGAAGCTACGGGTCCACGGTTGTCACGTCTGTCTTCCCCAAAGGTTTTAATTTCGTTCAGTGGTCTTGCCACAGCAGAGTGAGCAGACTTTGGAGAATAAGCTAGGCCATGTTGAACCTCATTCTTGACATCATGAATTGACAAGTGACCTGCTAGTGTGCAGTCAATAAAAAATAAATAAAAAATAACAGTATTCTTTCATTTAAAAATGGAATCCGAGAAAGGGTCTTTCTGTGCAGGATATTCTGCTTGTAATCCTATCAGAAAAGCTCATTCTAATATTGTAGATTCATGTTCGGGATTTTCCCGTATCTGAACCAATCAAAAGGGCACATTGAGATATGATATCTAGGATCATTGGCAGAAATGCGGGATGGAATGTCGGAATATCCCGCATCTCTGCGAATGAGAGGACTATTTGTTTAATAAACATATCTCTTAACACCCATTAACACATTTCCGATCTTGAGAGAAACGGTTAACTAAAGCTGTTGAATTTTGTTCATTTTACAAACTTAACTCCTGCAGGTCTCTTTTTGCTCTCGTTCTCGGACGACTATTTTTATTAACTTATACGTTCGCAATGAAATAGTTTGGGAATAATGGCTTCAATATCATTGCAATCGATGTGTGACTAGGCAGACTAGGTGATGTAGAAATTTCATTCATTTCCGCTTTTCATACATTTGAATTAAGCTTGTTTCTACCTTAGAGAGTCAACTGGTTCACTGTTCTGTGGGAAGCAATAATGATTTTCCTATTGATCGTCCATCTGTCTCGATGAAAATCGATCGAACACTCGTGTTCCACCACAGGGTACCCAAACGCTGTATTAGCTATATCATAATTATTTTAATAATAAAAAAAAACTGTTATTTACCTGTGTTCCCGTGTCTTTCTGAGTCGTTTTGGAAAGGATTTGAATCAGAGCGGAGACGGTTTACCTCCCTGGTTTCAAATGTTGGCGCATCATAGGGCACAACAATTACGTCTCAAGTGTCCATTAGTTAATTTATTAACTCTCGTGGGGAGACTTAATTTTCGCGTCGTGTTATTTACGACGCGCCAGACAAGATAACATTTGAAAATGGCGAGGTATAAAAACTGTCTGAGCTGCTCAGATTCGAATCGCTTCCAAAACGGCTCATAAAGGCACAGGAACACAGGAAAATTACAATATTTTTATAAAATGATTATGATATAGTTAATAACAGCGTTTGGGTGCCCTGTGGTTCCACCATAGAAACTGCCCCTGCTTTATGTTGTTTGTGTGCGGGATTATCCCGCATCTAAACCAGTCAAAAAGTCACCTAATTATCTTATTGGATAAGATAAGAGGCGTATCCTGTTGCTCTCTGTAGAATTGACTACTTCCACATCTCCCATAGTACACTTTGTTGTTTGCCCACCCCCCCCCAATTTCGCATAATCTGTTGTATTCAACTGAAAACAATAGGCAAAATTTGGGGGGGGGGGCAAACAAAGTGTACATGATTGGAGATGTGGAAGTGGTCAATATAATTAGGTGTGAGAGAACAGTAAAGTTTATATTCTCTGGGTGATTGTTCCATTGCTTCAAGTCAGCACTTTCATATTAATCTCTCGTCAAGTTTTGTAAACTAAGAAGAATGTCTGGATTTTACACAGCTCCGTTTACTCCCATAGCCAAAAAGTCGGCTCTTGTTTGGTCGTCGGATAAACCAGAACGGAAGGAAAGTTTCATGGACGTTGCCCGAGCGATTCGTGCTTGCATTTATGCTTCTATGAAAGTCGAACCAGAGTCATGTGAAGTCCTTCCTGTCGGCGCAAACAAGAAGGTAGATGACCAAGTAAAGAGTCTTATCCAATTCAAAAATATGACACGATCAAATGTAAGTACACGACTAAAATCACTACAATTTTTTGCCCTTTGACTTTGAAAAATGACAATATGTCGTAAGTACTTAAGTTCGTGTTTTTCGTAGGACCTTCGGAAACATAGATATGTGGCTCGTTTCACCAAGAGATGCTGGAAACTGCTGTTAGATATTGAACGTGGTGCCGTGTCTACCCCCTCGTCAGATCGCCCTCCTGCTATTAATACGTACTTTTTTAAATGGCTCAAAGCGTCAACTCCAGAGCAGGAAATCTACGATAATCTTTCGGGCTTACAAACCGGCGATGTCAAACTGACGGATTTAAACAAAGGAGACAAGGTGACATCTCTATTTACTCGTACTACTTTATTGTGTTTCAACCTTAGAACTTATTATTTCATTTGACGTTTTGCAGACTATCTGCATGTGATAGGAAATAAATGTGTCAATCGGTGCGAAGCGACAGTTTTTCTGCTGGAGTGCGGGATATTCCGACATTGCTAGATATGAAATATCATGTCTCTACGTGACCTTTTAATTTGTCTTGGAGGGAGATAATCCTGCACGCAAAAAACAGAAAGCAGGGGGGGAGTTTTTATTATGGAACATGAGTGTTCGATCGATTTTCATCAAGACCGACGGGCGATCAATAGGGAAATCATTATTGTCATCTACAGAACAGTGAAACAGTTAACTATTTTAGAGTATAGACAAGCTTAATTCGATTGTTTGAAAAGCGGAAATAAATGAAATTTTTACATCACGTAGTCACACATCAAACATGATTGCAATGATATTGAAGCTATTATTCCCAAACTACTTTATTGCGAACATATTGAACAGCTGAATAAAAATGGTCCGTCCGACTGCTTTTGAGAACAATACAAACGCAACACAGGCCTCTCTTCTGTTGCTGAAGTACATTCGCCTTTATTTGCTTTAGCTACGTAAATCCCGGGGGGGGGGGGGTACTCGACCCATATTTGGGTATAGGTGAGCCGCTGACAGTTTGAAACCCTGACCCTGTTTAGGACAGAAAAATCCTAAAATACATACCCTGTTTAGGACAACAAGCTCAATTTTATTACCCTGTTTAGGACATGCAATACACTGTTTATAATTAGGACAAACTCGCGCGAAATTATATCCCCTGTTTAGGCCAGACTCGCACGAAATCACATACCCTGTTTAGGACGTAGAGGCCAAAAACCATACCCTGTCCAGCGGCACATCCCCGTATAGGCCATATAAGGGAGTACCCCCCCGGGACGTAAATACATGCATATCTGCTAAATATCACAGTGGCAGGAGATCTTAGCAAGCTGTGTTGAGCTCAGGATTTATCAAAGTAAACATGACAGACATGTCTGTTCAACAGAAAACTTATCGACACGAGGATTGAGAGAAAGAAGAAGCGAGAACAGGAGGAAAAAGAGTACCTGGAGTAGTTTGTAAAATGAACAAAATTTAAACGGCTTTTGTTAACCACAAACGTTTAGTTGTTTCCGCTCTCAAGATCGGAAATGTGTTAATGGGTGTTAAGTGATGCTTATTTAAAAATTGTCCTCTGAATGTCTGACATTCGGGATATTCCGACATTCCTAGATATCATGCATCATATCTCAATGTGACCTTTTGATTGGTTTAGATGCAGGAAAATCCGGTACATAGGGCCGGGTCGCAGTGGCGTAAAAAACTGTTTGTCTCACCAAAAAATCTGTCACCACATGGTTTTGCTAGTGCGACCTATTTGTAAAACGTTTTCAAAAATTGGTGGAATGCACCAAATTTTCGAAGATACCGCCACTTGAAATTGCCACGCTCTAGACCTAGCCAAAATGTCACAAAACGTCAACAAAGTTTTTAAGCTGTCAAATAAGACGTGAAAAGCAATTTAATTGTACGGTTTGCTTGTAGAAGTAGAAATGTTGAAACAGTCTCGCGCAATTGATATCTTGAATCTAGTTCGCCGTTTAATTATCACGCACACGGCCAGAGATGGACCATGCATTTCAACCAGCCTTTTCATAATTTAGCCCCCTTCAGCTTGCGGCAACAGCATAGCCGAAACTCCAGTGACTCTGTAGAAAGCTCATTAGCACTGTATTTAGAATTGCTGTACAAAGCACTGACTTCTGGGAGTCAAATTTGCGTAGAAATATGGTTAAAAACGGAGAAATAAGCAGTAGAGTCGATTTGTCACGTCGCGCCAGTCGTCAATTTTTTCCGGACACTTCGTTCGTATATTTTTTTTGAGTGCGACCATAGCATGACAAACTAAATTTTACCGAAACCAGAAATTTGAGAAAAATTTTGTTGTGACAAAATCAATTTTACTCTCTAGTGCGACCCAGCCCATAATCTACAATTAGAATGAGCTTTTCTAATTTTACAAGCGGAATATCCAGCACAGAAAGACCCTTTTCTCAGATTCCATTTTTAAATGGAAGACTGTTATCATATACATGTATTCGCTCTCATTAATTCAACACTTACGGAATTAATACGAATTCAAAAATGACTAGCTTCCAGCCTTCCACCGGTATCGCAGAGGTCACGAGTTTGAATCTCGTTCAAGCCTGAATTTTTTTCTTCAGGTTTTTCTTTTATCAGCTGCTTAAGTTGATACAGTGTATCACTAACTGCGATGGTCGTCGTCATTTCAAACTTGGAACTGTAGTTGTTTTCTAGTTTTCTAGTGGAGAGATTAAGACGGATTCCGCTCAACGTTCGAGCAATAAGTGCAAAAAATATTTACCAAAAAACTACTCATAGCACGGTAACATTTTAATTGCTATTTGAAACATCTCACTCCAGTTCACTTGCCCAAGTGACCCAGCGATGAAATTCTCAAGCATTCTCAAGAAAATTAATTTCAAATCTAGTAAAAGTATGCTAAAAACGGGCGCCATTTTGTTTTGAACTGACATGAAGCGTCTTTTTAATTGAAATATGGATAACTTCAAATCCAATTTTCTCTCGCGGGGTCAGCTTGGGAGCAAAAGTAACGATAAGTTCTTGTTATCTGTTCTCAAAATGTGACAGTGCTGCAAGTATTTTTTTGGTAACTTAATTTTTGCACTTACTGCTCGAACGTTGAGCGGAAATCGTCTTAATTACTCTTAACAATTAGAGTGCTTTGCAAGAGTTTCTTTTTTAAATAAGTCGTTGTTGTGAAGTTAACCTGCAAAGTACTGCATAGCTAAGAGCTAAAAGTTCCTCTCTGGTAATGTGAATGGCAAAATTGGTGACGCATTGAGGTATTTTAATTTTAATCAGCAAGTAAAAGTACTACATGACAATGCTGTAGCTTAAACTGAACTTGGTATTTAACAGAATCCCATAGGCTTCCTCAGAATCTCGTTTGAAATTTCTTCACATTTGTCCGCAGTCTGGTAAGTTCAGCGCAACATCACAACTGACTGGTAATGCACATCGAATTTAATTTTACTTTCTACTGAACTTATTTTCTCTTTCAGTACGTGCCGTTAGTAACTGATGAAGAAACTTCCCTCAAATGCCGCACACTGCACTAACGACCAATTTTGCATTCTTTTTACTTCCTTCTGCACTTAACGTCCAGTGGACTTTAAGCGGACAACTGATGAATATGTCAATGGTTGCTTAGAAAGTTCAGTTTGCAACTGCTGTACATGTGTTACTGAGTGCGGTTCTTTATTTTGCCACACCCTATATCCCACAGTTGCGCTGGACTAATGTGCCCTTTTGGGTGCCACACTCCGTTATGTGAAGTTATGTGAATGGGAACGGCTTCTTCGTGTTTTTCATCGTGACTTCTTCGTTTGACGTGGCGAAATAGTGCCACCAATTTGCCAAAATATTGGCAACATTTTGGCGATTTTTCGCCAGAATAAAGCGCGAAATGAGGTTCGTAAGATAGGTGTCGCCCTTTTTATGCCCCCCCCCCCTCCACCACAAAACAAGATGGGCCATTCTTGAGTTTAGTTGCTTATGACGTCTTCGCCTCAGAATGATGCTAACTCCGTTTCGTTATTCAAACCATCAGGTGCTAAAAGTGGAAGAGCCAGGATGTTCTAACCCTGTGTCCCAGTCTTCTCCCCTCCTTGATGCACTATCCAATGTCGCTGCTAATGTTGCTGCTAGTGCAGCGAAACCCATGATAGATCCACAAAATGACGAAGAAGATCCTAGTCAGGTTAGTCTCCGCTGTGCGTCACGTTTGTGTCCACATAGTGTAAGTTCCCTCCGTTTAGTGGTGGAAAGAGGGGGATACAGGGGGGGGGGGGGGTGGGGGGAAGTAAGTGATGTTTTAATGGGGAAAACATTTGCATTTTTTCCAGCTTCATTTAAGTCAGCAGTGCCAGGAAGAGCAAGCTTCAAGTAGTACATCGACGTCTCCAGGTGAAATACTTGTCTGTTTTGCCACCTAGATTTATAGGCAATGGTACAGTTTGCCGCGAAATGGTTTACTGACAATGCACTGAGTTGCCATAAACCGAGAGAGAGTCTAAACTCATTATATATCGTGGGAGTTGTTAAAGAACTCACAAAAAAGAGAATAACAAGACACAATCCTGATGTCAGCGGGGTAAACAATGTGCTGAAATTTAAATTAAATGCCTTTTCATGTGCATAGGATAACCCTTTTTCAAGAGAAAAAATTAAATGATTTTCTCAAGGGAAGAAGAAAGCATAGTCAGTTACTGGCGATTTTTTCACGAAACAAAGGAAAAACTTTAAATCATCAGCCTGATGCTTTCAATTTACAATCCATTTCCATCCTAGCGATCCGCAGCCAAACACAATTAATTATAGTCTCAAAGAGCTGGTAGAGTAGTTTTAAACGAAATTCAACCAGTATTTTTAGGTTTCCTCTGATTAGAATATGAAAATTCGTGACAGTGTGCCTTTTACCTTAGTAGTTTTTTTCTTGTTCGTGGCATAACAATACACCCATTCCACTCACGCTAGCTGAGATCTAGAAGTAGTCAGTGGTCATGAGTCAGCAAGTGTATTTTAAACATGGTTTGACTGATCTGAAATCCGAAATTCTTCAAGAGAAATATGATACGAAATTATGTCTTCGAAATGAGAGAATGATGTGTATGAAAAACGATTCTCAAGCTAAAATTTGTATGAAATTATTGAAAACCCCTGTTCGCTCTTTTTCATTTCAAAACTGTCGCGGAGACTGGATTCGAATTTACCACACACTGACAGACTGCAAAACATTGCAACGCATTTTTTGCGTTGGTCCGTTGTGAGGCTCATGTGCGCTCCGCGCCTCGTGTGTTAGCGGTTTTCTTCTCTCGTGCGCTTTTCTTGGGAGTCTTAATAAGGGAAAAAACGACTGTATTGCAGTCTAGCATAGTGATGGCAATAGACTTGAAAGCATTCCCCGAATGCGGTTTTTTTGTTACAATTCGCCCCCAAATCTTCACATTGTTCAACCATTCAATTAAAAATTCACTTGCTTCACTTTTCTTTTCTTTTCTCTTAGTTATCATAGACTCAAAAACGGCGCCTTAACCCTGCCTCGTCCCCAGGCGTCCCTCCTTATTATATGATGGTGCGCATGGCGTCGTGGGATAGGTTCACTGCAGCCGGCCGGGGGAATACGCGTTTTGCATCCCTCACGCGACGCCCCGCGCTCCCTGTTTGCCCACGCTCAACCGGCGCCTGGGGACGACGCAGGACTTAACCTACATGAATTTCAATTTATGATTAATTTCAGACTTAAGTATAAACAGCTCAACGCTGTTCAAACTGTTCGGTGAGGTAGGAATCAGGCTTGATGATGTCTCTGGTTTAGTAGAAAGGGCTAAGCAAAAAGTTGAAGGTAAGCTAAGTTAACAATAATGACAATGACAATCATGATGATAATAATTAGTATATACCAATCCAGTAGATAAGGTTTTTGGTGCGCTCTGATTGGTTACCCAAACTTGGGATTGTATCTGCTATTCATCTCTCGGCATTGTTCTGGATTTTGCGCGCGAGTTTTCCGTCATTTCTCAGAAAAAAAAGGAACTATTTGTTGCTGGCTATCCACTGGTTTGGTATGTACTAAAACAATTATTTACCTCAGTGTCGGTGAAGAGTGGATTATTCCCGGCTCGGCAAATATCTACCACTGTTCACCGACACTGAGGTAAATAATAAATACATTTTCACCTCCACACGGTGAATAATTGTTAATTAATGTCACTATTCCGAATTTAGGACACAAAACCAGAGTAGACACACTCAGACAGAGTACACAGCAACCGTATGGCGTAATTGAGGGGGGGTGGGTGGGGGGGACAGCACTGTGGCAGGCAATACGTGAGTTCAGGATATGCAAACGACATTAAAGCCTCACTGATGTCTTAAAAAATGAGGATCAGGACAAGAGTATTGGCAGAGCGTTCCCTATCTCAGTTATCTTCTCAGCACGGAACGGGCTGGATCGGACAAGATTAAGGCAAAGGTGTAAGATGGCAAGACGCAAGCCATGCCAAAAACGTGGGGAAAGTCGCTACGCAGACTAAACAGAACCACAAGGAGTGACCCTAGTTTATTGAAATAAAAGCAAAGACCTAGCGAGCCTTCTCCAAAGGGAGGGAGGGTGGGTAAACTAAACAAACAGTTACAAAGTGTTCAGGCCCGTTCAAGAGTTTTAGAATAGTGGATATTGTCGTGACGCTGCTTTTATAGCAAGACAGTGTCTCTGAGTTTGTCCAATGGCAAACTTGTACTATGAGCTGAATGCACACAGCGTGACGAACTACTGGTCATGAATAAAGCCTGGTTCTCATATGCCGCCGAGTACCTGCGATATAGCCGCCGGTACTGCCTGGGATACTGTTCCGACATATGAGAACATACGCCGCCGGCAACAACAACCATCGCAGGCCTTTACCGCCGCCGTGGTTCAACTTCGCAGACTTGCCGACGTGAAGGCTTGCGATGGTTGTTGTTGCTGGCGGCGTATGTTCTCATATCGGAACAGCATGCCAGGCAGTACCGACGGCTATGTCGCAGGAAGTTCGGCGGCATATGAGAACCAGGCTTAAGGCTTTTGAAAGGAACTGAAGAACCAATCGAGGTGAGGTTTAGTTATTTTTCCAGACTATAATGTAACATATTGGAACAGATTCTAGACATGAAAGGCATTTCTAATGTGCTTATATGAAGGGAGCATTCATTTATATAATTATGAATTCTTCATCACTATCGAATGTTGTTGAGCAAAACTGCCTGTCTTACCACCCACCACATTTTACCGATTCTCCAAGCTAAGAGAAGCTGTAAAAAATAGAAATGACAAACTGTGACACCGTTTCACTATTGATATTACATTGAGTCAGTTTTATCCCTTGCAGAATTTGATGCTCAAATAAGCAGCAAAGAAGAGATAATTGAAACAATGAAGGCAGAAATTTCCTCATTGGAACGTGAAGTGTGTTCACTTAAACGAAAGAGGGAAGAATGTGATGCTGAATTTGTTGAATTTGAAAAAATTCAGAAGAAACTGGAGTCTTGTGACAGCGCACAAACGAATATACCAAGTTCTCACAGTAACAATCGATAACAATAGTTAAAACAATAATGACGTCACTTGGCGTGGAAAATACGTCATAATTGGCTTCCTTCATGGAGCTTGGATTTCGTTCAGTTGTTTATTTTCCTGTGTTGTCTGGAAACCGCCAAAATAGACTCACAAATAGCTAAAACAAAAAAAAATTTTGCTAAATGGTCTTCAATTGTTAAAGTTGCTAAGGAAAATTCAGAATCTTGGAACGCATGCCTGTCAAAACATGGTTTTCATGGTCCAGTATTCGTCTGACTGAAGTAAAGCGAAACTGAGGCAAGCAAGATCACCACGCTGAAAACGGTTCAGTAACCCATACTCTTTCATACAGTAAAAACGAAAGGAACATAAAGAGTTTTATGATTTTATCGATCATTCTCATCCTATCAGAGGGTTATTTTCATTATGTACATAGCGAGTTTTACCGTTTTTTGCCTCTCTTTTTTTTTTCAATCGTTGTTATATTTTTTATATCATATTTATGTAGTTTTATGGAAAAAAGAATTCAAGATTGTAACGTTGAGAAAAAGTTCGTAAAGAAGAAATAAACCGTTCCAGCATTGGATAGATCTAGTCCCTTGACTGTGAAATTATTGGTGGGAGATATTTCTCGTATGAACTTGTCCTCCAAAGTGGTGTCACTCGCCAATCGCTCGAAGCTGAAAGATCGATTCATAAACACTTTTTCGAATTGTTATCATTAGTTTTTCTTTGTTGGAGTTTGTGGTTACGTGTAGTGTTGTTGTTGTTGCTTTTTCGAGATAGTGGAAAATTGTCAAAATCGCCAATAATAGAAAGTTACCCACTGGAGAACACTGGCCCTCCGAAGTAAAAACGGGGGATGGGAAGGGGAGGTCGGCTCCTCTGGTCCTATTTTCTTTGACTGAGGGTTAGGCAGGCTGCAAATACAGCGTCCTTCGCGACAACTCTATTTTATTTTAATACCAAGCAACCAAACAGAGCAAATTAAAGGCCGCCGGTGCCAGCCTCTAATTCCCTCCTCCCTTCCTTTCTTCTTCTTTCCCCAGCCTCTTCTTCCCTTTAACGAACCACACTTGTGGTCTAAGTATAGTCTGTGGAGGAGGCTACTGCAAATAATACAACAGAATCGTTAAAAAACTTGAAATTAACTTATCATGTAAAGTAAAAGAAAAAGTTTCCAATATCACTTCACAAGAGACCCAGTGAAGAGTCAAATATCGCTACTGATCCAGGGGGCGGGTTTACTCTCCGAAAATTTAATGGGGAGCTCAGCACTCTTCTTAAGACCCTTAAACTATGGCAAACCGAAATATATTATTTTCCCTACCCTATTTCAGACCTGACCTGAAAGAAGATCTTGCACGTTTTATCAGTAACTGAAGCCCTCCAGGAGAGGCATTTCTGAGCAAAATTATGCTCGCACACCACATTATTTCGCACGTTATAATTTGCTGCAAGGTTAGTTACGACAGAATTGGATAACAGTTGGCCCCAACTGCTATGCAAAATTAACTTCATTTTGACTTCCATACAAACAGAAATCAAAAGGTGTTATCAGAGAGTGGCAGAGGGCATTCTCCCTGAATTGCCATTGTTGGCAAGACATGACTAGCGGCATTTATGACCAGGATTTATGGGAATCAGGGTGAAGTGCAGGAAGTGCTACTAAAACTCACCATGCGAGTTACCTGGTGCTGACGAGCCCCAAGAAAGCTGAAACATGCAGCTATCGAAGACTGGAAGACTTTCAGTGCCTCGCGGAGGTGTTGTTTTTCACTTCAGCTCGCTCGTGAAGCGTAGCTAGCGAGTACACCTTGGAGCGGGGGGAGGTGGGTGCTGGTTCTCGAAGTCACAACCCTATTTTAGACCAAAATTCTTCATTTTCCATACCCGTTTTCAGACCTTGTAGGGGTTTCCGTTTGCGTGTCTGAAGCGGTCGCGCCCTATACAACGCTCGATGCCGAAGTAAAGCTCAGCCGGTTTTTTCAGCGGTTAATCGTGCGTTAAGATATCAAATGATAGGCTTTGTTTTCTTCTGTTTCTGTCTTTTTCGTTTCGTAGAAGGTTTCCTTAAAAACCGTGCTCAACGGCAAATCAGAAGGCAAAACCATACCCAATTCCAGACCAAAAAGGAAACATTTTTAGGCCAAAAAAGGGGCATCATATAATAATAATAATGATGATGATGATGATGATGATACATTTATCTAGCACTGTTTAGCGCTTTACAGATGTTTGAAAATTACTGTTAAAAACTGTCTAAATTTATTTAAAAAAACTATCCTTAATTAAAAAAAAAAATTAACAAAACGAGAAAATCAGGTTCCGTGGTAAGTATCTATAAACTGAGGTGTTTTTTGAGTCTGCATTTAAAAATGTCAGCTGATATACCTGTATAACTTATGAAAGGTGTATTACTACTCCCCCGTGAATGGGATGCTAGCTCATGGTAGGTTTATCCACAGCATATTGTTCGCTTGATCCTCACTGATCGTGGGTACAGCTACAACCACCACACCACCGCCATGCACCCTTAAGTCACAGTTGTATTCAAAAATAAAAGGCTATTCTCAATAGGTCGTTATGAACCCAGGCGTTAACTTAAAATACCCGTGTTTTGGTCCCCCACCCTCTTTTCTGTGAATCTCTCCAATGAAGGGCTTAGCAGAAATCAGAAATTTCTGGATGAGACGTTTTCCCTGAAGGTAAGTTATCCGTTGGCGATTCAATGACCAGGAGGCCCAGAGGTTATCGCTACACTAGATTGCGGCACAAAAATGGAAAAGGGCCATTTGGCAATCAGTCGATGTTATTAGATACAGCAGATCGACTTATGCTCTCTGGCTGAGATATAAGAGATTCAACATTTGTTTGGCTCATTTTCAAGTGCCGTCCTGTCTAAGTGTTATTTTTACGCTTCCTAAATCAGGCTGCTCGGAAATTGATGTGTACAACACAATTCAGTCCAGAAAAGCTATCTGAATGGTAACAAGGGACATTGGAAATAGAATGTTTTTTGCTTGGCTGCTAACATCGATGGTAAGTTGTATATAAGTGTACTTTGTAACACCCTAGAATCGTGCTTTTCCCTCGTTCAGGAAAATTTAGGGGGAGCAGGGATGGCGCAGTGGTGAGAACACTCACCTCCCACCAATGTGGCCCGGGCTCGATTCCCGGTCCCGGTGTCATTCGTGGGTTGAGTTTGTTGTTGGTTCTCGTCCTTGCGCCGAGGATTTTTCTCCGGGTTCTACGGTTTTCTTCCCTCCATAAAAACCAACATTTCCAAATTCCAATTCCACCTGCTTGTAAAGCGCATTTGATTATATTCATATAGAAAATGCGCTATATAAGTTCTAAATTATTATTATTATTATTATTATTACTATTATTATTATTATTATTACTATTATTATTATTATTATTATTATTATTATTATTTAGTCTGTATCTGTATGTATCTGCTGAACCTTTTTTGACGCTAGCCGTTCGTTCCAAGTGGTGTCCAAATTAAAACTGAAAAACAATCATATTTAACTCGCACTCTAGGATTTCATCTACAGACGCGAATGTTTTTCGTGAATCAGACAGATTAAAACGTAAACCACCTATATGACCATCTGTACACAATCGAAGTCATAATCATCTCGTCCTTCAGGCCTGCCAAACGTGTAGTATATTAAGCCCCGACGAAACTCTACGTAAAATTTGAAATATTTTGTGATTTTGGGAACCTTGTTTAGGTCAAAAATATCCGTGTGTATAGCTGATTGAAGTTTTAAAATAAGTGTGAGCGTCATCGGGGGAGAGGAATGGTCTGTCCATTTCACGTTTTTAAAACAGAAAACGAAAATAAAACTGCCATTTCATGGACAGTCACAGTTACTTCACTTACTTGTGGTTGTTAGTTGGCGGCTAAAACTAAGGATTCACGACGAACTTAAACTCTGTCAACTCTCACGTGCACGGATATGACAAGTCATTGCGGAAAATCACGCCGATTGCTACTAATTACGTTTCGCGAGGGAGATAATAGCAAAATGGCAAAATATGGCAATTATGACTCACGCAAACACTCATCTTCTCTGGACGATAGTACTATATCAACATTTTGTAAACCGTCATTCACTCGTGTCTTCATCTTTGCAGTTTAACACCATGTTTAGTTTTAACTTTCAACCTAATTCATTTTGCCCGATCGAGTAATACATTTTTAGCCTGAAAAGGAAGATAGACTTGAAGAGGTTCGGTCTGAGACAAGAGTTGTGTACAGTGGAACCCGATATAACGAAGTGCCGAGTGACTGGGAAAATGTGTTCGTTATAGCGGGGGTTCGTTATAAACGAAACCCCGTTAGGGACTGTGCGATAATTATCGGGAGGGGGGGGGGGGGTGGGTACTGAAATAAGAACAATACGGCATAAAGTTAACTTAACCCCCTCCCTGTACAAAGGCTGAAATAACTTCTCCCCCCACCCTTCTCCACCCAAGCCTCATTTTCCAGCCAACTTAATAACACATTGGGTCATATAAAAACCATACCAAACAAAACAACAGACTGAACATTACCTTAACATATTTACTTCCCCGATATGAACAGGACCTGGAAGCTCTGCTCGATGTAAAAATTAGCTATATGCGGGTTTAACTGTAATCAGCTGCAATGGCCTCTGTTGTATTTTCCATATATTTTACACACCAACAAAAATGAACATGTGATAAATTTTCGTGGAAAATTAGATATCACCCCTCTTCTTACTATTAAATAAGTTAGACTTTGCCCTCCCTCCCTCTCTCAGTGTATTACTTTACATTCTGCCCGCCCTTTCCATTTTACACCCACCCCCCACCCCCAGCGCTCCTGATAATTATTGCATAGTCCCTTGTGATGAAATCATGGGAAAACGACCAAAATCTTCGTTACTCCAGGGGCTGGCCGATAATCATTTTGCCTGTTAAAAGTAAACGAATGACTGTTATGTTGCACAACTCAGCATTCGGTTTAATTGTGCAATCACTATCCAGAATTAAACGATTTATGTTCTGCCTTCATCTCTGTAGGGGTATGTCGCGCGATTACTATCCAGATTCAAACGATTAAATAAAATTCGTGATTGAGGTTCTGCCTTCATCTCTGTTGATCGCTTATGCATTCGACTTCAGTCGCGTGATGACATTTCTTCGTTATATCGGGCAAATTTTGCTGTGTTCGTTATATCGGGAATTTCGTTATACAAGGGCTCGTTGTATCGGGGTTTTGTTCCGCAGAGTCTACCGAATGTACTTTGGACGAGCTGAAGAATGTGGTTCGTTACAGCGGGGAATTTGTTATATAAGGGTTCGTTATATCGGGTTCCACTGTAATATACAAAACATGTCACGACCCTGAGGCAAAGAAAAAAATCTAAGTGATTTTCCGTACACCGGTCGGCTGTTCTCACTACTGATCTACTGGGAGATTCGTGGCGAGCGAGGTCATAGTTACTAGGTTCAATCATTTATTTGGTTGAAAAGATCCAGGGCCAGGCTGCACATGCCAAATGCTGACACTGGGTTCTGTCCCTTTAGGGGCTGATTACATGGAGGGAGAAAGATCCTAGCACTAGGAAGATCCTAGAAGGCAAAACAAATTCTCGTTTGGTTTACATGCAGAAATTTCTGTTGGGGTGGTTGCTAGAAATCAAATAAAGCTGTCGGCCTTTAGCAGCTGAACGCCCGGCCGCCGCCATATTTGTTTTTCTGTCTCTAGAACTAGGATCTTCCGAGCGAAGGTAGTTTACATGGTGCTAGGATCTTCCTAGCGCTAGGATCTTCCTATCTCTCAGCTAGGAAGATCCTAGCGCTAGAAAGATCCTAGCGCTAGGGCCAAGTACAACATTTTGCATGTAAACTGAGTACAGAAAACATTTGGCGCTGGGATGATCCGCCTTCTAGGATCTTCCTAGCGCTAGGATGTTCCTCCCTCCATGTAAACAGCCCCTTAGTTTAGCTGGTGTTCGTATATATTAACTTTCACTGCTTTAGTATAACGTGAAGAGAGCATATGCATGTGGGTATGCGGATGAGGGTCCTTGTTTCTAAGGTGGGAAAAGGGATGTGATCTCAAAATTAGTACGTATTTGTCTCTTAAAGGGTGAGGGGGGGGGGTATAATAGTCACGGGGATGCCCCCCTTACCTTTTAGCAGTAACATTTCTCGGCGTGGTACCTTTTTAGGATTTTAAACTCTTACATGACCACTGATAGGATAATTCTGGTACTTCAGTTAGGGTAGAACCCGAAAAATATGACAGTAACATCACCGCTTGCCAGAATAGGTTCCTTTTGGGGGTTTGAGCCACGCCCAGAAAACAAGATTCAGGTACTTATAAAATTATAAAATTGCTAACAAGCGTCCAGTGACCTTTAAGTAGCAGTTCTTCCGGGCCTATTTATCACCCTAAACGTTTGCAAAACTAATTTTGCTCTGCTAATGAAAAATATATTCCTAAATTTTCAGGTGGTTTCTTTATCCGCCGAGAAGTTCGGAGGCAAAGGTAAATAATAATTAATTGCCAAAGGCGAAGGCAGTATTGTTGATTATAGTACTACGCTAAATTTTGGCGTGCTCCCATTGGTCGAAATCGATTACGTGACGCGATAGTGTCTCTCCTGAGCGGGCGTCTAGCAGCGCATAGTGCCCGTTTTGGCAATTTTCGCACAAAATTTAGCGTTGTACAATAAAAACAATAGAGATCTTCTGTCTCTATTTGTTGTGAACATCAAATTTCTTCGGGCAACCTATCACCCGATAGTGCCCTCGACAGAAGAACTCTATTGTTTAAATATATACTACTGTAAGAAGGTTACAATGGGGGCACATAAGTGGGTTTCATAGTTGACCGGGTACAAAAAATAGTATTTTGGCGGTGACGTCTAAATTCGATCCTTATTTGCAGGGCCCCACTGAAGAGCACCTATTGGTGAATTGGGCTCCCTGCTAAAATATTATTATTAATATTTATTATTATTATTATTATCATTATTATTATTATTATTATTATTATTATTATTATTATTATTTGTCGGTTTACGGTTAACATAGGGGCTCTGGCTTATACTTCGTTAGTGCATCGCGCAGAATGCGTGGGCATCATGAGTTATTCATAATCTATGTAGCGGCAAATTTGAATGAGAGTGGGCTAGGAATAGCTCAGAATGTGAGAAGAAAGGGCTCAAATTGGTCAAGTAGCGCCGATGAAACTTGCCTTCCTGCTTTCCAGAAGTCAAACCCTAAAAACCTACGCGCGGCTTTTTGAAGAAGAATGACGTATCTGCAATTTAAGCTTAAAGGGGTTATGTCACGAGGATTTTGCTATTTTAGGTCAATTCTGTGCTAAAATCATAACCTAGTGCCTTCACTCATACGCAAAATACTCCTGTAAAACTATGAGGAAGATATCAAATGAATTTTTTTCAGGGAGAGCTAACCATAATATTTTTTTGGTGATTTTTGAGAACATAGCATCAAAACTTGAAAAAATTGGCCCAATTTTTTCAAGTATCAATCCACTTCCATCCTTGCCATCGGTAGCAACAGGCGACAGGAAAGAGTTTCAGTGCGGTAAGATAGTCTTTAATAACAAAGCTAGAGCATTATTTTTGGAATCCAATTGATGCAAGACACTTTTTAGCTTTTTAAAAAGATACTAAAATAGCGTGACATAGCCCCTTTAAAACGAAAAAGATTGAACAGGAATAAGGACTATCCCTTTGAACCTGAAAATACAGCAAAAACAGGCTTTTTTTTACTGTGGAGTCCATTTTCGAAAGAGATTTTCAGAAAATCTACACTGCTTTGAGAAACCTACACGCGGCAAACGAAAGATGGACCTTTTCTCGAACAGAATCCGTTTTAGTTTTTAAAATCGGTCAACAATAACCACCGTCCCTTTAACTTTGAAAACTGCTGGTAGGAATTGTGTTTGAAAATGGCGCGTCGTGGGCAAGCGAGTTATTGTGTTAGGAATGTTAGGCCCACGGGTGAAATAACAATGGTTGTCAAGACCGGATACAATGCCCATTCAAGAAAACCACTCAGTTGTAAAATAGTCATTATTGCCGCAAATTTTAAAACCGATCAAAGTGCATCAGCTGACTAATTCGAACTGCCGGCCAGATCGCTCTATGAATAACGAAGAAATCGAGAACGTCAATATGATCGGGAGCTCTTTTCAGAGCTCTTCGACAACCCGATTAATCAGTCCGTTGCTCATTCATATGGTACCTCCTTTTGTTGACAAAAAAGATCCGATGTTCCATCTTCAAATAAACGGCGAAGCAATCTGGAAATGGCGAGTTAGTTCTGTTAAGGAATGTAAACTTTACATAAAATTGAAAAGCTGTTAAAAACGATAGCAAAACATTTGCTTATGTTATTACACTAAGCCGCTTCCACGCGCAAGACACTCGAAGATGAAGGGCTGTGTTTACAGTTACCAGCGTTTACAACACAATCATGTTGGCTAGCTTGCTCGCGTGGCATTCTGTTTGTGTTATAACAGTTGCATTTACAAAAGCACTTTTAAAATGCGCATGATATAGACCAAAATTGAAAACCATTCCGTGAAATGTTTTTAGTGAAATAGCACATATATGCGATTTTGCGGAACAAAGGGGAGGCAATAGCGCACTGCGTCCATTGTTCTGTTTGCTACTTCCATCATACTAATGAGCATCGTTGAGCGTTTATGGCAACCAATGACTGAAGCTCTTTTTAGAAGTCTGTGAATAATAACGCGTGGTATAGACTCTCTTGAACTGGAAGTATCTGCCCCGAGAGCAATAGGCATTCTGTGCAATGGCAGAACAGACGACCTGTCAGTATATAAAGGCTGAATCATTTTATAACTTAGAGCATAGATGAGGCGAAACATAAAAATATAATTTAAATGGATTGGGTTTAAGTCACACAAATAAAATAAAAGCTGACCTCCGTCCGTCACATGTATCCTGGTCCTAGTGAGCTATGAAGCCAAATGGGAACTGCAAGTTTCGCTGGGTCACTGAATCGAAATTCGTTCAGGGTGTTTTTTTTTCAACTGCTCAATCGGATCGGTAAGTAGCTAGCGTCCGGCTGCGTGGTCTTTCACTCGCAAAATGTTCAATTTGTCTTTTGACTTTGTTATGTTATGTTATGTTATGTTATGCTATGCTATGCAATGCTATGCTATGCTATGCTATGCTATGCTATGCTATGCTATGCTATGCTATGCTATGCTAAGTTATGCTATGTTATGTTATGTTATGTTATGTTATGTTATGTTATGTTGTTATGCCTTTTACATTATGGGTTATGTTGTGTTATGCTATGCTTTGCTATGCTATGTTATGCTATGTTATGTGAATGAATAACTTTATTAAAGTGTCAGGGTGGGTATTTAGCTTATGACAGCTAATTGGGGACACTCTACTACTTGTTGTCTACTCTACTACTTGTCTACTAATGTTATGTTATGTTATGTTATGTTATGTTATGTTATGTTGTTATGTTATGTTATGTTATGTTATGTTATGTTATGTTATGTTATGTTATGTTATGTTATGTTATGTTATGTTATGTTATCTTGTTCGGTTGGCGGTGTTAACTGTTAAGTTATTTGGGGGGTGACATTGAACCCCATTGAAATCCCTATAAAACAACTGCATAATCTTTAGAATATTTTAAACAAAACAACACATTCAACTTTTTTCATACACCGATTCGCCTGCAACTTTAGACTGTTTCCATGCTGAAACTGACGATTTGTTGTTTTCCAACCAGGTCATGGATGCTCTAGCGATGAACTGTCTCAAATCGCCCCTCGATATACTAAATACCTCCAAAACCGAGTCTTAGGAAGTATAAACTTCATTAGTCCTGACGGCAAAATTGGTTCATCAAGCTAAGGAATGCTGGTGAGAAAGATTCGTATGTCGGAGTGACAGCCATTTCAGTCTTTTTATGAGATACGCTCCCCCGGTCCCTGTCGATTATACCTTTTCCTCCGCGAGTTCAACCAGTAATGCTCCGGGAGGGGGTACTCCAGCTATTTTGGATGGAGGTGTGCGGCCCATCTGCGGCCCAGACCTAGACATTCCAACACATTTCAGGCCAAAATATAGTTTCTTCACTGTTTTAACCAGTGATATTCTTTCCCCTCCTCCGGCCCTTCAGGCCGAAACGGCAAAGTTAATGCTGGAAGTACTCTCTTAAAAGGGGAGGCTTCAAAAAACTCTTTTGGAAAATTCCTGACCACAGTTCCTTCTTTGATAGCTGTATCTAGGAAATCAAGAAATACTGAACAGTTTACGTCTACGCAGACGTCATTCAGGTCGTTAGTCAGGTCCTAGTGAGTCAATTAGGATGGCAAGGCAAGGGTCGTATCTTTACATAGAGATCGCGGCGAGTAAAAATCCCGAAAGGGAAACGTTGCCCTGGTTTACTTTTTGTTACCTATTCGACTTTATTTTTTATTTCTTTTATAGTGGGGATTTTTAAAATGGACAAAAACAAAAATGGACTGATTGAGCCTGGTGAAGCTATGTCCGGAAGGTGGAGTCTACGAGTGGGTTCAAGAGGATGCAAGCTAGCTTTCTTTCAAGATTGTGATGAGGATGTGAGCAAGGGTGTCTCGCGGCAGGATTGGCTGAATTGCTTCAAAATTCAAGGTGATAGTCTCATAAAGAAGAGGTCACATAGCTCTCTCAACCTATAAAAAACAATACCCATAAAAAAACGACAACGTGCTCATCGTACCCTTTAGAGGTAGTAAATGTGGTTTGGATACCACTTTGGTGTTCTGTTGTCCTTCTCTTGGTAAATACCTTTAAGGATAAGGTTGTTAAGACTTTCGGATCTTTCGTAGGTATTTTTATGTCTTGGGGTCAAACTTCTTCTTTTTCACAACGAAGAGCATTTTCTTATATTAAAACATGGTCTTAAAACTGCAAGAGGAAGAAATCAAGTAAATTCTTGAAAAGAAGACAAATGATTATCATGATCAGAGCATTCTAACGAATGGGAGACCGTTGGGAGACCGTGTTTTTAAATAAAGCTGATGATGATGATGATGATGATGATGATGATGATGATGATAACGAATGGGAGACCGTTAGTTTTAAACAAACCTGGACCCTTTCTGGGGGATTTTCCTCAATACGAACATGCATTTTAGCTTTTCATTTAATTGTAAAAATTGGTGACATAGCCCCTTTGAGTGTTTGAAACCATCAAAGCAAGGAATCACGAATTCTAATTTTGAATGAATCGAAGGTAATAAATCATATATCAGTTGATCATACATTTTAGTCGTCCCTCTTAGCTTGCAACAAAAGCTGTGCCCGTGGTCGTCTTGACACAGTACTGTGTCAATGTCAATGCCCTGAGAGTGTCATTCAAGGACGAGTCATGTCCGCGTCATCTGGAGCCCCTCTTCGAGACGTCAGCGTCGTATTTGGCTCCTCTCCATTTAAAGAAATGGCGAGAACCAATAAGAGTGGACATTTTACACTAAAGGAAAGTTCCGAAACTTCGTCGTATGCTGTAACGAAGAACAACTATATTTCACATCGATTGGAGAGTGGAAGACAACCAGAAGCGCGCCCTCTGTTGATCCGTCTTGAAGATGCAGGTTTAGTTTTGTCTTTAGTTTATAATTATGTTTAACCCATATGAAACTCGAATAAAATTTGCAGACACACTGAGCGCATTTGGAAATACCGTTGAACCGTGAGACTACCTCTCGTATTAAAGCGACCACCTCCCGTATTAAAGCGACCACCTCCCATTAGCGTCCATTTCCCAAATTAAATACCAAAATTTTCTCAGTCAAATCACTATAGTTGGAACCTCTCGTAGGCGACCACCTCTTGTAAGCGACGGCGACCACTTTTTGCGGCGACGTTTTGGATTTTTCTTTTGTTTATCCCATCTCACCGGGTGCAAATTGTATAGAGTGACGCTGTACAAGCCTAATATGACCATTTGTAAATGTATTAAATCTACTTGTCACTCCCGGTCTCCGACTAGGTCGAGCGCGTTGAATTGTAAATTTGTGATTACGAAAACGATGTTACGCTTCATTTTGCGTTCCGTTTGTGTATGGATTAAAGAAAATAGACCTCTGAAACTTAACAAACTAAGAAATTATTTAGCTGTTAAACGATTATCATATTGAGCGATTTAGCTACAAGTATTCAGCTGTTAAACGGCTTTAAAGAAAAGGATCGTCTGAAGGTACTCCATTAATTAACTGATATTGTGTTATACATCTGCATGTTGTTCACCTGCATTTGATTGTTTATACTTACAAAAACGAGAATGTTATAATTCCAAATAGAAGGCGACTTCCTGAAAATCGCAAAAATTAGTTCCCGCAAAACACAAAAAAAAATCGCCCATTCGCAAAATTAAACTCCCGCAAAAATTTAGTGCTACACTGTAGGCTTGACATTTTGGGTGGTCGCTTACGGGAAGTACAACTGTACTAAAGTCCACAGAAAAAAATCGTAGAATAAACAGAGGGATCTTAATACATCTGACACGACATCGGGAGATTTTGACAGAGAATGGTATACCTTAAGCTTCAGAAGAAAAAAAATTTGCTGAGAAATCTGCTTTACTCCCGCCCCAAGGGGGTGCTTTTGTTTGTCATTATTTCATAAGGGAAATGTGAAACGCGGATTCTAGCTCTGGCATTTTAACCATTTTCTGGCTCAAATGATTATTTTATGGTTATAGTCAATATTCCAAATTTGCGGCAGTAAGTGTGCTGGAATCCACGTTTTACATCGATAAATTTGAAGCAAAATAATTGCATATTTTGCATATCGGTACTTTTGTTATGTACATCTACCTTGGAATTAGTAAATGAGGAGCCTGCGCAAACGACCAGCACCACTAGGGAACCAAAGGGGGTGGTAATGAGGACCAGACTGAGTAATACTGTGATTACTTAGGGTACCAGACTGGGTAATATTCTGACTACTTAAAACAAATTTGCTGACAGCTTGAGAAATCTAGAGCGTGTTAAGAGTGTGACTCTTCAAAATAACGCTAGCTGTATTAACTCCATAAGCCCGAAGTTTCCTTTTACTTGTACTTTCCTTTCAGAGCCACCTTTCATTACCGTCAATCCTAAGAGTAAGACGCGTATTGCTGGACAAAGTGTTAACCTCACTTGTGAGGCCGATGGAACTCCCCCGATCAGAATAAGCTGGTAATTAAGAGTGAACTTATTGTCGACTTTGTTAGTGTTAGCCTAACATTAACCTCAAGCTCAACTCCAAAAATGCCAGTCACCGTTAGATTCGATGTTGAACGAGGAGGCCAGAACATCTTGATGCAACATCTTTCAACAGCTTGAATTAGGTTTGTTGAACGCGTTTGGCCTACCTTGTTCCATTATGTTGGACGCTGGTTACATGCAAATTTCATAGCCTTTCTGCCATCGTGTTGTTTCCTTAGACCAGATACTTTATCCCACATTGTCTCTCTCCACCCAGGTGTATAAAATGGGTACCGGCGACTGCTGGGTGGTAACCCTGCGATGGACCAGCATCCCGTCCAGGGGGGAGTAGCCTTCGCACCTCCCCGTCATTAGTATACCTCTTTTTTCTTGTTTCCGGTTTAGGTATCACGATGGAAGGCCTTTACAGGAAGTCACCTTCGGTAACAAAACCACCTTGTTTATTCGTAATGTAACTGGCTCTCAAGGGATGTACACCTGCAAGGCTACAAATGATTACGGATCAGAGATCTCTACTCCTGCTGAGCTTAAGATAAAAGGTACGTACCGGGTCTACGTTTGAAACCTTACAATAATAGGTGTTTCGGATAATAGAAAAAAGCTATTATCAGGATCCTCCTGCTCTTCAGTAGTCCAAGACACCCAAGAGACTTTTATGGGCTCCTGAGAAGTTGCTCCATGGAGCACCTAATCACCTAACATTTTAGAGCTTGAGCTCCTTGCACGATCTTGGGTAGCCGCATTCTAATAATAAGTCGGTAAATTATGATCGTCCGGGTGAGTGTAGTCCTGAGAAGGACTGTTTGTGGTGACATTGACTGACGTTTCGACAACCTGAGCGGAAGTCATCATCAGAGTCAAGACTTGATTCTCACTTGACTTTGAGGATGACTTCCGCTCAGGTTGTCGAAACGTCAGTCAATGTCACCACAAACAGTCCTTGTCAGGACCACACTCACCCGGACGATCATAATCTACCGACTTATGATATGACTCCCGGGTTCAAACCATTTACAGCATTCTAATAAATTCATCGGAATAATTATTTCAACTATCCTACCCTCACGATGTCCTCTTTAAGCCAATTTCTAGAGAGCATGAAAAATAATCCACTCTTCATAGACATTTTCTTGCTTACGCAGAGGAAGAGGTAGATACATGCAACCCAACGCCAAGGAGTCACCTCGTACAACTCCCATCAGGATGCAAGGCTCACAGCACAGGCGAAGATTTTCTGGATGTTGGACAATGTGCTGACGAACCCTGCTCACAGAGCTACTCCTTTAATCAGAGTTGTGGAGGCAAAGAAGACTGTTGCTGTGGGCCCAAAGGTGATGAATATCAGGAGAGAATTTTGGTAACATGCGGTGAGGAATCCGACCCTATAGAATTCTACCGTGTAAAGGAATGTGGGTGCAGTACTTGCGTGAAACAGGAAACGGTTTTGAAAGGTAAGTGTTATTTATCTTAACACCGATGTCCAGTTACCGATTGCTTGCTAAGTGATGGAGCATTTCGGGAAACGTTTTTGCCCGGAGGGACATTCAGTGGCCGAAATCTTGGGTGTGTGTTTGACACCCGGTGCCAGAAACTCAAGACCAAAATGGTCGAAATGTATACTCCATTACAAACCAAATATACAATTTTATACCTTTGTTACATTCCGATTCCTTCAAATATCGTTTCTCTTCCATCAAGCATTCCACATAAGCTGCATCCCGCATCACGTTTGTAAAAATGTTTTGCGAACCCATGACTGCTGTTTAAGTTATGAATGCCGATGGACTGTAAAGAACAAGTTGGCAGATGTCTGACAAATGAAATGGTAATGGTTCTGATAACACAGGAAAGAAAGAAAGAAAAAAAAGAAAGACAGACAGACAGACAGACAGACAGACAGACAGACAGGCAGAAAGAAAGAAAGAAAGAAAGAAAGAACTTTATTTTATGAGGGTTGCACTTCAAAGTTAAAACTGATGAACCTGTGGCCCTCCCCTGCATTATAATAAAAACTAATCAGTACAGCTATATGGTGGTAGTAGTAGTAGTAGTAGTGGTAGTGGTAGTGGTAGTGGTAGTGGTAGTGGTAGTGGTAGTGGTAGTGGTAGTGGTAGTGGTAGTGGTAGTGGTAGTGGTAGTGGCAGTGGTAGTGGTAGTGGTAGTGGTAGTGGTAGTGGTAGTGGTAGTGGTAGTAGTAGTAGTAGTAGTAGTAGTAGTAGTAGTAGCAGTGGTAGTAGTAGTGGTAGTAGTAGTAGTAAATTGTTTTATTAATAATAATAATAATAATAATAATAATAATAATATTTATTACTTATATTGCGCCTTTTCTATAAACATAATCAAAAGCGCATAATGGCATGACCGCAAGGTTTTACAGTATTGCAAAAGCATATTTATAGTGTAATTAATAACAAAACAAGACCAATAGTACTGTAATATTATGCTAATGAACTTAAGTCACATCACTTTCACTTGATAATAACAATAATGTATCACGTATATTCATTCACAAGGAAACATGATTCTAGGAAACATGACTCTAAGGACATGATAGTTCTTAGAGTTCATGAAAAGTTTTATGCTTTCTGAGGTTGATTTCCTTTCAATGTCAGGTATTATTTCATTGATTCGATTGAAGAATGTCTGCCTCTGCACAGAGTATTTGCTACATTGCAACAAGAAATGAGTTTCATTTTCTACTTGATTTGTTTTACACAATGGGCATAATCTAGTTTCTCTGGGCATATGACGACCTAGTTCAATCTTAAGTTTGTGATTACTTACTCCAAACTTCAGATTCTTAGCTGGTTTAAATAATCAGATGTAAAGTATTCATCTTTAAAAACTTTATAAAATTCTAATTTCTTTGAATGTTCAAGGCTGTGTCGCCAGAAGGATGTATATTTCTCTTTCATATTACTTGTATATCGCCTAATTCTATCGTTATCTAAAGATTCAGGATCTAAATAGGATAGCTGATACTGTTCCATCAAATTCATAAAATTGGAATAAAATCCGGAGTTATTAATAAAATGTAGATTCTTCGACATGAGGAAAGATTGTTTGACTATAGGGTCATTATCTTTGTTGTTTAGATAAACAAAATATTTCATAATTTTCTGATTAATTGGGATTATTAGCGGTAATCTTCCAAGTTCGGCTCTGCAAGCTACGTTAGAGGCCATATTGTTTACTTCCAAGTAGTGTTTACAAAATTTGAGATGAATTTTTTCTATTGGGGAACTATCCCATGTTTTAAAATTCTGCTTAGTGTACGTCGCCCATACCTCACTGTTGTAGCTTAAGATTGGAAATATCATTGTGTCAAAAATCTGGGATGCGGTATTGGGATTAAGTCCAGTGAGAAGTGTGTGTTTTCGTATACTAGAAAAGGCGTGCAGGGCTTTTTCTTTTAAGTGTTCGACTGCAAGAGTAAAGTTTCCGGTTGGAGTTAAACGTGTACCTAAATAGGTGTATTCTTGGACAATTTCAATTGGCTCGGTGCCTATGTTGAAGTTGATGTCAACGGATTTCCTTGGGCGTTTTTGGAATATCATTATTTGAATGTGAAGAGAGAGTGTTTAACCCTATTCAGACTGGGGGGGGGGGGGGGGGAGCTTTTGAGGCCCGCCTCAACTTTCCTAAAATTTAACTGGGAACATTTTGGCATGAGTGTCTTATGTCCAACAAACTTGACGTTGCCATGGCAACCGCTTTCTGACAACCATGTTTTTAAAAAGTCACGATTCTCGCTTTAATCGCTGCTATTTTAATGTTTTCTGATCGAATTTGTATTTTTACATTAATTGTAGCAACAGTTAATCATTTAGGAATAACCGCTCACTAAAAAAAGAAATTTACTGCTAATTTGAGGAAAACGTGAAATTTAAAACGTGAAAATTCAAGATGGCGGACTTAACTGGTAGAAAAAGTGATTTCTCGCTATAAATTCACCATTCGCCATAAATTTCAAGTGTATGACATTGTTAACTAATTAAATAAACGTTTTACAATCAACTGGCTTCATTTTCTTGTTTATTGACTGAAGCAGATGAATTTAAAGAAATCCAAGATGGCAGATCCAGATTACGGACGTTGTTTTTGTCCCATCAGTGTCTGTAACAATGGTGGTATGACTAACATTTAGTCTGTAAGCATTAAAACCAACTGAGGGACCACGCATGGGTTAGATTATACTGGAGGGGGGAGGGTTCCAAGTCTCTTATCCGGCATCACCCTGACTGCGAGAGCCACGTGGCACCGGCGTCGAGAATTGGAAACTTCTGGAACTCACGGTAGCAAATGGAAATTCTGTTAGGAAATGGTTAAGGGGGGAGATCCCTAACTACAGATCTGGTGTTGTTGCTAAGGGATTTTTGTGGATGGTATTTTGTCATAGACTGTTTTGGAGTGTTTCGTGCCGTTAGGTTGGCGAAGTGTATCAGGATGAATATCTGAATTTTTAAATATCGACAATACGCAAGCGTAGCTAGTGCCAGTCCCCAACCGCGCATTAGAACGTAAAATCTCTGTAACTCGAAGGAGAGGAGGTAAAGTTCCGATTATTTTCACGAATCAGAGATAATTCAGCCTTCTTTATAATCTTACGTAAGCGATTACTCTTAACATAAATAACACAAAAACTACAGTAAAGAATGTATAAATATGTGCACTTATGATGCCATAACTTCCATAACTGGTACGTCACTGATATTTTGCATCTTAATGATCGTTTATAATTGGCAATAACTAAAACTTTATGCCGTTTGTGTTTTCGTTTTTTTATGTGCAGGTCACGTGGCCTGCCAAATATGGTTGTCACTGAAAAATCTTGTAAACCTTTTCCATCGAGCAAAGGTGGCCAAGCAGCGTATCTGTGGAAGTTGGGATTTCCAAGATATGATGATTAGGAACTTTCAATAGCAACAGTTTGGTAGCTAACAGTCTTCCCCCTTAAGGCTTTCTCGACAAATATAATGGGACAATCGGAGTTTGAGTACGAGGTTGAGTAAGAGTACAACTTCAAAACCCATCGCGCATGCATGCACATTATCACGTGTCGCACCAAACTATTTTGTTCAAATGGTGATATCAACAATCACAATGCTGAACACCATTTACAAACAAACCACAGAATGGCCTGAGACTCTGCTAAATGGGGGTGTTTCTTTGTGTTGCGGGAACCATTGTTAGTTAGCCATTGTGTTGAGGTCTGGGTATTAATTATTGTCTTTTCAATCTATTGTTTTTCCTTCATTTGGAGATCACAACATCCGCCACAACACCAAGAAACTGCCCTAAATGCGTTACCTACAGTACGGACTACTTTCAACGAATCACTAACAAACACCACTGATCTGTTGCCGACAACTACCTGCTCCTTGCAAAAGACTTATTGACGACATCAACAAGACAGACAAACAAGAGATTAATCGACTAATTTTACTAAGAATAGACCAACGTTGGAGATTTGACTGGCAAAACACGGATCAGAAACGATTTACAATTCACTTGACTCTGATGATGACTTCTGCCCAGGTTGTCGAAACGTCATTCAATGTCACCACAAACAGTCCTTCTCAGGACTACTATCCGGAACCCGGACGATCATACTTTAACGGATTATGATATTTTGTAAGCGAAAATCTTCATCGTTGTCTTTCCTTTAATTTTGAAGATTGTGTTGCCGAGAAATTCTTCTGGTGAAATGGCACCCTTGTTGTGGTGGCTGGATGAAAACACAGGACGATGGCGCCAAATGGGAGAAATGTTACCCACCAACAACCCAAGAACAAAACGAGACACGGGCGGCAGGAGGTTTTACATTGGTGACATTCAGACTGATAAAATATCGGTTATCAATATTGACATTGCGTGGAAACGCTGCTATATTCGAGCTCAGGCTAACGCGATGACAGTTAACGGAGTTATGGAACCTGCCGATGGTGTCATGTTTACCCTGATTGGAAGAGAAAGCTCGGACCCTGTCAGTACTATGGTTACACTAAGGGAGTGACCAATAAAAACGGAATTGCATGCATCCCAGCTTGGTGCGATTCCAACGTTATTTGCAGTCAAGTATGGAGTCATCTAATTTTGCGTTTCGTAATGGAAGTTTCTCCGTTATTCACCTAACTCCCGACAAAACAACCTTGGACAAGTTATCAGCAGTCTTAGAAGCATCTGTTTTACAGGGCAAAGGGCCGAGCTCATTTGCTTTCATCGCAAAAGTGGCTTCCCAGACAGGGCCTATATTTAGAGATGATGAGGTGCGCAAGTGTCACGGTCCCAAAAACAATTTGGTCGCATTTACATATTTCTTTAAGAAGAAATCTGATGAGGTCGATGAGGTCGATGACTTCGGATCGAGGCTGCCTGGACAGCCATTGGCATGGTACACAACAGATGCTGCCAAACCAAACCAGGAAGTCAATAAGTGCTTTGTGAAAATTGCACTTGCAGTGGAACGAGACCTTCCACAACCGATGGTATCTGTGCAAAGTTTTACACCCAATCACCATGTCAGGTACGGATTCTCCATAAAACGACCAAGAGTCACTGAAGGAATCATATCAAGTTACAGACTTGATATCACGTATGACGTTTGGTATTGGGAATGCAGATGCAGATGCAGCGAAATAGGCCAAGAGACATTCATTGTTGTATCTTTTCTCGATTACCGTTGCTTTTCCCTGCACCTGATTTCAAACCAGTTGAAAAAAGAAGCACATTCCAATCTTACAACCGGCTTTTATGCCCCAGTTGATGTCTCCGACGGTAAGCTTGGACTCTACACCGGACCCGGAAAGATCGCAAAGGAACGCTGTCAGGCAGGGGATATGCGATTGGACGGTGGTGATGAGGGAAACACAAAGCCAACATGGTATGGCTCTGCGTTTTTGGGATTATCATGTTATACACGATCTTGGGTGCCCGGAATTTTTATCGATAGTATAAAGTACCGCACACCTGTGTGACCATCCTTACTCGCTTTCAATATGCAAGGTCATTTTGGTTTGGATGTGGTCAAACACAACAAAAATTACTGTAATTGCACGGTATTTGGCCAACTTTGAGTGTCTGTAACTCATCTCGAATTTGTCAGATTTTGACAGCGCATATTTCTTTTAAGTTATATTCAGTTTGCCCGAGGATAAAAAAACTGCAAAAAGCAACTGCCTCCCTTCCAGTTATGTTAGCCTGTTCCAGGATCACATGAGGACTAACTGGCGGGGGGGGGGGGGGGATATTGGCCGAGTTCCTTTTTTTGGGAGTTCTGCGGGGTCCATAAACTTCCAAAACAAGAACGAGGCCAATATCTTCTCGATACGGACCAATCAAGGTAGTTCAATAAAGGATTTATATTGGACATTACACCCGTTTATACCGCTTTTATCTCGGGATCGAACGCGAGTTTTCAGTAATGTAAACACGCCTTCAAGTAGATCCTTACAAGAATCTTTCGGGTCATTTTCCAGGTCAATCGGTCTCCGATTTGTTCCACAATTTTTAAAATATTCTATTCTATTTTTTAAATGAAAAATAAAGGAAAATTTATAAAAAGAAAAAGGAAAAGCGACAAGATAGATGTCTGTGATTAAGCTGGTAAAGAGTTATAGGTAAAAGGCAACTGCAAAAAGGTCATAATATAAGATGATCAATAATAAATTGATAATATGCCACTATCAACAGGGTGTTGTTTGCACTTACAATTTAGTTGTAGTGTACATATTATAACTGAAACTCATTTATCAAGTTGGAGCAGAGCAATCACACATGAGGAAAGGGTGCATAGCGTGTAAAGGAAAATACCACTATGTGAACTATAGAAATTGAGTTGTAAGGGTTAGAAAATCAACGCGAGTGTTCTATAGGATATAGTGTCCCGAGCGGCCGAGTGGCATTCTATCTTGCGAGGGACGCTATATCCCATAGGTCACGAGCGATTGGTTTATTGCGATTGTTTCGATTGGTTTATTGGTAATACACTGTAAGGTTACATTTTTTTAAATTAAAAGACGATAAAATAGTGTAGAACGAATTGGCTTGACATCTCTATCGTCGTTGTTGGTTTTATCGATTTAATTACAAAAATTCACAGAGAATTTGTGCATTCATTAGTAGGTTCTACTTTGTCATTAGTATGCTCTATGAGATAGAGCATACTAATGACTATATAGAACCACTAACGAATGCAGAAATTCCCTGTGAATACTAATTTTATCCCACAATTTCCCTGTGCTTCAAAGCCCCCGCCATTTTACATAATTTAAAACAGTTTATGGAATATAGGGCATCGGAATTCTGGACGTTGATTGGCTGAGTGGGTGTGATCATGTTCTAATGTATGTTTTTTAATATAGGTGTGGCGCCAAAGGAGCCCATTTCCTATATTACTGCTGTTAGTGACCGATTCTATCTTGTATTGAGCGCTCAAAATGAACAAGAAACCTTTACTATTTGGGGGCTTTTCCTTAATCTTGTAGCACCACGTTCGTTCGTTCGTTCATTCATTCATTCATTCATTCATTCATTCATTCATTCATTCATTCATTCATTCATTCATTCACTCACTCACTCACTCATTCATTCATTCATTCATTCATTCATTCATTCATTCATTCATTCATTCATTCATTCATTCATTCATTCATTCATTCATTCATTCATTCATTCATTCATTCATTCATTCATTCACTTTATTTCCTCATTTCAATTTAAATATAACATTACATCTGAAATATTTGTTCCACAAATGATTCCACACACCGCTGATAAGTTGTTAGTAAACACTGCTATAAGCCAAAATTACAAAGAAATGGAAAACACTGTTATGATTGATGATCTAAATTAAGATGATGCAGAAGCTGAAATGTCGGAAACATTCAGTTAAACTGCATGTTAAAGTATGCGCTCAACTTCATCTTCACGAAGTAAACACCCCATGCGCTATCCTGTTCCACAAATCTGCCACACTATTGAAACGGGCCATAATTCTGAAAATATTCTCTGTAGAATATTTTTTCAGCCGTTAAAACTTTCCGACGGGTTTACCTTCGGACCAATTTTGTCGAAAATTTCTTAAGTGAACAAAGCAACAGTATCTGACGCAGTCAATAATTAAATGAGCAACTTTTTTGAAAACTGAGATTAATTATCACTAAAACGCTGCCATCTTGGATGACGTCATAGCCCCCAGCGTCACTATTTCAATTTCTTACAGATTTTAATCTTTGCAGACGCTATCTGTTATAGGTTTGGGCTTTTAAAAAAGATCTATTATTTCAAGCTATCTATTATAGGTTTGGGCCTTTCAAAATATCATAACAGCGAAAACCCAGAAGAGAACTCCCCTCCACCGCACTCCTCCCCACCCCCCACCCCCTCCCCTTGTACCGCAAGGGTCACTGCATGACTTTTCTTTTACTCCTCAGGTGGCAAAGATTTGCGAAAATAAATAGTGTCGGTACTGTTTTTTTTTTTGTGTATGTTTTTTTTCTTTTCCGGGATAATTTTCTGGAGCTGATTCAGCTATTTTCAAGCAAATTTTCTAATTGAAAAAACTACTGAGTCAAGTTAGCGTTTAATTAGAAGAAGAGTTGTTTTTGACGCTGAGTTTGTATTTTAGGGGACAAAAGCTTTCTTGATTGTATTAATTTAGTATCAAAAGGTCTCTAGCTAAAAGCAATAGCAAAAAACAATGACTAAGCCGATCGAGAGCTCGCACGGCCATTTTTCTTGTGGTACCGTGTGGCACTAAAATTTTGCGGGTTCTAGTGTTTGCGATTTTTGCGGGTTTTTTTTCACTATCCGCGAAAAAAGTTCCCTCTAAAAAAATTTCCCGCAAAAATCGAAATTATATACAAACATCGCCTTTTCCATGTAATATAAAATCATGTTGGTGTCCATTTAATTAAACCGTCTCTTTCGTTCAGAAGCAAAACGAAATTAGAAAGAAAAAACACTCAGAAATAAAACGATGAAATTGCAGTTGGTCACTACAAGCTGTAAAGAAAAGGATCGTCTGAAGGTACTCCACTGAGTAACTGATAAAGGTGTTACACATCGCACGTTGTTCACCTCGATTGTTTATTTGTACTTAAAAAAACAAGAATGTTATATTTCACATTAGTATAATTTTAATGCTATATTTACCGAACTACCCGGTGAATATAAAATTTCAAGGCGCGGCTGCTAAGCTAAGTTACTTTTTTTCTTGTGTTGTTTGTCAAGTTTTAGCTCGTTTTATTTTACTTTTTGATGTCCACATCTCAAAATTATCCTAAAACAATTATTTTCCTCAGGATCAGTAAATGTTGGCGAATATTTACCTCGCCTTCGGCTCGGTAAATATTCGCCAGTACTTAGTTCGCCTTCGGCGAATAATTGTTAAATAGAAGGCGACTTTCTGAAATCACAAAAACTAATTCCCAGCAAGAAAAGCCACTTTTTGCCAATCGCAAAAATTAGTTCCCGCAAAACACAAAAAATCGCCCATTTACAAAATTAAACTCCCGCAAAAATTTAGTGCTACACGGTAATCCCACGCAAATTTGCCCGTATCCATGCGATTTCAGACGTCGAGAGTTACGCAATATTTTTAAAAAATAATATCATATACAAAGTCCAACCAGTACTACAATACGGGCGATTGGTGCGCAAAGAATCCTCTGTGATCTTTGGAAGGATTGACACAAAGAAAGCGCTTGGTACCAATGTATGCAGGTCAGTTCATTGTTATGCTAATTTTTCCTCTTTCTTTCCGGTTCTCAGAGCAGTAAACATGTTACATATCATGGGTTTGCGTACACCCCAAATTTACGGTCCCCTTTTTCAGATTCTGGTTCTCGATTCCTTTATTTTCCTTTACCGATTCCTCTTTTCTTTTAGCTTACACTTACCCACAGGTCATACGAATAGTGCGCCACTTTAAGTAACCACGGCTATTCAAAAATATTCTATCCTAATTGTGCTTAGATGTCATATGATACAAAGTGTGACCCTTGAACATAGAGAGTGCCTGAGATCACCTAGCGCCTAGCGTCATATGATTACTATGATTTCTGAGGAAAGAATGGCGCGGTTGCCGGTTATTTGTGTTGAGCCACTATCTTCCCTCGTTGACGAGAAAGTCAGAATCCTTGTATCGGGACTTGCACCGAATCAAGCTGTTACCCTTGAAGCCAGAATAGTGGGCGACAAAAGTGAAGTGTTCGAGTCGCACGCTTATTACATCGCAGATAAAAATGGTGACGTTGATGTTTGTGCTGACTCTTCCTTGGGAGGAACTTACAGCGGAGTTAAACCCATGGGTCTGCTATGGAGCATGACACAGGCACCAGGACAGAGAAAAGGACTTCGGCTTTTGAAGAGAAATGTTACCAGACCGTATAACATCGAAGTGAACTGCTTTGATGGTCACGTGACTCTGCACAAAACATTACTGCAATCGCTATCAAGCGCGATATTTCACAAGTTGTACGTGGCGTATGACATCGTCTCGAGCTATTTTGGTGGTCATGTAACTCCCCACGAAGCATCACCACTGCAGCCGTTGTCAAGCGCGACATTTCAGAAGTGGTACATGGCGGATGGAGTGGAGAGGATTGTTCTGAAGGAAGAAAGGTTTCGTGGAACTTTGTTCATTCCGCCTGGAGATGGCCCTTTTCCAGGTTAGTCTACGTACCTGAATTGGGTGGGGGTGGGGGGGGGGGGGAATCACCCGTTCAGGTCTGAAAAAGGTTTTAAATACAGTTTGGGTTTTATGCTGAGCCGTACACCCTATCCAAAGTGGTTATGGGGAGTATCCCTCCGGATATGAGGTGGGGGAGGGGGGGGGGGGAGGGTCAATGGGGGTTAGACTCTTAATCCTTGTCATTGAAAACTTGTCATTCGCTTTCGGTTTGGTTTTTATTTTGTCTTTGTTTGTTTGTTTGTTCTTGTATTTTACACTATCCTCTTCAACGTAGATCTGTCTGTTATAGGAAGGTATAGAAGAGAGCGAATTTGTGTCAAAGGAATTTAGACTACAAGCAGTCTTCCTTTTTCGCCTGAAAAGCACACGTGAGCGAGCGCGAAAATCACTATAAGGTGGATTTCCGCTGACGTGATGTTTATCACCAAACGTTTTAAATTCCAATCACCTCTCAGTCTTTGAACCAAGAAACCTTTCTCTTATAGCCGATTTCACAATTCACTGCTATGTACAAACCTGGATATTTTAAACATAATTCGCCCATTATGGTTCTCCCATAATCACGAAGCGCTGAAGGAAGGAGTTAGTATTTCTTCTGCAAACTCATTTCATGTGCAAATTTCCAGAATTATCTCGGGACCATGGGGGTCATGATCTGGCCATGGTCACGAAATAAAGATAAGAATTTAAGCATAAAAGGAGTGTACGGAGAAATTACTAACTTGCTGAGATATAAACAAGACCACTGAACCGGGAGGTCTGCAAATCATAGCCGGAAATTCTTGGGTATACATATAGCAGTGAAATAAGCCTACGTAGCAAGCGTTTCCGTAGGGCTTTCCGCAGGTTTGAAGCATTCTTCGCTTGTTGGCCGCGGGAAAGTTGGGGCGAGCGCCAAAAAGTGCCTTCCCTCCCCGTCCCCCCTCCTTCCATTTATTGCACTCTCCCCAATTTTCGGAATAACCTACTGAAAAGCTTGCAACGCAGGCTACAGCCAAGTAGGCTGAAAACATCCAATCAAGGAGTTCAGGTTCACTTATAACGGTAACTGAAATCCTCCTTTACTCGCGGCTCATCACGTGCGCGTCACGTTTCCACGCCGCACGCGATTTTCGTGCTCGCTCGCGTGTTCTTTTCGCTCGACTTTCACTAAGCGGAACGAGAGACTGCTCGTAGACTAGTTTCTTTGGTCCGGCTTCCTACAAGTTCGAAATGATTGCAAGTGTTATCAAATTGGTCATGTTTGCTAAAAAAACTTGAGTCTAATAAATCGCAGCCACTGCGAGGAATAATTGTTTGCGACGATAGGAGAACGCAACCCTAATCCCGGCCGGAGTGAAATCGAGATTTTCTCTGTAGTGGATGGATAGATGGACGGACACCAATTTAGCCCCCGAAGATTTTTGCAGGGGCATAACGTCGGCCGGGAACTGGTGTATACTTTGACTCGCTTTTCATGGAACCAAATGACCTCGCTTTCATATCCAAAGGGGTCTTTGTTGCCGAAGAAGCTTGTTTCGAACGAGGGAAGTTCCAGGCTCGAAAAAGCAACCTTTCGCCCAAGTTATTGTAAATCCTTGATCGAAGTCTTAGAGAAGTATGCAGTTCGCCGTTCAGTTGGCATTCTAACCTTCTCGCCTTCGATGAAGAACCACTCGGCATGCAACATTCAAATTTATATGTCCGTGAAAGAAACACTCTATTTAAATTTACTTGATACTTAAATCATTTCTCTCTCGAACAATGCCTTGGCGAGTCACTCTCGAAGTTTTGTGTAATGTCCGTGCTGCCACTTTTAAATTTAGAAATCGCGTTGTCAGCTTATTTCGGAAATCGACGTTTATCAACGAAGCCGCGAACTAAAAGAGGTTGAGAGGACCATTGTGCGAATATTTTTGGAGGTTATCAAAGGTAAAGAGTTCAGCGGTAGTTGTAACATTTCAGTTTAATTCTGTATTTACATGTGAAACTTTCGATAAGTACATACAAGCGGTCATGTAACTAAATAGGTCCGCCTGAAAAATAGCATATGTCACGCAACTTTGTTATTTTAAGATTTACATGTATTTCGTATCTGACAATGTTCGATTTTCTATTGAAAATATATCAACTGATAACAACCGAGGGTCGAGAAAGATAAGAAAGCTGAGCAGACTCTTTCTTTCCCTAATTTCGGTGTCGACAAGGGTTGCAGTCGAACGCACTCCACTAATCTGTGCGATTACTAGTATGTAAAAGTAGTATAATATTTTGTGGGTAGAAGGAGTCGAAGATGAAATTGATCCTTTGGCCCCTCTAATTTGAATTATGAAACCTTTGTGTTTCATCGACAGGTTTACAACTAGAACTGAGCCACCTTACCCGAGTCGAGAAATACGAAAGCTGCTAAGCAGTACGTTCCTGTGGTACTGTTTATAATGCTGCACAAGGTGGTTCTAGGTTTCTGTCGAATGAAATCCCAAAGTGAGACCATTTAAGAAAAAGCTACTGGACAGTACTTTGCTTTTCCTTTATTGTGATGTACAAGGTGGTTGTACCTTTGGAGTCTTTGGTTAGTCCGTAAGGTGCTAGTCTCATAGGGTCGTCACGCAACGCTCCTCCCCACTAGTGGGGAGGAGCGTTACGTGACGACCCTAAGAACGGCTGCGTAGGAGACTGGTAAGATGCTGGTGTTACCGTTTTAGTTCTAAGCGACATTAATGTGTGACCATTCAGCAAGCAGAGTCACATGTACATGCAGTCGTTGGCTTTCAGTCTTGAATTCAAACGTGAGAACAGTATCGCATGAACCATAGGGGGTGGAGGATGGGGCAAGGTTAAAAAGCAAAGTCCAGTCTCCTTTTCGGTTGTTATAATAAGTGAACTAAGTTGGATCATGTGTTATTGTGGTTTTGTTCTATATTGTTGTTGTTGTTGCAGGTGTAATAGATTTACTCGGTGGGGTTGCTGGCTTGAAGGAGTTCAAAGCATCGCTGTTGGCTTCCCATGGCTTCGTAACCCTTGCACGTGACTATTTTACCCCTGATGAGTCAGGAAAGGTTCCACCATTTTTCGAGCTGGAATACTTCGAAGAAACAGCGGATTGGTTATCCAATCACCCCAAGGTTTTACCAGGTGGTATCGGAGTGCATGCTATCTGTCTAGGCTCCTGGATTGCTCTCCTGTTAGCAAGCTTTAGAAGCGACGTGATAAAAGCCACCGTGGCAATATCCCCTGTGTCATTTGCCACTTTTACTCCTTTTAAATACCGAGGAATATTATCAGAGGTTTTACCTTTTAATAAATGGAAACTTTACCCTACTCTAGCCGGCTGGGTATTCCGCAATGGCTATCCGGCCGTCACGGAGGACAATGGCTCAGATTCTAAATATTCTGCCATAACTCCTTGTGAAAACATCTCCAGTCCCGTTTTGTTAATTTATGGCAGTGATGATCTTAACGTGAATTCTGACTTCTCTGCTAAGCAGGTGTACGAGCGAATGAAACAGAATGGCAAACATGATTTGTGCTCTGTGTTATGTTATCCCGGTGCGGGACATCTCATTGAACCCCCTCACATCCCTTTTTGTTATTCATCATATACTGGACGACATCTTTATATGGTGTGGGGAGGTGAGGCGATGGCGCATGCTCAAGCGCAAGAGGATGCTTGGTCAAAGATTATAGAATTTTTGAGGACAAATCTTTCAGGTAAAACTTGAAAAGGAAAACTTTAAAAGGTATTTTAAAATCAGCATTTGTGTTTGTGTATCAGTATTTGTATTTGTGTTTTTTTTTTCAGTATCAGTATTTATGTATCAGTATTTGTGTTTTTGTTGTTTTTTTGTTTAATTTTGTTTTCAAGAAATATTCAAATACTTAAATGACCAGGACTGAGCTTGTCCTTGTCAGTTCTCACTATTTGTTAAGGCCTAGCCTGTTACCGGATCTCTCACACTTGGAGTGAGGAGTTAAAGTTTGTCCTTTGTTAATATAAGTTTATAAATGCTTAATATTCGGTGAGACTGCATTTTAATATAAACTCATCTCTAATAGTTGAGTATAATTTTTGCAGTTGAAAAGAGAATGAGTTAGATCTTCGATTTGGTTACAACTGTTAAGGGGCCATTAGAGCTAAACGCCACGTTTTAGGAAGCTTGAGCACTTAAACTTGTTTACCTCAAAGAGATTGAATTTGATCCGCAAACTTCCTTATTAATTTGTAGTTCGTGCCGTATTAAATGTTTGAGAATTTTTTGACAAAGTTTAAAATGTTCTAAAGAGAGGAAAAAAGGGCGGGGGAGGGGAGAAGGATTTTAGGAAATTTTGGCGGAAAGAGAAAATTGGAGATTTGGTGATTGCAAATTTAAATTTGAAGTTAAAGTGCTACTATGATCTAAAATTCACCTTCTCTTTTCTCTTAAGTTTTCGAAAGTATGTCTGTTAAGTAATCACCATTCCAAAATTTACGCTCAAATTCCAAAGGGAACTACGATTATTTTAGCCGTAATTTTCGGGTTCCCTTTGCCGCCATTACTTGATTCAAAAATGTCCGTGAAGAGTTGGGTCGAGTTGGTTCGAGAGCACCGTGACGTCATGTTATCATCCCATTTCTATCAAACATGGCCGCTTGACTTGGCTGAAGGCCGATCTCGCATAAACAAAGCTATATCTTTATGTTGAAGTGGTTGTAGAGCACGATTTCAGGATAAAGCTCTCTACACGCACACGAGAAGATATCAGCTGCTTAGCTGTTTTCCCAATGGGGAAAGAAACAGTCTCAAAAACCGGAATTTCGATGCACAAATCGTTTGCTGGTATGAACTCATCATTCCGATTAGATATGTCTGCATGAACTGATTTGTCTCTCAACTTCAGGAGAATTTCAGACGCCGAGTACGGGCAACATTTATTTGAGGACCAGTCTTCGAGGTTAATTTAAAAAATTGATTAGAACGTTTCAAAAACAATTCCGGCCAATTATTTGTTTACACTTCGATGTCCTTTTTTCACTCCTTCCTCGGAATGTGGTGAAGTCGTCGCTCTATATTACTGTGATCGTGATCACTTTTTGCCCTATATCGCTGAGATCACGTCTTCGGCTCTTTAGTTTCTAAAGTTTTATTTCAAGCTGACAAAGTGAATGAAAAATTTCATGTCAGGTTAAGAGTAAGCTATAGGGAAGATGGAGATAGAGAGAGAGGGTACCTTGATAAGTTCTAAACTGTCATTTTGATCTAGCTGAGAAAGTAATCTTTCACCAAATGTAAATGCCATGTAATTTATTAAAGTACCATAATAAAAACAGAACTTATCCTTGGCTATTTGTTCATAATAATTTGTGCTTGTTGTGTCACTGCACATGCTAAAATGAATATTTCAAGGTTTTAAGCCTTGGCACTCTTATTGCACTTATTCAAATACAACAATGCTGTACATACTAGATTTAGAACAAGGTAAATATAAATAGGATGATATGTATTGTCCTTGAAACAGAATAATGAATTTTTTTACCATTGGGCTACTTTTTAATGTAGTCAAAGCTCTCCTTGCGACCACTCTGGTAAGCAACTGGCTCTAGTTACAACCATGATTGTTAAACCCTGTTTGATTTGTCTCAAAGTCTGTAATCAAAAGCTCTCGTAAGCAACCGCTCCCGTAAGTTACTGCGACGACTTCTGTGAAATACCGACTGGTCTTTTCCGTTGTTCTTAAGTTCACATAAGCGACCACTCAGTCAACGCTTCAATAAAAGAATTCACCTCTATGTCAAATCTAGAGTAACACACAACAAAAGCGCTAATGGCTCGTTGGCCTGTACTTTCGCACGCCTCTTCTGTGATAGGCAATAATAAATAATTTAATATTATTTCTACAATACTGTTAATAACCATTAACAAAACCCAAGCTTTGTGCTTAAAGCTCTGGTAAGCAACCACCCTTTATAATGTTTGTCTTATCACGTGGTCGCTTTCAAAAGCCCATTCTCATAAGCTTTCAGCTCCAGTTGTGACCACTTTTCTGAATTCCCAAGGCAGTCACTTATGAGAGCTTCGACTGTATTAAAGCCAGCAAAACAAAGGGAACTGGTGCTCTGCCCCTCACCAAAACATTACTAATTAAAAGCACCTAAATATACAGGTTGATGGGTTTCTCACATCATTTTCTGCTGATAAGGTTACATGAAATGCCCATTTACAGTGTGACCAATGCTACCAGGGCCATCAATTTAATCAAGGTGCCTTGTTTGTCTAACACAGTTGTTATGCAATACTGTTAAAATGGAGGAGCTGAGGTCCCTGACTAGTTTGTACACAGTGAAAACTAATCAAATGGGACAGCAGCAGCTTAGCTTGTGAGCTTTCACAGATTGTCTCTGCAAGCCCTACCATTAGAAGTGAAAACACTAAACAACACTTCAGTGCCAGGCTTAGTGGACACTACTGAGACCCTCACCTCAGGCATTCCGTTGAGAAAGTGGGAGAAGCAAACACCAAAGTATTAGGCTGGGAGAGCAGAATTTCAACATCTGAAGTTGGAATGTTGTACAAGTCAGAAGGGACTACTGAGCTTTTTTATATTAATGATGGGTCCCTAATGATTTATTGTAAGTAAATGTCTGTACACTATTAAAATTGTGAGACACCTACTTAGCCATGTATGCCAACCAGGTAAGTTGCCACTTTGTTACTAGTGCAGTCTTCCTATTGAATCCTTTTCAAGCACAAGTCATGTACAGTATTTGGTTGTGAATTTTAATTACCCTTAAGTCTGTTGTGACCTCTTGTATTAAACCAATCAACTGTGTGTGAACTTGCTGGTGTGTGAAGCTATCCTGGTGATATTAGAGTGAACTGGAAAATACTGAAAAAAAACTGTTTAAGAAACCATAACTCTTTTCCTCAAAGCACAGGAATCTATCAGGTGTAACAACAAATAGCAAGTAAAATAGTCAAATATACAACTGGCAATCTGGTTTAAAGTAAAAATCATATTAAAAATTCTGACAGCATACCCATCCCTGATATAGATTTATGTTTAATTATGTACTTCAAGGTTCAGCATCCTAATGCAAACTCTCATGTCAGTTTGGGAGAACTCAAGACTACACTGTAACACTGATTGATTACAACAGCTCTTACAGACTCACTCGTGTTAATTTGCATCTGGATGTGTACATGTACATGTGAACAGTTTTTTCATTTGGGTTTTTACTTTGTGGTTTGGTCTGGTAGTAAATACACAAGAATGCTGATATCTTGGAAACAGGTTGACAAAACATTTTATTTTAACATGCTATAGCATGGAACTGACCTACAGTATTCCCCACTTATTGTATAAATAGTTGGATATTTACCAGGCATAACCAAAAAAAATACACAATTGAACACACACTTAAATATTATACAGCCTTGCAACAAAATTATTAAATTGTGATCAGCTGTAAGCTGAAGTTAATTGCAATGATTTTACTCATTGAAGAAATAGTCAACAAATTCTTGCATAACTTTTCTGTAAAATCTGACCGATAACAGTGAGCAATACAGAGAAATTACAGAGCTCTATATGCTGGGTAAAACTGTAAAGTCATAACAATTTTACACGAGCTCTGATTTTTGGCCAATAAGCTTATTACGAAATTCGAAGTCAGAGGAAATTTTAACGCAGAAAAAAGACATAACAGTAGAAGAAAAGTGAAGAAAACTAAATGCGGTTATGCCTACTAAGTAGTGACGTCTACTTCGCCGGCAAATTCAGTTCCTGTTCTTCTTCAAGAGCCATGTTTTCTTCGTACGCCGTGGCTTCTTCCAGGTTGCGACTGGCTCTAAATCTTCATATTACGCGATGAAATTAGCCCCACTGTCTTCTATATCACTGGTGTTTCGTTCTAACGAGAAATTATAATTATGCTTGACATTTAATACATGATGACGTTACAATGCCTTACGAAATTAATTACTAAGATCATTGAAGAAAAACTACCTAGTCGCAGACTTTGAGACACCAATGGGTACGTAAATATTGTTCTGTATTTAAGTATACTGAACCCTGGCATTTATTAACCATAAATTCTGACCTGTTAACAGATTTCGAATTTACTCTTCTGTGAATGAGATGATTAAATAAAGAGTGAGTAATTTGGAACCTTGGCAATTGATGCGACTAGCGAAACAACTGCTGCTCGCGTTAAAACTCAATTCGGAGCCGTCTTCCGAAGAAATGGACGAAGAACTTGAGCGAAATGACATCGCAAACTTGTATTTTGTGAGTTTGAGACTGCAGATCGCCACAGCTAAAATATTTTGATGATAACATGACGTCATGTGACGTCACTAGGAGAAAGCCGCTGAAAGAAATTTGTAGGCTCAAGTAGTTGTTGTTTCGGTAATGGCGGACCTAATTTACACACTTTTCGGCGGGTTTTTGAAGGGGACTGTTTTGTCAGGTTGGTCAGAATTACATTTTTTCCGGAAGTTTTAGGTCTGAACATTAACTTCGGGCCCAAAAATCGCGTTTAAAAGAATGTAGATTTTCGTCGCAGTAGCACTTTAATAATTAATAGACGGATACCAGACAGTCCGCTACCAACCCAAGGTGCTCATGTGCCCGTTAGTGGACTAACAGGTTTTGTGTATATCCTTTTTTCTTTTTTTTTTTATTTCTTTCATAAATCACCCCTTTTTTGTTTTTCACAAAATTGCCCTGAAAGCCCCCTTAAACGGGCAAAGTCTTTTATTCCTAGATGTAAAAAAGATAGAAATCCGATAGAAAATTGAGGTTGGTCAATTTTGGGCTTCACTACTTTCGAGAGATTGCCACTTTCAGAACTTTAAGGTAAATTGCCTCCATCAAAATAAACAAGGTGCCACGCTCGTTCAGAATGGCTGTTGAGAGCCAATCACCAAAAACGGCGCTTATAAAAGTTTGCTCATATAACGCCCGCTCTGTTTGGTTGTGTACTCCGTTTTATAGATGAGGTTATGTAAACACGGGTAGCTAAAACGGTATAACGTCGTGAATCACGTTAGGGTTTACTCCGTATAAGAAATAGAACACGACTGTTTGGGCTTATAGAACCTGATGTAAACATGAGAGGCTGAGTGTGGAGCAGTTCAAAACTACTTATGTAAATCCTCGCCTACGCCTAGGGTTTACGTAAACTTTCGAATTGTTCTAAACTCCTTATCGTGCATGTTTCCGTGCAGGTTATGTTAGCACAAAGCGGCCGTTTTCTGTTTCCTTACTAGAAACATGAAAAAATAATTTTGCGATTTTAAGAAACGAAAACTATCCTTCCTGGTGTCCATATGATATAGTAACAATTACCGTGAAAGTTTGGGAGGCTTCGTAACTGCTGTAGAGGTGGAGCCTTCGGCTTGTATTTCTCCCGGAGGGGGGGGGGTACTCCCTTATATAAGCTATATGCATGCTTGCGCGGCGCCAAAGGGTATGGTTGTTGAGCCTTTTTGGTCTAAAATAGGGTATAGATTTTGACCATTTTAGTCTGACATAGGGTGAGGTTTGTGCACTTTGATATGGGATCTGGTATGGTTCTTACAAGAAGCTATCTTTTTATTAATTTTCTTCTCCAAAGAACTGAGGTTTGATTAACGTTGGGAATTTGAAGCCCTACTCAAATGTTTATGCAAACGAAATAGGGTTAGGGTCTGGTCTGAAATAGGGTATCAAATGTTGGGTCAGGTCTGAAATAGGGTAGGGAAAATCACATATTTTGGTCTGAAATAGGGTAAGGGTTTCCAGAAGCGCGCCGCACACCCCCACCCAAATCTTCGGGAAGTAACCCCTGGGGTATTTCTCGAGCATTTCGTACTCCCATAGACTTCCACTCATGTTATCAAAAGCACGACAGAAAATCCTACAGTTTTATTTTGTTTATTATCATACTAGTGATTAAAGGGTCTCAAAATCTGAAGTGCTCTAAGATCGTCTGATATTTTTAAAATAGTCTTCAAACATGCTCTCAAAACATTTTTATTGAAGACCAGCTATTATAATGATTACGTATTTTGATGACACATTGTAATGGTTATGTATTGCATTGTGATATTGCAATGATTTCGTAACAATCCGTAACTTACGTGTAATTACGGGGATCACCGCAATGCAAGGCCTCCTGTTCTTCTAAAAGCTAAGTAACCTCACTGATTGTATTTATATGATTTGGTTTCTTTCAATACATTATTTTTTTTTCGCTTATGTTGGATAACAATAAATATTTAAGCTGAATAAAATAGATAAAGTGTAACTTAGTCTGTTTTTTCTACATCTTCGAAGTTTTAAATTCACCAGTTAGTCATTCCCGGGGCGTTCCTGCGTTTAAGTCAATTAGTCCTTGGTAACAAATTTTCTAAACAGTAATTAATGTTTTCTACCTTATACTACCCTAGGTAGCAAATATTTAATGCATTTTACATTTCTCAAACCTCATTGTTTTTATCTTTTTCACAAAAGTTTTTTTTTGAGTATTTTTTTTATTAAGACAAAGATCACAGGATAATTATATTACAAATACATTACAATACACGACATATATTACGTTACTTAGCCTACTTCTGTCTTTTACAATGTTTTTCTTTTTGTTAATTTTACGCAATATTGAACTAACAAACAAAACATTTAAAACTAAATTTAGACGAGAAATAAAACGCAAAAAAGAGAAAAACGGAAAGAGAGACAAAAAGACCTTGTTTCATTTCTCAGGGGACTAGGAACAGTTCACAAGAGGTTACGAGAAAGACTTAATAGGATCCCATTTCTTTTGGTTAAAAGTGTTTGCCTTGTTTTCTATTTCATTGACGTGTTTCATATATCGTAAAAAGTCGTTAAGTTTTGGTGGAAATTCTTTATGCTTACATATCCAAATACAATATTTAGCAAGTAAGCAGCGGAAATTAATTTGAAGTTTGTATTTTGATCTATCTGGGTTTAAGCCCAACGCTGTGCCAAGTTCTAAGAGCGTTTCTTTCTCAACTATTTTGCGTGACTGCAGCCATAAGGAAAGACTGATCCAGAAGGACTGAATTTTCGGGCATTCCCAAAGCAGATGTACACGTGTTTCTGTCTCTCTTTGACAGAAGGTACATTTCTCGCTATTAACGAGTCCAATTTTTTTCAGAAAGTTGTTAGTCGATATTCTTAACAAAAAAGACAGCTGCATACTCAAGGTATCAGATCCTTTTATCAAAGAAATTTTTGAAATCTGTTCAGAAGTGATTTTCGAACAAACAGTAGTGTCAGAGGACCACTTTCTTTCATCACCTCTAAGGTACAACGCCTGATAAGAATAGAAAACAAACCAGTTTTCTATAAAGACTGGCACGCTAAGGGAGTAACAAAAGTTAAACATTTAATGGACGACTCTGGCAACTTTCTTTCACAAAAGTATTTGTAGTACTAGTTCCATATAGTTTTCAAAAGTATTTGTCTCTATTTAAGCAACCAAGAAAGTTAAAAAATTAGACCATTGTTTTGCGTAAGCTGCAAACACGTTTAGGGCAAAGCCTACCCCGCCCCACCCCGGCCCTTAAACACCGTGCAGGCTTACGATGCAAGAATGCCCAGGAAGTCTCTAAAGTATTCATGCGTAAGTCAACAAAAGGTTTTGTTGCACTTTGCGTGGCGACTTTTCTTGATGACAATGTCCGCTAAATTACACGAAGTAGTTTTCCTCTGCCCCTTGTAGGGAACTTTCATATACAGCGTATTTATAAAGTCTTCCAGAGTCAGACGACTCCCGGAAACGCTCTACACCTGTAGCTTTCTACATAGTCATAGATTGGCCTTGGTTAGAGACACATCATTGAAAGACTCCACGATCTAAACAATAGTAACAAACCAGTCCTGGTTGACTAGAACTGAGGACAACTTATTTATGGTTTACTTCACTCTCGGCCTTTGGTCTTGTTGTCTCACGAGAAAACCAGGATTCAATTAGTCTGAAATGTGAGCTCTCTTCTCCCATTTCATACTGGGATTCAATGTGAAAGTTATGCGATTGTCCAGTCGCAAATCTCATTGAAAGTTAATTCGTGCGCAGACAGTTTTTATTCAGTGTGGCTTCCCACTTTAAGTCCTCCTGCTTCAAATAGTGTTTTTAAATAATGTTTTAAGAGACATAGGTCTTAGATACTCGTTGTCACATTTTTTTGTAGATCCACCTTGTATAGCATAACAAACCGTGAGCACCATTGGAATTGTGCTGTCCAGTGGTATGTCAATCAATCAATCAATCAATCAATCAATCAATCAATCAATCAATCAATCAATCCTTTATTAACGTGGTCAGCACGCTTAGCTAAAAAGCTAGTTTACAGGTGCGCCACGAAATAAAAATACAAAATAGAAAAATAAAAACTTCTTGGAAGTGTATAAATTAAGTTAAGCTATAATTAAGAATGACCACGTGTCAACGGCCACGTTGGGTATGTGTTGTCAACGGCCACACAGATTTCATCTACAGTCCTCAAAAGGTAGAAACGCTTTACTCAGCGTAATAAACAGCAAAGTATCTCAAGAAAGAAGTGCTTAATGGATTTCACTTTAACACGGTCACGTTTTAGGAATTCATCAATAGCAAGAACGGTTTCGCAACTTCACTGGGGAATGACGGGGTACACTACACGTTCGTTTCCCGTTCTACGTTTGGTGACGTGGTAGGTGATAGCGAATGGCGGTAGGAAAACGATGTATCTGCTTTGCGTCTCATGGGTTCCTGGCACAACCGCTGACAGTTGAAATATAAAATGTCTTTGAAGCGCTGCCGGAACTCTTCACTGACCAGCGAGTAAATGATAGGATTAGCTGCGCTGTTGGTCAGTAAAAGAACCGTGCAGATATTATACACAACCCAAATATACTTCACTTTGTTAACTTGAACAAACAGCGACACGAGCCTAAAAGCGTGAAACGGAAACATTGTCACAGCAAACGTTATAACAACGGGCACCAGAATCTTCAGCGCTTTCGTGTTTACATTGTCGAACTTTTGCTTTTTAGGGCTCTTATAGCTCCCGCACATGTTGTGGATTTTTAAGTGAAGCAGTTTGCTGGCGCGAATCTTACTGGCAATTTGTCTGTACGCCCAGAGTATCATGACCAGCGGAAGGATGTACCAGAGGACTGTGAGTGAGATGACATAGCTCTTGAAGGCCAGGTGACTGGGCCATATGGGCGTGCAATCCACTGTACCATTTTGTTTGTTTTCGATGAACTCCATGACAAAGTACAAAGGAACCACCATTGCCCCAAATCCTGCGATCCAGACACCCAGTATGACCCACTTAGCAGCTGATAGCGACCTGTACGCTGTCATGCCACGGACAATCGCTCTATGCCTGTCTAATGCTATGGCGACGATCGAGCCGATGGAGGCACTGTAGAAGATATCCGTAAATGGGTACAAGACCTCGCACACTATCTTTCCCAAGGGCCAGTGTAAAGGGTCAGCAGCTTTGACAAGAGTGAAGGGATAGCAGATCGCTAACACACCGATATCTGCAATCGCTAAGTTCAGAATGTACTTGTGTACAGCAGTTTTGTTGGCGCGATTTGCACCCGTTATAATTATTACCAGAATATTTCCCACAATTCCAATGGAGCAGATGATCGCACTTAAGCTAAGGCGAATGGTCTCGACATACTTCGGTTCCAGTTCGTCGAGTTTCGTCGTTGATCGGGACGTGTTCGTAATGTGGCTGGAATTGGCCATATTCATTGTTTTCGTAGAAGGTTAGTTACGTCTTGAAGTGGCCTTTACAATAACTTAGAGTTCGCCTGCTGTAACTCTGTAACTCTCTGTTTCACCTAGCCTATCACAAAAAATAAACACAATCAAACAGATTTCATTTTTGTCACAAGAATTGCTTTTTAATTATGATTCAGATTCCTCAATTACGGTCAAGAACTGGAGGTAAAAATAATAATAGTAATAATAATAATAATAATAATAATAATAATAATAATATTGAAACGTCGAACTGCTTTGTTGATTTTCAGAGTCTGATCAAAACCTACTGCAGTTAACTTTCACTTTGTTTTCCATTTCTTTTGTTCTGACTGGAAATAGACTGTCTTAAACAAGTTAACTGATAAGGCTTGATCAGAAAACCGCAGAAAACCGTAACTTAATCATCTGCAGTACTACAATACAGGAAAATAAATAAAAAACGCGTCCCTCTGAAGTTTGCGATGGGAATGGCGAAGTGAAATTATTGATCATAAGACCGCAGAAAGCGATAGTAAAACGCTAAAAATGAGTATCCAGGTCTGGTAGCCTGTGCGCAGGGACCTGTCCCTCTCTCTAGTTTTGCCATGTTTGTTTTGCTCTTTCGCTCACTCAGATAAGAAGTTCGCCAACTCGATAGATGACCATCTTGAAAGAGACTGCTAACAGTGTACAGTATCTCAGTTCATGGACAACTTATAAATTGTCCCGGAGAGACCAAATCTCGTTATGCTCTGCTTCGTCAATTGTTCTGGGGATAAAATCTCCCCCGTTTCAGACAAAAGGCAAAAATGTATGCCTAAATGAGGATCAAGATGATTTAAAAAACCGATGATACCCATTCGGGCAGCACGTACCTTTATATATAGGGCAGCGGCAAACTGGCAAATCCAATTTTAAATTTTTAATAGGTCGAATGCTGTCGGCAACAGCTTTCATGTAATAAAACAAAAACACTACTACATTGAAACGGTGAAGAATGCATGAAAGAGAACCGATGATGGCTATTTGCCAGACAAAAAATGTCCATGCACGGAATACGAAAGACAGCCTTTCGTGTGAGTAGCTTTCGTGTGAATACATGTAGCAACATTGCAGACATAAGGAAAAACAATTAGAGACTATAGAGTACTTAAAGAGTTTTTCATCTCATCAAAAAGTGCGTGTGTAAATGCAAATAAAATTGAACTAACTGGCTGTGAGTTGATTTTGCCCCTGGAGCCGGGAAAAGAGAAACTTCGGATCATCGCATTTGATTGCATGTGACTGATGATGTAACGCTGATTAGAAGGACGTATTCTGTATTCAGGACATTTGCACGCTACAGTAAATTCATAGCTCATCGGAGAGGAAATATATATGACATTTACAACATATTTCACCCCAACTTCAACTCCAGGTAAAGTCATATTGTCCAGACTTAAATCGGATTGAATTTAACCAGGTTTTAATAAAAGCATACATGAGCCAGAAAACGAGCTAAAACTAAGACAAGATGTTTGCATGACTTATGTCCTGTGTCGATGCTAGTTTTTTGTCGTTTGTCGCATTTGGGTTAGAAATTGCTTATCAGTACAAATAACGATGCATCATAACAAAAAAGGCCACTATCCTACCTCGCTTATTTTGTGTCACCGACACCGAAGGAATCCAGTCAACTGAGTAGTGACAATAAGTACTGTTTTGATCCTGTTGACGTGCAACGTACCAACCTTTTAAGAACTAATCGAGCAATTGTGAGTGATTTCTGGTTCAATGTCAAGCGTAAAATTGTTGTGGGTTGAAAAGCTCTTGAACGGCTCTTGAGATAGCCATTCATTTGAAGATCTGAGACTGATCCTATCGTATTATCTCTCTTTGAGTCACTTGATATCTCTCACTGAATCAATCAACACAAGACAAAAACTAATCGTTCGAACAGTTCGCCACTAGGGTGCTGGCTGTATGCCGCTGTAGGGTATTTCAAATTACACAAAACAAAAACAGAAGAAAATAGGAATGCAAAGTACGACACGAACATACCAGCAACTTTGGAGAGATGAACGCCAACCTGATGTGCAATATTGTTTGAATTGAACTAAAACGATTCTTCTAGCAAATCACAAAAATCTATAACCACAGCTAACCAAATACTATTAACACTTGAATGAATAGATTTCTCAGTGAAAAAGGATACTACAGGTTTTGTTGATTCCGTCGCAGACTTGTTTGTGGAATTTTATTGTGTTTATAAGTTTCTTTTGTTCAGCCAAAATACAAATGGCCGAAAGGAAGCAATTACCACACGAATATTTGTTCTGTCCTCATATGTTTTCTACCAGAAATACCGTACCAGGAATTTGAAGGCTCCTTCAAATTTCAAGACCCATAGTAAAGGCTAATATATGAGCGAGGCGTAATTAACAGGTCCCTTTGGAGAAAAAGAATTTACCTGGATAATTATGGTTCCGTCGTCGAAGTAGTTCGCACTTTGTCGTCTATTAAAAACACGCGCGAGCAGAATTTTGCTGTTTTTTGTTTACACTTCCGACCTTCCTTTTCATTTTCACCTTAAGACCAGTGTCACCCTGATTTGAGAGTTGTTAATGGACTCACTTATTTACATTACAAACACTTGTTTATTTTTAGCATGTCTGGTCACTGAGTACACGAACATATATGCAGCTGGCGTAGCCTGGAGAGTTTCGCCAAAGTCAGGGTAAATACAGGGGTTTCACTCAGTGGCTGTTTACCATTTGAACGAAAACTCCGGAAATTTCGGTTGGAATTTTTAAAGCAGAAGTTTATTAATTATAAGGTGCACAGATTCGTGTACTCCTGAAAATTCGGGACTACCTTTAGAGGTAGTGTTATTTTCCAGTGTGGAAAGGAACAAGCGAAAATTTCGCTCTTTTGACAACTCTCCCATCAGCCAGTCTCTTATCCAGGAGACACGTGCAGATTTTGAAAAGCCCTTTCCATCAGTTCAACGGTCATCCCAACCGATTGTTCCTGCATCCTTTTGATTCGATTCGTGCTCTTCGCGGTCTTTGATTGGTCTCCCCCCCCCCAAAAAAAAATGCTCGCACCATGCACGGGCTCTACCCAATCAGTGCATTGCAAGCACGCTTATTTTCAACCAATCAGGAGATAGAAACCCCGATCCAATCCACTGGCTTGACATTTCGTGTGTTTCGGTCTTGCAGATTTTTTCTCGACTTATGAGCTGTTAGGTGTAATGTCGTCTCTTTTTTTCGCGGTTTACGTAAGGTGACGTTCGACCATTATTTTATGACATTAAATTTAGACAAACTTCCGTCTCACTGTGACTATCTTTCAGTTCAGTAAGCGAGTGTGTTTCTCTCTGTACTCAAATAAAAATTAATACTGAATAGCGAAAAAGACAGTTGCATGCTTTGTTTTTGTTACGTTCCAGTGTTTTGCCTTTATTTTGTATTTTCACCATGGGCCAATATTTGTCCCTGTTGCTCCTATTTTTCGCAGTTAAAATACGATATTTGCACTGTTATTTTATCCAAGAGGAATGCGGAGAAATTACCAGGATGTTCAACACATGTTCTTTCCCCTTTATGTCAACTGTCGTCTATATATACAACCATTCAAATTTTTCTGATTCATTCTATGAATATTATACATGTCCAGTGGAGCCCGGCGTTACGAACAGCCCGTTTAATACAACCAGTTTATCTTGACAGCATAAAATACAAACGGCAAACTGATCATTAAAGCAGAGAAAAGTAGGAATGAAACAAAATACAAAACTTGGATATAAAATATATATTTAAAAATGGCCCAAAAATATTAACGTACAATAAAGAAACTATTTCGTAATTATTACAATGTATATGCAAGTTTTGGTTTATGTTTGTTTGATTCTTACTTTTTCTCTACTGCCGTTGGAGCAGACGCTGATTATATTTCAGTTCTGGTATCAGTTTTACTGAGATCAAGGTCTCAACTGTTCCGGCCTCCTCAACGATTTTAGAATCTTCAATTTATCTTGCCCCGAAGGATGGATTATCCAGTTTTTTGTTATCTCAAAATCTCTTATCCGCCCACCCGTCCGTCGTATTAGGTGAGGTTTACCCTTTCCGTAATACACGATGAGACTGTTTTGTAACCACCCGGGAGAGAAAAGGAATAAAGGAGTGAGCGGATAGATAATAATAATAATATTTATCCAGGGAGCCCACTCGCCTTGGCGGTTTTCAGTGGGGCCCTGCAAATTATAATAAAAATAAAAAATTAAAAACTAAGAAAAGAGATAAAAATTGATATTTCAATATAAAACTAATTTTAAAATACTTTAACAATTAGATAGGGCATAATTTACAAAGTTTTAAGCTTTGCCTCAAAGGAAGACAATGATTTGCTGTTTTTAATGTCATTGTCTAGGTTGTTCCAGTCCATAGAGGCTTGATAAATGAAAGTTTGCTTGCCCCAACTGGTACGTACGCGAGGAAGGTGTAAATCATTGCTTCTGCGAGTTTGATAAGAATGAAATCTACTATTGCGTCTGATGTCAAATTACAGATCGACTGTTTGCAATAAAGTTACTCGCTTTCAGTCAACGGACGCAATAAAGAACGAAACAAAAAACATTTCAAAATGCATGGGAACTACTGTTTGACGAAGAAAAAATTGTAGCTGGAGAATAAGGTTACAGTGTTAAAGATAACATTTGAAGATAAGAATCGGAAATTTCATCGTTTTTATTAACTACAAAGGAAGGCTCGACTTAGAGGCTTAGGTGAGATCTCTGTGAAGTGCCGGCCTAAAAATCCGCCATGTTGTAATCTCTTTATCGTTTTTAATAATGTCTAGCCGTGTCGCCCTTTTCATAAAACGCTCCACAGAGGTCCTCCCAAACAAAAATGTTTTATTTACCACCGCCCGACCGACACAATGTTTATATTTTCTTTTCTTTTTTCCTTTAACACCCTCTTTTAGAGATAAAAGGCAGTATAAAACGGGTGGCATTTGAACAGTACAAGATTTTCTGAGACCACGACTTGGACTACAACATAAAAAATGATGATACTGTATGTATCGGGATCTTTCCGTCTGAAATTGTCACCTTAAACTCAAAACGTTTTCTGGGTTCGACGTGATGTTAATGTAAAAAGGTCTTTTCATTGTAATAAATCAGTCATTTTATTTGGCATGCCTTGGCCGTTTGCCAAAGGGTCCCTAGATTCGAACTGCAAATGGGCAACAATGAATAATTTGAACTTCTCAACGAATCACCGAATTTGGAGTGTGCGACAACAGCTTAGACAAGGAAACCAGCATTTTATAATCGTATAATCATTTCCACTAACCATAAATCATTGTTAGCAAGGCCTTACCAAAAGGTATCTTGAGTGTCCCTTCTTGAAAGTGATTCTCAGGCGATTTTCCCCTGTTCTGTCTAGTACAGTGCTTCTCATATACAACTGTCGGCAAATATAAAAGTATACATAATTCGTATGTTTACTAAAGGTCTAAAAAGTGTTTCGAAATCAGTCCTTCGTTAAGTATCAAATGTCGCTTAGTGATCGTTTCCCCAGTGCGTTCTTCTAGGTTTTTCTTTTTAGGTTTTTTTCAGCTACGAATTCAACTCTTTTCACCTTTTCTAACTGAGAGGTGAATTTTTCTGAGACCTTCTACAAGCAAGTTCACTAATAAATATTACCCACAAAGGTGTGAAATCTTTTGCACCGCAGAATATATTTTGTTTGCAATTCAAATCTAGATGCTGAATAGCAGTTTTAAGTTTGGAAAAGTAATTCACGTTTATTTTTGAAAGCTGTGACGATTTTTTGAAGTTAATTTTCTCAAGGCAGTGTGTTTCTTTATGCTTCTGCAACAATTTCGTTAATAGCTAATATGACATGTAAGACACCAGTACTCGTAAAATCGCAATAAATAATACACTTTAATGCAAATTACGGTACTTAAGACAGTAAATTTTAATTTTGGAGCATCTTTTAATTAGTAAGTGTGAAGTTTCATGACAGCTTTTGCCTAAACTATCGATAGATCTACTAAACAAACAAATGTCAATACAAACTAGAGAGTCTTTAATTCTTATTCTATACAAAATTTCTATATTACTTCGTTTTTGATCTTTCTTTATGGAATTGCTAGCGCTCTAACGTGAATTAAGCCATTTTTGGTTACTGTATTTTATCTTGAAATATTTTTAGCAAAGATGTAGTATTAATTGGTAACTCAAATTGAGTATAGTTGCTTTTTTTGAGGTAAAAATTGCAAATGATTTCAGCCGGATTTCAGATACGAACAAACAAATGGCGTTCATCCTTCCCACTTCACACAGTTTCCGATTGTCTTGCGTAAAACCAGTTCATATCTATCTCCTTATGATTTTATTTCACGTTTGTAGTAAACCCAAGACATATGACACTCAGTAGGTTGGAAGAACTGAACTATACAAATTTATTGAAAAGAATGAATACATTTCATTTCACTCTTTTTTCCTTCAAAGTGCAAACCTTTTTTTCTTGGTTCTCGTGTTGGGCTTGATTTCTACTTTAATTTGTTCTTTTTTCCGTCTTTCACTTTTTATTCTTGTGACGTTTAATTTGAACTCGTTTCAGCATAAACTCTTTCCCGAAACATTGAATAAGTCTGTAAGTTACCGATTATGTTTGCAAGGCTAGGCTAAAAATTCTGCAGTTTTGTCAAATACCTACTTTGCTTCCGCAAACCGTCAGGATTCCTTATAATTAAACATGTTTCTGATATGTTTTTTGAGCTCTAACAGTATATATCACTGAATGTTAACAATTTAGTTATAATTTTTCAAGTAAAAATATTTAGGAGAGTCTTACCTTTTACGTTAGTGTGAATGTTTTCCAACCTTGTTATTTGATCGCTGTTCAGCGCGACATCACTTTCATAAGCATATCAGAAAGCTTTCAGTAAATTCTCAATCCTGCGTGAAAATTTTGAAAACAGTCAACTTTGGCCAATTTTGAAAAGGGATGAAGTTGCAAAGAGTGTTAGCCAGAACCAATTAAAATCTCCCCCGCCAAAACATCCGCCTAATTGGTTAGAATACAGCCCTACTTGTCGAGTACAGTATATAGTATACCATATACCATATAGTGCCATATATTATACCATATACCATAATGAAAGAAACATCGCCATTTCCGTTTTTAGTATTTGTCAGATTTGTTGAAACTTGTGACGAATAATAGCAAGTATAAACAGCATTTTCACGTCACTGCATAAGCTTCGCAGTTTGTTTTTCAATCGAGAAAAATGCACGAAAAGATCACTTATGATTTCTTTTTATGACACCGAAAGTAAAAAGGCGAAACATTTATGATTAGATGCAAAAATGGTAGAATTTTTTTTTACTGTGAAAGCATACAGAATAGTTTATTTCATTGCGGTTTGCTTAAATTTTTCAGACCCTTTTATTCAATTAAAAACGAAAGTGATGTACTTGTAAACCTAAACAAGGCTATGAAATGGTTCCATTTGTGTCATTTAGCGAGTCCGATTTTTAAATGTAAACAGGATAGTTTACTGAAAAATATCCGCTAATAAGAAACCTTTCGGAGAAGGGCGGGTAGAAATGCTTTTTATCCACCATAAAACTGCTATCTTTTCTTCTGGAATAAAAGAAAATGTACAACAAACGGCAACTTGTGAGAATTTTGAAACGTGGGAAACACCTGGCAAAACTTGCGGACACTATCTGTGGAAAATTCATCACCGATCCATTCACATTCTGAAACTGATTGATAATCAAACAGGGCACAATATAGGAAATTTTCTGCAAAGATACAAAATAAAGCCTAGATCTGAATCGAATATCATTACGAAAATTCCAGTCCATAACCAATATGTTTAAGATTTAATCGAGAAGGATCTGCCGATTACAATCAAATCAGGATCTGTTACAGATATTCTTGTTTTGCCACCAGATTAAAAAAATATCATTCAAGCTTTTTTGCTTGTATACGCAATGCAATCAGAGGAAATTACGTGGCATTCTGTATGACAAAATAAACCATTTACCACGGCTAAACAAAGCCAAAAAGATATTCAGTGTAGCTAAACGAAGAACGATACATATATAGATCTATAAGATCATTTGAAACATCCCAACACTGAGCGAAATTTCATAATGTTGCTTTTACATTGTTTGAGCCTGAAGATTCAAATCCTAAACTGTAACGATTCATATCAAAGCTATTGCGCATTTCTTTGCTGTTTGTGTCAATATTTTCCAAATTTAAAATTTTCTTTCCAGATTTCTACTTTGCCACTCAGGAATAAGAGTGAAAACGGATAGACTTACATCTCTCCGCGCTTTGTGAGCAAATCCGCCTGTTATACCTCAAAGTAGAATGCACATGATAATTTCTTTGCATCATAACATTATTCTCTAAAGCCTAATTAATGTTTTGACTGACATACCCAAGGATTGTAATAAATTATCTGAAGGGTGTATTTGCTTTTCATCTTTTTGTGGTTATGAGAATTGTCGCAGACCTTCTGTTTGGTTTTGTCCGAGGTATTGATTTTTCAGCTTTTAAGTAAATTTTGCTCAATATTAATAAATGATAAGATACGTTTTGACATGTGTACGTGTTTAGCTTAGAAGCAGGTTTTTTCTTTCAAACACAGGCAGCCCAACCTCACAACCTGGTACGAGATTCTCCTAGGCTACCACCTTTTTACGCATTTTGAGAGGTCACCACTGACACCACCGGGAGATTTGGAATCACAAAATGTTAGCGCTACTTTTTTTTTCAGAGAAGTAGCATGTGGGTGCGAGGAAAGAGAGAGGGGTTGTTCTTTTTGGAAGAGAGGAGCGCTCACAGAGAAGGAGGCCGCTGACTGGAACTTGGGCGAACCGCAGCCTAAATGAAGAAGTCGCCTCGTGGTGTAACAAGAAGGGGTAATCGCACTTATATACCGCTGCAGTTATCGTCGCAATTTTTCTTGGTCTCCAATGAAGCCTCTAAAAAGGAACCATAACAATCTCGTTCCCGTAGTTCGCGTTACCCTTATCCAGTAGAAAGGAGGGAAACTGCAGTTTAATGATAACTAGGGCTCTGATACAAATATTGAATCTAGTTACAATTCCTCGTTCAAGAATGCATTTGATTGACGATTGACTGTGGTCTCTACTAGTATTATTTGACATGGGGATTCTCACAGAAACAAAAACAAGAACAACGTACCATGTTTAGTTAATTCAACCCGGCGGCGTAAGTATATTATTAAGTGTTCTGATGAGGCCTTCTTTACTATCGTATGCAATCAGGTTTAATAGAAGAGTAAGTTTCGTTCTGTCAATCACATGACTGTTTAGCCGTGTCTAATTTTCAAGGAGAATGACAACTTTTAAATACACCTAATTGGTACAATGACTTATGATTGCGTGTTTGACAAACGCTTATAAATTATTTTGTGTTCAGCAATATTGTACAGGATGTTCCAATGACGATGCGTTATTTGTATGGTTCTTGTAATGCAAAAATGCATAAGAAACAAACCTTTTTGCTCCCAAGGCATCGAAGTTCAAAACCGGAAAAAATCTACTTTTTTTATATTTTCCACATTATATAAAAGTACTGTTCGATAGCTTTCATTGGAATGGTCACTCTTAAGAATTATTTCATCCACCGGCTCAAAAGTTATAACCACCTTGTACAGCACGATTAACACTGAGTACCAAAGGAATGTTGAATAGCTTTCGTTTGAATGGTCACACTTTAGGATTTCATCCACAGACTCAAAAGTTAGAACCACCTTGTACAGCATAATTAACAGTACCACAGGAAAGTACTGCTCAATAGCTTTCGTTTGAATGGTCACACTTTAGGATTTCATCCACAGACTCAAAAGTTAGAACCCCCTTGTACAGCATAATTAACAGTACCACAGGAAAGTACTGCTCAATAGCTTTCGTTTGAATGGTCACACTTTAGGATTTCATCCACAGACTCAAAAGTTAGAACCCCCTTGTACAACATAACAAACAGTACCACAGGAAAGAACTGCATCATTGCCAATGATGCTAACCCGTTTTTGACGGAGGCTCGATTCTTCCCTGGACAGTTTTATATAAAACGATTGTTTCTTAAGTGTGCCTTGTGCTATCGACTCCTCCGTGTCAAAACTAGATGATGTTCTTGCACCCTCGTTCCAAAATTCTTTGATCAGTTCGGTCGAGCGCTCAACTTAAGTGCAAACCTCTGGTACCCAAGAGCTGGCTTCGTTAAACTCTTTCTAAATAACTGACAAGGACAGGAGCATATCATACGCTTCTGACAAGAAAGCTTACATGATGCTTTTTCTATGAAATGTTTAAATGATTATGTAAAACCTATACAGGACCCATGCGTGACTTGGATAACCACTAAAAACCATTGCAGTTCAGTGGACCGTCGACAATGCACAATTGGCGATTTGACTGAATCCGGACGCAACAGGCTGTTATAGTAAGAAACCTTAGTAAGTGGTTTTCCTCTTAGACCTATAAGTGGGCTTTGGTTGGGCGGTAAGGGAGGAACGGGGGGCTCAATGTAAGCGGTTAGGTTATCAGAATTTTGACCTGAGAGTCGCCGTGGTAGTGTGGGTCTAGTCTCCGCTGTCAATTTGATTCCTTAGCGAGAAGGAGCAAAACTATCACTGAGGCGATTTTGTCTCGGATTGTTTTGATATCGTTCTGTCAGGTAAACTACCCCCTTTCAAAAATCCTGGATCCTCCACTGAACTAGCATCCCATTCGGAGGAGATAGTAATACTCCTACAGAAAGAAACTTTATAAAACTAAGTGACGGACCCATTAAGTCTTCTGTTTTGAAGTCGCTATCAATCCAGAATTGACACAAGTTCAGGGGGTCTTGCCATTTTCAATTTAAAAATGCAAACAAGAGCTAATGAGGGCTTTGTGGTATTTAGCTAGTGAATTTACGGTTATCACGACCTGCCAAACGCAACAACAGCAACCGGCTTTCAGTGTGCCTGCAACTGTTACGAATTTGAATCATATCTACCTTTTTATCTGCGTGATGATTGTACGATCGACTGACGTCAGTCAGGTGAAAAAGAGAAAGCAATTGAACATATTTATTTAGTAAAACGACAACTCTTTTCGCGAATTTACATGGAACAAGCTAGTTTTGGCAACATGCATTCATAAATAAACCAATGCATAAATTCTTGGACCTGAAAGACACAGGCGCAAAATACTATAACGGGCTCTTATAACTATTGTTAATTGTTTTTAAGTTTTTTCCCTTGTACCACTGACTTCTTCTATCTAAAGCCAAGGAGAAAAGCATTGTAGTCAGCGAAACTTGCGAACTGAAAAGACACCAGAACTGGCTATAAATAACTGCTCAAGTCGTTTTTTGGCTATATGTATTTTGCATCACCAATGAAAAAACTCGTTGTTTTTTAGAGCTGATCAACTTCAAAAGAAAACTTTTGAATAATTAAAAAGTATATATTACCTGTTTTTCTGGATCCAAATTTTCTTCTTCTCTATTAGAGATCATTTTAATCATACACAAAGCCAAGCTTATCGTTGCAAAATGATTGCCAAGAAAACTGACAGGGAATTAAAAACGCCAGATGTTTTTGGTTCCTTTTTTCTATTTTGTTTGGGCTATCGCGAAACATAAGCTATATTTTCACGTTCGTATCTCAATTTAGGAAAAATACAATGTGCCTTTAATTGCCACATCCCTACTTAAAACGGACACAGCCAGGAACGATCAACGTTAACGACGCGGAAAAGTTTACCGCGGGGAAAAACCTTTGTTTTAAACTTCGTAAAAAACATCCTGGTTTCCAGCTTTTCAGAGATAACCGCAAGAAGAAAAGGTTAAAATAGGTGTTTTCACATTATATTAACTCAGCAAAGCTCCTCTTTCGATAAATTCTTATTTCCGTCTTAGATTGGATTGTAGAAATGAGAAATAATTGAGCTATAACTAGAGAAATTTAACTTACCGTCGGCACGCGACGAAGTCAGCTCAACTTTTTCTCACTGGGCCAAAGCTTGTTGGGTTGCTGTCGACTGTGCTGAAAACTAGGTTAAACATGCATTTGTTCAAAACAATAATTCATCGATCAAATCTATTTGTTTACATTTGACAATTTAATCTAAACTGACCACGATGATAGGCAATAATTTACAACGCAAATAGACAAATTTAAACATATATTTTCGCTGTAGTGTTCTAGCGGGCAAATTAGTAGGGGCTTAAAACTGAAGTCGTTCTTTTACTTTGCCAAGGGACAAAAATGTAGACATTAAATACCACCTTATTTCTAAATTTTTTTCTGTGGGCTGTAACACAGAAGGCAAAAAAAAACATCAAGTTTATATGCAAATTGATTTGTTACATTACCTGTGTAAAAAGACTTTCTTTTTGCTCGCCCGATTGTAGAAGCAACTTTTCGTGATTTTTCTCGGTGGTCGGAACCTAAAATATGAATTGTTGTAAATATTCAACTTCCTTCATTATGACGTACACGCTCTTGTCACAGGAACACCGTGTTCAACCCACACACAGACAATGAAGACGAAATGCCGGCAGGTGAAACATCGCTCAAAAATAGAAGCTTTGTTTTTCCTAATATCCTGAAAGCTGTCGTGTCTGAACAATCCTGTAATTTATGGTTATCTGAGCTGGGAAATTGATTATATCCGTTGATATTCCAAGCACGGAAATTCGCTGAAAATAACGGGGACATAAGCAGAGAAACTTGCACCCGTGAATATAGCTACGAGTTAACTGAGGATATTTTTTTCCTTTTGAACCCATCAAACCTCAGTATACATCATAAAATACTGGACAAAGAACTGATAACATTATCGAGGGTCTCAATAAGGTTAACCGTAAGTCGCAAAACGGCCAAAAATTGAGCCGTTAAGCGCGACCAAGTAGGTGGGAATCAAGTTACGATTTACCGAGATTCTGGCACTCGCGCGCCCCCGGGAAAGGTCTACATTGCAGGATATGAACTCAGCGAGATCACTCAAAGTCGTTGGTAGAATCTTGGTGAACTAAACCAATTACAATCCACGAGCGAGCGCGTGGGTATGAGTTGATAAATAACCAACGAGACGTGTAGAGCCGAGTTAGTTTTTATCATCTCATCGATCGAACAAGCGCAAGTAGAACAATTGTTTGCCGTTAATGCTGAACTTCGGTCGGTAATCTTTCATGGATTTTTTTTGGAGATTTATGGACAATACTCTTGCATCGCGGCGAAAACTTTTATACGCTGCGACGCTTCGGCATGGCATCCAATTTTTTTATAAGACAAAAAACGGCGTTATTAGTTGATAAGCTGTGTAGGGTGAACCAATCACAAAGCTGGAAATAGCCCATTTCACAGTTGTGTGCTTAGCGATCTGGCCTTTGAGTGGAAGTGAGGCTAGAGGTGACTTTGTTTTGACACAAACCTTCCTGCTTTTCACATGTAAATCGTGTTGCTCTTATGCTAACAAGACTCAGATTATGATCGTTTGCATGTGAAAAGCAAGCAGGTTTGTAACAAAACAGCCTCGCGTCCACCCAAAGGCCAGGGCACTAAGCACACAACTGTAAAATGGGTTATTCAAGATTGAGAATTTTTATACTGAGTAGGGATTGACACATTACACACATTATGCACATAACACTACTGGAGAATAAGGCATTATGCGGGCATAAGCCCATTTTGCACCATAATAGGGTTGTTTTAAATTCGGATGGTGACGTTTGATCTATTTGCAAGAAAAATCCATATTATGTCAAACAATGCTGCTTATGCAGCCGTTAGACTAGCATTGCAGCAATGTGAGTTTGTTTCCAGAGTGTTCTTGCGCAATTGTAGGCCTGGTTGTCAGGGTACCTAGAGGTTAGCTAGGCATTGACTGGATGTAACTGGATGTAATAAGGTTCTTATAGTGGTTACTAAGGAGCGAAAGATGGGCTACCGTATTTACTCGAAGAAGCGCCGCGGCGCTCATTAAATTTTCGCGCCTCAAATACGGCGCTTATTTGAGGGCGGCAATTATTTGAGGGCGGCGCTTTTTTAGAAATTGGACGTGACAAAGGAATCTCTTCTTTTAATTTAACGGTATATTTTCTATCTGTGCGACAATTTTACAGTAACTAACAGAAGCGTCTTTTGATTGTCACCATTTGTTTCTTCCGGCACTTACACAAAAATGTCCCTAAAATTGTAAGCAAGGAACAGAATGAAGTGCTTGGTATCCTAGGTTAAAACGCTGTTTAAGCCAAACTAAAAAAAGAAGCATCAGATCCTAATACGATAAAAAAAAGCAATGCTGATTCAACGGTGTAGGGAAACTGTATATTACCAATATTTCAAAAGGCACAGCCTTTCTTCTTCAGGGTCTTACAGGGTCTCTGTAAGACCCTGAAGAAGAAAGGCTTTGTAGTGGTTTTTTTAGTTATATGAAATTTCTCGAATAAGCATTGCATCGGGACCGCCGCGCTTATTCGGGGGCGGCGCTTGTTTTCTTTTTTATCCCAAATGCGGCGCTTATTCGAGGGCGGCGCTTAATCGGGGGCGGCGCTTATTGCGAGTATAGACGGTAGTCGTCTTTCACGGCGTATCATAGCTGCGGACGAGCACAATCATGAGCATAAAAGTCCATTTTCGAGACTGAGCACAATACACAATCAGGAGCCATAATCGGGGACGGAGACCGCGTAAGCGCGGGGTCCAGGCGGCCCCATCGGAAAAGACAAGTGTGCTATTTTTAGAGAAAATTGCGCCACCCTCAACGTCATAAACGCGCGTGGGTACACGCAATTTTGTATACAACGAGGGCGTGCTGGAAATGATAAATATCCAACGAGGCGCGTAGCGCCAAAATGGTTATAATTATTTGATATCCAGCAAGCCCGAGTAGAATAATTGTTTTCATTATTAAAAACGCAATCACTAATTGCTATAACATTAAGAAAGAGAAAAACAGAGAGAGAAACTCCGAGATAAAAAGGAACAACAATCGATCGCGATTTCATGACTGACCGAAAAAGGCGCCAAAACCTTGCGAAGTGTTGTAGCGTTTCCTTGCGGAACTGAATGAATCAATGGAACTGCTTCGAAGTGAACGTACAAGCACAAGTTTTGGGAAAAAATCTTCCAATTATGGGCTCTAAAATGTGGTACGTGTTTGATTTTACCTGAAAAATTGTTGTAATCATCGTTCAAAGCGGATTGAAGCTGTACGATCTCACCGTTACAGCTGCGGAAGTTCAAATGAACGAGTTTGTAATCGCTCCGTTCGCACAACGCTGACAACGGAGCCATCATGTGTTTGTTTGATCGAACTGAAGACAGAATTAATATCTTAAATTGAACCATAATTTCTATGCAGCTCACTGAAACAAGACTACGGAAGTGAGGAACATGATAATTCATTATCTTACTTTTTTAAACGCAAACCACCAAACGCAGTTCTCAGTTTAGAGCCCGCGGACGGAATGGTAAAAGCAGCGACACTCAAACATCTGTGAAAGCGATTCAACGTTTTTTACATGGCATCCGATTTGTAGCTGAACATTTGGAGCTGCTGGAACACAGATAGAGCCACAACGAGTACAGGTAAACCAGCGTCAATTTTGCGTGGTATAGCCAAAAAATGTCGCCCTTTCTGGTGCTGAATTAGGTTGTTCAATTCTTGTTGTTCAGACTGCTGCATGATTTTTGTACTAATGCATGGTTCAATTCTACCTGTTACCATGCCCCCCCCCCCCGGGCATAGCCCGGGGAATTGCAATTTTGTTCTCAGTTGGCGGTTTATTCCCCACCCCCGGGCACGCAGAAAGAGACAATTCCCCACCCCCGGAACCCCTCCTCGACCACAAATACGTTGTTTTGTGTACAAAGCATAGATTTCCGTACAACAGCAAAACCAGTCGTTTTGATAAGAACTTGAACGGTTTTCTAGAGTTTCTTGAACGAAGGACACTACATGTATAATGTAATAAAAACATGAACACTATATTTGAAAAAGAAAACTGGAATTTGCCACGTGATTTATTCTAAATCTAGCGCATACGCACGAGAGCTGGCCCGTGAACAAATTGCTGGCAGCATTTTAAAGGAGTTTTTCTTGGCTTGTTTCATAAGAATGAACACTGGACTGAGACCTCTGTTTAATATAAAGCCGTGCATCCGTTTTCATATAGTCTATTTAAGTCGTCTTAGTATATACATAAATACGCTGAAGAAATATTTCTTTGTTTGTGACGAATGCCATCCATTCGAGTACGCATCAAATGCACATTCATTTAACAATTTAAAATAAAAGTATCTTCGAATACAGATTTTAATTTGGAGAGATTATTCTTCTCTAACCAGTCTGCTGCAAATTCTAGCGATTCTCACTGGAAACAGGCAGTGTTCTCCACGCGGTCCGGCGTTAACCGAGAAGTGACATACTTCACAAGAACAACAAGAAGTTTTTTCGATTTGCCCTGCCCCCTCCCCCCGGGACAAGACGGCTCCAAACAATTCCCCACCCCCGGGACCGACGGGCTGGACTTGTCCCCGGGGTTGCCCGGGGGGGGATGGTAACAGGTAAAATTGAACCATGCATAACTCGTTATAAAAGTGTGACAATTTTTATTAAATGGTTCTCTCCCATTTTAATGTGCTTTATTTTCTCTTGTCTCGATATTTCGGAGTCAAAGTCTTCCGTATAAAACCTACTGTTTGCGGAAATTTTAAGAACAAGTGATTGATTTGACCATGAACGAAATTGTAAACACAACGCTAAATGCCTTTAAAATATGTATTTCTACAGTTTCTTTTCGTCCTAAGAAATCAAGCATCCTGAATCAACTTAGATTTGTGTCTCAGTGACGTTCAGTTGTAATTTCTCCTTAATTTAACTTCGATACAAAGTGATTTTTCTCGCCGGGTTGCTGGCGGAGAAAAAAAAATTAAGGTGATTCCATCGAAAAAGAAGTTGTAATGAGAATTTGCTGAAACTTTGCACAGTTACTAATTACACCTAGTACATTAAAAAAATAAAATAAAAAGCGGGGGTCACCGTGTCCGATTTCACGCTACGGGGCTGCCTGTAGTATATAGGTACTTTGCTGTCTTTAGACAGCAATATTACAAAAACCTATCCTTGTACTAGAGACACCCATTACTTAAACAAAGTTATTACTAGCCATGAAATATAAGCATTATTCTTATGATAGAAGAACAACGTTACAGTAAAACGTCTTAAAATTGCCGTAACAACTGAACTACTTTGAAATAATAGGCAAACCGAGCGCCTGCACGGTTGCAGTGAAACGCCTAAAATCTGACTGTAACAGTGAATCAACCGGAATATTTCACAATCGAATAGTAAATTTGAATATATCATGTAAAGTCGTATTTTCCTTAAATAAATGGAATAAAAAAGTGGGGTCACCGAGTTCGTTTGGGAGAAAACGACCATTGTTTTCTCTGAACAGCTCGGCTTCCATAGGAGACCTATCAAGTTCCGAACGCGCGCGCGCTCGTGCGCGCGCTAATCACGCCAAAAATGATGCGCAGAAAGGATGCGCAATGCAATTGAATGGAATCACCTTAAGCTCACTCTGTCGTTGAAACCCTTGCCACGTCCACTGCGCTATGTATCCCTTCTAGGTTAGTAAATTGCTCAGTAAGTAATATTCAGCACTAGGGCAGCATGAAGTTTCACTTCAACTTTCTCCTTCTCATCGACGGAAGTAGTATTTTTTTCTTGGTGTTTTTCCAGTTCTCTATTTTGTCGACGATTGATAACGCACCGCGAGAGCATTTGATTGAAAATAAAGCGCGCTTTTCGCTATTTTTTGTCTTCATTTCGGCCACTTCGGTAAAGGCGGACATTATTTCAGAAAACAAGAAATCTCGGCAAACGTTTTCTTTCCTGACTCGGTAGTTTGAATCTATGTTACTATTTTCTTTTGCAGTGGAAAAAGTGAAAATGATTTATCAGTGGGTTACTTTTCTTCACACCGTGCTTGGACATTCATTTTACAGTCTTTGCGGCTGCCCTTAAATCTCTGTACGTCCTCAGAGGAAATATATTTTCGAGATGTCTTTTCCCTTTTCTTGCCTAATTCGCTTTCAACTGTTTTTCGTAGTTCGACGCCTTTTTTGCCCGCAAAACGTTTCATCCGTCTAACGGGGAAATCCTCGTCCGACATGCCGGACGCATCTTCGCCACAGGATTTGCCTAAAATACTCTCACTGCCATCATCGGAATCAGTTGCATAATCCTCAAATTCATAGTCACTATCCAGAAAGTTCCCCCCAAGGGCTTGCCTTAAATTTGGAGGTGACACTGATGACAGAAAAAGAATTTCTTCATCTCCAACAAAGATAATTTCAGACAGCATTTTGTTTGTTTTTCTTTGCGCGGAGTCCTCGCAACATGCGCGCGCGTGTGCCACGCGCGATGGCGAATTTTTCTAAAATAACTCATTTGTCTTTTTCGATGGGGCCAACCCCACTATTGAAAATGGTATTGAGTTATGGTCTCCGTCCCCAATTATGGCTCCTGACATAATTTAATGAGTTAAAAGCGCCTGGGGGCTTGCATGAAATCTCATTGTACTCCATTCTAAATACCCTGCAAGAAATCCCCTCCTCCCCCCCACCTCCCAAAAAATATATATATAAAAAAGACCGCGACCTAATCATAGAATGTGGGAAAGATTATTGCTTTGGTTTGGCGAATTGTGTGCACGTGATACTCACGCACTCAATTACCATTACGTACTTTTTCGAAGTTTTCCAGTTTTTAACTGCAACATTATTACGGTTCTTTAAGTAACTACACAGCCAGTTTATTTTGGGTGGAGCGTTGCGTGACGACCACTTAAAACATAGTCTCCTACGCAGCCGTTCTTAGGGTGGTCACGCAACGCTCAGTGGGGAGGAGCGTTGCGTGACGACCCTAAGAACGGCTGCTTGGGAGACTACTTAAAACGCTGCTTGGGAGACTAATTCTCCGCTCACTTTTCACACATCCTGAGAAATGTAAATTCAAATGCTTTTTTTATGCTTTCGAGTTTTCCTTCTTCTTTGGTGTGGTTTTCTTCCCACCTGTTTTTACGGTTTTTTGTTTAGTTTGTGTTGATAGGTTTGTGCATCAAAAACTCAGTTATTTTGGACTATTTTGGATATTAAAAAGGAACGCATGGACACAAATTAAAACTACACTATGTGAGTTCCACCCTTAAATAAAACCACTTTCCCGATGTCGATTATTAGCATTAAAGCTTTCAATCAGTGTGCTCTTCAACACCTGCAGGAAAATTTGAATCCATTTTCACATTTGGAAATTTCGCATTTGGTTTTTGAAAGTAATCAGAATTAACTTGTTTGTCTCTTTATCCGATTCGCTGGTCGTCACACAGTTTGCCCGCCCGATCCTCCCATATGCCTTTATCGGGATAATGACGAAATTGCCCTCACAAGATCGCAGCTAGTGATATGCAAATGACGACACTAAAACTGACGTGGCATAAATAGCCTCGTTCCTAAGCTGGTCTGATATTTACATTTTCACCGGCAATCTGTCGTGTTTTGGGTTCTGTTCGCCAAGTTGAACTTTACGAAATCGTAGGGATTTATTCGATTATGGCGAACTGAACGGCAAGATTTGGATTTACCTCGATGGAAATGTCTTCGTCTTGTTACAATTTGGAATTCATAAGCGAAAACATGGAGCAGAAAGACCGTAATTCACATTGCTGTAGCGGTAAGTTTAAAAAATATAAGATTTGTCTCGCTGCGTAGTTTCTTTATTTAACCGCTCGCTCCGTATCGGTTTTAAGCCTTCCTTGATTTTTGTTAAAGGATTTAGGCGATCGCAAGTGAAATATTTTGTGCTCGATTGTTTTGAGTTAGTATTGTGCTGGGGAATTCCGTCGAGCCACCATCCTGTTTCACCAGCGAATTTTCTGTTCTGTGTGACGTTTGCGTAAAATTTTGTTTTTAAACTACTGTCATCTCTAGGGGTCAGATGTGTATATATGTTTTTATTTGCTTCCCTTCTGTTGAATATTTCTTTAAGGGAAGAGAAAAATAAATTTTGGGGCGGTTTCTTAATCGAGTCATTCATCAGTCTTGGCCTTTAAAGCTGAATGTCGAAATGCTTTCATGGACGCAACTTGCCTCTAAAAAAATGCAGTCCAATAACTTCAATTATTTTAATTTATATCGATATTGTCATCAAACAAAAACACTAAACCATAACGATCGTTTTCGGTGAAGATAGATTGACTACACGGTCAATTATTTTGTTTTCTTCGGATCAATAGCTCCGTTCTTGCGCTTAGGAACACCCTGAAATTTCACTTCCGCTTGTGTAGACAATTTCGTCATTTCCGCTATTCATTGGTCTGTGCGATTCCAAAATTTCGAAATATTGCTGGCTGCTGATAGCCGCTTCGATCTCAGGAAAGATTGAAGCAACTCTGCTAGCAGGGCAGACTGCTGAGAAAAATCGCGGCGAAATCCATAGTAAGAAAATCACGATGTATCATGAAAGGAGGTACGATCTTACCCATGCATATGCCAAAGACTCTGAAAGCAGATTATTTAACTGGTTATATTTCTGTCCTTGGTTTTACATAATCCAGGTCCTTGGATCCTCGTTCTAAAAAGAAGACGGTGGTGTTAAAAAGTTTATGACTGACCTTTAATACTAATAGGATCCGGTTGCTGAACTTGTTCAAAGGTGACATGTACCGGTAGGCTTTCTCAAAAGTCCTTCGCTTCTCATTTCTGGTTCCGGTGGTTGGCCCCTCGCGCTCAATTTTTTGGGTTCGCGCTTCCGAAAAAAAAATCTGAGCTCGACTTTTGGGCAAGTCTAATGCACCGGTAGTTGATCGATTAACAAGCAGCCAAAGCATGTGCAAGGGTAAAAATCGTCCTCACTCGCACAATCACTCGCATGTAAACAGGAACTGCTCATAATCAGTTGTATTTTTTGGCTTCGCCTGGAACTTAGACATCAAAGTTCTAAGCACAAGACCAAATAAACTCGGGACAAAATGTCAAAACAATCCTTATAATTAGAGTCTCGCGCGATTCACGCCAGACTGCACGCGAGTACCAACGCAATACGACCCTTGGTTGTTTCTTTTTTCCTGGTGAGGTGATGTAGTGACCCGCGAGTTGCCACGCTACACACGAGCGTGAAAGTGAGTTGCCGCGCTACACGCATGCTTCTTTCATTCCTGGCTTGATCTCTGTTCGGAGTTAACACCCCGGCTTGTCACCGATATGTACTTTCTTTTCCTTTGTGTCACATGTGAATAAGTCATAAGCTTTGTTTCAATATATTTGTTTGTGTGGCAAACACATTTCTGTTCCTCTATTCGGTTATGTACAAGAGGCGAAATCTCATTGGTCAAAGCGAGCAAATGTTGCAAACGACCGAAATACATGATTGCTAGTCCATAGCAACTGTTAAAATTTTCAACAGTTTCAGTCATGGAATTTACTTCTGTGATCCATACGTCTTATTCAGCATGCGATAACAGATGGCATAAGCAAGGTAGGAGAAATAAGTCAAATAGTTGCCAAAATATCCGGCGCAATGCACTTCGCAGTTAACGAGAATTGCAAAGATTCAAGAAATTTGAATATTTGTTAAATGTTAGATTGTTTCGGAGTGCTGAAACCCAGCTCGGTTAATTTATCTTAAGATCTTTGCTCTTTGTTGTTCTTACAACGCTGCACTTTGCGTGGAAGAAGATGCAATGTATTCACGACGTCCATTTATACGGCTGCAAAACGGCTACGGTGATGTTGGGCAAAATGACCAATTCATACCTATACAAACCTTCATTAGAGAGAGGATACTAGTTGTAAACAGCAAACTACTAAAATGCCAGAAAGAATTCTAAGGATTCAAAGCAGGAGCTCTGCCCTCTGCGATGTAGGTGGTGAGAACTCTATATTATAACGGAAGCTTTGTTGAAGGCGGACGAATGTTGAATCTTAAAGATATTGTTTGACCGGCCCTTCAGATGTGGAGAAAGATTACATTCAATTTTGCAAATGTTACTGAAAAATATCCGGCAACACAGGAAAGTACTGCCCTAGCACATTCGTTTAAATGGTCACACTTGAAAATTTCATCCACAGACGCAAAAGTTAGAACCACTTTGAATAGCAAAGCAAACTTAACTACACCGCTCAAGAAAGTACTGCTTTGTTGTTTTCTGTTGGTTTATACCACCGCTAGAAAGTGTTGCTAAGTACACGCCAAAGTTTTCACTGTTACAAAACGATAACTCTCTTCTTTCGCCTCTTATGTTCACTAATAGTAGTCCGAACGAATTAAAGCGATCTATTTAAAACAAGTATCATGTTAATTAAAAGATATCCCTACATAATGAAAGAGAAACCCACTAAATGATGTGACACTCACGTAACCAATATTATAAATGGCACTGATATTCTTGCTGCGAAGTGAAATTCTTGTTATTTTGGTGTTTTTTTATTCTAGACATACTTAAACGAATGTGGTAAATCTGCATGTTTACTTCACGTTGTAAAATTAGTAGCCTTGACCGTGCTGATCATGGGATCAACACAGGTGTGCACATTTGAAAGCAATGTCAATAGGTATTACGATTTTGAGACACCTTTACTTTTTTTAACAAAAATACCGTGACCGCCGCCAAGAATTGCTTTGTCTAGTTCGGTGGTGTAACATAAACGGAAAATTAGGTTTCCAAAGCTGCTAGTCATTTCTTCTCTCTATCTTGTACTCAGTTGCGAAGCAAGGCTACAGTTGTAAGTGACGTGGATGGCCAAGACATTCCCTCTGCCTCGATTCCGTCAACCACATGAAGGAACGTCTTTCTTATAACCTCGCTTGAGAGCAAAAGCCCTCGCATAGCTTATAACTAGGTCAACTAGTACAGAGATCAATAAACGGTTGGTAATCTAGAGTTCCCGGTTTGCGCTTCATAACGTTCTCTTTCTTTGCATCTTTTAGATCTCGAGTTGGCGGCTGAGATCGGAAAAAATCTTCTGGAACGAAACAAAGAACTGGAAGTGATGCTGAAATCATCGCACCAGTATCTCGAGGAACAGTCGCATAAAAATGAGGTGTGCAAGTGTGCATTAGCTAGTCCGTGACAGTAGAAGAGACTCTTATGTCGCCCTCTGAGTAGACTACGAGCAGTTCCTCTTTCCGCTCAGGGACACTCAAGGAAACACGCAAGGGAACACGAAAATCGTCTGCCTCGTCTGCCTAGCGGTTCATCACGCGCGCGTCACTTTTCCACTCGGCAGAAGAAGGAGACTGATTGCTCGTAGTCTACCCTCTTAGCACTTTATGGGAATAAGACAAATAGGCCGCGAGCCCTATTCTCCTCGGACACGAACGAGATTCAACAAGAGTTGAACAGTGCGAAAACAATCAACTTTACGTGTGCGTTCTTTCCCGCGCTTGACACCGATTGCAGGTTTTTTCCCGCGAATTCTGATTGGTTCACGAATCTTGTATATCGCTATTTAACTAGTTTTAGACATTTTAATTAAAAAAATTTATGACTTTTGAGAATTTCTTGACCTCTAACTCTAAAAGTTAAACAAACTATTTTCGTTTTGCAGAAAAAGGCAGAAAAACGAGAACATTTATGTCGCGAAAAGTAGTATGGCGGTGTCAGTAAGAAGCCCACCTTGTAGAATGACCTTAACTAATTTACGAAATCTCCATTGAATCCTCAGTTTTTGACCAAACAGCTTGAGACATTACGAGAGCTGCACGATGGTCAAGTGCGGGCTTGTGAACAAATGGAGGCTACAGCCATGGAACTACAAAAAACAAACAAAGAACTACAAAGCGAGACAGTGCTTATGAGAAAGCGTTACCAAACGCTTGTGCAAACGGTGGATAACTTGGAAAGTAAGTGTGACGACTACAAAACACAGCTTGAAGAGCTGCAAATAGAGCGAATGCGTCTACAGAGAGAAATGGCGAGCTCTTTGTCGCTCAAACTCACTCATAAAGAAAACGGCTACGAACTCATGGGAAGCGAGGATGAGTCAGACGATACGGAGAAAGACGAAAAAGTTTTAGGTTTTAAAAAAGACATCGAAATTCTTAACGACAAGATTATGAAATTAAAAAGGCAGCATTCTACGGAGAGACGCCGACGCGAAGAGCTCGAGCTGGAGTTGTCAGATTTGATCCAAGAAAATCAACAACTTGATAAGGAGCTTTTTAACTTCGCGCAACAAGCGAAACAGTGGCAACAAAGCGCATCTGAGGCGTCATGTTTGAGTGTATCAATCGGTAACGACTCGAGACACCGACGGCCAGTCTCGGAAAGTACCGACGACGAATCGTTTGTACTGGTTGACAGTGATCTTGATCGACAAACGAGCGCCTTGTCGGATCAAAGCGAGGTTGAGATTTTGAGTCCGTCTCACGAGATCAAATCCCCACTTGAAGAGAACAGTGCGTCCTTTTTATCAGAACTTGGAAGTCAGTACCATGAGCTGGTTCGCAAGTATGATTCTCTTGTTGAAAAATGTAAAAACGAAGGCATAGTGCAGGAAATTTCTCCAATTCCGACGGTACAGCGAGCGATTCAAACTTCCCCGTTGGACGAAACACCCGCAGTTCACATTGGGACCGAAGCAAGTTCACAGCAGGACAGTGAGTCTCTCAGGGAATACAAGAAACTCTTTGCTCAAATCTATTCCAAACTTCAAAAATCTCGGTCTTACAATACAGCAGATGAAGCATAGAACTAAAGTGATGACACAAATTCTCGCATCCATAAAACCAAGGTTAAAAAAGCTGTGGTTCCCGAAAAATACGAACAAATATATAGTCGGTAGTTCAGTCTCTTTTGAACTTTTTCTTTTTGACTGAGCCAGTCGATAACAAAATAAAGCATTAATAAATCGTGAAGTGAGAAATTAAGTTATGATGGGTTATACAGAGGAAAAAATCTGAACCTAATTAAATGACCTACAATTTTAGCTCGCCAAGAAGCCCAGAGATCACAAAGCATCCGACAGGTGCGCTAAAGGGCATGGGTTCTACTCCTGCTAGGCCTAGGATCTCAGATTTTTTCTTTACTGTCCCAACTCGTATCAAGTTAAACTGATAACGAAATAATCTTGATTCAGAAATAACTTCAGTTTTACCACAGAAATCGAAATAGAAAAAACCGGACAAAACAGACACAGATAGAAAGGCCCATTCGAGAGACGAGACATCTTGAGAAGCTCGAGTCCTGTTAAACTGGAGTCATGTTATTGTATGTTTTGTGTTTGGCCTTAAGTCACGTGAATTTAACTGGAAAAATGTAGTTATTATTTATTGTTTTAAAGACAGTTTTAACACGGTAATGGTGGGAAATTTCGAAGGAAGCAATTATTATTAGTTAATTTGCTTCTAATTTCGAAATTTAGTCAGTACAAAACTGTTATTCAACAAAAACAAAGTTTATTTCACTGTCGAAGAATATTATTTAGGATCTTGTTCAGAAACTAGAAAACATCAAGACCTTCCAGCCCTACAAACATGAGATCGTGACAAGTTATGTAGATCTGGGCGGAAGGCGAAGCCTAATTGATATGAAATTTCAAATGAAACAATGCACCAAGAAGTAAAATTTTAATATTTTTTTTACATATAAAATTGATTTAGGTTTAAATTAGTTTTGTTAATTTATTCATTAAGCAATAAACAAGAGAAGCTGTGGCCATGTTGTACTCTTGGACAAGAAACTTTGCTTTGCATTGCCACTCTCTACTCAGTTGACAGGAATGTTACATTTGCACGCTGGAGTGCCGTTGCCTCTTGCGCATAACGTTTTTGATAGCCTGTATGGAAGTAGCCTGAGAAAACAGCCAACGTTTCGCGAGGTCGCCACTTAAGCCCTCGCAAAACGACGTCTGAGTAACGAACGCAGAAATTCCATACTGATGACGTGTACTACCCAGATCTTGGTAGTGCTCCTGATTGGGTGAAAGAAAATTCCCACGCGGCACAACCAATCAGAAGCACTACCAAGATCTGGGTAGTACACGTCATCAGTATGGAATTTCTGCGCTCATTACTCAGACGTCGTTTTGCGAGGGCTCAAGTGGCAACCTCGCGAAACGTCGGCTGTTTTCTCAGGCTAGCGTGGAAGGCGCCGAAATAAGCGAAATTATTCGCAACCCCCCTTCCTCTCGCGCCCCCTGCTCGCGAATAATATCTCCCCTTACCGCGTCTGCCACGCAGAGTGTTTTTGATTAGTTTGTGACAACTTTTTCATGACTTGCGTGTAAACTGGTCAATAAAGAACTGTGAGGGGGTAGTCATCACGTTATTGTTCTCGGATTAATTGGTCAGCTGAAAAGAAATCCATGAAAAAAGTGTCGATAACTAATCAAACATTTTGTGCCACAGGCAACGGTTCGCGCATAGCACTGTTAGCCAGTGACACACTGTAAAATTCAACATCTGTTGATCGGTAACAAATGTTGGATCTGCTGTTGAACTAATATCGAACATAATGCCCACGTTGAAGTGAGGACTCGCTCTATTCCGTGCAATAACGTGCAACATTAGACTGAAAAATGTGACATGCTGCATTTCACGAGCGTAGAACAAAAAATAGCAGAGTCCCCGTCAAGAGTCGAACCCAAGACCTTTCGTAAACCTTTCGTTTATAGCACTGAGCGACTGGAAGGTCATGGGTTCGATTACTGTGGGGTATTATTCACCAAGCACTGAATGGCTGAACTTTTCGCATGAACTCTTAAATAAAGTAAGGAAACAAAAATGTCTACGTAAATTTATAATTTTATGTTCCATCAATTTTCTGATTTGTCTTAATAAAATATACATAAATACATATTAAAAAAACAAAAACAAAAAGCTATTTTACCTATCAATGACCTTTCGGACTCTTTTAAAATTCCATTTCTTTCTACAAGAAGCACGTAAGCTTGTCTCTGTACACAATTTACACCCCGGAAATCAACATCTCGACAAACGTAACTATAGAAGGCTTACTGTAAAAAAAAAAAAAAAGAAAACCAGTTACAATTTTAGAACGACGTTGTATCACTTTACTACCGTTCTGTGATGGTATTTAGTTTTCGGTATTTTGCAAAGTGGACTTGCCGGATTTTGTTAACCCTTTGCAGTCTAAATTAATTTTGGAGATTTAGGAACTTTTAGTATATGAAAATCTGCAAAATCTGCAAAATATTCAATTTAAAACGTTTGAGTACCAAATTTTCGGAGTATTTACAACAATGAACGTACTTGATGGGATGACATTCAAACAAATTATTGGCATCTCTTGACAGGTGTCAGATGAAATCCAAGATGGCAACTGATGTTGCTTTGGCGTGGGAGGTCTGGGAACAACGATTTGAGAATCCGCTGAGTTGAATTTGGTTGATTGTTTTCATGGCCAATATATCGGCCATCCGGTCACAAAGGATTAATATGTATTTTGAACTTGAACACTTGGAAGAATTCAAATAGATTTCAACAGACCTCTCATCGTGGCCCACGGTTTTAGAATATTTCCTAGAAGATTCAGCAAATGTACAAAACGAAATTTGAGTTTATCGTCATGTTCGGGTGATCAAAGATTTAAGGTACTGCGCATGCTTATGTCACCTTTTGTTGTGATTATGCTTACGTCATACGCGCAAACCAGGCCTTACAACATTCCTGTCAACGCATCAAGAAAAGAATATCGCGAGCGAAGACAGGAGAGTGAATTGAAGAGAGAGACACCACTGTCTCACACAAAGTACCCCTTTCGAAAAGCTTGCAATACCTTTTCTTCGCGACCCGCGCTTCCTTCTATCCCCATTCTCTAAGTTATTACATTTCAAGAGCAGATGATCAAAAGGAATCGTGTATAGAATTCGTTTCTAAGATGTGCACTTCTTCTAAGCCAATCTGACCGCGATGACTCCACATTCGATAACGAGCGATGTCTTTTCTTGTTACCATTCCCACGACCTGCAACAGAACACATGCAGCTGAGTATACTTTAGTTAAACTTAAGTAAACTAGTTAAAACTAAAGTATACTGCAGTTTTGCGGTTTATAAAAAAGACAAAATTGTGCTTTCTTTTGTACGAGGAGGAACATAAATCTGGACACAAAAAGTGTGGATTAGGCCCTATTTATATGGTCTCAGGTACCCGAGACAACTTTACCGAGCGTTTATATGAGAAGAAGTTGGCCCTGCTGACCGAGTCAAAGTTGACCCTACTTTAAAAGTTATTCCGAAATCTTACTTTGATATTCATGACCTCAGTACGCCCTTTTTCTTAAGATTTTTTCATTGATTCGATCACTGCAGCCTCTGTTTGTTTAAATGTTATTTCTTGGATTATACATTTTGGTAAATTAGTCATTTTAAAAACAAAAAAAAACAGACTTTACGTGACACACTGCACCCAAAAATCGTCCCGGGTAAGCGAGGAAAAGTGTTTACATGAGAAAATGTTGTCCCGCCTGCCAGGGTTACCTACCTCCCGAGGTGAGACAATTCGCACCCCGAGTTGCCTCGACTCCCCGAGATGAGTTGGTGATCCTCATGTAAGGGGTTCGTTGAACTTGTCAAAGAAATAGGTGTAAAGTTAGCTCACCCCGGGTGACTCGGGGGAAGGGTCTCGGGTGCCCGAGATCATATAAATGGGGCCTCAGTGACGAAAACTATAGCTTGTTACGATCCTGCTGCTGCGCTTGAAGTGACATCATCCCAGAACGAGTTTCACTCACCTCATTATTTTCATCTACCACCACAATATGTCTCAGTCCCAGGGCCCTGAATAACTTGAAAGTGCGCGATAGGGATGAATTCTAAAAAAACAAGGACAACAAAGTACACTGAAAATTTGTCTTCACGGATGTGAATGGCAAAAAACGCCAACTAGGTGAGATGCAACACGCATGAAGATGGTTTTTAAATACAACTCACCTCATGGACTGTGTAAGGGCAAGGATTCATAAAGGGTCTCAGATCCATGTAACATTCTCTTTCTTTTTGAGATATACTAACGTTCTGGAAAAGAGGGAAATTATACAGATACTTGTCAACTCACTGAAAAGTGTTTTTGTTGATTAACTTCTCTCAAGTCTTGAGGTCATAAGACTAGAGGACACAAACGATACGAGGAAACCTGGGTCTAAACTTACCCGGATCGGCGGGAATCTTGGATAGGCATCTCTGAAGTCCTTCAGCTTTAGAGTGTGTTTTACTCTCACCGGTCGGTTGCCTTCGGAGAACACCTGTTGGAAAGAGACGGAACAATTAGAACACTAGTTTCAAAAATGGATTGCAGTTTTAAAACATTTGAAGTTTTGTTTGGAAAGATAAAAAACATCACCAGGTGACAACGAAAACATGGAAAATGGAGTTAGAATTCCGATGTAACGAACCCCAATATAGGGAAGAGCCTGGTATAACGAACGACATTCTTGAGCCCAGTAACATGTATGGAAAAGAACTCCGAAATACGACGAAAAAACGAACCCCCCCGTTATAACGAACACATGTTGCCTGTCCTTTTGGCACTTCATTATATTGAGTTCCACTGTACTCTGAACGGTTCCTACTTGCCACAAGTCGGCTTCTTATAGCGATGTCGTGAAACAACGAAACTAAAGCTCACTGGTATCGCTCCAAACACCCACACTAAACAAAAAAACCACGGAGGCAAAATGAGACATTTCTGTTGTCTGTTTTTTCTTTATTCCTCCCTCCTACACGTATAGCCTTCGCGTGAAACAAAGGAAACGGGAGACCTCTGCGCGCAGGCTACTACAGGTAAATATGACCGATAAATTCCCACACAAACCCTTAAAATTGGTGCTGTTACGCACCAGGATTACAGAGAAATATATTGATTATTGCTGCGAACGGCGACAAAACCATAGACCAATCCTTTGTAACTTGAACGTTTAATCCACAAAACACGAGAGGCCATGAGAAAAACTCACAGGACTATAATGACAGCACGACAGGGTAAAAGGCTCCCGAAAAACACTGAAATCTGAACTTGAATTGACATATAAACGAGTAAAGTAAAATACTGAGGTTAAAACTCGGTGGCCCTCGTGGTCACCGTCAATCTCGTTCCCAGAGGCTACATTCCTTTTGGTTAGCACCAAGGATGCAAGACATTTCGATCCCGCTGACCGTAAATGCGCGCGGCCTCTGGGGACGAGATTGGGTCACCGTTCCAAGAGCGCCCCTTACGCGCATGCGCGAGCTTATAAACTACTCCACAGGGAACCCATGCTGGGTCACCGAAAGCCCAGCAGTAACATTGATTTTCAACGTACCTTTGATTTTAGAAGAATTATAAGCTGTGATCTCAAGATTAGGCCGCGGAAAGTCCCAAATGTAGCTCTATCAGTTCTCAGGTCTCTGGAATCCTGAAACATAAATTAAAGAGAGAACGTTCTGGCTCAAGGCTGCAATGCAAGTACTTGGAGATGCCATGGTCACCCATCACTGATAACCGGCACGTAAATTAAATTTGCTTATAGCTTCTTACAGCCTGACTAGGAAGTCATACTATAGCATCGTCAACATCCCACAAGTTATTTTTGTGAAAAAAAAAAAGAAAAAGTTTAACAGAAACCGTAAGGAAAATTTAAGTTTAACAGAAACGTTAACAGAAAAAGTTTAACAGAAACCATACAGGAAAATTTAGTAGAGAGCTAGGGATTAAAGCGAGAGAATATCACGAAATTTATTGCATATTTAATTAGCTTCGACAGTCTTGAGCCACAATGCGCATGCGTACTACAACTGAACAACTGAATTTTGTTTTTGCTAATGGCAGTCATGAAACTGATTTTAAAAACTGACATTAATTCGATTAGCAGTAAAACCAACTGTGACATAAGCCCAACCATAAAGAATCAACGCAAAAACAGTTCACAGTTCTGAAGTGTGCACCACATGGATGAGACAGCCTAAACGTTATCATTTATAGACAACGTTTTACCCATAGGAGAACGGGATCTTTGATCCTACATACTAAAGCCGAAGCGAATGGGAGATACCTAGCGGGCCTCCCGACAAGGAACGGCTTGGTGAAATCCGAAGGGCTAGCCACCCCAGTTTTTTTCCCTTCTTTATTTCAAAACTTCCAATGACTCAAAACTTCTCAAAACTTCCTATGACTCAAGTGTTCTTTTCAATTTTTTTTTTAATCGAATGGTGGTAGTTTTAAGTGGAAACTTGCCAACGTGTTGAGGAAAATTACTAAGACTTCTTCTGTTGAAGAATATTATGCACATAAAATAGTTTTCGAGTCCGGTAGTTATCGGGAGTTTCGAGAAACGGGTTCCGGGAGCGCTTACCATTGTCCGTGAAAATTTTTTGACATATGGAGCTGTACAGTTTTCACACAAAGAAAAACAGAACGGAAAAAAGATAACTCATTAGAAAATTTCCGTTTGGTCGAAATACCTATGGCGGTCACAGTACCATCGGAGTTCAAATATTTCCGTTCTATTTTCAGTTTTCTTTAAGCAATGGCAAAAGTTTATACGTTACAGAAATTCGGAGCTAGAACCGACTGTAGGGGAAAACAAACACAGACCAAAAGCCATCCACCCAAGTTTTAGACACGATCAATGAAACACTGCTCTAGAACTACATGAACAAGAGAGGAAATATTTACCTCGTCATCAGTCGCGCCGTGATGATCGACCACAGGAAAACCATTGTGATGTGAACTTTTGTCCTTCAACACATCAACTATTCGCCCAACCTGACAAAAGAAAAGGAATTATAATCAAGTTTACCGACTGTGACGAATACTAATATCAACGACTATGTGAAAAAAAAGACTATTTACCTTCTCTACTGTGTTAAAGCAAACAACCTTCCTACTCATAACGTCACTGAAAAGAAAAAGAAATAAAACACATAAACAACTCTCAAATAATCATTAGTAGTTTTCAATATTTTGTTCATGAATTTCTAACTTTCTCATTGGCTCACCACACACAAGCTATCAGGTTATCAACCTCTTTACGGTGGCCAATTTACCTCATCAAATCAGTTGATAAATCCAAAATTTTATGTTTCACGTCCCCACCGACGCAGCACCACAGAAACTAACCCCCTTGTTTATCAGCGAATAGCGCTGCTATTTGCCTCATAAGGAAACTGGATGCCATGTGAAATGCCGCGGCCTTCAAATATTTTCACCACTAAGCAAAGGTTTTGTCCAAAATATGGCCAAAAAAAAAACAACAACAACAAAATTCAGCAACGACAACCGAAGTTGAAAACTTGATAAAACAATTATTCACCGAAGTGGAGGTAAATATGTATCGCTTTTCACCGACACTGAGGTGAAAAATAGTTTTAATTAGTACATACCAAACCAGTGGATAGCCAGTACCAAATAGTTCCTTTTTTTTTTCTGAGAAACGAAGAAAGACGCGCGAGAGAAATCCAGAACAATGCCGGGAGGTGAGAAGCCAATAACAGCGCGCAAAAAAAAAACATTATCCACTGGTTTGGTAGGTACTAATTGTCAAATAATCAACCTGTGTTAAACGGGAACGAGAGCAGTGTTTTAGGCCTACCTAACATTCATGCCAACAGCCATTACGGGTGCTTCCCATCCAAGCAAGGGGACACCTTGTAACTTGATATGAATATCATATAATCCCTGAAAAAAAAGGAAACAAACATTTCACATTTTTAAAATGCCTATTTTAACTAAAAAAAACAACAACAACATTTGATCAGTAAGTAAAACAAGAGCTGGCTTATTGGGAAAAAAATTACTGAACGAACGAACTTAACTACCTAAATGCTTTTTATCTTCGTGCGGTTTAGAGTTCGGGGGTAAAATTTCTGCGATGGTCGATGAGCCACGTAAAAAAGTGGAAAAGCGGAAAGCTTCCAGCCAAATGAATAGAGAATATTGTTATCAATAACACGCCGAAACCGTTATCGCCTACTGTAACTACCCTACATTTAATTCATGGTAAGCAAGCAAGCCCTACTCAAACGACTGAAATGTGCACCTCTGTATCGAACACAGACACTCACCTCGTTAAAGAAATCACCGACCCATTTAGCAATCATAAGCACAATCATGATAGGTATGCCAAAGCTGACGTTACCAGTCGCCTCCATCAAAATGACCGTAAGACTGATTGTCATTCGGACAACACCACCTGCAAGGATTTGATAAGTTAGGAACCTTAAATTACAAATGCCATGTCATGAGGATTTTTACGTTTTTGGAGGAAGGCGAAGCTGGCGCCGAAACGGAGCGGGAGGGGGAAATCCGCTCCCGCATTTCGTGCTTTGTGCTCTTACCTAACCCCCTCCCCCCCCCCCCCCCTGGCGCCTCAGCATCGTTTTCTGGGTTTAGATCAGAAAAAGGGTTTGTATATGAGGACTATGTGCGTAGGAGGGGTGGTTGGGGGATTACTAGCAGGGCGAGGGTGATAATCTGCGGAGGAAATTTTTAGAGGAATCGCAAATACGGTAGTCCAGAATTGGAACAAAAACATCACTATTGGTTTTAAAGTAGCATGTTTTCTCGATAAAACAACCCTATCACTTGGTCTTGTGTACTTGATAACATTTTCAATGTGGGTTTATCGAAAAAAAAATACAGTATCTTCGTCCATCTTACCTAGAGTTGCGGCGGCTCCAATCAAAGCGTAACTTCCGGGATGAGCCCAGGTCCCCTTAGGAAACCAGGTCCTTAAGGCCACCCCAAACAGTCGTCCCCAAGCTGCCCCGGTTAGAATGCACGGAACAAAAAGGCCACTGGGAACAAATAAGCCGTAAGTCCATGTAGCTAACAGGAAGTAGACTGGAGCAAAACCAGCTAATGTGGTAACATGATAAGAACCTGAAAAAAAAACAGCAACACAGCGTAGATGATATGACGTTATAGCGCTGGGATGTTTTACCTTTCATCATTTATGAAATGAAATAGGAAATGCCTTCACGTAGGCTACCGAAAGACTTGGAAATTGTGGTTGAGAATGATTCAAAAAACTTCTGGGAAAAAAGTTAAGACTCGTGCAGTCCCATCAAACAGTAGTCTATAAGAGACTTCTGGAGCTTAACGTGTATGAAGCATAAACGTGGTTTCTGTAGCACTAATCGACTGAAAATATTTTTTACTATCTCCTGGATGAAGTGCTATTCAATTGATCTTTTTCCTGCTACCCATTTATACACCTGGAAGGAGCGAGACAATGAACAGATACCACGCAGCTCTTAACAAGCTCTAATTTCATCGGACCTTGGTATCACGCAGCTCTATTGTTTTCACGGCTAGGGTCCATTGTTTTGTTGTTTGTTCTATTGTTTTCTCAGCAAATCAGAGAAGACGTTGTAAGAGCTGCGTACTGCCCCCACAATGAACGCTGGTTTGTCCCTGTAGAGGTACTCCTGTTTCCTGGTTAGTTCAAATAATTTTGAGGTGGACTTCCCTGTAATATCTGAATACTTGTCCTGTATCAAATCTGCTTTCAATACAACTGTGCAGGAGTAACAGTGACTCTTCTAAAGAGAAGAGCAGTAACGCAAGTACCACAGGCCGACACACGCTTGGACATTATAAAACACAACTTTATGAGAACTCTTACTAACTGCTATATAAACTGTTTTGTTTTTAAAATCAACAAACTTAGTCCAGTGTGTTACTAAGCAGGAAATCAGTCACCTGCAGAAGGCAAAATCGCTGGCTGCTGGTTCATTAAGAGATGACTGATAACAATATTTTTAGGATACATAGTTAATATAATGTCATGTCTCAGTTTCATACTTTTTGGTAAGTGAAAGAGGTTTTTAATAGACTCCTCAGGTGTACTGAATACCAATGTCCCCATAGCACTGTAGTGTCCATCCTCACAGAAAAACTAGGACAACAAAGAAAGAGACGATGTATCAGTAAACGCCTTACCTTACAAATGAACAGTATGAATTATAACAGATTTTAAATTTTAATGCACCTTAAATTGATAATTAATTTGAATTGTAACAAAACTGGACATGAATAAACACGAGACATTTGCTTTCACTCATAATCTAACAACTACCTAATTATTGACACTCAAATCCCACCTTGAGAGCCCAATTGAAAGTCAAATTAGCCAGCCTTTTCATATTTTCAAAATGAAACCACTCTTTCTAATTGACAGCTTTCCTTGGCAGGGACATACTTAAGGACTTTATCCACAGACTCAAAAGTTATAACCACCCTGTACAGCATAATAAACAGCACCACAGAAAAGTACTGCTCAGTAGCTTTGATTTGAATGGTCACACTTTAGGATTTCATCCACAGACTCAAAAGATAGAACCACCTTGTACAGCATAATAAACAGCACCACAGGAAAGTACTGCTCAGTAGCTTTCAATTGAGTCTTCACACTTTAGGACTTCATCCACAGACTCAAAAGTTAGAACCACCTCGTACAGCATCACAAGCAAGTACAACTTTCAGGAAAGTAGTGCCCAGTATAGCTTCAATCTGAATTACCACACTTGAAAATTTTGTCCACCGACTCAAAAGCTACAGCTGTAGATTTGACTCTGGGAAGAATAAACCAGATGCTTCAGTACATGCCATGCCATTTAACTTGAACATTTAAATAACATCGTTGTCTCATCGTGGTGGAAAAAGGTAAGTGACGATTTTGACCAAAGGGAAATCCTTGTGAATATTGTTCTACGTAATTATCAAAATGGTGCTTTTGGAACAATCAAAAAAGGCAGGGCAGTATATCTCTTGAAACCATGCCATTACATTATGTACAAAGCTACAAATTTAACAAAGAGCACTTCACCTGTAGAGGTCTTGTAATGTTTGCAGTTCCTATAGGTTTACAGTCATGGTAGAAGTAGATTAACGTAAATGCAGAAGTGGCACTCACAACTGCCACTATCAGAGATTCAAGAACTCGAACCCAATTCTTTTTTACATATCTGCAATGAGTTTGGAAAAAAAACATCAAAATAACATTTATAAATAACATTCATGAAAGTCATGAACTACGAAATAATTTTTCCGCTTGTATTCTGGTTGGAAACTCCTAACTTGAGCTGTTACTCCTCTTGCCTTCTTAACTTCTGAAGAATATAATTTTTTATTATTATTTTATTATAATTTCTGAAATTAGGTTTTTAGTTGAAAGGAAAAGAAAAAGACAGCCACGTCAAGCCTTGTTTATCTGGACTTCTCTCTGTACTCCCGATTGTGAAAATGTAAAGTTGAGCATGTAGCTATTGTAGCTGTCTATTAAAAATGTAGTTTTCTGTGAAGATAACTGCCATGATTGTTCAAATAACCCTTGTTTAACAATTTCTTCAGTTTCAAGTTATCTTGAGAAAAAAATGCAAGGCATTTTTGTCAGTTATCTGTAGTATTATTTTTCTTTTTCATTGTGTTTTCATTCTTCATGTTTATTTGTCATACTTAATTATCTTTACTATTATTTTTTTGGAGGTCCCTCCAGGAGGGTACTCAGGTATATTAGTGATGGTAATTATTGTATCAGTTTCATTTGACAAACTTAATTTAACCACATGATGCATGATGAATAAATAAAAGTTAAGATAAAAGCCTAAACTAATAATAATAACTTTATTAATGTGTCAAGAAAATTTAGCATGTATGCTACTTGGTGGTACAAAGTAATTAATTAAAAGTAATTAAAGTAACTAAAGTAATTAAATACAAAACATAAGTGTGTATACAATAATATAATAATAACAAGAAAATTGTTAATAATAATATTCTAATAATATTCTATTATAATTGCTAATAATACTGTAATATTAATAATATTCTGTCTCGGACTCTATTGGTTTTTTTTAAATCCAGATAAAAAGGACTGGAGCATATAGAAAGTCCTCTTGCATAACTCGGCCCGGGTCTCATACTTTTCTCCAAAATATCGGGGTAGACTAATGCATGGATTACCTGCAGTCAGTGCATTTGTTTTGTCATGGAAATTACCAAAAGAAATAAGCTGAGCCCTTAGGCAATTAAATCCAGTGACATCAACCACCTACCAAATGACAAAATTTAATCAAAGTGAAGTTGTCCCGTGTTGGCTGCTTTATGCTATTTATAAATTTATTTACCATAATCTACCTCAGCAAAATAACACTATTATAATAATATTATACTCTTACCTCATTCTGTAAATGGAAAGATGATGGTTAATTGCATTGAAAAGGGCCCCAAATAAGCCACCTAAAAATTAATTACAGTGTAACAAAAAACGTACTTTTAACATATCATCAAATTCTCTAGCTTCTTACAAAAATATTGGTTCACTGCACACAGGTTATCAGTGAAAAATGCCAATGCCATGCCAAGCCACGGTCATTTAGAAGTTTTTGCCACAAAGAAAGTGTTTTGTCCAGAAATATGACAAAAAATTCAGCAATGGTTACTGAAGTTGAGAATTTTTAAAAAATTATACCACACCTGCTTGTAGAGTTTAGGTGATTATAACCAACTCAGCGCTACTCACCTTGTTAGTTACATTGTATTTATCTCATCATATCCGACAAACATTCATGGAATAATGTTTAATTGCCAACTAACTAGCAGAAGTAACTGACTCTGACACATTCAAGGGCTACTGGTATTTTCTGTATGGATGCCTTCAGTGTTTTTACATACATGTTTTAAAATATAGTGGCTGTTCAAGGGAGGAGATTATTTGAAGTAACTTTTAGAACAAACTTAAAAGGAATTTTTCCATAAAATATACCTGCCATTAGACCCCCCCCCCCCTCCTTCCCACTCTCCCCAGAGAGGAGAGTGAGATATGATTCTCTGTCAGATCTGCTGTAAAAAAGTCAGTATCTGGACTTTTTCCTGATTGGTAAAGAATCAATATTTATCCACTGAGTGAATAGGCAGGTTTGTGTACATTCCTATCAACTTCGATACTTCCAGTCAAGACAATGACTCTATCGTCAGATTGTTAAAAAGACAACAGTTTATTATTTAAATTTTTTGTTTGCATTTGGGGTGGTTGGTGGCTCGTTAAGTAAACATATCAGGCACTTTTTTCCCTTTCTTCTGTTCTCTGTGAAGAAAAAATGCCTAACTGCAGGTTGTCCGTGAATGTGAAACCTTTTCTGATAAAGGGCCAAAGGAAGGGGGTGATTATTTGGGGAAATGCAACCTATCACTGTTAGCTGCACATTCATTTCACAATTCCTGCTAACAGAGAAAATGCTTACCAAGAATTGCCATAACACAAAATAACGGAATTTCGTAACTGAAGTAAGTCTGTCCCTGGAAAACAAACATACAGAGAAAGTCTAAATGACCACTTAATGTCAACAAACCCACTGTGTGCAACTTGTGATGAATTGCCTTCTACATATCTCAACAACAAATCTTTTATTACTTATGCCCCCTGTACAAGTTTTGTTGCTGGCACATGTTGATGCAATACGTCTCTGCTGCATGTCTCTACTACAGCTCTGGCACTCTCTGTGTTATTGGAGAGTGGCTTTTTTTTGGGGGGGGGGGGGTAATATTAAAAGAGAACAAGAGAACAACATTGTTATACAAGAGAATTAATAATTTCTGCAGTACGTTTGAAGCAAACCATTTTGTTCTACAATTTTTACTTTGACACCCTTTGAATGAGCGCCACTCTGACAAAACTCAAGTACTTTGAATAAGCACCACATTGTAGCTCAGGGGTGTGGCAGTTATTTGAGGGTGGGGCTCATTGTTCTAATGTGTGACATTTACTTGCAGTGCAGCGCTTACCAAGAGAAGTCAATTTTAAAAGTACCAGTTAATAATTAAAAGTAAACCCACTCCAAGACAATCTTGCTAACCTCAAATGATCCAAAGTTGATCAGTCCAGGGTTGGACAGATCCATAGGAGTACCATGGTAAATAGAAAGAAGAACATTCAAAGTGAATGTAGAGACCATTGAAGCAAAGAACATTCTCCAAGTTAGGCTCTGATTCCAGAAACTTGCTCCCTCTTCCAAACTGAAGAGAACTCCACCTGAAGAGTATGGAAAGAATTCAAAGTTGATTGACCTTGTGGTATTGAATTTGTCAACAAGCAGCTGTAGAAAGCCTTACGGACTCATGTCCCAGCTGACATAAATAAATCATACTCTTTGAAGTCAGCTCACCCAACCTAAACACAAAATAAAAAAATCATGTGGAAAGGCAGACTACTACACCAGGGACTTCTGCTACTCTTAGAAAAAAAGTTTATTGGGTTCGTCTGGATGGCCAGGATGGAAATGGGTTCCAACTTGGAAAAGAAAAGGCAATAAAAAATCAATAAAAAACATGATTGTGGTTCCCTCTTTCTTTGAAAATCCACTCGATATCGTCCAGTTAGTGATCTAGAAACAATTCATAAAATTATTATATATATATGCAAGTACTCACATATATTAAATTAAGCACACTTTTGAGAGATTAATTTTTAAAAAAAATCCACAGAGTTGCCCCTTAAAAATATACTGCTAACTATCAGTTGTATGCTTTCGAGAAAGCTATTAAAGGGCAGTGTGTAGCAAGTCAAGGGTTTCAACTCAAATGAGTCAAATACCAAAACGTACCAATGGGAGCTCCAAATGCTGCTGATACACCAGCCGCTGCACCTCCAGATACAAAATCTCTTTTCTCATGATCTTCACGAAAATAATGAAACAAATGGAAATCCTTGTTGAATGTTGTAGACCTTCCTTGAGACACGCCAGCTGCTACGACAGCACCTGCATGAATCATGGGTCCTTCTTTACCACAAGCGAGGCCTCCAACCACTGAAAATATTACACCAACTACTTTGCACATGAGGGTCTGGTGAAAAACATAAAACAAGGAGGTATGTGGTTTGCAAATTGTAGTGGCTGCCAACATAATGCTAGCTTCACACCAGTATGTTTGCCTTGAATGCTAGCTATTATTATTACTAGTAGTAATCGCAGATTAGTGGAGTGTGTTCGACTGCAACCCTTGTCGACACTGAAATTAGGGAAAGAAAGAGTCTCCTCAGCTCTCTGATCTTTCTCAACCCTTCCCCTGGGTTGTTATCAGTTGATATATTTTCAATAGAAAATCGAACATTGTCAGATATGAAATACATGTAATGTAAATCTTTGAATAACAAAGTTGCGTGACATATGTTATTTTTCAGGCGGACATATTTAGTTACATGACCGCTTGTATGTACTCATCGAAAGTTTCACATGTAAATACAGAATTAAACTGAAATGTTACAAGTACCGTTGCACTCTTTACCTTTGATAACCTCCAAAAATATTCGCACAATGGTCCTCTCAGCCTCTTTTAGTTCGTGGCTTCGATGATAAACGTCGATTTCCGAAATAAGCAGACAATGCAATTTCTAAATTTAAAAGTGGCAGCATGGACATTACACAAAACTTAGAGAGAGACTCGCCAAGGCATTGTTCGAGAGAGAAATGATTTAAGTATAAAGTAAATTTAAATAGCGTGTTTCTTTCACGGACATATAAATTTGAATGTTGTGTATGCCGAGTAGTTATTCATCAAAGGCGAGAAGGTTAGAATGCCAACTGGATGGCGAACTGCAGGTTGACATATGTACCAAGGAGTCGTGCATACTTCTCTAAGACTTCGATCAAGGATTTACAATAACTCTTTAGGCAAAAGGTTGCTTTTTGAGCCTGGAACTTCCCTCGTTCGAAACAAGCTTCTTTGCAACAAAGACGCCTTTGGATGTGAATGTGAGGTCATTTGGTTCCAGAAAAGCGAGTCAAAGTATACACCAGTTCCCGGCCGACGTTATGCCCCTGCAAAAATCTTGAATCTAGCAACAACAATGCTTACCTTTAATCTAACAACGTGAGGTATCAACACTCCATTGAGATAACATTTGATCTGTGGAATACCGCTCCCTGCTGCAACCGGCTTAAGAAACAAGGACAGATAGCAGAATGATGAAACTTAAGAATGAAATGAATGAATGGATGAACAAAAACCAACTTAACAAGCAAAAAAAAACAGTTTCCTCTGAAAAAACCAAGCCATGATTGCTCAGCTAAATCCTGTTTGACAGATCATTTTATTCGGTTTCAAGTTAATTATGTCAAGAAAATGGTTCATTCTTCTTGATTATCCAGGCTATTTCCAGTGGTCCCACTATGGAATGTCTTGGTAATTGAGGTTCGACTGTGCTACAGTCTGCAAATTTTGTCCTAATGAATAAAATTGTTTTTGTACTAAGTTTACGCACTAATTGTTTTTTTTTTTACAAAAACTACTACTCGCTTGGTGTCCATCAAAGAATGGAGGAATCTGTACATTTCTTAAAGTGCTTTAATTTGTTTTCTGAATTGTTATTCTGTTGGTAACGATACCCACAAGAACATCCATGCAGTTAACCTCATGATCAGTTGCAATAAAAGGTTGATCAGTCCACTACAGAAAGACATAACTGAATTACCTCACCATAGACAACCAATGTAGTTGCAATGAGAACAAAAAATATGTCGAGAGCAACCCATAACGAGAAAGGAGTGGACATGCAGTCCCCGCTAGTACACCGATCAATATCTGTATAAGATGTTCTGTCAAGCGCAAAATAGTATGAAATTGGATAGATCTAGTGCAAGTACTAGAAAATACAAGCCAAGGTCACATCATTAACATTTTTCTTTTTAAAAAATTTGACGAACTTGTTCAACGAGGGTGACACTACTTCTCTGTGCACTGATGCATTAAGCCTGGGCCACACAAGAACTGGATTTTCTAGTGCATGAGAATTAGCAAGAATGCACAACATTTAGAAAAAAATGAGAGCAAGTGTTTGAACTTAAAAATGTACATCCATTTCAATTCTTTCAATTGGTAAATATAAACTCTTGGAAAGTATGCAACAGTTGCCTAGAGTGCAGGCCAAAATAAGGATACATTCTTTAATAAGATTGTACTTCTGGTCTGCAATAAGTATTATCAAGCTGTCAATTGCAAAGGCAATGGATCCAGTAACAAATCCAATGATGAACATGACAACCCATCTGTTGATATTAATACGAAGACGTTCCTGAGAAAAATAAATAAAAGCACATCTTAGCTCACTGTTCACTGAAAAAAATTACACTGAAAAAATAAATACACAAGCTTTGTCCACTTAACTCACATAAGGGCTTACTATGATGTGTTCAACACAAAATCAATGTGAACTTACTTCATCCGTATTTAGTTTCTCTTATTTCTCTTATTTACTTCTTTATTTATTCTTGTCAGAGTTACAGTTTAGTTTTCATGAAACTTCCGAATTTCCATGTGAATTTACACATGTCAATGTACAGAACAACTAAGGCTAAGTTTTCACATCTGCCATAACTTAGCCCTGTTTCTGCAACATGAAGCAAGAAGGAATGTACTTATTCCTCTTGGATGAGATACTGGGTCATGGTAAGGTACTGGTAATATCCACAGCACTAATAGTTAAGTTTCCTCACAGTTCACTGGTGCAGCAAGACGCAAAAGGCACATTTACATTACAGAATATTGCGTCCAGAACAGTCAACAAATTGACATGGACTATATGTTTAATTGCCCATACATGTAAACTTAGCCTGATTCTCAGACAGTACAAGGTCCCTTGCCCAAACCCCCTCCTCTGAGTTTGGACGAACGGCCTCATACCGTCTGAGAATCAGGCTAATGTAGACTATGCATACCCTGTTTTTGTCTGAAGGGTGCCGACCTGGAGTTTTCGGTTGAAGTCAAGGTGCCCGTGGCCCCAAAAACTAAGCAAAAAGCAAGGATCTGGGCATGTCTTTGCAGTTCAAGAGCATGTGTAAAAGTTTCTTCATTCCATGTCTCCTATTTTGTGTAACAAAATGCATGTACACTTGCATGAAAACTGGTCCAGATCTATACTATAAGACCTGGTGTAGAAAGTTTGTTCCAAATTCTATCAGGTCCTTAAAGTAGTCTGAAATGTCAGCCATCTCCTCCCCCTAAACCCACAGGGGATGTGACGGAAAAAGACATCTGAATCCCTAGTCTGAAATGTCACAGCTGACATTTCAGACTTGACATTTCAGACTTATCCTTCGAGTCAAGTTACTAGAACCATACACAGATACTACTTGACTGTGTTGATGGTTAAAACTGTTTGGTCAGTTAACAACAACAACAACAACAACAAAAGCAAAACAAAAAAAAAACCTTTTTTGGTGGGGAGGGAGTGTTGAAAAACAGTGATTCGTTTATAAACAGCACTCTTGCGAAATGCAGACATTTACATTTAAACACTATTAAGAGGCGAAATATTTTATCTACATGCTGACTTTGATTTAGTTTTAGAACCATTTTGCATTCAAGAACTATCTAGAACAATCTAGAAGTTTTACTGTACCGGTGCAAACAGGTTTTCGTAGTTTTTGTACTTGCGTCAGCTTTTGTGCCCGTCAGTTTTTGTGCTTGCGTCAGAGTAAAAACTTTTTGCTGTTAGTTTGTTGTGTGTGGTTTCTGGCCACAGCGGAGCCTTTTTAGCGTGGTTTTCATCAGGGAGAGGGGGGGGGGGGGGACTATAGTAGGGCAAGGATTTTTCTCTGAGGAATCCTAACCTAACCTGACTTGCACATGAAAAATCTGAAGTGCTTTGAACACTAAACCATCTTGTACCTGTAATCCTGAATGCCCATAAAAATTAATGGCACCCGCTAACATTATTTATTATACTCATACCCCAAGTACTTACCTCTGGTGTGTATGACTTGTGTTCTTTGAAGTAAAGTGTATTTTCTGGAGTATCATAATCTAGACTCTGTTGAATATAAACAGTAAAATGATGAAGTAATTCCTTTACTAAACTGCTCAGGTGCTGATAAATAAACAGAGATTGAATTTACGTGTACATTTTGATCCCAGTTACCCTATGGGATAACTGTGGTCAAGTATTTACTTTTACATGAATCGAATTTTAAGTGCCATGGGCATAACATTAGGATAACAGTTAGTTTCTAATCCTGATCAGTATTCAAGAACAGCTCAACAATAATGACAGGGCTCAGCATGTTGTTACTTTATGAAGCGAGAATTCATGGGTCAGCTATACTTTCAGAGACACACATTATTCATGCATGTATTTTATATTTCCATAACTTTCAAGGATCTGTGATGTGATGACAAGAAATACATTTTCCAGGGGCAGTTTACACTAGTGATACTGTAGTGGCAAAAAAGTGAAGTTTTGCACATGCAAGGGGGACATTTACCCGGGGGGGGGGGGGGGGAGACTCCCACATGAAAGTGACAGGGATGCTCGTCGTCTTGCTTAGGGTTAAAAATTGCAGATTTTGGTCTCGCTTAGGGTTCACAGGATGGAAAGCCAATATTTGTACCTGTACAGGTATTGCTTAGGGTTGTGCGTAATGAAATATCTGCATGAAAAACTTTTATTTGGATGTCTGTTTTGGCGCGGTCTCCTTTAGGGTTCAAATAACGCCTGAGTCATGCCCAGATTGGTCTCCTTTAGGGGTTTAATTCTAATTTTCCGACGAGCATCCCCGTCAGTTTCATATAGGAGTCCCCCCCCCCCCCCCCGGCGACATTTAGTGGGCGTGTGTCACAGAGAAGTTTGCAGAGAGGCACCTAGTAACCTCACTTAAGAAGAGATTCAGAGAATTCTTGATCGCTAAACCTGGACTGAACAAGAAAGTTTTGAAAAGGCACGTGACAGCGCGTGACAAGCAGATGTAAGCTCAGATATCATTAATTCTATACCGTCCAATGCACACATACGTGTAAGTTTAATTCGTAATATTTACCTCGTATTTTGAGGAGATTTTTTGCAGACTTCCAGGCGCTACACCTGAAGTGGTGAGGGATAAATTCTGAAAAAGAAAACCATATTCACAGTTCGGTTTAGAGAACTAGTTTTTAAATAGAAGTTCATCAGCTACCTTATACAGAAAGTGATGTTCACGACTCGTTTACAATTACAACAGTTTATAAACATGACATCGTAATCTCATAACCTACTTACCTCGCTGGCTACTAATCGCAAAGCGTCAGGATCTTCTGTTGCATGTCTTCTACGGCTCACTTGAGGTTGAATTGCCGTCTGTAACCAGAAAATAGAAGACTAGAGTCAGTAAACTCAAACACCTGAACTTTTCGCGGTAAAGAGGTACCCTGAAACGCATGGAAATAGGAAGAGATCGGAACAAAAACCTACATCTTCCTGACTTAGAAGAGGTGTATTTTCGGGAGACATGTCAGTAAATCTTTTCAAAGCTTGTGAGCGCAACATATAGAGGAATTTTGGACTGGTTAATCGTTGCAGCAGTTCAGCTTTTCGACTTTCACTTTTGTACCCTAGAGCCCAGTCTTCTTCTTCAAAGATCTTCAATTCAGCTGAATCGACAGAGATCTGGGACTAAGCTGCATGATAGTCCCCATGATGCACTCGGAGACATTCAAAATGGCGGCCAGAAGTGGCTTCAGAGCATTTAGATTTTTGCCTCCTTTTATAGGGAATACTTCACGGCAATACAGTAGTTTAAGGTAAGATCTGTTACTGTAGCATTAAAATCAATCTATTGTTTTCTTTTGAGGTAACTGACATGTTTATTTTTAGGTGTACTTGGTGTGTATCTCTTCAAAGATGGCGGCTTGGTGGTTGCACGCGCTATAATTCCACCCTGGCGGCTCCTCAGCCAGACGATGCCGTGAAGGAATATCCAGAAAAACTAAAAAATATTGTAGACGAAATATCGAAACTTACACTAGTAGAAGTTGCTGACTTGAATGAGTTACTCAAGGTAAATCTTTGGTCTATCATAGATTAGAGGGATGCTTTTGCATTACGTCACCTTGGATGTTAATGTGCCAAACAAGCTGCTGAAACTTAGATTTCTTTTGATTTAATTGGTAGGCACATTTGCATAACAGACAAAAAGGGTTTTTTAAACAGGAAGTATCGCCAAAGGCTTGCATGACAGCAGATACTGAGGGCTGGGGTGGGGGGGGGGGGGGGGGGTTGGGTGACTCCCCTGTAAGATTGACAGGGGTCAGTCCTCCTAATACAGTGAATTTTTGCAAAGGTTATGACTATGGGGGAAAAGTAAATCTTAGCAAGAGTTATTAGAATCCAAAAAGAAAAATATGGGTATCTGTGCATTGGGTGGTTGCAGAAAATATCCATACCTATACCACAGGCGGCATCTCGGAATTCCAAAGGCATGGGGGGATTCATTGGACTGGAATTCCGAAGGCATGGGGGGATTTTCAGGACAGTAACTTCTAGTTTGGTGTAGTTTAGTCTCTTCAAGAAAAACTCGTCAAAACGACTCATCTAAGGACGATGATTCCTCGTTAACACGAGACACATTCAACTCAATCAACATGCCGGAGACACATTTCAGTGGTCATGGTCAATACGTTTATGCTAACATGATGGCTGAAAGCTGTTCACTTGCCAGTAGATCGGTCACAAAAGCGATCGTAGGCTTTTCTTCGATTGTTTTGCTCGAATACAATACTGTAGATCCCAGCAAAGGGTTTTCAGCCCCTATATTAAAGCAGATATCATCAAGACACTTGTGAATTTGTTGCGTTACATACCATGCGACGTTCATTGAAAAGGTCAGATTTCATGCATTATGCAAATTTGATGCGCTTTTGATCAGACTACATTCACTATTGTGTACAAATTCTTTTAAAGCTGAATACTCAATGTGAGTTTTATTTACTATTTTAATTTTAATCGATAAAAGATAAGGTGCGGGGAAAAAGTTTGATTTGTTCTCACGCAATTTATTTGAGGCCGCAGTACAGTATGCAAATTGCGTTCACTGTGAACTAAAAATAATTGCAGCAAAAAAGCTTGCTATTTTACTCTAATTCTTTTCCTAACATCGTAACCTTTGAGTTTTAGAATAGGTTGCATTCAACAGTTTCGCTTTTGACGGTAGGTTTGAGTCTGGCAAACGCAATTATGAATTCCCGTTTTCAATTCTGAAAATCTTAGCTTTGTTGTTAAAATTGTACGTCGCCTTCGGCACGCAAATTATTCTCGGCAACCCTCGACACCAAAAATTATAGACACGTTTAAACATTGGACCAAGCGTTGGAATGACTTCAAAGCCGTTTGAGTTTTCTAATGTTTTAACGGATTATCGGTAGTGTACGTTTTGCCGTGGAAGGTTACAATGCAAAATATTACTCAGTCGGCCGCTGTTTGTCATCACGCAACGTTGATTGTTTGCTCTGCTGAATGTATGTTTTTTTCTTTCGGAGGGAGTGAAAGGATTAATTTCCGTTTAATAAAGGTGTTTGGAATATAGAGAGGGCTTTTCAAATCAGTTGGAAGAAAAAAGCGGCAATTCCAAATGGGGGTTTGAATGATTACGGAATTCCGAAGGCATTGGGGGGTAGAACAGTTTGGAATTCCGAGGGCAAGGGGGGTTGAGCATTTTGGAATTTCCTAAGGCAAGGGGGGTCTAGATGAAGATGCCTCCCGTGGTAGGGTATGGATATTTTCTGGAATCACCCATTTTTCAGACATAATTAAGCAACCATAATTCTAAAAAAGCGTTAAAATACAAAGAATGTATGGCGATTTCTTTCCAAATTTAAGCTCAATTAGCTCTGTTACCCCCAATTTTCTTTTTGAATTCTGATAGCCCTTGCTAAGATCTGTTTTTTTTTTTCGCATAGCCATAAACCATGCAAAAATGTTGTTGTATTGGTGGACAAATTCCTTAAGAAACCCGAATATCTTGAGATGTGCAGAACATATGCACAGCAACAAAAGGAGGCACTATCCTTAATAGAAGCCAGGAAAAATATTGTCAGGAAAAGGCACTTGTTGTTAGAATAGGTGCATGTTAGGGGTAAAAAGAATGAATTTGATTGCTGCCCATAAAACAAGATTCTGAAAAAGTGCCTTTAAAGATTTTCATCCTGCACCCCTGTCACTTTGAAATTGGAGTCCCTTCCATGGGAACTTGTTCTATAAAGCATTACGACACCTGTAACGCACCACCTTTGGGTAGACCAAAGTGATCCTACAATGTACATGCTGAAACCACTCGCATAAACCTTTAAAATAATTTAAACTTTGTCCAGGAAACAACTTGCAAAATGGTTGCAATTCTGAGAAAGGCTTTCTAATCAATTGGTTAACTGCATTTCCTTGAATTATAGAGACAAAATTTCATTTACTCCCAAAGGGCAGGTGGTTATCTGAGCTATGTATTAGGGGAGTTAATTTTACCTTCTTCACAAATGGAGGAGAGTAATTACAGATGTAACTGCACACTGCAGTGGTGTGGGCCTCAGAGAACAAGTTCAAAATCTAAAAGGCCATATCAGAAGGAAAGTGGTACCCACTCGCCCACAGTGTCCTAAATTATGCAGCGGGAGGAGGGGGAGGGGAGGTGACATGTTAAAAATCACTGGGTGATAGAGAAGGACAAACAAAGCTAACACCCTCCACCCCAAAGAGGAAAAAAAAGCAAAAAAAAAAGCAAACATTAAGCCCTAACTTTTTTATTTATTTCAGATAACACTGAAAATTGAGGCTGCACCAATGATGCCAATGATAGGCGCAATGCCGATGGCTGCTGCTCCCGCCCAGGTTAGTAATAGTAAATAGTCACCAGGACATTTAAAGAGCCAGTGTCATCCAAAGTGCTTTGCGTGCTTGTGTTTTTGCTTTGAAACAGCTTTTAGCGTTTGGCTGGCGTGTTTGCCGAACTTTTCACAAATTATACGGTGCCGCACTGGCCTTTCAGCGAGCTGATATCTACAGTAGTAGCCTCTGAAAATGAAAATATCTTCATCGCTAGATGTTACTGGAGAAAATAACTCTAGATCTGACTTTGTAGTCAACGTGTATTGAGCTATTATAGCAGCCGTCCCAGCCGATCGATTGATCGATCGATCTCGATGGATGTAAAACCAGAGCAGCCACTTCTACTCGATATAAAAACAAGACAAAAACAAGTAGTAAGAACATTGACGTCTTCTTCGCTAGATGTCACTGGAGGAATCTACTCTAAGATCTGACTTCGCATTCAATTTACAGTCCGATCGATTGATCGCAGGATCGATCGCATCGGCGGATGTCGATGGACGCAAAACCAGAAAACCCCTCTTAGGCCCAGTTCAGACGCCGTACCTCTCATGTGCCGTACCAAACACATTTTCGCTCCTAGGTCAAGCTTTGCCGTACCCTAAGATTTTGGCTTGCCTAATTGAAATCTGTCGAAAAAAACTAATTTGGACACTGTACAACTGCCAAAAAACTACGTACTACTTGGTACGGCACATGAGAGGTACGGCGTCTGAACTGGGCCTTACACTTTTTGTAAAAATAAAAATTAAGCAGACAGTGAACTCAAGGAATAGTTAAGCAAAACAGCACAAACTCATGACCATAAGCATTATTTTGGAGCAGGCCCGTAGCTACTGGTATTTTGTGGTAAATTAATGTTCCTTCTGTTTTCATCCAGCAACGTGAATGTTGCGCTATTTCGGTAAGCGCAGTGTCAGTACTATTGCTGAAACCCGTAGATGATTTTCTTTCCCTCCGCAGTTCAGTGTTGGACCCCCTGAAGCCTCAATACCAACATGCATGTTCTCCTTACTTGCTGTTCTTTATACACCACTTGTGGTATTTGTTGGGAGAATTTGTTTGAATTTGATTAATCATCAAGACATTTTATCTTTGGTGATCATTCCCTTTATTCCCAAGATCTGTATGGTTGATCATGTAGTGACTTGTGTGGAGAAAATAGGTAGTTGTCACTATCAGAGCTTCAATGGTTAAGGGAAAAAAATCTGACTTTTCTACAATTATTCAAAATTCAAAATGACCACTTAGTTCTTCCAAAAGAGGTTAATTTTGTTTGAAGTAGCCAAAGGTTATTTGATCACACAATATTGTCAACATATTTTAGCAAATGGCTGCCAAATTGAAACTGTGAACAAAATGAGGCTTAGGTGTTAAATGCTGTGCGTGAAGCCTGTTAAGGAGATTTCCAAGAAATCTGAATGCAGATCTCAAGTGCATAGTAGAGCAGGTTCAATCAAGATCTGTCACTGTGTGCACTTTCTCCTTGCACCCCCCCCCCCCCCAACCCTAGAATGAATTAAGTGAAGGAAGCCTCAGTCAATGTATATGTTTGTGAATGTTGCCCTTAGGGTTAATAAGATTGAAAGTTGCAGATGTATACTCAATGTATGTGTTGTGGTATCAATCTTACTTTGGTTAGAAAATTTTTAATCCACTTAAATTTTTATTTTCCTTTCTTTTAGATGACTGTAATTTAGAACAAAAGGAAATGTAAACCAAACGGGTTTGAAATTTTTCAAAGTAAAAACAAGTTTTAACCACAACATATTCAAAATGCTTTATTTCTTAGGAGGCAGAAGCTGAACCAGTGAAGGAAGAACCAACAGAGTTCACAGTTAAATTGACAAAGATTGATGCCACAAGCAAAGTCAAGCTGATAAAGGAGATCAAAAATCTTGTACCAGGGCTTAACTTGGTTCAGGTAAGGGGTCGCAGAGAGTTTAAACTAAAAACTCCAGTTGTGTCTGTTGTTGCAAAAAAACTTTTAATATTTGATTTTAGTATTTAGGGTTAGGTAATGACACAAATTAAATTTTAACAAGTTAGTTTATATATTGGATTAGGGTCACTGCTTACCATCAAAGGGCAAGTTGCATAAAACATAACATAAACATCTCTGAGGGACAAATTCTGACATCATTCAGTCCAGTCAGTAACTGTTTTAATGTATCGCCTTAGTAGTAATGCCCAATGCTAGGTTCTATTCAACTTCCAGGGGTTGCAACAACCTTGTAGCAGGTGTGAGAGCTAGTGTTTGAGCAAAATCAGGACAAAGTCAGCAGCTATTTGAGTTCAAATAGATGGCTGTATGCCGCTAGCAGCTGCCTGTAAAACTCACCTTTAAACTCAAACTTAACAGTTCTCGGTGCCTGCTACAACAGTTTCAATTTTCTTTGCTCTTCTTGTCCACCCAGGAAGAGAAGGATTTATGGACTTCAGCTGTGTGCTGTTTATAACTTTTAATTAATAGCTCTAACTTGATTTCTTGTTTATTGATTCTTTCCAGGCCAAAAAATTTGTCGAAGAACTACCACAGAATGTGAAGGAGAAAGCGAGCAAAGAAGAAGCAGAGGAAATAAAAAAGGTTTTGGAGGCAGTTGGAGGGACTGTGGAAATTGAAGTTTGAGACATTGTACAGTTGAACAAATTTGTTATTAAAATTTACTTCCAAGTCCTCAAGTTTCATTCTTCTGTAATCATCTCACACCAAAGACAGCTGTAGGTGCAAGTTTGTAAATGTTTACTTGGGTAGATTTGCACTGCATGGAAAAATATGAGTTGGTCAGCCAGGCAAGAACTTGTAGTCTTAACAAATGCAGATAAACTAAAGATAGCAAAGTAAGGGATCTGATCTGGAGCTGGGATTCGCAAATCCCACAAGGTCAAAGATTTTTTCTTGTTCCTGCTAGCAGCCCAGATTAAATTCATAATAGTCAATTTCACTGCTGTGTGCAGGTGTGGGTCTTTTGAATTATGATTTACTGGTCAAGATTCACCCCCAGTCACATAGCTTTGAAGGAAGTTGTAAGTTTTGCTGATTTGACCTGCATGACTGGCATTGTGTTTGCCAGAAGGTATCAGACATCATTGCCTACAGAAATCACATGATTTGAGTACAGCTGTACATGCCTCTGGGAAGGGGATAGATTATTCATTAGTATGCTGCAGGATGAAAAATTTGAGATCACTCGACCATTCTTTTTTTGTGAACACATTGCCTCACGCAGGAATATGTTCTGACAGAAATACAGTCGAAGCTCTCGTAAGCGACCACCTTGGGAATTCAGAAAAGTGGTCACAACTAGAGCTGGTTGCTTACGAGAATGTGCTCTTGTAAGCAACCACATGATGAAACAGTAGAGAGTGGTCGTTTACAAGAGCTTTTAGCGTAAAGCTTGGCATATGTTAATGGTTACTAATAGTTTTGTAGTAACATAGTTGAATGGTCTTTTATTGTCTATCACAAAAGAGAAACAAGTCAAAGAACCATTAGCACTTGTGTTATGTATTACTCTAAATTTGAACAAGAACTAAGTGCTTTTATTAAAAGGAAAAAGCTCTTTGGTAATTCACAAAAGTGGTCACTTACGAGAGCTTTTCATTACAGAGTTTAAGTGACAAATCATATGGGGTTTCGCAATGCCAGTCGTAACTAGTCATGAGAGTGGTCACAAGGAGAGCTTTGACTGTAGTAACTGTCAGAAACAAACCAAAAAAAGATGTATTTTAGTGCCTTTGTTTTATCTGTACTAACTACAGACAATTTTTTAATGCCCTAAAAGATGAAGGAAAAGAAAAATAGAACAACTTGTAAAACATAAAGACTTCACACTATATTGACTTATTTATAATCATTTTCATCTGATGTAGAGTACAATAATTTTTAATAGACTAATTACACCTAAAGCTTTCATCAGTCCTTTTTGTGCCACACAAAACACAAGGCCTCGCACTTAAAAGCTTTATGAAACAGAAACTTGTCTCTTAGTGTCACAGCATTTTGATTTTACCTTGTATAATTATATCAAATCTGACAAATTAATTAATTGTCCATATTACTCTCTTCAGAAATAACGATTGCGTTTGTGCGACGGTGACTCCATAACTATGTCGGTTGAACATGCTGAGCGTTTTCTTCCCTCTCTCGCTTCTGTATCCCCAAAGTTTGCATCCGAGTGACTTCTACGGCGAGGACTGTGATAAGAACCTAGACCTCCACTGGCAGCAAAAAAGGCATTTGTGTTAATCTCTGGTCGCACAGCAAAGGCACTGAAAGGTGAACCATAGCACTGCACACCTGTATCAACACTATCAGAGTCCATTCCAGTTGGCAAAATCATTGAATTTGATCCTAACGTTGTCGTAGAAGTGTGTCTCACTTCATGAGTCCTCCTTGGGGGAGAGCGACCCGCTAAATAAGATAACAGTTCCTCACGTAGGATTATTTTCTTTTTCTTCTTTGCCCAAGACAAAACATCTTTATTTCGCTTTTGGTAACCAGATTGGAAACCCACATCCATTCCACGTTTGTAAGCATCGGCACCATCTACAAAAAAATCATACAATATTACCAAACTATCCTAGTTAAAAACCTGATGTTTGGCTGATTGTTGCAATAGCCACCTTGGATCCGACTGTGAGTACAAGATAAAGTACAACCTGTGAATTTCAAACCAGTGATGTTTCTAGAGCCCTCACTCCTTTGTGTTGTTTACCAGTGGAGAAGGAAGTTCCAGGAATACAGTGTAGGAATGGTAGGTAACACGATACTGTGAAGCCTGCCAACTGGAATAAACAATCATACTTGAACTCAACTGGTACTCACGTTCAAAGCTAAAGGTCTATGACATCCCATACTAAACTTGCTGGAATCAAGAATCTTAAGTTATTAGCTCTGACATGTAACAAACCAAGCCTTATTGTCCATTTCTTGAAACACTCCCCTGAAGTCCCCGATCAACTTTTCAGATGTACTTGAATCCCTCATTATTTCCACTCTGGTTACCTTTTTTAACAACTTTCCTTGTAACTTGGTAACTAAAATATCTTATATGTGCTTCCTTAAAAGGGGAGCACAACCATAGGTTATGGGGAAATACATGTAACAACTTTGGCTGATAACATCACGAATTTTGGACCCAAAAGACAATCCCACTGACAACCTTGTGCCTCAAAATTAAGCGACATTAATTTTCACAAACAAATGGATACCTTTTCACCAGATATAACTTCTACAATGTGTGAGATTAAATGAACAAGTGACAAATTATTTTAGCTGCAAAAGAATTTTTAAAAGTTAGATTTTTGACTTGCATTGCGGTAACAATATTTTCTTAATTGCCATAAAATACACAAAACTCCATAATTTAAACAGCGCCACAATTATTGCATTCGAATGTCTCGGAAATGCTTGTGACTGATAACTTTATACCCAACTAGACTAAAGATGGCGGTGTATACTTTTGCCTACATAAGATCTTTGCAAATTGATTATCGACGCAACTCATTAATTACGCGATTATGAAACTAATATAGGGCTCCCGAAACACAACAAATACACGAATACAAGCTAGAAAGTGCTAAACGCGAAATACAAGTAAGAAACGATCCTTTGACAAAGAATCTGAATTTCTATTTCGTATGACGAGTAAGTAACTAAAAATGGTCGCAGTCTCTTGGGAAAAGAATTACAACACCCAACGCAACAGCTTTAATCCAAGCAAAGGTATTAGACGAAGTTACCAAAAGCGGGCTTCCACCGACTTTACAAAACCTTTCTCGACAAAAAATCATCACAGAAAACTTAACTGATAGGACGAAGACGAATTAAATCCATACAACGCACTTTATACGCCCACGGCAATTGTGATTATTCGTAATTTGTGATCAAATACTGTTTTCCATTCTGGAAACTGCGCAACCAGTTTAGCCTCCCTTTCTGCTTAAAAGATGGTAAAATATTTTCAAAGCTGCCACTCAAATAATTAAGAAAATGATTTACCTTTATAAAGAAGAGTTATTGTGTTTGCTGCATCTTGAAAAGGGCTCCATGAGCGATCACATGTCTGACTGCGATTGTTTCGTTCTGAAAGAAACAATACAAGATATGCACGTTTTTTGAGGCTCGATCGTGATCGTCGCACACTGTAAACTTAACTTTACAATGTAAGAACTTGACCGAAACAGCGACTCGAGAACTGTTGACGAAAACAACTAACCTTTATAAAGCTGGGCACATGCTGTTGCTGCATTCTGAAACAAATTCCTTAACCGCTGCAGCGCTTGCTCTTTTTCAATCGCCAATCTCTCGTCGACATCGTCTTCGGTCTCGAGATGTTCAATGCATTGTTTCTCCCAGTTTGTAAAGCCCCGAGATTCGTTTCCTCCATCAAAGTCGTCTCTATCTCTTCCTTCCATTGCTATTAACGTTACTGTCGCTTTTGCACTTTTGTTAAACAAGTAACACGCCGGAAAAACGTCACATCAGACTACCAAACCCGGTGCTGCTCCAAGCACCGCCATGTTTTCGTCTCCAAATGACGAGCTACGGAAGGAGTGGTTACCAAGCTACATGAAGGTGTTGCGAGCATGCGTTCTTTGTCGCAAACCTTAAGCCTTCCGCCCTCCTTTGTCTGTTTATTCGTATCATCAGTAATCAACGAAAATTAAGATTTGCGAAATGAACTCTTTGAGGTGTGTAATTAACAGTCTTTCTAAAGCTGCATTCTTTTGTGTTCCAAAACATGCATCTTGGCCCGCATCAGCCTATAGGGGACATGCATACAGCCATATGTCACTTCTGTCATCCAGCAAAAAGATGCAATTGGGTGAACAATTGGGTGTGAATTCCAGCCAGCAATACAAAGAGAAGTCATCTTCAACCTCCTATCATGTGATCTCTGCAGTAACTAGTGACAGTGAAACTGTTTGCATCAGTTGGACAGACGGAAGCAGTGCTAAATTCCATAACATCTGGTTGCGAGATCATTGCCAGTGCAGTCAGTGTTATAATTCCACCACATATCAGAAAGAATTCAACATCCTGGATGTACCCTTGGACATTAAACCAATCGATGTTTCCTTAAATGACCAGAATAGCTTGTCAATCAAGTGGCCAGACAGTCACGTCACTGCATATGATGCAACATGGTTGAAACAGCATAGTTATGGGGAACATGGTGCCTCAGGGGTGACAAGACAAACAGGGAAGAGACAAAAACCTTTCCTTTGGGACAAAAACACCATTGAAACAAAGTTGCCATGTCCTTTTGAGTTCAACAAGGTTATTTCTGAAGAAGATGAACTCAATGCCCTTTTTCGACATATTGTTAAGTATGGCTTTGCATTTGTGGAGGAAACGCCGACAACAGTTGATGCCATCGAAGAAGTTGCCACAAGGTTAGGTGGTTTTGTCAAGGAAACACACTATGGTAAAGTTTGGGAATTTTCTAATGAGTTCTTAGAACATGCTGACACTGCATATACATCAGATTACCTCCGTGGGCACACAGACAGCACCTATTTCTCACACCCAGCTGGCCTTCAAATGCTGCATTGTGTTGAGCATGAAGGAACGGGTGGATTGAATTTACTAGTTGATGGCTTCTTTGCGGCTGAAAAGCTGAAGCAAAATGACAAGGCATCCTTTGATTTTCTAACATCAACAATCATTCCTTTTCATTACAAATCTGAAAATCTCCACTTGAAAGCTCATGGGCCAATGATTGAGCTTGATCCCTTTGATGGTTCTCTTTCTCAGATACGGTTCAACACTTACGATATGGCAACCTTGGATTGCATGAAGTATGAAGACATTGCACAATTTTACAAAGCTCTGAGAGCATACTGTGGTATCACGTGTGTCCCTGAGAATCAGCTGTGGTTCAAGTTGGTCCCTGGTTTGGTGCTTATCATGGGTAATTGGAGGGTGCTTCATGGAAGGTCCTCATTTACAGGAAAACGAACCATGCAAGGGTGCTATGTCAATGGAGATGACTTCTTTGGAAAGTATAGAGCGAAAGCTGTAACTCACAAAGATTCAAACTCAGGGATTATACAGGAAGAACGAAATTAGGTAATATGCTGGCACCGAGCTTTATAATTAAAGAATGGATATTACATTCCATTTGTCCTTTCCTACTCAGGTCCAGTTTCTTTGGCCGTAATAATTTGAATTATGTTACTTTGGTTGAGAAGACACAATAACATTTCAAAGCTGTCTTGACTTCATTTTCAAGTTTCGAAACATCTTTGTTGAACATGTGCAAAAAAGGACATTTTTTGCAATTACTCTTACTGTGAAAGTGTATTGCATTGTTATTTTGCATGGCAACATCTCATTTAGTCAATAACTTCACTTTTATAGTTTTAGTTTGTTTTCTTGTTTTATTTAGTATCTAGAATGCATTGTAATGTTAAGCTGTACTATAATTCTTAAAAATTGGGTCTTTATAACACTTGAAAGTAAACCCCACCTAGGAGTGCCCTTGCACTTTGCTCAAATTATTTGTAAGAGCACTGTTTTATTGAGCACCATGTATGACCAAGGCCTCATAATAGGTTAAGCTGTAAAAAAAAGGAAATGTCCTCAGAATTTGTGTTAAAACACTGGGTTTTATTTGGTAAGTAGTGTTCTGACTAGTACTTTGTTTGCATTTTGAAGTTTTGTTAAGTGAAATATCGCATTTTTAATATGGAAAGGTGTATTTGGACCAGAATTTTTTAGGCAAAGCAATGATATTGCATTGATCCAAATAGGTAAAATTATGCCTTTATAGGCTCTAAAATTGTAGGTTAAAATGACTTCATTCAGGTTAGAATACCTAATGTAATGTAGGTACATAATTATATAAACCATAAATTCTATTTTGAAAGAATTTGTGGCTTTTAAAAATATTTTAAAAGAACTCAATAATTTATTATTCATAACCATCAGTTTAATGAGTTCATTTATTTATTTTCATTCCATCATGTATAGAGCCTGATTCTCAGACGAGATGAGTTTGCTCGCTCAGAAACATCAGACTGTCCTAGAACTGGGTTATCCTCCACAATGAAAAATTCTGTTATGATGTTGGGAAAATGGTGCTGTCTAAATACTGTATGTAGAATAAGGGTTCCAGGGAAAATTCCACATCGGTCTGTTTCTGTTGTAATTAAAATACACCTTTTGCTGTTCATTACCAAGAAATACGCATACATTTGCGCCAAAATTTCGTCAATAACACGCAGATACATTCATTTTCATCAACAAGCATTCATTAATGCGAATGTGATATTCATTATGCGAAATTTACATAACCACAAACATTCATTAGCACTAAGTGACAAACATTTGCTTTTTCTGCCAATCATAAGCAGAAAACATTTATTTCATTTACGTGTAAAATAATAACTATTGTATTAGCAAGTGCGCAAATAGACAATCATCTTAAAAGTATATCATATTCAATAAGATTTTTATTACAAGGAATAATATTCAACAACGTTTTCATGCAACGACTAACGCGATTTTAACAACGAAAAGTGCGATTTTACAAACAATTGCGCTCTTATCACAGGCATTTAGAAAAAATCTATTTTCAAAATAAAAGTGATTTTGCATTTCTGGATTGTCTTTTTAGCCCTCAATTTCTTCAACATTAATGCAGTACAGTAAACAAGTCTGTGTAAATTTATGCCAGCTAGTACATTTCTCAGCAGTGATACTGCTGATACAGTGCTGCAATGCTTGCAGAAATATACATGTTCTGAACTGTGTGTGGAAGTTGCCCAGCGTAAGCCCACGGTTTCTTGTTTCTTCCCTGTCGTCCATCCTCACTTGTACGTCAGGCCTCGAAATATCTGCTTTGATGGCCACCTTCAGACAACTGATTGCCTGTTCAACGATGTCCAGAAAGGGACTGTGAGGTGGTAATTTCTTCGGCTCCGTGCTAGGCCCAGGGTTCTCCTGGTTCTGATGAGCTGGTGCTCCATCATAAATGAAAATCACTTGATCGTCTGGGTTGAGGTTGAGTCGTGCATCTCGAAGGAAGTCGTTGAACCATTCAGCATTCATTTCCCCCTATAATGACAGTGTGGTGCAGAATCCAGAACTGCAAAATCACTTTTATTTTGAAATTAGTTTTTTCTAAATGCATGTGATAAGCACGCAACTGTTGTAAAGAAGCATTATTCGTTGCTAAATTCGCGTTAATCGTTGCATGGAAACGTTATCGAATATTATTCTTTGTAATAAAAATCTTATTGAATACGATATACTTTTAAGATGATTGTCTGTTCGCGCACTTGCTAATACGATTTCTGCTAATGATATTATTTTACACGTAAATGAAGTAAATGTTTTCTGCTTATGATTGGCCAAAAAAGCAAATGTTTGTGGTTATGTAAATTTCTCATAATGAATATCACATTCTTGTTAATGAATGCTTGTTGATGAAAATGAATGTATCTGCGCGTTATTGATTAAATTTTTGGCGCAAATGTACGGTATGCATGTTTCTTGGTAATGAACAGCAAAAGGTGTATTAATGTTAAAGCTGTGTAACCAAGCTGATAGAAGATTGACATTATTTTTGTGAACATGTTTAGAATTTACTTGCAGACTAGTTGTCAATATAAAATGGCCCCTGAGGAAAGCCACCTTACCAAGGGCACTATTTTTAGCAACAACTATATTATTTGGCAATTTCTCCTTCAAAGAACTTACTTCTAATTTACCAACTTTGGTCACCTTTTGTTCACCAAGGTTTTTTTATTTAGCAATAATATTATTGCTTACTGTAATCTAGCAATTTCACATAGCATATTGAGTATTTTACTGAATTAAGTTGCTGCTTAAAATGGTAACCTTGTGACAATTTTAAATCACAATGGTATCATTTAATTGCAACAAAAAATTCATTTCACTTTTTCTTTCTCATTTAAATTTTGTGAACCCAGTAATGTTTAGGTAATAACAGGCACAGTTTGCATAAGAAGTTGACAAATCGAAGGATTCTGGTAATTGTAGGTTATAAAATTAATGAAGACACCTGAAACTGACCCAGTACTGTTTTTCTTCATACAGTATTTGGACTAAATTTGTGCCATAGTTTTTTGTCAAATTGCTAATTTATTTACTAGCATGTTAGTGTGTCCTTATTGAATAACAGGTGTTCTACAGACACACAGTAGATCTCATCAAGGTAGCTGATTTAGTCAGCAGTGCTTTGAATAAACCTACAATGTAGGGCCCTGGAGCACTGCAATTTTTGGTGTTGAGCTGGAATGCTATTTTTTACTTGCTGCCAAGACAACAAGCTAATGTTGTTTCCTTTGAAGCTCTGGAGCCCTCCATTTTTTAGGCCTGAGTGCTGAGGCCATAACCCCTTTGGGGCCCTGATTTTTACTCAGGTATGTTAAGGGCTGGGTCAACTGTTTTTTAATTTGAAAGTACAGGGGGTGGTCTATCTGGGAAACAATGCATGCAACACTTTTGTAACTTGGCCATGTTAATTGACTAATCAAGACAATTTTACTTGACAGTGATGTTTCCATGGCAACCACTCATGTGACCAAATAACTTTTTACTTCCAGTGTAACCTTTTAAGCATCTGCACACAAGGGAAACCTTTTCTTACCAAGCATCTCAACGTGTATATTTTCTACTTATCCAAGCAAGGTATCAAAATATTTTAATGTAATTGAAATGCATTTCCAAGTCATGTGATCATTAAACTGTTAATGATGTAACTTTATACATACCAATAAAACGTACTTCCATGGTAGTTTGACAACCATTCCAATTTCATTGGATAAGTTGTGTGGGTAAGTAGTAAAACTACATAACAAATAGTTAAGAAAACGCCGTTTTTCCTCGTGTGCGGAAGCATTTAACATGAAACCGGAAGTAGGGTGTTACTTGGTCACGTGACACATTTCCATGGAAACATCATTAGTATGTTAAATATTTCGTGACTTCGTAAGCTATGGCTTAGTTTTATGCCCACTGTACAAACCGTTTTTAAGATAGACCACCCCCTCACTTTTACACTAAACAATAGATGACCCAGCCCTTAATATACCTGAGTAAGGGTTCCTTTCATAATTTCGAAAAATTATCCCTGTTACTCTCATACCAGTATATGTGGGGTCCCCACCACTTGGACGTTTTGTATGGAACACGTCGTTTGGATCAGCATTGTTCTGTACATAATTATATATTAGTTTATATCTTTGAGTCTGTCATTGGACCTGGGTGATTTAAAACTGCATTCCTCTTCTTTACAGCATCCAAAATTTTTTTTCTAGGGCCAAGAGGAAGCCCTATGTCTTTCAAATCCTCATCACTGCACAATGCCAAAGTATTCAAGTCAATGCTTTCATTTATCAAGGAGGTCGTAAACTGTTCCAGATTGAGAGAAGCCATAAAAGTGACCAGTGATTTACTCTCTGTATATTCAGTTCCCATGTCTGACTGAGAGTATGAATCTTCAAGCTCAGTAGATTTCAAACTGCGAATGTCATTAAATGGTAAGCTACTATTGCTCAGTCGACTGCTGTGGCTCGTACGACTTGCAACACTACCATTTTTCATTTTTGCAGAATGCTTTGGCACATAGTGAACATGAGTAGTGATGTTGCCCTTGTCGTCAAATTTTTTTACTACATGCCCGTAAGCAAGGTCTGACTCATCAACTTCATAAGGGTCAACAGATTCTGAAGATAAATTCTCATGATTGCTCTCAACAACATGTGACTCCAGCTGATCTAAGAAAGAAGGTGAACTTGTTGACGTATCATCAAACAGGCCAGAATCATTTAAAGACCTTTGATGGAGCATTTTTGGCTCATTTCCAGAGCTACGCATTGAGTTAAATTTAGAGCGCAAGGCACCCATCACTCTTACACTTTTTGATCCAAATTGAGAATTCTCAGATGAGTATGACTTCACACTTTTTCTGTCGGACATGTCACCCAGTTCCGAGGAACTGCCAGTTAATTCTGAGAACGTCCTTTCAAAGTGCTGTCTGCGAGATGCTGTCGTCCCATTTCCAGTCCAAGTACCTTTGCTACCAATGCTCTCTGATTTGCTTCTTTCCCTTGTTTCCCGTGCAACTTTTTTCTCGTATGCATTTTCTCTGGATTGGATAACCTTTTCTTGCTTTTTTATTCTTTTCATCATGTCCTTCTTTGCCTGTTTTCTCCGCCTCTCTACTTCTTTCTGGTTGCGCATCTTGTAAATAGCAACAAGACCATCTAAGTGACGAACACATTCCATGCGTCCATGGAGCGCAGCTTCCTCCAGTGGGGTACGGCCTTCATTGTCAAGAGCCCAGATATTTGCTCCAAAGTTAGTAAGAAAACTCAAGCAGTTTAGTTGCCCACAACTGGCAGCCAAGTGAATGGCAGTTGCACCATCTTGGTTTGGCCTGTCAGGATCTCCACTATAAAATAGAAAATTTATTAGTTTGGTTAAAAAATAATCTCTACAAAAAAGTCAGTCAATGGTAGATTTTAATGCGCGGTTACTCACTCACTCCCTCATCCTCTTCGTGCCAAGTGGCACATAAGGCCTCTACTAGGTAATGTGCTGTTACACTAGGCAATTTTCTCTTGCAATTTTTCCTGCCATTGTGAGACAAGTTGCACCCAATGTTGCCTAGTGTGACACCTCTATGCAACAGTGGAAAAATTCTTTGCAGCATTGCGAGGATTTTTGCAAAAAGTAGAACCGACTTCTACTTCTCGCAATGATTGTGGCACCAAAAAAATTGCGAGACATGTTTATTTCAGGGTATGTTACGCTGGACAATTTTTCCTGCAACTTGCATCGCATCAAAATTGCAAGACAAGTTGCAAAAAAAGATTGCCTAGTGTAACAGTGCCTTTAGAGTGGTGTCATGTTGGTGTTATATAATTTACCAAGGTGCATAAATGATTACCAGCAGCCATATGGGAGACTTAAAAAAGCTGTAGGGTGACCCTGTCTTCAAGTTGGATCCCACCAGTATTATCAGAGTCCCAAATTAAAGGTGTGGTATCTGGAGCTCTGAATTTTTGCAGTGAAGCCCGGAGCCTTAGGTGACCTCTGTGAATTTGGCCCGTGAGTAATACAAGTAATTCTAGTTGTGGTTTCTACCTTTTGAGTCTGTGGATGAAGTGTGACCATTTAAAGGACTACTTTTCTGTGATGATACTAAACTGTGCAAAGTGGCTCTAACTTTTAAGTCTGTTAATGAACTTAACTGTGATCACTCAAATGAAAGCTACCAAGCAGAACTTTTCTGTGGTGTTCTTTGTTTTGCTGTACAAGATAGTTCTAACTTTTGAGTCTGTGGATGAATTTCTAAAGTGCGATGATTCATTCAGGCCAAAGGTACTGAGTACTACTCCACTGTGATGCGGTTTGTTTCGCAGTGTCTTAACATAAATAAAATATTTTTGCTATGATTTTTGGGACTGCAATGGTTAAATGTCAATAACTCATGGTTTGCAAAATTTCTCTACCCTGAGGAGATTAAAATTATTTTGTGATGTCAGAAATCTCATTCCTTAAGTGCATTCTATGCACCATGGCAACATTCCAATTTAATTTACTTTTTAATGCACAGCACTGCCAACTATTATACAAAGCATAGAAGAATACAAAATTAATATATTAAGTGAAGATCAGGTATATGTCCTTTGATCTTTTACAAAGGGGAAAATGTTTAAATAGAAATTTCCAAATTTGTTTTTAAGTCTATAAAGACTCAAAACTTTTATAACCAACATGATTTACTTCTCAGCAAAGCCAAAGTCCTGTTGAAGCGGCGTGTATTGATGGAAATTAGTTTTCGCTCACACGCCTTATTTAATTTTTGCCCATTTAGATTCTTCCCTTGAGGGAGGAAAACTTTTCCTCAGAAAAAAAAACCGAAATAGTGATTTCAAGAACTGTAAGAAAATGTAGATTTTGAGATAAAATATTGGAAACGTCATCTTGATTATTTACATTTCCTGAGCTCAAACCGGCAAGATAAAGTTTCCATTCGGTCGCAAAGCGGAACTCATTTTTTGAAAATCTATCTCACGTTTCTAAGCTTAATGCGCCGATCAATTCGAAACTTCAACATCCCCCCCCCGGGCATACCCCGGGCATTTGACTGTGCAGCGTGCCCGGGGAGGGGGGAATTTGAACGTTGCGTTGGAAGGGTGGGGAATTTGAACCGGATTTATCTCTTGTTCTGACGTAATGGGCCTGTGATTTTTTTCGGTTTTTGCAGGTCTGACGGATTTACAAGATAGAATTTCGCCTTTGTTAGTGAATAACTCTTTGAAAAGCGTCTTTAATAGAAGATTGAAGGTGTCATTACGGCATATCTTTCTCTGAAAGGCATGTAAAGTGCTTGATTGAAGACCAAATTTGTCTTTGAGGAGAGGCAGTTCAGTACTAATTGGTGGGGCATTTGAACGGCTTTCTTGCCCCGAGGGGAGGGAATTTGAACAAGCCAATCTTCAAAAGTTCAAATGCCCGGGGGGTTGCCCGGGGGGGGGATGTTGAACTTTCGAATTGATCGGCGCATAAGACTCATTTTGATAAGCGTGTAAATTACAGCACGACAAAGTGGTGTATATGAAAATCCTAGAATTAATACTCTTAAGCTAAAATTCACCCACAACTGAAGCCACGATCATGCTGATTTCTTTCACAAAGCTCATTCGCAGTTTGTTTACATCGCAAATCACCAAAAGTGTAAAATTTCTGTGATTTCGTGGGAATATTTCTTCCGCTTTCTTAGTATTGACTTTGCACTTCCAATGTACTCTAGAACAGAGCCGCGGGAGATTACTAGGTAAGCTGGGGAAATTGTTTTGCCATCAATATCTTTGTCTGTTAATCTTTCCAGAAAGCGAATGCAATTTACACGCACACATGCAATTTACAAGCTCAATTTAGCCACCACAAGTAAGAAAAAATGTTTATCAAACATATTCCGACATAAAGACTAAGCCTACTTATATTTCAGCGCAAATTAAACACACACCGCAATCCCTGTAAGCAGGTGCCAACTTTAAGCTTTTAATTTTCGCTTAATGCTGGATTCCCAAACAAAAAAGCTCAAATTAGTGCGCTTGAAATCGCTCGATTATCCCGACTATATTTTAAAGGTGACAGATTTCTATTCTATTCAGCTTACCGATTTTTGGACTTACCCCTTTCCGACTAACAGTCTTAGAGCCTCAACATTTCCACAGCTTGCGGCATAATGTACAGGAGACATCCCGTCTTCATCTCTTCGATTCGCATCGCGTTTCGTTGCTGTTTTGAGAAGCTCGAGAACGCTGTCGCGAGCCGCTTTGTGATACAAGTCTCCCATTCTAATTTCAAAGAATTGACGCCATTAATCACCATGCTTGGACCGACAAGCTTACATTCTCCCGCGCATTTCGGTAATATGAGACCGCCAGAGTAAATATCGAGTTACGCAAATGACCTTCTAAAGTTCTCCAGAATGCGTTTCGTTGAGAAGTGAAACTAAACCACAGTACACTAGGTGAATAATAATTTTAACACAACAGTGTTTATATCTGTGCCCTGCTGGCTAAAATATATTCAATAAATCCCACAGTGCTTAGTGGGCTTAGGGTGTGGGATGAAAAATAAAAGAACGAATTCAATGACCGCAGTTCACCGTAACACATTATTCGTTACTCTTTTGTTGCTTTGTATCAGGCCTACATTGTAATAATTGTCTTTGTCTTTGTTAGAATCAATAATCCACATCGTCAAGTTTATATTTCAGCGTTGCTACGAGTCTATAATAGCTCGAGTTCCTATCGAGTTTGCATGGAGTCCCAACTGAGAAGTTTTACAAGGGTTGTTTTCTATTCCCAGTTTCCCACATTTGACGCTATGTGATGTGAATTCATTGTTCCGTGCAAAAGACAATAGGGTAAAGTAATTGTGGTCAAACAAGAGATTGCAAAATAAACCCAGAAAGCTTTTGAAGGAAAGTCGGTTTGTGAAGCGCGCGAGCGCAAAACACGCGAGGAACACTAAGGAGGATCCGCGCACGTTTTTTATTCCCGTTCCCTTCCACCTTTCTTGACTGTATCATCTACTTTAGCGCTGGCATATTGTCATGCATGTAACGATTATTTTTTCAGGGTTATGTAACAATACCTACAAGATTGATTACACGCATTTACTGCAACTAGTTGCTTAACTTCATGAAAATAGCTTGCAGTATCCTGCCGGTGGCAAGCGGTCTTGCCACTTTGTGACAAAAGTTGCAAAAAGAGATAGTCACACTCACATACCTTGCGGGAGTGGTGTTGGAAGTTTCCTCGAGTACTTGGAAATTGCGCTTATTAGTGCCATTATTTTATCGTCAGAAAGCTGTGCTGTCTGGGCGCAAAGAACGTCCAGTTACTCAAAACTTACTGATCCATTCTGCGTTGTATGAACTGTCTCCAAATCGCCGAATATTGAGAAAAATTATTTACATATATTCTTGTGATAATTATATATTTAATATGCCATTTTAATGAGTCCGATACATGATAGTTTAAAACACAACAAAGAGAGTTCACAAAGTGGACTTCGTTATAATTATCAACATGCAATAACAATTTCTTCTTTTTGCCTTTTGTTTCAATTTTGTTTTGTTTTTTTTGTTGTTTGTTTTGGTTTTATTTAAGTGGCCCCAGTAAACGTAAACAAACTTAGGCAACTTGTTTTTTTTTCTGCGGTTTATTTGCAAATTTGTTTTAACATAACATGTTGTTAACTAAAATAAACTGTAAAAGAAGACTGAACGATCGTGATTACAGATAACAATCACCTTCAACTGACAAGGATCATAAAAAATATCATACACTGACGTTTGACTATCACATCAGCTAGGTGAAGTCCACAATGTACATATTTTCGAAATAGTATTCCAGATCGTATCTGGCTTGATTTCAATCAGTTAAAGTAAATGCATTGCACGATCCATGAGGTGATAAAGTGAATGAGAATTACAGCTCCTCGGGTCCAGGTTTTTTAGGGGCAATTTGAACATGGCAGAATTTTCTAGGCGATCTGTACGGAATGGTTTTCTTAGGGCGTTTACCACATTTGTCAGGCCTGCATCGAGGTCTTGCAAGAAATAGCTAGTTTCCTCAGCGAGGTCTAAGGCATAATGCAAACGCAAATGAAGTTGCGGAATTTGTAGTCATTTTTTGCCGAAATTGTAGAGAGTAGCTGGATCGTTATCGAATCACACGAGTGCTTTTTACAGCTTACTCTACATTGCACACCGCAGACCAGTTTCGGGCCAGAACCACTCCCTCTAACTGACGCGTACCATATACAAAAACTCTGGTTCGGCGGGTCGGGCCTAACAAATATGGCAAGCGTGCTTGGTTTTACTTTCGGCTCTAAAGAAAGACGTACGTGAATCTCATGACGAAAAAGTAAAACTCGTAACCTCAGTCCGTAATTCTATTGTCTCGCACATGAGAGTTTCTTTTTTTTCCCTTCCTTTCTTTAGTGCAATTGAGTTGTTCTTGTCCTGTTGGTGTGGTGTCCGACATGCATGTCCAGTATTTCAGCCAGCTCACTTGCTGTCAGGGAACCACTTGCGCCCGCACCCCCTTCCACGATCACAACTTTGGTTATCAGATCGGTCGGCTCCAGTGTTCCTTTTTTCGCTTTAGCAACAGCGGTTTGCGCTGAATCGGGATAATTCACAATGTACTCCTTCGTCACCAAGACTTGCTTTTGCATTTTAGAGCAAGAAAGATCTAGAACTGTGGTGGTGTTTTCGTTGACGAGAAGTAAATCGCTTTTGCAAGCTGTTCCTTTAAACGTCAGGAATCCCAAATTTCGCACAGTATTTCTTCCTCAGAAGGACTGATAGGGATCCAACTTGAAGACCATCAATAGTATAGGCCCTGTGTTGCATGCGTTCCCAGACAAAGACATAGTATAACAGTTTCACCCCAGCTTGAGTATTATCTTGAGGAAAATATGGGTGGTGTTTCGACATAAACGTTCTCTGATTGGCTCATATCTGTCGTGGCACCTGTTAATTCAAGCGGTGATATCACATGAACTGTTTCAGGTTTCAATGACTTGGTGATTACCCAGGGCGGGTTTAACTACTGTTTTTGTCAACAATAAACCGCACGTAAAATTTCTGCACCAAAGAGAAAAACAGTAATAATTAGTGGGGAAACTTCCAATGATGTAATTTCACGATGCTTAATTTCACTGTAACAGTTTCTTTTAAGGTGATTCCATTCAATTGCATTGCGCATCCTTCCTGCGCATCAATTTTTGCGTGATTAGCGCGCGCATGAGCGCGCGCGCGTTCGAAACTTGGTAGGTTTTCTATGAAAACTGAGCTGTTGAGAGAAATGAATTGTCGTTTTCTCCAAAACGAACTCGGTGACCCCTCTTTTTTATTCCATTTATTTGAAGAAAACACGACTCTGCATGGTATATCCAAATTTTAAGAATTTTTCATAATTCAATTTTCAAATATTCTGATTAATTCACTAATTACAATCTGATTTTAGGCATTTCATTGGAAGCGTGCATGTGCTCGATTTGCTTATTATTTCATTACTTTCATTTTAAAGGTAACTTTAAGGCCTTTTGCTGTAACATTGTTTTGCTATCACAAGAATAATGCTTATATTTTATTGCTAGTGATAACTTTCTTAAAGTAGTGAGTGTCTCTGGTACAAGGAAAGGCTTTTTAATATTGCTGTCGATAGCTAGCAAGGTACCTATATACTACAGCCCTGTAGCGTGAAATCAGACACGGTGACCCCCTCTTTTTATTTTATTTTTTCGATGTACTAGGTGTAATTATTAACTGTGCAAAGTTTCCACAAATTCTCATTACAACTTCTGTTTCGATGGAATCACCTTAAATATGTATGTTGTCTAACATGCGAAATGTCAAGTTTATCAAAATGCGTTTATTCACGATGCCTGTTCCATTGACTTGTCTCAAACCGTTCAAGAAGGAAGGGATACACACTAGCGCGCGAAATTTGCCCACAGTTCCACGTGTTTTCCCTTCACACGTGAACCTTTTCTTGCCTTTCGGAACTGACAAATTTCAGTTTCTCGACAATAAAAGTAGACAGAGAAACATTAAAGGAAGCAATAAAATTCTTAAATTTTTGGTCCAAGAATATTTCCCTGTTTGCGTGGCCTTGCGAACAGTCCCCTTTTATCTAACATGGTAAGCGAAACACTCAGTGCGCTGCCGTGAAAAATCGAAGCGCGTGGATCGCGTTTCCGCGCGGCAGGAAACTTTGGCGCGCTCGCTTTACGTGTTTAGCGTTTCCCCCTATTCCTGTGGGAAATGAGACTGATCGCCAATAAATGATAGCGCTCTAAGTTCGTGCTTCGCCATTATTCTTATTAACGCCTTCATTTCGCTATCCTCGCCACAACTTGGAGTCTAAAACAGGCTAAGTTTACAAAGAGCACGAAACAATCTCACTTAAAATAAGAGAAAAGTGCTTCGGCGAGGAGAAAGTTCTTTACTTGTTCGCTGTTATTCCTGGAGGTTCGGAACAGTTTCATGAGCAGATAGCTACGAGAGCCTCCCTATTATAACTGCATCCTGACAAAAAACGATGGCTAGGAAATTTGAGCAAACGTCAAATGACTTCTAAAAAAAACATATCTAAATGACAGCTCGAACAACCCGTTCTTCTTGGCCAAGGGACAAATTTTTCGATAATGCTTATTTTTCAATTTGGTTAACAAAAACCCTCTTCTTTTCATTTTTTAACCAACCTGCCAGCCGTTGCAAAACGTTGGAAATACAATTTTTTGGCGTAAACACGAGCCGATGTTTTTGAGGATGGTACTTGGCAACGAGGTTACTCATTTTTGGAATCATTTGATATTAGCAAGGTTCTTACATTGATATTAACAACGGGGGCATCTACACTCATCACAAGAGAATTGCATAAAATATAATAACTTGTACTTTTAATAACTCTGAATGATTGAATAGATACATGTTTTCTCCTCACATCAACATTATAACTTAAAAATTACCTTTGACACTCCCACTTAAAGCATTTTCTCACACACTCTAGACCGAATAAAAATTGTTTTCCGCAAAAAGGGGTTTAGATGAAAAGCTTGAGAAAAAGTTTATCACAAATCACTATTCTGCTAAGCAACAAATTCTCTTCGTTTGGGAACTGCATGTGATGGGTTTTCTTGTTTCGAGCGCTTATCAAGGCAGAAAGAACAGAAGCACACCAAAAAGGTTACCAGTTACTTCGCGCAGCTAAAACTCGTCTGCACTATTTTAGGTCAACATATAACGTGCAAAACCAGTTGATTTTCAAGTGTGGGCGAGTTCACTTTAGCGTAAGCGAATTGACTGGTTTTCGCTAGAATCTTGAACGAGAAGTTTAATGTTCAGTGCATCCTGGACCGACCAGGAACATGTCAAGTAGAATTTGAGTAGAATCTTTTTATACTGTAACAAAATGACATTTTAAATGTTAAACACAGCGCATACTACCGAGCTTAGCTGGCTAGTCGTTATGTACGGTCAGCGGCGGATACTCTGACTCATCATCCAATCTTAAGTTTCCAGTCCCCTGAGGATCACCATAGGCTGCGGCAGCTTGGGAGAAATCCCCCGTACCTACATCCCCTGAGGGCGGCGAGTTTTGACTGGTTTGTGATGAGGCTCGGGCTCGTGTATCTTCTGAGTCGTCTTCTTTGTTTGACGGGGAAGAGCTGGGATCAGCGGGAGCGCTCTCTTCGTCCTATTAACACAAGGAACATACTGTAATTCACTTTTTGCTTCGATTACGTTACGTTAACAACCCGTGAAGACTCATATATGTGCGAGAACAATTTCCCGTCAATTTTGAAGGTCTGAAAGGACCCTCCACCAATCAGATAAGTACTAAACTTGTCAAAGAATTATATTTCAAATTAGTATCCAATGAGCGGTTTTCAACTGAGTGTCGACAGTAAATTGCGTTTACTTTGGTTTAGCTTTACTTTGCTCTGTGATTGGTTTATATAACTCGGGCCACTTTCTTAACCAATCAGATGTAAAACCAAAATCAATTGCATTTTTGTCGCTCGCGTTTTCCCGCTCTTGGCGTCTGTTACGTGCATTTGTTTCGGGTTCTGATTGGTTCATTGGGTAACGTGTCTTGTTGTGATTAGCTAGAGTAATTACTTTGGTTTGGGTTTCACGACACTCATTTGACAAGTGCTCTAAAGGTCAGCACACACGAGGGGACTAGTCGCAGGGACTTGTTTCAGGGTTTACCGTGTGGCAATAAATTTTTGCGCGTTCTAATTTTTGCGATTTTTGCGGTTTTTTCCGCGATCCGCAAAAATAAGTTCCCACAAAATAAAATTATCGCAAATTTTTTCTCCGCAAATATTTACTCCACTGTAGAAATGATGTGCAAAAATCCTGTTTTGAAGGAGAAAATGCCATAGATAACTCGGTGGATAATACATCAAGTGGTACCTAGTTATTTTCGATCCATTGTAGTGTAATAGAGTGACACTCCCATGTTGTTTTATTTGCATTTCGACTGCTTTTACTGGGCCTTTACTCAAAAAACGAAACTGTTTTCAGTTCCATTTGAACGCGACCCCCAGAAAATCACAAAAATTAATTCCCAGCTAGAAAAACCAGTCTTTTCAAATCGCAAAAATTAGTTCCCGCAAAACACAAAAAATCGCCAATCCGCAAAATTAAACTCCAGCAAAAATTTAGTGCTACACGGTAGTCCCCTGTAATGTTTACACGATGGGATTAGTTGTGGGCACAAGTCCCTTGAAGGTTTTACAGGCGGGGACCTGTTAATAGCAAAATAGCAAAATTTAGGGCGCTTTCACTGAAATTCGCCAAAAGGTGAAGACGAAAAATGGAGCGGTCCTCAACAGTTTAACAGAATTTAGTAAATTAGCCTTATTAAACATTAAAGTAAATCGGCTCGATAAACCCGCGCACTGTTCATCCATAAATCCATGAGTGTTTGTCATTTGCAATTTCGATAAATTTTTTTCTCCGGTGTCCTACATTGCTGATACAGAAGCGTAAAAGGGCGGCTGTTCGATAAAGACTCCCAATACAGACAAATACAAGATTTATTCTCCAGGCCAACTGGAAAAAAAGGAAAAGATTCAATAAAATATTTTCATTTGGTCGCAGGGACTTGTCCCACGAATACAAACCAGTTTGAATTCGTAGGACTAGTCGCAGGGACCAAAAATTGGTCTTTGCGACTACATTTTTTGACTTAAATGGATAGTTCACACGAAGGGACTTGGTCCCCGGGACTAGTCGCACGGACTAGTCCCTTCGTGTGTGCTCACCTTAAAAGAACAAACAAACAATTGCTTCCGTTGAAAATCCCCGAAGTAACTACTAGACATGACTAGACATTAACAGAGATTTCTTTAGGTGATTCTATGAAGATATCGGCCTGTTCCAGGCTCTCGGATAGTGCAAATAAGAAAAATAACAGAAAACAAACACAAAATAAAAACATACGAAGACTGAATGGAAAGGGGAAGGGAAAGGGTTCCCCAGCTTTATTTTTGCATTCGCTTTTCATATTTGCCCGTTCATGCTAGTTCTTGGCCCTGGAACAAGCTAGAAACAAAAGAGAAATGATTTAATAGTTACTTACCAAAGGCTTATCGAGTCCCTCTCCTTGACCGATTAACCTAAAACAACAAAACACGTTATATATGTTATTCCAAACGTACCATTTATGCCTGTTTCTTTTTACCTCTACGTGAGAGGTCATTCCTCTTTCCCTTGAGTCGATTTGTTGTAAAGCGCAACTAGAAAGCCGTATTAAGTCAAAAATCTACAACTTGCGTCGCAATGCTGTCGTCATTACTGCGTTGCAAGTTGCAGAAAAATTGCCTCTCGTGACGGCATCTCTACTAAGATTACTAATGACTTAAAAATACCTATGTTGCTTGAGAAGAGTACAGTCCCCTCCCTCCTCGGGGTCGATATTGTAGATATAGAGATACCCGTCTGCACTTGCAACCAGCAGTCGAGGGAGCTTGCCAATCCTGTGGGGGAGGGAGAGGGTTAGAAGCGGCAAGACTATTCTCAGTGAAACTACAATAGCGCTAAAAATACTTACATTGCAATTGCACAGACGTTCCTTAGACCTAGTGTAAAAGACAAAAAAAAAAGCATTTTAATTGAAGTAAGATATTTACTACTAATTGTTTTGTCAGGCTAGACAAGCATTTATAAGGTAACCCAAGTGGAATAGTTAGTTTATTTATAACAGCTACATATAGCTGAAAACTGTCTATATCCGTATCCTTGATTTAGCATCTGACTCAAATAATAATTTCAGAGACACTGTGACGTAGAGAAACACTGTGATACTTTAGAGTTAACAACATTTGTGTTAAACAATTTACATTCTTACCTGCTTGTGGTAATCTAACGCTGGCAAAAGCTCTTTCTTGGTTGAAAACTTCGGCCATCTACAAACATAACAAAAGGTGAGATCAGATGACATCACTACAGCCTGCGTAGCAAGCGTTTCCGTAGGTTTTTCCGCCCGTTCGAGATATTTTTCGCTTTTTGGCGGCGCGAAAATTAGGGCGAGCGCAACACTGATCAAGTTTCGTGCGTTCAAAAAGCGAAAAATGCTTCAAACCTGCGGAAAGCCCTACGGAAACGCTTGCCACGCCAAGTAGACCAACTGTACTTGTGATTTCCTTCAATTGCATTGCGCATCCTTTCTGCGCATCATTTTTTTGCGTGATTAGCGCGCGCACCTTCGGAACTTGATAGGTTTTCTATGAAAACTGAGCAGTTCAGAGAAATAACTGGTCGTTTTCTCCTAAACGAGCTCGGTGACCCCCATTTTTTAATACATAAATTCAATTGGCACATCGTCGAGCACAATATATTGCGATTTCAAGAAAAGTTAAAAATTCTGCTTCGAGATATTTTTATTTAATTGCCAAAAAGAACACGTCTTTAGGTACAGCAGGGTATGTACGCACGCAGCAAATTCTTTAATTTCTTTCACATCCTCAATTATTGTTCAACTAAAATAGTAAACAGTGCAAGATAAATGTCTTTTTTGTTGAACTGCTCCAATATTTCAGTACAAACAATGACTTTTTAAAGTAATTATAGCTCTCATTTCTGATTACTAGGATTTCTCAGGAAAACCTCGCGGGTCGTATACTTGCTATCAATGGCTATCCATGTTGTGCCAAAACAAGCTCGGTGACCCCTATTTTTTATTGCATTGTTGAAATGTTCTAAACATAATTACCAACTGGACCAAGTCTTAGAAAATTTTAAATATTCCTTCTATTTCAATGGAATCACCTTAATACATCAGTAAAGCTCAACAAATAATTAAGTCAGAAAACTCGTTAGCCTGAGAAATTCACGAGATCGCCACTTGAGCCCTCGCAAGAAGTGGCGACCCCGTGAAACGTCGGCTGTTTTCTCAGACTAAAAACTCGTGAGTCGTGACAGAAGCTTTCATTTAGAACTTATGCCAACCCGTCAGTTCCCTGGTAAATTTAATAAGGGTAAGCAGGCTGCAGGGTTAAAGGCGCTGATACACGAGGCAATTTTTTCTGCAAATCGCAACGTAACAGATGACAACAGCAAGGCGAGGCACGTTGCAGAATACACGTTACACGTCCTGGCCAAACGGAGTCGCAAGTCAACGCAAGTTAGGAGATATGAACTTGCGAACACAAACTTGCGATGGGTGGCCAAACGGACTCGCAAGTACACGCAAGTTCAACGCAAGTAGCAAGAAAGCACACGCACCCGTACAAAGGAAAACAATACTGCGACCAACTTGCGAGGACTTGCGTTGGGTGGCCAAACGGTTAACCGTCCACTTGCGTGCAAATTTGAGCTCGATCAAAATGAACGCAAGTCATCGCAAGCCATCGCAAGTACACGCAAGTCATGGCCAAACGGAGTCGCAAGCTAATGCAAGTTTTGAACTTGCGATAACTTGCGACTCCATTTGGCCAGGGCTTTAATTTTTTTTTTGAAATGAAGATGTGACCATCGCAGTCGTAATCGCAATTTAAGCAGTTGCGAATCAAGCCGAAAAAAAGACTTACGCGGCTTCAATGGGATTCGAACTACGTTCGCGCTGCAGTGCTCTACCAACTGAGCTATGAAGACCCATACATTGGGAGCAGGCCAATTTATTGAGTTCATCTTATCCCGTGAAAGGAAATTGAAACATAGAATGAAATGATGTGAACCGCAGAATACAAATGAAATGAAGAGGTGACCATCGTATGAATGAATTCATTTCATTTGTATTTCCGCAGTTCGCATCATTTCATTCTAAATTTTGTTTCTTGCTTTCGTCAACTTCAACTTCGAAGACTTTTCCCCACGTATTTCTTATGGTACTAGTTGAGAGAATTTGACGAAACATTAAAACATTTTATCTTGGGTGGTCATTTCCTTTATTCTCATGACCTGTATGTTTGATCAAGTAGTGAAATTGTAAGGAGAAATTACCAGGGACAAACCATCACAGGGCAGGGCTGTTTAGTCTGCCTCTGGATTTATACCTTGTCATCACATATATTAACTTAACATAATCATACTCACATGAACTGGAAGATAACTGCTAGGAGAAAGCGCTTTGCCAAAATAACCCATCAATCCACCAGCCTCATCTGTAGGCCTGAAAATCAGCAAGATAAAGAAAATGAAAATAAAGGAACAAGAGTAGTAGATCTGATTTCAAAGGTTAGACCAATAAACTGGGACTAGTTCCTATGAGTGACATTTATTTAAAATTATTTTCAATGGCTGACTCAATGACTGAAATTCTAAGTTTTTCAAAATAAACTAGATTTTGAGACAGTCTCAAATTTGGACAAACCCTAGATTCCAGGATCGGATGCTAAAGTTTCTTTCGAGCGATTTTCAATTGAATGAGTGTCATAAAACCGAAACCAAAGTAATTATTCTAACCAATCACAACACAAACAAAAAACAAAATGAACCAATCAGAAATCGAAGCAAATACAAGTGATAAGCGTTAAACACGGGAAAACGCGTGCAAGCAAGTCACGATTGGTTTTGGTTTTACATCTGATTGGCTTAGAAAATGGCGCGAGTTTCTCTGACCAATCACAGAGCGAAGTAAAGCAAAACGAAAGTAAAACGCAAATTACTTTCGACACTCACGTGAAAACTGCGCTACTACCCTGATAAATTTTAAAAGCAAACGTTAGTTTACTTACTCTTTCTTTGGCGCTTCAAGTTTGAAAATATGCACTGTCTCTGTGTTGCTTGATGCACACAAGAAAAGTGAATCGTGACTGAAACCCAGTGAAAAAATGGTGACACACCTAAACAACAACGGAAGATGTACACTGTCTTAGACGTTTAAAAAAAAATAATGACTCTGCGTCAGCAAAAAATAAATAAATATAATCAACACAGTTAAGGCTATGTTCACACTTGGTGCCTGGGCAATGGCACAAAACATCGCTGTGTTCAGACACAGATATCATCATACATCAGTGCCTTTTTAAGTACCCAAGGACAAGGTCTCGACCTTGTACTCAGGCACAGGCACCGTGCCCAAATTCTGATGTGGGTACTTGAAAGGATGGTGTGTTCACATAAGTGCCCAGTGAGAAACATACTCAGGCACTGTTCTCGGACACCAAGTGTGAACATAGCCTTAGACAACACTGAATGTACCGTTTTACTCCTCGTCGAAATTCATAAAGCTTCAGTCCATCTGGAATTGAAAAAACTCTAATGACTGTTCCCTAGAGAGATGAAACAATGGCAAATGTCAATCAGTCATACCCTTAAAGTACTCCTATATAAGAAGCACCTAACACAACTTGCCTTTGGACTAGATAAGACTAAGTATCAGTCAGATAGACTACATTCAATTAATTAATAGCCAAAAGAGAACTGCAGTTTCTAGGTATCCATACCTGGTTCATGAATGCACTTTTCCATATACTTTATCATTTCACAGGTGTGTCTGCTTGATACAAGTACTTTGACTGGCAGTGGCTTGTTCCATTCAGAGAACAATGCAAAACGTTGCAGGTTCAATATAGTCTATTTATTGTGTGGTTCCAGAAAATATCCATCCCCCAACTGCAGAGGGTCATTGGAAATTCTGAAGGGGGGGGGGGGGGGGGGGTTCTTACAGGCCAAAATTTTTAAAGGAATGTATGAACCTAAACTGGAATTTTGAGCGGGGTGGGGGGTTCAAACCAAAAAAACCCTCTGTGGGGGGGGTGGGGAGTATGGATATTTTCTGGAAAAACACATTTTAAACGTTGTGTTAATTTTCTGACTTGCCTTTTCTGATGCAGTTGATAGTTTGGTGCCAGCACTGTTAAATGCCATGGCAGCAACAGGAGAATCATGAGCAGGAATCATGGTCACTGCTCTCTGAAAACGATAATAAATTCAATTAATCTCATTATCTTCAACGTGGTTTGATCTTCCACTTTACAAGGTGCAGTGCAACTCTTGATATCACAGCAAGAAACTGTTCATGTCTTTCTGAATTTGCACTCTAACAGGACACGTTTAGTTTGCCAGTTCTTTTCTGCGGACAGTCAGTACATCTCTCTGGCTTTTTTAAAAAGGCGACATAAGAGTGAAATTTTAGAATTTGTTGCCTTGAGTAACTGAAGGGCTGTCAGAGCATAACCCTCTTAAGTCGAATTTTAGGCCATTTTTTCATTTTGCTCAAAACTGCCTGAATTTTTGCATGTGACCTTCCCTTCATTCATAGAACATTGCCCAGATGATTTTTTCACTGATTTTCGCTTAATTTTCAAGAAAAACGAGGTCAAAAAGTGAAGTTGGCGTCGTTTGTAAAACAACAGAGATTACACGCAAGAGCTCTCAAAAAGCGAGGGATGTTACCTACCAAGTTTACACAGTCAAATATTTGGACTTCCCCAATCTAAAGAAAAAATAAAAAATAACCTAAGTTATAAGCCAGTTGTGTGAGAAAACAAAAAAGAAATCAAGAAGATCACAAGGCACAGCATACTGGTTTGAATAATAATCACCTGATTACTTCCAGGATAAGCTAGGTAACAGTTGTCAGAGTTCACCGAGAGAGCACATAAGCCTAAAACAAGAAGATACATCTAAGTTATGATATCTTCTGGTGTCAAAACTTTTCACTTATAAAGTTGAGTGAATGTATCCATAAAATATAACATGGTAACTTCTAACCTGAGATCAAACTTATTTTAAAACTGTTTATCAGGTCTGCACAGAAAATGACTTTTCTTGCTTAGCAGCATGTGACATTTGTGACCTTTTTTTGTGATCAAACAAAAATTTGCAATTTTATATTTTTTAGTCAAGACACAAACACAGGGGCACCAAGTTAGAGAGCACATTTTCAGTTAATGTCAGAAATTTGTTCAGATGCTGTCCAATGACCAACTGTTCTTCAAGCACTTTAAGGGATATTTCTGTTTCAACTGATAAAGAACTATAGATGCACTTCCCCCCACCCCAGGGGTTAATACAGCATTTTACTGCTACATAATATTATTAATTGTACAAACCTGAGGGATTAGGAGGTGTGTCTCTTATTGTGTGTAGAACCTGTGCACAAAAAACAAGCAAATTTAAAAATCACTATTCAAGGCTAAAGGGGTTCATTCCAAACCTACAACAGTGGAAACTAAAGGTGATATGACTTTATAGGAGTACAAGTCAAGAAGACGAACATTATCTCAAATCTCGCAGTCAACTTCAGCTTACTACATGTCATAGTCCCAGCAAGCAGCTACACCAAGTTTGTACCAATAATCCCTGTCCATCACCACCTTAGTGCCAGATTTTTGTGCAGCTCAGCTGGACAGAAGGACACTGACCTTTTAGAAAGTATAAGTCTTGGTAGGTTGTTCAAAAAACTGTCTTCTCGCAAAGTGCGAATACACACTGAAGGAATACAAAAGCGCTCCACATGCAATTTCCATAGGGGAATTGTGTCCGGAACCAGAAGTTCTAAAACTGTAACCATATGTCATCTGAAGCAAACTTTTATAATTTTATTCTGACGAAGGGATAACACTCAAAATGTCAGCCTTTGAAACTCAAAATGTCAGCCTTTGGACAATTTACCTCCTCAACTGGTATCAAATTCAAGCATTCATCACCTCAGTCAGTAGTTTAATAACCCTTAGCTTTTTTCAGGCAAGTATTTTAGTTATGCATCAGTCAATTCCAGCAGTACCCATCCCCCCAGGGCATTAGTAGGGCATTTTTCCCCATTGCCCATCCCAGGGATTGGGCATTTATCTACACTGGGACATTTGATGGTCATGTGATTTTCACGTCACAGCACTGTCACTTCTGTTTAGAGATAAGTTAATCAGGCAAGGATGATAAATTTGAAATTACCTTTGCCTAAGTAGGACACAATGAGCCTTTGGATCCATAGAACGAATGGTCATTGGAGCAATACAGAGAAATAAGACTTACGGTACTTGCTTTGATTAGAATGAAGGTAAGCCCAAAAACTAAGAAATCAACTATTTTTTTTACCTGTACTGCAGGGCATTTGAACAGCTCGTTTGTTCCCGCCGTGGGGCATTTGCCGGTTTGTTTTCGGGGGAGAGCCCGGGGGGGGGGGGGGGGGGATGGGCACTGCTGGAAATGACTGATGCATTAACTTCAAAACAAGGTTAGAATAATTATGAATATTGACATTTATTGTACACAGTCATGTGAGAGTTGCATTTGTATACACGTTAAATATAAGGAGGCGTATTTATCACATAATTTTCTACCTTCATATCTCTAATGTTGTGAATGTATAAGCTTTCTTCTAGCACAACCAACAGCCTCTGCAAATTAAGAACAAGACAGCAAATATAAACAGAATAAATAAAGTTACAGACTAGACACGAACACACTAGTGTCATGTTTAATTTCATTTCCACTGACAGGCGTTAGGTGTACGAGTTGCAGGAGGGGGCATAAGGGGAAAAGGTGGAGGAGGATTTGATGGTAGAAAAAGATAACTACAGTCAACTCTCATTACAGCCGACACCATCAGGTCCAGGATTTGGTGTCCGTAATAGAGAGAGTCCCTAATAGTGTAAGAAATTTTTGGTTATTCTTATTCCCCGGGACTTCAGCTCCTGTCCATAATAACAGGGTGTCCGTAATAGCGAGGTGTCCACAAGGCGAGAGTTGACTGTAATTAAGATACTTTGACTCAGTCATCAAAATTGAAGCGGCCACTTTGAGCATTTTTAATGAGGCCTTAATAGCCACTTTAGAGCAGTCAGGGAGATATTTGGAAAACTGGAGATAATTTTATTAGAAGTAATATTAGTTTGGAGCATTCTGTGCAAGCTGTTTTTTTGGGACATTTGCAGCTCAGCCCATCATGTGTTACAACGATATCTCGCCATTACACATTTGTTTTTGAGCGGAAAAGTTACCACACCCTACAACTGAATGAGACATTTGTGCATCTGCCCCCACTTAAATTTGAATTGCATATTCACATTTTATAGATTTTTCAAACTTACCACTCTGTTTAGCCTAACAGCTAAAATTGTGTTGGGATAACTGTAATTGCATATTTCTGTGCCTTTCTACAAAAGAAAATACAACACAGTTGCCAGTCTCAAAACACAGCCAAAAAACAATTATTACAACATATGATCCAACATGCTGGATGGTTTCAATCAATATGTTGGGTGATGTTAAACACTGCTGGACAAGGCTTGATTTCCATCAAACAACATTACCCAATCTGTTGGATAATGTCAACTGATTTCAGACTCAGTTGCCAACCTCCAAAACATGCAGATCTGGAGATTTTGCAAAAAAATCCCAGAAAAACCTGGAGATTGGGACCTCAACCTGCAGACTTCCAAAATATGCATCAACTGAACATAAGAATGGTAGATTTCTTGTTTCAAGGTATTCTTTACTTCATTTGTGTTCCCTATTCTATTCTTTTGCTGCTTTTTTTGAAGAGTCAGTTTCTGTTTTGCTGTCGACGCGAGCCGCCAGTTTGAGTTCACTGTTCATGGCTGTAGTGTTCCCAGAGACCTTTTAAGGTCTCTGGGAACACTACAGCCACTACATTAAAATGTACATATGTTTCACAGGAATGAGGTTGGAATTGTACCCAGGTTTCTTTCAAACATTAGATGTGACAAATTCGGCCAAATTTCAATATTGCTTCATACTACCTGAATTGTTTGGCAATTTCAAGATTTTCTGATTCACCATGAGATTTTGAGGCCAAATCGTGAAACCGTGAGTTGATACCCCACACCTTGAGCCGATACCCCAAACCGTGAGAGTTGGGAGGTCTGTGATTTCTTTAACAACAAGGTAACACTGTCAGCTTTCACAAATGAAAGTTGTTCTTGAAGCCATGTTCGATGATATTGTATTCATTAAACAAGGCCTTAAAAAGAATGTTGGCAATCAAATAAATTAAATAAATTGGAATTTGCAGTGACACCTCCACAGAGTGGCTCTTCGTCCACTGATTCCAGATGGAATTTGGAAATGTTGGTTTTTGTGGAGGGAGGAAAACCAGAGAACCCGGAGAAAAACCCTCGGAGCAAGGACGAGAACCAACAACAAACTCAACCCACATATGACACCGGGACCGGGAATCGAACCCGGGCCACATTGGTGGGAGGCGAGCGCTCTTACCACTGCACCATCCTTGCTCCTCGAGAACATAGTTTGGGTATGTAGTAGCTTTGTCACCTTTATGGGACTACAAAGAAAACATTCTGAGTCCTTGATACCTAAATATCTAACTTTTTACATGCTGGTTGGAAGCTCTAAACACTGAACTACAAAGAGACTTGTAACATGACCTCGCACACTACAAGTCTTCTCTGTTTTTACCACATGAAACAGTAATATTAACCATTAAATTTTACCTTACCTTAAAATGACAAACTTTAAGTTTTCTGGGTGCAGACAAACTGACAATGGCTACAAGACTACTGGAAAATAACCTCTCTACTATACATATATCTTCTGTGTCTCCTGTAACAAAGAAATGAAGGAGAAAATGACATACAAAATTATATATTTCAAAGATAAGGGATACTTTAAAGCTGGGAATGGGGAAGTCATGAGAAACTTGTGTACAAAGTGATGGGATACCCATTTTTCAAATTTTGACACAGCTTTGCTTCTAAAAGAAAATAAAAAAATGGATGCTACTGTACCAGAATCTCAGTTGGCTGTAATTCCAATTTTAATTTAACCTCTACAGGTATTAAAACAAAAGACTTGCTATTTGAACAATATTTTCACAGCTGTTCTGTCAGATACCTTTATAATGCAACTAGAATTATAGTAATTTTTTCTGTGGTATTTAATTTAAATCTCAAGGTACTGCAAATAAGCTAACTACGTAAAATCATTAGAGACAACATTTAAGAGTATGATGTGTATTCTAATCAGAGGCATATAATACGGCGTTAATGTGCAGTCCTCCTTTGGTTTCATCGTATCTCCTTTTTGATAGGTTAGTCTTATAAATGTTCAGAACAAAACATTTTCCAGTGTATTATGCATGGAACTAAACTCAAACAAAATGCTAGTAATGATAGCAAAATCAACTACATTCCAGTAATTAACTTGGTAAAATAAAACTTGGATAAAATTATTCCAAAAAAGTGCTAAAATATTATAATGATAATGATTACAAATTAATTGAGATATGGTTTGTCGTCAATTTAATTTCACTCAATCAATGACAGAAAAAAAAAATGACGCTGAAACCTATCACCAGGGACAAAATGATTGTTAGCATCTTTTAACTTCAAAGATATTTAAAAACATTATACAAAGTTTCGTGAACAATAGAGACATCTCGAGAATCAGCTGACCGACAACATACAGATTTCGTGACCATGTGATTGTTTTAATTCTTTTACTTTACCTTAACTAACAAAAACACTCTCTACAAACGATCAATTACTGCAGTAACGAAACGCAAATCCTAGTAGTCTTACAAACACATCAACTAAGATAAGCTTTGAGCTTACATAAGCTCAGATGAAATGACGACATACTATCTTATGCATCGATCGACTTCCTTCATAGATTGTTTTCGCTTAGCTATCCTAAACGCCAATAACCCGAAACTTACCATATTCATAAATCTCCTCCAACTTCTCCACCGAGTTCAAAGAGAACAGTTTGTAACCAGACTTCGAGCCAACTGCAAGAGAGCTATAAAGAGCAAAGAGAAAGTTAAGCCTATCAGTCAAAACATGAATGTCCACTACAAAGAAATGGACGACTTTGCGGACAGCTTGTCGCTTCAATTACCTACAGTCTTGGTTAAAATTGACGCACAGTAAGTTTCCCGTTGGATCCCCGCCATAAGCAGCAAGATTCATCAGTAAAACTAAAGAATTTCACTCCAGTTTTCTATGATTTCTGTGAACTAACAATCGATCGAGTTTATAAATTTATCAACAATAACAAAACCCGCTAATGACATGCGCATGGTTCATTCAGTAATTGAAATTTTACCCACAATGCAACCATACTTAAGGCTGGCGGGGTGCGGGATCTTTCAAGCGCCCGCGGGAAAGACCTGAGACGACCGTTGAATTTCTTTTTACGCCCACTTCAAGATGGCGGTCTAATAACGTTTTTAGAAGTAGAAACTAGAAAACGACTTTGAAACAATTCACAATTTTAGTGGATTCGAACCCAGTAACTACTGTTATGTTAAATTGTTAATGTCGTGAACTAGCCTCTTTTTTAACTTGCATATCGTGGCATCTTGGCATTCATTTTCCAACATTGATACCCGGCTATTCGGCGTAAACATATTAAAATTGTGACTTTTTTCCTGAAGCCAAACAATAGAGCAGAGCTCAGTTTTAAATGCTAGATGTTTATTAGGCTTGACAAAGTGAAAAACGCAGACTGAAGTCCGCCATCTTGAGGTGGGTGTATATACTATATTATATATTTACCGGTAACGCCTACCCTTCGAAGCCGAAAATTGATGGCGTGGGGTCAACTAAATATTACGAAAAAATATAAAGTACATATCTAGTTTACAGGACTGTGATTGAATGAGGAAACAGACTGTTTAAATTTAGTTAAATTAGTGTTCTCAAAGAAATACTGAGGCAGACTGTTCCACTGAGTGATTGTTCTAGGGTAGAATGAAAGACGGTGAGAGGAGGTACTAGTAGATAAAGGAATGAAGCTGTAGCTTTGTGAGTGCCGGGATCTTCGAGTTGGGTGTCTGAGGTACTTTCTGGCGTCAACTGTTATAAGTCCGTTGAAGATCTTGAAAAGGAGTGCAAGCCGCGCGTCAACTCTCCTCTGCTCCAGTGTTCTCCAGCCCAGATTTTCTAGCATGTCGGTGACACTAGAAGTGTTGTGGTATCTCTTCAATGTCCACCTATCGGCAGGCCGTTCAACCATCTCGACCTTATAGGCACCATTGTTTTCAACACCTGGTCTTGGTTCCCATATTGTAGAGCCGTATTCAAGCTGGGGGCGCACAAAGCCCATATATGTCTTCTCACGTAATGAACTAGACGACAAAATTAGCTCGTAAAGGTCGCTCGTTCTGATTATGGAGGACGTACACGTGATCCACGAGCGTGAATCAAAATGGCGACTGGTTCTGCAAAGCAGACAGGTGTGCATCGCAACACTTGTAACACACGCAAATTTTCTACGCGAGTGTCAGTTAGGCCTATATAGATTGTGCTCGGCAACTTTTTGGCAACTTTTAGAGTTTTGAGTAACTTTTTGTGCTTCAAGCAACTTAAAGCAATTTTTGCCTCCCAGAGAAACCTTTGGACAACAAATGAGCCATCTGAGTATAAATACATAAATGAACTAAAATTTTGCAGTTGTTTTGGGTGATACTAAAAAATTGATGTGCTCCCACAAACAGGTCAGCAGTTATTAATTTAGTATCGCCCGCGAAAAACGCACCGAATTTCCAGCGGTTATTTAAGAACTGGATCTTCACTCATGGGAAGAGAGTTTTTAGCCATCTATTAAAACAATGCAGTTAATGCTCAGCAAGAGTCTGCGCTCGAGGATTATCTGGAGGCTTCTGTCATGATCAGATACAATGGTGCGAAGAGGCTGTAAATAGGCTGAGCATACACTGTTTTAAACTGTTTGGAACATTGACTTGTCAGAAAGTCTATTTTTAACAGTGCTGTAGTGATACTGACTGTCATGATATTTATGGATACTTCAAACTTATGTTAAATGACACATCAAACAATTTCTGCATGTTGTTTTAAGATGTTATTCAGAATAAAATAGTTCACTTTGACAAGCAACTTTTTAAATTCTGGGAGCAACTTTTTCAATTTTTGGTAACTTTTCAGCAGCTTTTGACCATTTCTGGGAGCAACTTTAACTCAATTTGCTGGCACAATCTCATAAAGGCCTAGTGTCAGTGCATTCGTCTAAAGGTCTCTTTTGCCTCCCCCCCCCCCCCTAACAAAAAAAAAAACGAAAAAACGAGTGACTTGGAACAAGTACGCGTGAAGCACGTGTGGCGAAGCTCACTACACGAGCGACTCACCACACATGCGGCACATTTCCACACAGCAGGCGATTTTGGCTCTCGCTCGCGTGTTCTTTTCGCTCGACTATTCCTAAGCGGCTAGCGACTCTAAACATAAAAGGGAGACTTCCATACATAAACACAGGATTAAATAACATACATGTATAAAGCTCCCAAAAGGATTTTTCAGCCGCGTTTCAAAGAAAGGAAACAACAAACAAACGAAAAATGCGTAAAAAGAGAATTCCTGTAGAATACACATTTTGAAACGAGATAACTCTACGCAAAGAAAAACTATTAGGAAAAACTGTTACCTGTTACCTATCCACTTTGAGCTAAGGAGGCGCATAAGGCCTCCACATTCAGTCTCCAGTAATTCTTGTCTTGTGCTGCAGTATGCATCTCGCCCCAGGACTTCCACCCTGCTCTGGACCTCTCCTTTTCCACTGTACGTCACCACGTAGTCCTTGGATTTCCCCTCTTTCTCTTCACCTCCGGAGCCCAAGTCAGGGCTGTGATACAGTCATTGTCGGGTTCTTGTCTGAGGATATGTCCAAGAAATTGCCATCTTCGTCTTCCTACATCGTCGCTCGACCTCTCCATGTTAGCCTTTTCAAGTTACTCTCTATTCCTAACCTTGTCTTGCCATTTAACCTTCATTATCCTTTGCAGGCATCGATACTGTAACACGTCGATTTTCTTAGCATCGCCTTGGTTCATTTTCCATGTTTCGTAACCGTACAGTACAACTGGCGTGACTAGCGCCTTGTATAGTCTGATCTTTAATTGTCTTCCTCGTTACACTGCTAGAACTCCACACTCTGTTTAACTTCGCTAACACTCTCCTCACTTTCCCTATCCTGGCCCTAATTCTCTCCTCCTCCTTGCTTACATACCGTGGCCCTTAGGTAAGTGAACTTCTCCACATCTTCCAATACTGACGATTCACTGTGATAGCTCCGTTATTCCTTGTATTCATGTGCACTCAGTGATGACTTTGCACTTATCAACATTCCCCCGAAGACCAGTCCTTGCTGCATTCTCGACCAGTCTGTTGGTTTTCAATTGCACGTACCTTTGTGTTGACAAAATTAACGCCACATCATCAGCAAAGTCGAGGTCCTCAAGTTTCGATGTAAACTTCCATCTCAGCCCGTTTCCCTCATGTTTCACGGTATTCCTCATTATCCAATCTATAATGAGTAGGAAAAGGAAGCCTGGAATTGTGCAGCCTTGCTTACCACCCGTGGTGATCTTAAACCATTCTGAGGTTGCTTCATCGTCAACAACAGCACGCTCAAAGCCGTCATATATGATCTTCTGTGGAATACCATACTGCTTCATTACCACCCATAGGCTGTTGAATATGAATATAGAGAGGTGCTTGCCACTCATTCACTTGCTCGAAGATGTTACGCAAAGAGAACAATTTGCTCTGTTGTTCCCCTCCCTAATCTAAATCCAGCTTGCTCCCTACGGAGCCTGCAATCAATCCCTCTGCGTATACGATCAATTACAATTCTTCCTAATATCTTGCTGACAACCGGCAGGAGAGTCACCCTCGTCAGTTCTTGCACTCTTTCATGTTCCCCTTCTTTGGTATCCTAACAATGATCCCCTTCTTCCACTTAGCTAGGACCTTTCCAACCTCCAGATCATATCTGTCAGGTCCTTCACTCTATCAGTTGTAAATTCAAGGTAAGCCTTCAGTAGTTCTGCTATTACCAGGTCCTCGCCAGTGGCTTTTCTGCTCCTAAGATTCTTTATTACCCGCCTTATCTCAGCTTCGCTCACAGGTCCTGTGTCTATGCCAGCCGGGTCCTGTTGTTCACCATCATCGTGATAAACCGGGTCAGCTGGTTCCTCTCTTTTTAGTATCCCCATGAAGTGTTGTCTCCATAGCTTTCTTCGGTCTTCATTGCTGGTTAAGACATTACCACTTCCGTCGTTGACTGCAGTGCTTTGTCTTGGTTTTCTCATTGGAAAGTGTTTTGGTTAAATTGTAAAGAGTCCTCCGTTGTTGGTTATTTGTTGCTTCTTCTGCCTCTTATGCTACACCGTCTGTCCAGTTCCTCGTATCTCTGCGTATTTGCCTCTTTACCTCTCAGTCTTTGGCTTTGTATTCTGCTCATCTCTTTTCTTTCAATCGTTCGGAGTTGGTTCCACTAGTTCAGTTTTATTGCCTTTCTCTGCTCAATCAGATCCCACGACTCTCTACTGATCCATGGTTTGATGTTCTTTTTCTTGTATCCTAAAACTTTCTTTGCTGCCGTGTTTTAAGTTTTCCGTAAGATCTTATTTTTCTTCTCAAGTTCAACATCTGAAGAGCCTTCTTCATTTCCTAGCTCCTCCTCCTTCAATAGCTCGAACCTTTTCCTGAGCTCCAAACGAAACTGTCATCGTTCTCTGGCTTCTGCGTATCATACCTCTTCCTTCTAGGTATATGGCTGCTAGCGGCTGCTTTAACCTTAATCTCACCCTGGTACAAACCACGTTGTGGTCGTTGGCAATGTCAGCTGATCACAGGAACCTTGTGTCCAGTATGGTTGTTCTAAATTTCCTGTTGATCAGTATGTAGTCGATCTGGTTGCGAATGCGTCTATCGGGGGATAGACGATAGACGGGGATAGACAATGGATCCCCTTGTGTGGAATTAGCGTGCCTGTGATTACCAGGTCATTCATGTCGCAAAAATCGCACAATCTCTCTCAGTTCTCGTTCCTGCTTTCAACTCCATACCGACCCATTACTCTTTCACAGCCCTCGACATCACTTCCCACTTTTGCATTCATATCGCCAGTGATCACCAGCATATCATGTCTTGGGGTCTCTTCCACCATTGTCTGAAGCTTCTCGAAGAGCTCATCTTTCACCTCTTCTTCAGAATCGTTCGTGAGGACATAGATACGAAGCAGCGTTAACTTGACAAACCTGGAGTGGAATCTGGCTTTAATGATTCGCTCATCTACAGGTTTCCAGTTGATCATCGCTCTCGCTGCGTCTTTGTTTAGTATGATGGCCACTCCATGCTGGTGAACATCATCATCTCTGCCAGAGTATACTATCGATCGTCTCCCCTGAACTGAGCGTGATCCTCCCCGATCCACACTATCTGCTGTCACTTATACCCATTACAGTCAACTCTCCTTATAGCGGAGACCATCAGACAGGTCCACGATTTGGTGTCCGTAAAAGAGAGAGTCCGTAATAGCGGGAGAAATTTTCGGTAATTCTTATTCCCCGGGACTTCAGTCTCGGGGAATAAGAATTACCGAAAATTTCTCCCGCTATTACGGACTCTCTCTCTTGAGGTGTCCGCAAGGCGAGAGTTGACTGCATCTGCAACCTAGTTTTCCTCATTACCTTAGCCGCTTGCGCTGCTTTCCCTTGCGCGTACAGTGTTCTAACGCTCCAGTTCCCTCTCCTAAGCTGTGTTCTTGGGTTCACTATTGGCGTCCTCGGTTCCAGACTTTTCTCACGGCTTTCGCTCTGGAACGTCATACTGCATGCCATGGTGTCCCCAAGATTCGGTGAATTGTCTTGAATGTATAAGGTTTCTGTAATCACGTGGTTTTTATGGGGCAGGTGATTAGCCTGGCGCCCAACCCCCAACCTTTGTCTGGTCTCTACCCTCGACCAATCCGATGCGGTTGAACCACCAGGGACTTAGTCCCCACTGGTGTCACAGCGGATTCGGACCCCCCCCGCAGATTTGTACCCCCCGGTCCAAATTCGCTACCGGATATGGACCCCCTCTTGCGAATTTGGACCCCTTTCAATAAGGCAATAATTTCCTTTTGAAACGGCAAGTTTTGAGAAGAAGGTCTTCAGTCTCCTGGAACGTTTTTAGAACGAGGAATATACATCTTATTGTTGGTTTCAAGGCAGCAGCTTTTCAATAAATTAGCTTTTACGCTTCTACGTATTGCACAGTGATCTTTTGCTTACAATTACCGTATTCTAAAATTAGCCAGATTTTCTGTTGAAGTTGTTTCGTAGCGTAATTTTTTTTACAGGGGGGTCCAAATCCGCGAATGGGGTACAAATCCGCCAGAGAAAGTGAACCTACGGGGTCCACATTCCCTAGCGGAATTGGACTGGGGGGTCCATTTTCGCTAGTGGATTTGGACCGGGGGGTCCAATTCTGAGGGGTGCAAATCCACTAGGACACCGGCATAGCTCTTGGGGTCATTGAGACACACAAGCTCTACCACCACAGCTACCACCACAGCAAGGTGACAAGCCCAGGGTGAAGATTTTTTGGTAGAACTAAGAGAAAATAAAATGGACTCGTAAACTACGTACAGACAGAAAGCGAAAAGAATTAGAATTATGTGGGAAAGCACCACCAATAAAACAGCAAAAACACTTGTAATATCGTTTTCCTCGGTGACAGGCAGGGACGAATATTCTATATGAGTTTGCTACAAAAGGCGACAGTTTACTGGGTCCTGGAGCGGCCAAAATTGATAGAATCTCCAACTCTACCTCCATAGCACGGACACCCAAGTCTGTCCCTTTGATGTCCATATTAAAGTGTGTTTTACAATAATGAAAATTAATTATTGACATTTTAAAACAATGGAAATTAGTTTTCAACAAATTAACCGTTAGCCGTAAAATGGCCAACATTTTAACCGTTAGCCGTAAAAAGACCAAAATTTTAACCGTTAACCGTAAAAGCCATCACTCCATTGAGACCCTCATTAAAGAGGTTCGTTGGACTGTAGTTTGAAAAGTCTCTTCGAAAGGAAAAGGGGTTGGGGAAGGGAATATTAATTTTAGTGATAATTATCTCGACCCAGTAGAACTAAGTGTTTACAGGGCCAACTCAGGCACTGTAGTCCAAAAAGGCGCGCTCCAATTTCTTGGCGCTATCGCATAATAACTAGACGATGCATATGACAGAACTAAGTGGCCACCTGATAATAAAGCACTCAACTACCCGTGTAAAGTTTGTCTTATCTCCAGGGAGTAAACTAACCTCATTGTTGAGTTGGCATTGTTATGAAACTTAAACTGCCGCGACTATCATTGGTAAACTACTGAACAACGAAGACAAGTCTTGTACACGTCTGTGACTGTCGAGGATTACACAAATCGACTTGTTGTTTTTTTTCCTCACAGCTTATCAATCTGCTACGTTCAATAAAGCACTGAACACATCAGAGGGTAAGTATACTACTAAGTTTCTTTAGTTTGCTTTCCAAAACTTAAATTGATTTACATCATCCGCCTCAATCAGTTAGTACTTTTTTGCGACTTTATTAATCTTAAGTGAAGGCTAAGTTAACAGGCTCGGTGCTTAGGGTCCGGCTTCCATAACATGACGGTTTTAGGGGGCACTGCTTCTCCTCACAGGATGGGATGGCTGTCGATGGCACACATTTATACAACTGGGTAGAGAGAGAGACAATAGAGAAAAGGTTTTCCCCCGTAATGTAACAACACAATGGACAAAACCATTTAGGATTAGGTTAATGATTTTAACTTTGAAATACTTTGCTTAAATGGCACAATAACAGAAAAGAAAATTACGCACATGGAAATTTCTTGAAATACATGAGTGATAAGGCAGAAAAACATGGGAGGGGGGGGGGCACACCGCGTACAGTGTTCTAACATTCCAATTCCCTATCTTAAGCTGTGTTCTTGGGTTCACTATTAGCGGCCTCGGCTCCAGACTTTTCTCGCTGATTTCGTTCTGGAACGTCGTACTGCATACCGCGGTGTCCACAAGTTTCAGTGAATTATCTTAAATGTGTAAGGTTTCTGTAATCACGTGGTTATTTGGGGGTCAGGTGATTAGCCTGGCGCCCAACTCCAACCTGTAGGACCAGGGGTTGTCCTTTGTCTGGTCTCTTCCCCTCGACCAATCCGGTACGGTTGAACCACCAGGGACTTAGTCCCCACCGGCATAGCTCTTGGGGTCATTGAGACACGGGAGCAAGGTGACAAACCCAGGGTGAAGAATTTTAGGTAAAACTAAGGGAAAATAAAATAGACTCGTAAACTACGTACAGACGGAGAGCGAAAAAAGTAGACTTATATAGGAAATCACCACCAGCAAAAACACATGAAATATCGTTTTTTTCCCAGTGACAGGCAGGGACGAACATTCTCTATCTTTGCTACAAAAGGCGACAGTTTACTTGGTCCTGGAGCGACCAAAATTGATAAAATCTCCAGCGCTACCTCCATAGCACGGACACCCAGGTCTGTCCCTTTGGTTTCCATATTAAAGAGGTTCGTTGGACTGTAGTTTGAAACGTCTCTTCAAATGGAGAGGAGGCCGAGGAAGGGGATATTGATTTTAGTGATAATTTTTTCGACCCAGATATAAGTGTTTACAGGGCCAACTCAGGCACTGTAGTCCAAAAAGGCGCGCTCCAATTTCTTGGGGCTATCGCATACTAATTAGTCAATGCATATGACAGAACTAAGTGGTCACCTGATAATAAAGCACCCTACTACCCGTGTCAATTTTGTCTTATCTCCAGGGGGAAAACTTACCTCACTGTTGAGTTGGCATTGTTATAAAACTTTAATTGCCGCAACTATCATTGGTAAACTACTGAACAACGAAGACAAGTCTTACACACGTCTGTGACTGTCGAGGATTACCCAAATCGACTTGTTGTTTCGTTTCCTCACAGCTTATCAATCTGTTAGCTTGAATAAAGCACTCAACTCCTCAGAGGGTAAGTATGCTACTAATTTTCTTTAGTTTGCTTTCGAAAACTTAAATCGATTTACAACATCCGCCTCCTTGGTTAGCACTTTGCTTTTTTGCGGACTTTATGCTTAAGTGAAGGCTAAGTCAACAGGCTCGGTGCTTAGGGTCCGGCTTCTATAACACGACGCTTTTAGGAACACTGTTCTTTCCCCCTGGATGGGATGCTTGACCGTAGCACCCATCTACACACCTGGGTAGAGAGAAAGACAATAGAGAAAAGATGTAACAACACGATGGACAAAACAATTCAGGATTAGGTTAAATGATTTTAACTTTGAAATGCTTTGCCTAAATGGCACAATAAAAGAAAAGGACATTTCACACGTAGAATGGAAGTTTCTTGAAATACATGAGTGTTTACCATAATACCAGAAAAAGGGCGGAAAAACACGTGGTTCTTTCCATGTTAAAGTGGGCGTAAAAAGAAAATTCCCTTGGGGCGGGAGGAAGATAAAACGGACGAAATCCCGATCCAAGACGAGGGGTGGGGTAGGGGAGCTCTCCCGCCCGTCTTGTAGACTTTTGTTCTCGCCAATTGTGTCCGTTTCATCTGCGTCCCGCCCAAAGTCTGCCCCCACGATGTGCAAGAATGAGTATCAACCAACTTTTGACAATTTACAAAAATCCAATGTCTGGACTCAGAATCGGGCAATATTCGTGTTTTGTTTACTCATCAAGGATTCTGAATTGCTGCACTTGAATTTGCAGGCTCTCCCTGAAAATGATGACTGGTTGGACAAGTTGGATTTTCTTAATCTTTTTGTCGTTTCATGGACGCGCGGTAAGATATAGACTGGAAGCTATAGAGCGTAAACTAAAGGAGAGTGTTGTACTGACCTGAAAGCCCAAAGATATGACTCAGATAGCAATTCAAAAAATAGAATAAAATACAGTCAAACCTGCATTATACGGCCACCCTTGGTTAATAGAGGACAAGTAAACAGCTATTACTGAAGGGAAGAGGCTTCCAGGGCGTTTTATAACCGCCTCCAACATAGAGCATGGTCACTCATTGTAGGGCCACTCAATAGAAGCTTGGTTGACGAATAAAGACAATTCAGTGCATATCTTCAATTTGATGGTATTATGTTTACAGTTGAGTGTGTCCCCGACATTTTAGGCGTGTAAGGAGCTCCACCCTATTTACCAAGCCGAAGATGTTCTCCAACAACAAGCGGAATGGTCCTCAAGTGACGAAATCGAACCTCTCCAAGGAGCATCGTATGACGAGCCTGAAGCGTATGTATCATAGAGATCGAAGGTTTCTTCCTTATCATATGCGTATAGTGTCTTTTGGTGGGTAGCCACCTGAAAGTATGGACAATTTTGATTGATTTATATTCGATTACTTTCGTACCTCGAAAGTAATCCGTCCGATCTGCCATGCACCCGTCATCGAACGTTACAAAGAAAAGGGCCACATTTCAGGTCTATACTTTTTAAATTAATCACAGTGTATATGAAATCAACTCGCATTTATTTAGGCACAGAAAGGAATAGTCTGCTGCAGACTCTAAGGTAGTGTAACTCCGTGGGGTCTTCGCAATTCCAAGAGAAGTCCAAAGGGTTTTTATTTTCTTCATGTTTGGGCTCCCACACGGTAATCATTATTTAATCATTTTTACTGCGTAAATTTGATGTTCCTTCAAGAGATTATTATTTACTTAGAACTCGTTGCTCATCTGTTAAATAAACATATAAAAAACCCAAGCGCTCTACATATAATCCACTGGAAACATTTTCCTTTTTTCACAGATTTCCAGCTTCACCTTCTTCCCTTTTCAATGACGACAATGAAAATGATATCACCTGGATAAAACAAAACATTGTAGACCGCTACAAATTTGTGAAACATAAAGTGAAAGACTTGTGGATCCAACAACCCAATTTTAGATTAGATCTTGGAACCAAAGAATTCGCTGACACTGCAGATCGAGTGAAGAAATTCTTTGATCGAAACAACGACTGGGAAGCAACTAAAAAGAACAGGCAATTCCGCACGCAGAAAGAATGCACTAAGCTTCTCTACATCACAGCGGCGAGATATCTTTTCGTGACCTACATTCTTTACTTACAGAGCGATAAAAAGTTAGTTCCTTGCTCGAGATTAAACAACAAGATAGCTATCCCTCCATCTGGGGTGTGCTATCCCGAACCTTATGGAACCGCCTCTTGCACCTCGGACTATGATGTCGGACTCGTAGGACAAGATGCTGGAATTCTGACAGAGAAGTTTAATCGCTACTTCGAAAGTACCCAAGGATTTAGGAAATCTTCAGAGCTTGTTTTCGACACCAATGTCTATGCTTTCACACTGGAATTTGCTATGCCATTTTTGTTTGAAGGCTTTCCTGACTCCACGTTTGCCACACGAGTAGCGCAACTCGAAAACACAGTAGACTACAAAATGCAGGAATTGGCAAGCGCATACTACAAGGTTTTCAAGTACAATGAGGAATTCTTTACTACTATGGTCGAGGGAGCTAAAACCGCGATGATGGGCACAGCCTATCATCGTCCAGCCCCTATATCCAAGGGTAAGCTCGAAGAATGGCTGAAACGTTTCAGTGGTTTAAATTTGGAGGTTGCCATGCAGCCCTGGCGAGGACGGACCCGAAGAGACCACAACAATGTATACCAAGCACGCGTGAAAGAGATGTCCACGAAAGGCGGATACAAAGCAGACTCTCGATCTTTACAGCTGTCTCTAGGTAAATAGAAAAAACTAATTCTATTTAATAAAAAGATCGGCTCTGATTTCCGCGGACATTATCTGTCCTGAGAAGTGGATTTTGCAGTGTTGAGTGAAGCTCGAGGACAAAAGCATCCTCGGAGACCCAGGGGCAGATAGTGACTATCTGCCCAACACTATCTGCCCCTGGGTCTCCGAGGATGGGACAAAAGTGGAAGGGAAAAGTAAGGAGTCTTTGTAACCGGCACTTTCCGTAACTAAAATCCCCCCCCTCCCGTACCTCTAATCCCGCTTCCCGTACCTCCAATCTTGCTTCCTGTACCTAAAATCCCGCTTCCCGTACCTCCAATCTCGCTTCCCGTACCTCCAATCTTGCTTCCCGTACCTAAAATCCCCCCCTCCCGTACCTCTAATCCCGCTTCCCGTACCTCCAATCTTGCTTCCCGTACCTAAAATCCCCCCCTCCCGTACCTCTAATCCCGCTTCCCGTACCTCCAATCCCGCTTCCTATACCCTTCAATCCCAGTTCCCGTATCCTTCAATCCGGCTTCTGCGTACCATTCAATCGCACAAAGCGAATGTCCTCTTAGCTAACCTCAACCAACCTTGTCTCCAGGGACGAGTTGCATAGAACAACGTCAGGCGTGACTTCTAACGTCAGACGATCAGTCCAGTCAAGTCACTATTTTTGAAACGTCTGACGTTAGCAGTTACGCCTGACGTTAGGTTTAATGCAACTCGGCCCAGGGTCTTTCAGATTCAAAATACCGAAGCGACGTACCGCCTTTTTTAGCATTTTGAAATCGTATAACGGCCTGGGGACGAGATTGATTCTCAGGGACAAAAGTAACGAGAGGTCGACGTCCTGGACGCCATGAATGGTTGTGCTTTGACGTCAGCTTATCAAGCCACAATCATACCAACAAGAGCTTTCTTATCCGTTATGTGAGGCAGTAGCCTGCGAATGCAGACGTATTTCGAGAAACGACAGCCGGAAATACGTCTGCGTTCGTATAGGCTAGTGAGGCAGAAGAGCGCATAAAAAGGAAACTCTAGACTTTCGATTACCGTCGGCATGACGTCAACGTCCTCGTTGCTTGAGGCCCCTACATTCACTAAACGTTTTTCACTTTGTTGTCCTATCCTGAAGGTCTGCTTGCTGAAGCTCTTCTCTACGCAGCGGAAGCTTACCACAGCCGAGGCGCAATACGACACGTGGTTGGTAATATCCAGATGGGGGCAAAGAGACCGCTTTCAAACATTGACCTGTGGGTGTCCATCATCGAAAACTGGGGAGACACACTCAAAGAATACAACCACTGTAAACAAGAACCTCTGGCGGTGTGTTTTCTGAAGATGAGTAAATACATGTGGAGAACATTCAACGCCATGAGATTAGTACACGACCTCAAGGTTCTTCCGCCCAATGACTTGGTTATGTTGGTGCGATTTGATAAAGCAATCCCTGGTCTAGACCCTGAATCCATGACGGAATCGTGGCTGGCATACAAAAGGGAAGGAAAGAATGCGATACCCAAACGCAAGATTATAATCGAAAAATTTTTGCAGTATTTCGAATGTTATAATGCTGTTAAGGACATAAATAAGCCATTCGCCCCGGAATGTATTAAAAAGATGACTGACAAAGTCAACGCTTACAATGTGAGGTTGGCTGCTGCTGTTAAAGACTAACTCGAACTTGCTCCCCCAAAAAGCTTACCGAAATGAATCTACATGTATATTACATAAAGCCCATATTTATTCTTAATATCCTTTATTCAATTAATGAAGTAATGTTTAATAAACGAGCAGGAGTGCTTTATCAAGTTTAAAACACGAGGCACAGCCGAGTGTTTTAGACTTGATAAAGCACGAACTGCGAGTTTATTGAACGGCTTCAAAGACATTCCTAGATAAGCGTGTCCCAATAGAGTTCATAACATCGATGCTTTTGTGGACTTTGGAAATTAGCATACGAAAAAAATATTACGTCGAAAATTAGTACGCAAGAAAATCAAATCTCACACGTGTTTTGAACTGAACGAAGAGGACATGGCATCCTCTTCCAGGGCTTTTCGGAGAACAGGTCATCGATCAAATGCCTTGTTTAAATATGAAAAATCAAGTTTTTCGCAACAGCACCAGGTTAGTAATATTTTAGGCCCCCCTGAAAATTTGGAGACTACAGGCAAAGCGTCAAACGCAGAGGTCATCACAGGACACCCAAGCATAACATTTGAATATTATTAAAAATGGCGTTTCAAAATATAGGACTTTGTATGGGATTTCGAAGCGAACATTTTGAGCAATACATAACAGCAAACTAACTGAATAAAGTTCATGAAACATTACATGGTGTTGTTTGCTATCCTTACAACGCATTTTGAGCAATTTTAGGTCTATTTACCTTACTGTGTATTAGTACATGTATAATACATTGACAAGCTTGTCAATGTATTATACACGTACTAACACAGTTAAGTAAATGGACCTAAAATTGCCCAAAATGCTTTGTAAGGATAGCAAACAACACCATGTAATGTTTAATGAACTTAATTCAGTTAGTTCGTTGTTATGTATTGCTCAAAATGTTCGCTTCGAAATCCCATACAAAGACTTATATTTTGAAACGCCATTTTTAATGATATTCAAATATTATGCTTGGGCTTCCTATGAGGTCATGGGAAACGACATGGAGTCGCTTCTGCCAGCTGATCTAAATTTCGAAATTTCAGATGATGTATTGTCTAATATGCCTTTACCAGATTACGGTAGTAATGTAATACAGAATTTTTCTGGATCTGTATTTAACAACTGTACTATTAATTTTGTACAAAAGTAAATTTACTGTGTGTGTAAATTAAAAAACATTAAATATTCACCCACCATTTGTTGTTTCAGTTGATGTGTTGATAATTAATATTCATAAATCACGTGCAGTGACTTTATATCTGATAAAACACCGCATACTAATAAGGAAGAGGTTTTTATCAATATAAAGTCAATGCACGTGACGTATTATCGATCATTTGATAGGTTAATGGGCTTATGAATTATTAATGAGTTTTTGAATATACTAGAACAAGAAAATACTAAATTATAATAACAGTAAATAAATAAATAAATAAATAAATAAAACCCAAGATCTATCAAACCGCAAGAAAGGTATTTCCCAGATTAAAAAAGGTGTTCAAACAAAAATATTTTAGCTATACATACGTTTACTTGGTTTCAGAGAAAATCTGTGAAATCTCAGTAATTAATTATGCAAGAATGGCATACATAATAGAGGCTAAGGATTTCGCTCACGCAAGATGGGAAGGGGACTGGTTGGTCCAAATATGCAAGAGAAATGTAAACTAGCACTGAGACGAACAACATTAAAGAATCGCTGTTAGTGGCCTGTAGTCCTTTGTGTTTATAGATCTGTCCTGTAATATTTATTCCAAAAATCAACAAATTTGACAATGTGCTTCACGCGATAACCAATCAATCAAAGCTACCAGTCAAAAGCAAGCGAATTCAACGTTATCAAACGTTGTTGAATACAACTTTGTTGTACCCCTGTTTCATGGAGATCAGACTTTGTTCATCACCATTCGACAAAATTCAAGTAATACATCAAACAAGAGAAAGAGTGTTTCATCGGAATATCCAAACACGGAGAAGTGGGATGACAAAACGAGGCGTAGCCGAGTTCTCATAACCCACTTCGAAGTGTCTGGATACCTCAGGAAACAATCTCACAAGTGTTTGATATATAGCTTCTCAAATCATTAATAATGATGGAGAAATTTAAAGTAAAAGTTCGCAAAATTTTGTGCTAATTAAGATCAGGTATACTAGTGATTAGAATACCTTCAAATTTTGCACGTTCCCCTTCTAAAACATTCCCCAAAAAATTGTTAATTTATTACAACGTCGACTATTTGATTATTGTTCGGTGCATCCACGGTTTTTCAGGGCATAATTTTTTATTCGAAATATGCCCCCAGACGCACACTAAATCAGCCATCTCTCAAACACAAGATGTTTCCACAATCTTTGTTTTTTCGAGCAAAAATAAAACATGTTAGAAATATACAACAAAGCCAAGCATTTACATGCCTGTTTGACAAACCAACACGTCACGATAAATGCTTAGCTTCTGCCACTCATAATTTGCTTTTATTTATGAGGACCGATAATGTATTTATTAAACCAATTAAATTTACTTAGAGGAAATGATTTCTGAAATCAACAAGAGAATCATTCATTCGTGTGCCAATACAAATGCACAGGTGGCGATTATTTCTTGATATTCTACCTTTCATTTTTTTCAATAAACCTGAGATAATGTTCCATCTTTTGGGACTACGGAATAAAATCCTAGGAGAACCATTGAAGAGCAAGACTTCGTAATCGCGTTTGTCGATTTTCAATTTATGTGGACAAGTAATTTAAGAAAATTTGTGAATTTGTACTCTGTCCTCTTGTAAGGTAAGAATTACCTAATTCAAACATGCACACGGTAAATTACAACAGGAGCATTACCTATTTACTAGAAAAAGCATCGCCCCAGTAGCGCCGCCTTTGAATAAGCGCCGCATCAGAGCGACGAGAAATTTAATTAGCACCGCGGCGCCTTTTCGAGTAAGTATGGTACAAAAGAATATGTTCTCATGTTCTCAGTTCAACTTCTTCTCAGAAAAGATAAATAAAAACATTCTAAGATTTCTGAGGGAAAAGTGTCAGTGTCCTAGGGCGGAGACCTAAAGCCCTGGTGCTTCAAAATTTTTACTGTGGAGCCCAGAGTCTAAGAATTTGCCGGGGCAAAAATGCAACATTTGAATCATTCGAGCCCAGAAGAGACACAGTGGTGCCCTACAGCCCCAATTTTTCTGTCTTGGGTCCCTGGAGCCTTGCATACTTTAGGCCCTAGAGCCCTAGAGCCCTAAGCCCATAAGGGATCCTGAAGCATGCCCTCCATTACAGATAGAGCTCAAGATGAAAAATTCTTAGAAAGTAACCTGACAGGATCGGTTTAAAACCAGCTTAACTGTACAAACATCGATCATATTTAATACGGTGTCCATTTATTTGTACTCAAGGAAGCAGAGGTGTTGTTTGACCCTTAGTCCAAATCTGATCACGCGTGTAAAGCCACTGCTGATATACTAATAAACACTAACATTTTTCATAACTTCATGTGATCTTGATTGCCTCATATAGTTCTTGACGGATGGATAAACAAACCAACTTTCTTTTCAGCAGTCTCGAGGCTGAGGTGTGATTGCATTTAGTTGATTAGTTTTAAAACTTTACCAATAGCAGTGGTTTTCTCTGTAAAAAGAGAGCAAATGAAAAGATATACAGGGGCACTCAACGAATCTGTTCCTTCAAATATCTGTTCTTGGGACGACTTCCTGCTGGCTGGCAAATTATTTTTGTGTAGCTACTCTCCTGGGAAATAATCACTGAAGTTTTTTTCCTGGGAAAATTATTTCCCGCTGGAGACGCCCTGGACTAAATATAAAAGACTGAAGCTTGCTGAGAGACTGGGTCGGGGCAGAAGCCGCTGACCGAACAAACTGCTTCTCCAGGAAACCGTTTTCCCCGAAAAAATTTGGCGGTTTACGGTCGCGGTTACGTCCGTTTACGTCGGTTTATCGTTCGGTTCATTACGGATTCTTTCAAACAAAAGGTAGGCATGTATATCGCTTTGCTATGTTTTATTCATGATCGGTTGTTTAACACTTGTGAAGCCCGGTGGCGGAAAGTAATACTCCAGTTGTTGTCTTGTTTCACTCACAGAATCATGAATCATGGCCATGCAGCCCAACTATCCAAAGCTGAAATACTTAAACACCCAGCCTGCCACCACAAACATGATAAGATGGCGTTTTTATTAAGCCATGAAAGCAGCTTATGCTTATATAGGTGAGCTTTTCAGTCACGTTTTAATTTTGTCGCTTTGTATTTCACATTCATCTGATGATTATTTATAGTTGGTAATGAGTAAACCTGGGAGTTTAGTCCCTAAGACAAAATCCCAACCGTAGAATGGGAAATTTTAATATTTAAATGTATATTTTCTGCATGATAGATTGAAGATATGCAGGCATCCCTCGTAGGCCTTAAGCTTACACACACCTGAGCTCAATTTTGAAAATTTTTATAATAAACAATAAGGCTTTTTATTTGTAAAATGTGGCTAACAGAGCTTTATTCTATTGCCAATTTTTTATCAAACAGCATTTTACATAGCAATGAACCTCTGAGCACTTGAGCACATTTGAATATTTATGATGTTTAAATGGCCTCTGACTGCGGCAAACTGCCCTTGAATCCCTGTACTGTATGCTTTCCCTACACGTGATAACTAGTGGCAACCAAAGAAATTTTCTTGCAAACAAATAACAAACCTGGACAGACAAAATAGAGAAACACATGCTTTATATGCCCTGCTCTTATTTTGTTGTAAATATATCGCAGCAAAAATGCCTGTTTAGTGTCAGTAAGGGGAGATTTACTGTACAAGCTATGTTTTTGTTTAAGTCCAACTCAGTATTAACATATGTTTCTTTTGTTAGGGTGTATCAAGAATGTAACAGCCAGCACTCACAAAAATGCAAGTGAACTTTTTTGTTACTCCTTTTTAAACTCAAGGTGAGTTAGGCTTGTGATGACAGACACTCAGTACTGGTAGTTTGTCCTTGTGACCCTTTCTCTTCCATTAGGTTAAGTTAGGCTTGTGGTGATGGACACTCATTGGCTGTTTGTTCTTGTGACCCTTTCTCTTCCATTAGGTTGAGTTAGGCTTGTGACGACGGACATTCATTGGTTGTTCGTTCTTGTGACCCTTTCTCTTCCATTAGGTTGAGTTAGGCTTGTGATGACGGACACTCATTGGTTGTTCGTTCTTGTGACCCTTTCTCTTCTGTTAGGTTGAGTTAGGCTTGTGACGACAGATACTCATTGGTTGTTCGTTCTTGTGACCCTTTCTCTTCCATTAGGTTGAGTTAGGCTTGTGACGACGGACACTCATTGGTTGTTCGTTCTTGTGACCCTTTCTCTTCCATTAGGTTGAGTTAGGCTTGTGACGACGGACACTCATTGGTTGTTCGTTCTTGTGACCCTTTCTCTTCCATTAAGTTGAGTTAGGCTTGTGACGACGGACACTCATTGGTTGTTTGTTCTTGTGACCCTTTCTCTTCCATTAGGTTGAGTTAGGCTTGTGACGACGGACACTCATTGGTTGTTCGTTCTTGTGACCCTTTCTCTTCCATTAGGTTGAGTTAGGCTTGTGACGACGGACACTCATTGGTTGTTCGTTCTTGTGACCCTTTCTCTTCCATTAGGTTGAGTTAGGCTTGTGACGACGGACACTCATTGGTTGTTCGTTCTTGTGACCCTTTCTCTTCCATTAGGTTGAGTTAGGCTTGTGACGACGGACACTCATTGGTTGTTCGTTCTTGTGACCCTTTCTCTTCCATTAGGTTGAGTTAGGCTTGTGACGACGGACACTCATTGGTTGTTCGTTCTTGTGACCCTTTCTCTTCCATGAGGTTGAGTTAGGCTTGTGACGACGGACACTCATTGGTTGTTCGTTCTTGTGACCCTTTCTCTTCCATTAGCTTGAGTTAGGCTTGTGACAACAGGCATTCATTAGTTGTTTGTTCAATGTTGTTGTGTCCCTTATTCTTGCATCAAGTTGAGTTACACTTGTGATGACAGGCATTCATTGGTTGTTTGTTGTTGTGTCCCTTAATCTTGCATCAAGTTGAGTTAGGCTTGTGAGTGTGGACACTCATTGGTATTTGGATATTATAAGCTATTCTTTTCCCTCCAGATAAATTTGACGTTGGTGGCCATTGTTTGTATTGGTTTTAATTATTGAGTTGGTCTTTCTCTTCTGTAATGATTCAGGTGCTTCATTCAGCAATTTTTGTTTGCTCCTACATGTATGATTTTTCACTTTTTTCTATTATGGCATGTCACCTGTTATTCTTTTGAGTTCCTCTTTCCTTTACAATGAATGCTGTACAAGTCACAGATACACATGCAAGTTGGAATGTAACTGCTGATTTGCTTGTCAATGGAAGGTAAAAATTTTCAACAGAATAATAATGCAGTTTTCATTCTTATGAAGTTAAATACCTCTTCTAATTGTATTGTGTTGTTCCAGAAAATATCCATACTCCCCCCACAGAGGGTGTTTTGGGTTTGAACCCCCTACCCCTCTGGAAATTCCAGTTTAGGCTGATACCTTCCTTTAAAGATTTTGGCCTTTGAGACCCCCTCCCCGTCGGAATTTCCAATGAACTTCTGTGATGGGAGTATTGATATTTTCTGGACCCAAGCATTGATACGGTTGAATGTGTCAAAAGGGTGCAATTTCACTTTATGCTGTGGACTCATTTAATAGTGAAAGTTCTTTTACAAAATTCATTGCCTAATCATGAGAAAAAGAAATCTGTACAGGATATGACTAAATTCATATTGTAAAAGTGAGCCCAAAAGCACTTTTTACACAGGCATTAAGTCATCCTGCACATACATGTACAGTGTATTTCTTGTCGGTAATTTGTATTGTTATTTGTTTATGATTATTTCAGTGGAGTGCCTGTGAACTAGCTATATTAGCCAAGTGCACTTTTGCTCTAAATAATAGCATTTACCATTTTCTACCATTTTTTACTGTTTACATTCTGTAAAAAATGTTCCACATGGAATCTTGTTCAAATTCCCTGATGAAGTCTGTAGTTATCAGACAAAGGTAGTTGGAGAATAAAACTTGGTATGGGCATGGATACTTTCAGGAACCACACATTCATCAAGAAAAAATTAATTTCATCTGTTCTCTTTGGGTGTAAGTGATAATGAAGACCAATTAGGTGCCTCAGTAGGGGACATACATGTACATGTACTAGCATGAGTTGAAATGTCAGCTTTTCATGGGTAGTCTGCACACTGTCTGTGTGGCGTGTTACCCTGTAAAGGCTTAATGCGGGCTGGGGAATTTACAAGACTCTAGAAAGGGTTGTCAGTTATCTCCAAAGGTTTGAACTGTTAAATCCTTTAACCCTAGCATTGACCAGCATGTAATGTCTCCATACCATACAGGTGTATTACTACAGTTGAATCTCCGCTGCTTGTGGACACCTGCTATATATAATAAGCAAACAGCTCCTGTCAACAGACACAAAACTGTAGTCACGATGATTTCCCCACTGAAACTCTAAATTCTACTGGCATGATCTCCTGCAGGTAGACACCTCTTTCAATATCTGAAAGAGCTAAAATAACTTCCCTTATGCTGACAAACATCTTTAATCTTGGACTCAAATAACAGTATTCACAATTATTGCTTGTAAAATCAATTTGCACTACAAGGAGGTTGAGCGCTCTTTTCGCTTCCCGAATGGCTAATGTGCTGGGGGTGTGACAATACTTACTCAATTAAATAATTAATTAATAATTAATTTATTTCTTTCTTTCTTTCTTTTGGCAATATTTATTATTGCTGGCTGGGAGATATAAGAAATCAATTCTGCTGGCTGGGAAACCTACTATGAACAAGTTGCTGGGAAAAAGGAACAGATAATTTTTTCCCAGCAATGCAGAAAAACACTTGAAAATGCCTCAGACAGCTTTTTTTCTTGTCATATTGAATAGAAGAATGCATTTTTGCAAAATTGTTCGTTGAGTGCCCCTGGATATAGGATATTTCTACCCAAATGCCAGTTTGGCAATCAGGTGCTGCTCGGTGCTTTACTCTCACTTCAACCCCTCCAATTAATTAACATTACAGTTAACTCCTGGTAACTCGAACCCTCGGCAACTCGAAGCTTGCGCTAACTCGAACCAAAATTGATTTCCCCTAGATTTGCTCCATACATTTACTGTAATTTTACCCTTAATAACTCGAACCCTCGATAACTCTAACCTCCAAATTTTTTATAATTTTACCCACGATAACTCGAACCTCGTTTGTCAAAGTGTAATGAGAAAAAAAACACACACTCCATAACACTGAATTTATTTTAAAACAGTTTTCGAAAAATTGAGCGGCATTGCAGTTTTGACGTGTCGAATTGTTCTTTGCGTCAATTTCTTTAGTTTCCTGGTGTTTTGGTACACAAAACGTGTCAGCTCTTCCTGCGAGAATACATCTCAGTAAGTGGAGTCAGCGGGAATCCCATCCCTCGATTACTCGAACTCCCGATAACTCGAACTTATCGAGTTATCGGGAGTCACCTGTATTGCTATTCCCATCCTGGCTGGGTAGCTAGTTTGAACCCTCCAGGTTTTTTCTAGGGTTCGCTAATGGTTTGCTGCCACCAATTTATACATATGGGTGGAGAGCGAGGTTGCTTGTTCTAAAATCTCCTAGTAAGGCCTGGGGCAGACGTCGAATCTTAGTCGAACTTAATTCGTAGAACCTATTGATTTTGAAATGGGCGCATGAATGGTGCGACGTTTGCCGCAATTAAGTTCGACTCAAATTAATTGGTTCGACTCCAGCATAAGTTCGACTTGCCAAGTCGGATAATGCGACAGTGGTTCGGCGTTTCAGCAAACGCCGTTCCAAACACGCGCTGAACTCAATTTATAAATCATGCAAATTACAAAATAATTGATTGATTCAAATGTGCTGGACTGGGCAAACGTCACAAAAATACATACTCCTCCATCTGCCAAACGCTATTCCCCCCCCCCCCCCCCTCTGACGAGCATGCGCTGTACAAAGACAATTTCGCGACCGGGAATGGCGAGCTATCGAAAGTCATTGCTGACATCGCTGTAAGTGGACCATATGTTGGTAAACCAACCAACATTGCGTTGGAAGCGGCGTCACGACCGACTCAAGACCGCTGCTCCATTGTTGTTCGCTAACAAAAGCACGGTCAAGCATGCCACTTGGAGCAATAGCTGTCGTCTCTGATACACTGTTCTCAAGGCTGTATGTAATGCGAGTCTTCTGACTCTCTTCTCTTTCTATTTTTCGCAATTAATTGCCAAAAAAAGGCCCGACGAGCACTGTATTTCGGCATTTCGCTAGCAAGTCCTAGCAGTAACTAGCCGTACATCGAGTGAATAGCACGGGTACACGTGCTTATTCCCGTGTTTTAATGAAGTGCAACTTGTGAAATAGGATCGACGCAGGTTCGACGTTTGTTATAACGCTGGAATTAAGTTGACTCTTTGTCGAACCTATTTTTAATTTATTCGACGCGACTTAGATTCGACGTTTGCCCCAGGTCTACCTTTTCGAGGTAGTGAGCAAGACTTTCCTGTACTGCTGTACACTGAACTACAGAGAGACTTGTAACATAACTAAGCACGCTACAAGCTAAGGCTTCTCTGTTGCTCCACCCGAATCAATTACCTTTAAATTTTAACTTTTCCTTAAAATGACAAACTTTAAGTTTTCGGGGTGCAGACAAACTGACAATGGCTACAAGACTACTGGAAAATAACCTCTCTACTATACATATATCTTCTGTGTCTCCTATAACAAAGAAATGAAGAAGAAAATGACATATAAAAGTTATATATATTAAAAAGATAAGGGATACTCTAAAGTTATCTCCCTGGGAGTGGGGAAGTCAGGAGAAACCAGTGTAGATTAGTGAGCAATGGGATACTCATTTTTCAAATTTTGAATTATAATATAAATTTTTCTGCGGTATTTAATTTAAACCTCAAGGTACTGCAAATATGCTAACTCAGTAAAATTATTAGAGACAACCTTAAAGAGTATGATGTGTATCCTAATCAGAGGCATAGGGCCGGGTTGCACCAGACCAATTTCAATTTTTTTGGCAAGAACGTCATGCTAGCCCACATATAAGGCACTAATGTGAAGGTAAGTGAGCACAAGTGAAGGGAAGTGAGTACAAATGAAGGAAAGTGAGTACAAGTGAAGGAAAGTGTGTGTTAGTGGAGGTAGGTGCGCTAATCAGTTGGTGTATATATTCATATAGGATTGTAATGTTATTAGTGCCTTATAGGTGGGCTAGCACGACTTTCTTGCCCTATATGTGGGCTAGCATGACGTTCTGGCCATTTTTTTCCCTGTTTTTTGGCGCTAAAAGTTTGACAAAAATTTAGGATGTTCCAGAAACGACCTGATGATTTGCATTATGTCAATCAAAAACCCACGTGGAGAGTTGTTTTTTATCACACCAGAGGCCAAAACATGGATGGAAACTATTTGATTTTTTCACCTTGGGATTTTGTTGAATTTTCAAATTTAGGTTCAACAAAACTCAATCGCGCTTTTGATGTTGATGTTGTATTATGAGCAGGCTTTTCTTCGCGTAGCTGCTGTTTTCAGAAGACGCATATTTCGGTTCCGCAATAGACTTCGCTTATGAAATCTTCCATGTCGTGGACTTAACCACGCCCAGCAAAGTCATGGTTTGAAAAACATTTCCACGACAGAAATATTCCGGAAGATTACATTCGCCGCCAGCTCAGAATGGATAGAAACAGTTTTCAGGCTCTTTTAGGTATCCTGGGGCCATAAATAACAAGACAAAACACGCGCTTTAGGGACTGTATACCACCAGAAAAGGTTTTAGCTTTAGGAATGTATCAGGTAGCACACGGCAATTGATTGCATCGGCATTTAATACGTTGTTGGGGCCTTATATGAATTAAAAGACAAATATATACATTTTCCAGAAACAGAGGCAGAAACAGCAGCTTGTATAGAGACATTTAGACACTCCAGGCATGAGGTGCAAACTGTGAAAATGGCGCCCCTCCATTTTTTTTCTCCAAATTCAGTCACAGCACACCAGGAAACTTAACCATGGCACAGGTATGCAATAGTAAAATATGAATATAAAAGTGCACGAGCTGCAAAATGCAAATTTTGTTTTTCTCAAAAATCAAAGCAATGTTTAATTAGAACGATATTCTTATCCAGAGTCAGGAGCGCCATGGAATGAACTGGCGAATTTTTTCCAGCGTCAAGCGGGGAAAACGGCTCCTTTGAAGTTTGGCCTGTTCAACCAATTTTCTTTTCATTTTTATCAAAGGTGGTTGTACTTGTTTTGACGGTTATTTTCAGCGAAAAAAAACCAAAATCATCGCACGTACAAATCGGAACAATCACAGAAGTCACAGAACGACGGCTTCCTTGAAGGTTTTTCGGCTGTTCGCCAAGAAGCCTATTGGCTAGCTTGCACTTGACTCAGCCAATTTGGTCCCATTTTTTTTTCAGAAGTATGACATAAAAGCACAAAATTCATCCTAGTGCAACCCGGCCCATATTTAACAATTATCCTGATACTTAGCCGACGAGGCTGTAGGCTGAGTTGGCTAAAATCAGGGGATATTCCGCAAGAATGAGCAGGATAATTGTTTTGTTATTCAACACATTGATAACAAAACACAGTCGTATTACGGAAAAGCTGGAGACGGTTTTTATTTGTTTAAAAAAAAGACATTTGTAACATTTTACCGCGCGGACATGCATGAATGAAAGTGGCGCCTTTGTCAAAGTTTGAATGAAATCGAGAGCGATGGCAAAACTTTCGATCAAAATACAAAAACACGTGGAATACACCAGTTGCTCGAACAGTTTCTTCAATATTGTGGTACAAAACTCACTTCCACTGTTCAAAAGTTGTAATATTGAATGTACAGCCAAAAAGGGGCGTCTACTAATTCAAGCATTTCTGCTTTTCTGTAGACTCCTCGTCACTTTTGATTTTAAAAGCTTGTCACTGAGATTATTTAAGCGTATAATATGTTATTGTATTAAAAGTGATGGAAGCAATAAAGTTGAAAATGATCCTTGGGGCTGTTGCTGAAACTGCTGGAATTGCTGCTGGAGGAGAAGGTTCTGGTTAGCTTCTCGTAGTGGTAGGCTTGGATAAATTCTGCTCGTAAAATGGCTTATTCTGCCTGCCGGCAGTGCTTGTAAAAATCGCTTATTCTGCTCGAAATTCTGCTTGGATACCCTTATTCTGCTCGAATTCTGCTCGATACCCGAAAATTTTCGGCTCTTCGGGCCTTATGCATTTTCGCAACTGACGGAAGGGAGCCTGAAATTAGATATTCATTACGCGTAGCAAAACTGTAATTCAGGTTAGAGTACACTCCAGACTATGCCGTGGGCACTTTTCAGTATGTAATGCCGCCGACTTCAAAGTAGGTGATGGAATCATGTGAGTGCGTTTTAGCCGATAATCGTATTAATCACAAGGTATTGTCCATTTGTTTTGTATTTAGTTTTCAATATCTACTTACAACTGTTATGCATATCATTAGTGGCACTGGGCATGATTTTCCGTTATTCTGCTCGAAAATGCCTTCAGTTCTGCCGGCAGAATGCTCACCTCAAAAATCGCTTATTCTGCTCAAAATTCTGCCGGCAGAATTTATCCAAGCCTACGCAGTGGAAATGGCGATGCTTCAGTTTTACTTGCTTCAGGTGTTGCTGTTGAAGCTGCCATAGCTGCGCCGGTACTTTCCTCTTGACCAGAAACGAACGACGAAAGGATGTTCGGCATTTGCTGGAACTGCTGGAGGCGTAGTCTACTATTGTAAGAATCTATACTGGCATCGCTTTTGTGGCCAGTTACAGCTCTTATGCGTCTGGCTTCGATGTTTTCTTCACCGAGAACAGTGACTGTTGTGGCTCTAATGCAGTGGTTGGTCAAATGCTGAGAGATGACAGCCTAAGATGTCACCTTCTTCATCATTTCTCCAAGGGGTCTCTCACCTAGTGGAGAGATTGCAGAACCATAGTGGGTCAACTTCAGGATTGAACTTTCCTGCACTGAGCGCTCGGGGCTTCTGGTAGAAATATAGTCGGCGTCAGGACTTGAATCTCACGGTCTGCACTGGACATCTCGCTGAACCTGGAAGTTCAAACATCTTTGGGTTGGACTCGTCTTCATCGTCTTGGATTCCTCCCTGGTGGTTTTTTGTGCGCGGCAAGGCACCAGCTACGCTGCGCGGGTTGATTTCGTAATACCGACGGCCATTTGGCGTTGTTCTCAAAACCAGCATCTGTTTGGTCATTTTTCTTTGGTTTTCGCGACCTCGCTTGCCGAAATATAGAGAAATGTAAAACCAAACGGTATTTTGGAGCTGAGAGGGATTTTTTGAGTCAGCCGGACCTAACTGGCCAGACTGGAAAAGCTTTTCAACGATTTCTCGGGTGAGTGTTTCTTTGTGTACTACTCCAGAAATTTCGCCATCTTTCGGCTCAGTGTTTTGACAAATGCATCTAACGCCTTCTTTGCTTGGAAGAACTCTGGGTATGCCATGATACTAAATGGCCTTTTCAGCTCTGTGCTTTGCAAATATCGGTCAAGACCAGCTCTAATGCTTCTGAGACTAGTTGCTTTGTAGTATCCCCCATCTTTCTGTCTAGTAGAAAGGTAAAATTTCTCGAGACATTTTGCGAGCTCGCTCTTTTCCATATCTTCAAGAGGAGTCGAGAACTCCGTTTGTTGCGAGAACCAATCTGAAAAAAAGCAGTAAAATTCATGCACTATCCATTAAAAATCTTGACAGCAAACTTGGTTGCTTTCTTTGTATTTTCGGGAACAGCGTTGTTAATTACTTCGTTTACTTCCGAGGTTGTTACGTTTTTAAAGCGTCCTGTCATTTTTCTGCCGATGAAATTACGTATATCGTAGGATATCTGTTGTGTACAAATGACGAATATTAAGTGCAGATTGACCATTTTTGGACAATGTTACAATGTGTCGAATAATAATTAAACAATAGAGTTCTTCTGTCGAAGGCACTATCGTGTGATAGGTTGCCCGAGGAAATTTGATGTTCACAACAAATATTATCCCGAGAACGTAGTCCGAGGGCTTATATGAAGTTTGAACATCAAATTTCCGAGGGAACCTATCACATATAGGTCCTGAGACGGAAGGACTCTATTGTTTTTGTTGTACAAGGCTAAAGTTTGAGCGAAAATTGTAATTTTGTAATTTGCGAAAATTGTAATTTTGTAATTTTTCAAAAAAAGGCAGTACGAATAATTACATTTTCCAAACGAGATGCACATTCCAGCCCTTTATTTTCACAATTAGGCCTAATTAAATTAATGGAACTGGTTAGTATTCATACTGCCCTTTTTATGTTTCAGTATCATCATAACTTACTACCTAAAGCCTTCGACAATTTCTTCTTAAGTATATCATCTAAACACAATTATAATACTAGGCTGGCATCAAAATCGACCTACTATATCAATCGTGTTAGAACTAATTATGGCAAATTTAATTTACACTTTTCTGGTCCTTCCATCTGGAATAACTTGGATGAAGAACTATAAGTCTATCTCTGCATTCATTTAAGCAAACTATGAATAAGCATTATTTAAGTAATTATGGTTAATGCTGGCTTAGTATTTTAATTTTCTTTTCGCTCATATTAAACTAATATAAACAAATTTTGGTTCAAACATTAACTGGTACTGTTTTCTTTTGTTTCTTCCTTTCCTTTCTTTTTTTCCCATGTCCCTTTTTTTCTACTTTTTTAATTAAATTACTATTTATACATAATTAGTTACATTGTACTTAATTTTTTTTTCTTACATTGTACTTAATTACTTATTACTTGTCTTATTTGACTTTTGTCTTCTTTTATGTACAACCTAGTCAAAGCAATTTATTTTTTTTGTAACTACTCAGCTTGTTTAGTTTATTTCTATTCTGGGTAGTTTTTTTGCCTATTTTAGTTAATTTAGTTTATAGTGTAATTTTTTCTATTTAATTTGGCAAAATAAAATGGTTGGTTGTTGGTTGTTGTTGTTGTTGTTGTCGAAAATTGCCATACACGGGCTCTAGTCGCTGATAGGTGCCCGCTGAGGAGAGACACTATCGTGTAACGTGATCGATTTTGACCAATGGGAGCACGCCAAAATTTACCGTCATACTATAAAAGGCGTTAATGTGCAGTCCTCCTTTGGGTTTATGAGCTGCATTGTGAACTGCATAATTAAGAATATGGTCTTTAAAACTAACACAGGGTAATGAATGGTCAAAACAGATCGCTCCTTAGCTGTCAGGCTCCGTGAGCATGCCGCTAGGCCAGAACAACCTATGTATCACCATCTTGCTAATTGGAACGGCTTTAAGGAATTGTTTAGCTTACACGGACTACCTGATTGTTTCATTGACCATTCATTACCCTGTGTTAGTTTTAAAAGACCATATTCTTAATGCAGTTCACAACAACTATGAAATAATAATAAGCCCAGCATTAACAAAGGACTTAAAGCCTCTAGAGAATTAGACCTGTTTCTCTAATTACCTACAATTCTATTCATATTACGTAATGTTAACACGCCTTACCGTACCCAAATTGTGAATTAGCCAATCAGAAGCCTTGTTTACTGTCATGATTTTCTACGATATCAAGTCACTGACCTGATATCCTACGATATCATGGACAGGTTGTGAAACTCGCATTTTTTTGCAGACTTTAGAGGCAAAAATTACAACAGAAATACAACGAAACGTAAAACTATTACATTTGTTAAACGAGAAAGTAATTTGTTTAACGGTAAGAGAGGGAAAAAAACACAATTTCGCGCCAAAATTGGAAGCGGCTACACTGGCGGGCGCTCGCGTGAACTTTACGGACAGCGCTGAAACTTTTTTGGTTTCAAAGTGGAGCCGGATTTTCCAAATTTCTTTCTTAACTTGGACTTCCAAGATTCAGAAAATAAAACTCCAAAAAAAGAATTAAATAAAATGGCAGATGAGGAGTTAGAAAAGAGTATTGACAACCAGAAAAGTGTAAATACGTGTCGCTCTACAACGCCTGACTGATCACGGTAACTGAAAAAAAAAAAAAAACTCCGGGTTTTAGGACGAATTTGGGTACGGTAAATACCTAATCGCACCTTTTTTGATACGCTTCGGCAGCATATCAAGCTCGTTTGGTCTCACCATGGGTATTTTGGCTCGACTGCGTCTCGCCAAAATACGAACCATGGCTCGACCAAACTCGCCTGATATGCCGCCGAAGCGTACCAAAAAGGTACGATTAGGTATAATAATTACCGTTGATATTTAAGTTGCCTTCTTATAAACGTATCACACATGACTATGACTCTGTAATAGAGCCGAAATATTGTATTAACATCAAGTTATCTTGTAATAAACCAAAACTTGGTGTTTACAATGATTTCAGTTCTCGGTCTTGCCGTCTTTATTCTGTATAAAAAACTGTCAGATGCCTCTGGATTTTTACACCCGCTCCAAAATGGCGGTCGCGGTCGACTAACGTGTTTACTCGTGTTTAAAAGAAAAAAAAAGTTTTAAAAACATTTAGGGAGCCCATGGGCTCCTGATTTGAACTATTTTGATCGCAAGGCAAGTACTACGGCAAATGAACACATAGCAGGCGATTTTCGCCCTTGCTCGCGTGTTTTTTCGCTTAGACTATCCCCAGACTCGTACCCAGTCGCTATTTATAAGTCTGGGGGAAAGAGAGAGAAGATTGGATTCCATTGAGGCGAGCGCGGGAATTACCGCCGTCAAACGAGAAAAATAAGAAAAGTATTTCAAAGGTAAGGGAATTACTTTCACTGTTTAAAGTTTGATACTTTATCAGTATCCTGTAGATTTACTAAAATGTTTCGAACCTTACTAAAAAAGTTCTAAGTGAAATTATGAATAGATGAAACTCATATATTTGAACTGCGGAATGAAGAAATAAATGTGAAGAAGATCCTCGCAGTTATTAACGCAACTTATGCAGTTGCGAAAAGAAAGCCTGAAAGAATCAGGCTTGCCGGGATTCGAACCCTGACCTCTGCGATACCGGTGCAGCGCTCTAACCAATTGAGCTATCAAGCCAATTGGTTAGAGCGCTGCACCGGTATCGCAAAGGTCAGGGTTCGAATCCCGGCAAGCCTGATTTTTTCAGGCTTTCTTTTCGCAACTGCATAAGTTGCGTTAATAACTGCGAGGATCTTCTTCACATTTAAAGTTCTAAGTGTTTGAAAACGGGAAACGGACTTGTCGGAACAATTTGTGAGAGTAATTTTGTTCAGATGCGGAACATTAAGATGTCAAAGAAACTCGTTTACTTGACAGAAATGAAAATATATTTACACTCACCCACTATTTTATATATCCTTGATCATATCTCGCCTGCATCGTGACTAAATCTTGCGAATTAAAACGAAAAACAGCCTCAGACGTTTGACCGCAGTGGAGCGCGGTGATCACTGCTCGCGCCTCAATAGAATCCATATCTTCTCTCCCTTTCCCCCAGACTCATAAATAGCGACTGGGTACGAGTCTGGACTATCACTAAGCAGAGAGAGAGAGAGAGAGAGAGAGAGAGAGAGAGAGAGAGACAGAGAGAGACAGAGACAGAGAGAGAGACAGAGACAGAGAGAAAGAGAGAGAGAGAGAGAGAGAGAGACTCCAAACATAAAGAGTCTTCCAAACAGAACTATAGAATTTTAATTCTTAAAAATAACATACGCGGATAAAGCTCCCAAAAGAAAGGAGGAACTCTACGCAAAGAAAAAATATGCTGTAAAACTAAAAGAAAGCGAAAACGAATTATGTGGGAAAGCACCGCCAACAAACAGCAAAAACACATGTATTACCTTTTTCCAAATAACAGGCAGTGACAATATTCTTTATTTGCTCCAAAAGGGGGTTTGATAACACGGACACCTTCATATATATTACGCTAACAATTCACTTTGTCCTGGAGCGACCAAAATTGATAAAATCTCCAGTTCTACCTCCATATCACGGACACCCAGTTCTGTCCCTATGATGTCCCTATTAAAGAGAATCGTTGGATTGTAGTTTGCGTGAAGTATCTTCTAAAGGAAAGGGGGAAGGGGAAGGGCATATTCATTTTGTGACCATTATTTCGACCCAGTAGAACTGTCTTTACGAGGCCAACTCAGGTACTATAGCCCAAAAAGGCGCGCTCCAATTTCTTGGCGCTATCTCGTCCACTATCTCGTGATAATCAGACGATGCATCCGACAGAACTGTGGGGTGTACCTCGATGTAAGAACCTGACAAGATTTTCTTTGTTTTGAAAGCGGTTGTTTTGTTGTACGCTTTTGTTTAAAATGTTTTGCTTGCTTTGTTTCACGTCATCCTTGAGTTTCACAAGTTCTTACATCGAGGTAAAGCCCAACTGTGTGACCACCTGATAACAAAGTACTCAACTACCCGTGTCAAGTTTGTCGTATCTCCAGGGAGAAAACTTACCTCATTGTTGAGTTGACATTGTTATAAAACTTTAATTGCCGCAACTATCATTGGTAAACTACTGAACAACGAAGACAAGTGTCATACAAGTCTGTGACTGTCGAGGATTACCAAAATCGACCTGTTGTTTTGTCCTCACAGCTTATCAATCTGCTACGTTCAGTAAAACACATCAGAGGGTAAGTATACTTAATAATTTCCTTTAGTTTGCTTTTGAAAGCTTTAATTGATTTACTGGCGTTAGCATTTTGTTTGTTTGATGAGTTAGCACTTTGAGTTTTTTGCGGACTTTATTAATCTTAGGTGAAGGCGAAGTCAACAGGCTCGGTGCTTAGGGTCCGGCTTCCATAAAATTATGGTTTTAGGGGCACTGCTTCTCCCCGCACAATGGGATCGCTGTACATGGCACCCATTTTATACCGCAGTATACACCATGAGTAGAGAGAGAGACAATAGAGAAAAGGTTTCTTCCCCGTAATGATTTTTTAATGATTTTAACTTTGAAATGCTTTGCTTAAATGGTACAATAACAGAAAAGAAAATTACACACATGGAAATTTCTTGAAATACTTGAGTGTTTACCATAAGACTAGAAAAAAGGCAGAAAAACACGGGGCCACATCGATTCTTGCCACCTTGAAGTGGGAGTAAAAAGAAAATTCGATTGGGGCGGGAGGATAAAACGGACGAAATCGCGATGTAAGACGAGGGGTGGGGTGGGGGAGATTTCCCGCCCTTCTTGTAAACTTGTAAACTTTCGCTCTCGCCAATTGTGTCCGTTTTATCTGCCTCCCACCCAACATCTGTTCCCATGATCTACAAGGATGAGTATCAACCAACTTTGGTGTCCCTGTTTTCAAAAGAGATTCGTTGGATTAAAGTTTGCGTGAAGTTTCTTCTAAAGGAAAGGGGGAAGGGGAAGGGCATATTCATTTTATGACCATTATTTCAACCCAGTAGAACTAAGTCTTTACAGGCCCAACTCAGGCACTGTAGTCCAAAAAGGCGCGCTCCAATTTCTTGGCACTATCGCATGATAACCAGACGATGCATCCGACAGAACTAAGTGACCACCTGATAATAAAGCACTCAACTACCCGTGTCAAGTTTGTCTTACCTCCAGGGAGTAAACTTACCTCATTGTTGAGTTGGCATTGTAAACTACCGTACAACGAAGAAAAGTCTTATGCACGTCTGTGACTGTCGAGGATTACCAAAATCGACTTGTTGTTTTGTCCTCACAGCTGATCACTCTGTTACGTTCAATAAAGCACTCGACACATCAGAGGGTAAGTATGCTACTAATTTTCTTTAGTTTGCTTTTGAAAACTTAATTGATTTACTTGAGTAAGAATTTTGTTTGTTTGTTGAGTTAGCACTTTGAGTTTTTTGCGGATTTTATTAATCTTAAGTGAAAGTTAAGTCAACAGGCTCGGTGCTTAGGGTCTGGCTTCCATAACATGGCGGGTTTAGGGGCACTGCTTCTTCCCGCAGTGTGGGATTGCTGTGCATGGCACCCATTTATTCTTGTAAAGCGCTATTGATCAGGATATGTAAATAGCGCTATATAAGCTGTTAAATTATTATAATTATTATTAAATTATTTTATATAATATACACCATGAGTAGAGAGAGGGACAATAGAGAAAAGGTTTCTTCCCCGTAATGATTTTTTAATGATTTTAACTTTGAAATGCTTTGCTTAAATGGTACAATAACAGAAAAGAAAATTACACACATGGAAATTTCTTGAAATACATGAGTGTTTACCATAAGACTAGAAAAAAGGCAGAAAAACACGGGGGCCACATTGATCCTTGCCATCTTGAAGTGGGCGTAGAAAAAGAAAACTCGATTGGGGCGGGAGGATAAAACGGACGAAATCGCGATGTAAGACGAGGGGCAGGGTGGGGGAGCTCTCCCGCCCGTCTTGTAAACTTGTAAACGTTCGTGCTCGCCAATTTTGTCTGTTTTATCTGCCTCCCGCCCAACATCGATCTGACCCCACGATCTGCAAGGATGAGTATCAACCAACTGTTGTCAATTTCAAAACTCCCATTTCTGGACTCAGAATCAAGTAGTTTTCGTGTTTTAACTTTCTCAACAAAGGTTTTGAATTGTTGCACTTGAATTTGCAGGCGCTCCCTGAAAATGAAGACTGGCTGGACAAGTTGGATTTTTTCTATCTTTTTGTCGCTTCATGGACGTGCGGTAAGAAATAGACTGGAAGCTATACAGCATAAATTAAAGGAGAGTGTTGTATTGACCTGAAAGCCCAAAGATATGACTCACATGACAATTCAAAAAATAAAATGAAATACAGTCAAACCTGCATCAAACGACCACCCTTAGTTGATAGACGGCAAGTAAACAGCAATTAACAAGGAAAGAGATTTCCAGAACGTTTTTTAACCGACTCCAAAATAGAGCATGCCCACTCATTGTAGGGTTCCTTAATAGAAGCTTGATTGTAGAACAGAAATGGAAAAAAAGGAGAAAGATCTAGAAAAAAAGACAAGGCAGTAGATGTAAACCAGTACATGTCTTCAATTTGATGGTAATTTGTTTACAGTTGTATGATTTGTGTCGTCGACATTTTAGGTGTGCCGTGAGCTCTACCCGATATATGAAGCCGAAGATGTTCTCCAAAAACAAGCAGAATGGACCTCGAGTGACGAAATCGAACCTCTCAAAGGAACGTCGTATGACAAGCCTGAGGCGTATGTATGATAAAGCTCGCAGGTTTCTTCCTTAACAAATGTGTATAGTTTCTTTTGGTGGGTAGCCACCTGAAAATGTGGCCAATTTTGATTGATTCAATTACTTTCGTACCTTGAAAGTAATCCGTCCGATCCGCCATGCACCCGTCGTGAGAACGTTACGAAGAAAGAAGGCCACATTTCAGATCTTTACTTTTCAAAATTAGTCACAGTGTATATGAAATCAAGTCGAATTTATTTAGGCGCAGAAAGGAATAGTCTGCAAACTCTAAGGTAGTGTAACTGCGTGGGGCCTTCACAAAGAATGTCAAAGCGTTTTTGTCTTCAGTAAGGGCGCGGTGGTGTAGTGGTTAGCGCGTTGGACGATCTGAAGGTCAGTGGTTCGACGCCCAGTCCCTGCCATCGTGTTGTTTCCTTAGACAAGAAACTTTACCCTACATTGTCTGTCCTCACCCAGGTGGTGATAAATGAGTACCGGCGACATACTACTGGGGGGGGGGGGGGTAACCCTGCGATGGACTAGCATCCCATCCAGGGGGTAGTAGCAATACTCTCAGTTGCTTCATGCTACAGAAACCGGGATAAGCTCCGGCCGTGTGGGCCTCTTTGGCTCTTGTACGTCTTTACCTTTACCTATATGAAATCAACTCGCATTTATTTAGGCGCAGAAAGGAATAGTCTGCAGACTCTAAGGTAGTGTAACTCTGTGGGGTCTTCAAAAAGAAGGTCAAAGGGTTTTTGTTTTCTTCATGTTTGGACTCCCACACGGCAATCATTATTTAATCATTTTTACTGTGTAAATTTGATGTTCCTTCAAGAGATTATGATTTACTTAGTACTCGTTGCTCATCTGTTAAATAAACATATAGAAAACCCAAGCGCTTTACATATAATCCACTGGAAACATTTTCCTTTTTTCACAGATTTCCAGCTTCACCTTCTTTCCCTTTCAATGACGACAATGAAAATGATATCACCTGGATAAAACAAAACATTGTAGACCGCTACAAATTTGTGAAACATCAGGCGAAAGACTTGTGGATCAAACAACCCAACTTTGCAGGAGATCTTACAACTGAAAAATTCGCTGAGGCTGCAGCTCGAGTGAAGAAATTCTTTGATCGAAACAACGACTGGGAAGCAACTAAAAAGAACAGGCAGAAAGAATGCACTAAGCTTCTCTACATCACAGCGGCGAGATATCTATTCGTGACTTACATTCTTTACGAACAAAGCGGTAGAAAGCTAGTTCCTTGCTCGAGATCAAACAACAAAATACAGATCCCTCCATCTGGGGTGTGCTATCCCGAACCTTATGGAACCGCCTCTTGCACCTCGGACTATGATGTCGGACTCGTAGGAAAAGATGCTGGAATGCTGACAGAGAAGTTTAATCTCTACTTTGAAAGTGACCAAGGATTTAAGAAATCTTCGGAGCTTGTTTTCGACACCAATGTCTATGCTTTTACACTGGAATTCGCTATGCCATTTTTGTTTGAAGGCCTTCCAGCCTCGTTTGCCACACGAGTGGCACAACTCGAAAACACAGTAGACTACAAAATGCAGGAATTGGCAAGCGCATACTACAAGGTTTTCAAGTACAATGAGGAATTCTTTACTACTATGGTCGAGGGAGCTAAAAAGGCGATGGAGCAGAAAGCCCCTGAATCCAAGCTTAAGCTCGAAGGATGGCTGAATGATTTCAGTGAATTAAATAAGCAGGTTGCGTTGCAACTTCGGACAGGGCTTACCCGAGGGAACCACAACAAAGAATACCAAACACGCGTGAAAAAGATGTCTGAGAAAGGCGGATATTCCCCAGACTCTCTAGGTAAATAAAAAATTAATTTTATTTGACAAAAAGTTCGGCGGACATTGTCTGTCCTTAGTGGCGGTTTTTGATAATGTTTCCCGTACCTTGAATTCTGCCTCTCGTAACTTTCAATCCCGCTTTCCGTACCTTCGATCTTGCTTCCTGTACCCTTTGATCCCACTTCCCGTAACTCCAATCCCAGTTCCCATACCCTTCAATCCCGGTCCGCTTCCCTCTAATCCCGGTTCCCTCTTCCCGTACCCTTCAATATCACTTCCCGTTTCTCCAATCCTTGTTCCCAAAGCCTTCAATCCCACTTCCAGTACCCTTCAATCCCGCCTCCCGAACCCTTCAATCCCGCCTCCTTTACCCTTCAATACCGCCTCCCGAACCCTTCAATCCCGCCTCCTTTACCCTTCAATACCGCCTGCCGAACCCTTCAATCCCGCCTCCTTTACCCGTCAATACCGCCTCCTGTACCCTTCAATACCGCCTCCTTTACCCTTCAATCCCGGATCCCTTATCTGGTGGCTCCCACCTCTTTGCGTTTTTCTATTGCGATTAATTACACAGTGCTGCGAAATCTCTCGTGTCTCCCGCTTCCTGGCCACTTTTCACGCCTTCAGTAGACATCCCTCTCCTTTCCCCCTCCACAAAACAGTTCGAGAAAAGCAAATGATGGCTGTTGTATCAGTATGGTTCAATTATTTTTTGTTCAAGAACAAGCAGTTTGGGCTCTCCCATTGACAAGATGTCAAGCTTCATTCAAAGTAATTTTGATGACTTCCAAAACAATCCTCTGGTTTGCTCGAAACAACCAGTTAATTTTATACCGTTGAAGGTATTATTTAGTGGACAAAACGAAAAGTAAAAGTCACAGGACGGGTAATTATCCTGCTGAGAGCCTGTTTACCCCAAAGGTCAGCAAAAGAGATGAAAAAGAGAAATAAACACTCCTATGGTTGACTCGTACTTTGCGCTTGCTGATCGCAAATAGCGCATGTCCTCTTATCTATTATCAAACCGGCCTTAAGCAGATGTGTCCCCACGGTCTTTTAGTTTCAAAATTAAATGACAAGGCGACGTGCCACCATTTTGAAAGCGGATGAGGTCTTGGGGACAAAGTTGATAGTCAGGGACCTTAAGCAATGAGAAAGTTGACGTCATGCACGTCAGGAATGGGGGCCGGTAGTCTACTGTTTTCCTCTTTGCGTCTTTTGACGTCAGCTTTTCAAGCCACAGTCATACCAACAAGAGAGCTTCCTATTCGTGGTGTCAAACAGGAACGCCCACATAGACTGGACTTTCGATTACTGTCCATGACGTCAACGCTCTCGTTGCTTAAGGCCCCTATGATTAACTAAACGTTTTTTTTCTTTGTTACCCTGAAGGTCTGCTTGCTGAAGCTCTTCTCTACGCAGCGGAGGCTTACCACAGCCGAGGCGCAATACGACACGTGGTTGGTAATATCCAGATGGGGACAAAGAGACCGCTTTCAAACAGTGACCTATGGGTGTCCATCATCGAAAACTGGGGAGACACAATCAAAGAATACAACCACTCTAAAGAAATACCTCTGGCGGAGTGCTTTCTGAAGATGAGTAAGTACATGTGGAGAACATTCAACGCCATGAGATTAGTACACGACCTCAAGGTTCTTCCTGAGTACGTCTTGAAAACGTTGGTGCCATTTGAAAAGGCAATCCCTGGTCTAAACCCTGAATCCTTGACGCAATCTTGGCTGGCATACAAAAGGGAGGGAAAGAATGCGATTCCCAAACGCAAGATCATAATCCAGAGATTTTTGGAATATTTCAGATGTGATAATGCTGTTAAGGAGTTGTACAGGGACATCAATAGACCATTCGCCCGTGAATGCATTACAAAGATGACTGACAAAGTCAACGCATACAATGTGAAGTTGGCTGCTGAAGTTAAAGATCAACGCTGAGCAGCCCCGACATAATCAGTTTATATTGCATAAAGCCCGCATTCATTCTTGATTTCTTTATTTCAATTTATGGCATGTACCAGAACAAGAAAAGACAAAATGATAACAATAATTAAGTAAACCAATGAATGAACAAATCAATCAATCAATCAATCAGTAAATGAATAAATAAATAAAACATCTCAAGAACTGATCTGAACAGCAATAATGGTATTTCCAAGATTAAAAAATGTGTTTAATAAGCAAAAATATTTTAGCTGTACATACGTTTACCTGGTTCAAAGGAAATTTGTGAAATATCGTTAAATATGTAAAAACTGACATATTAGAGGCTAAAGATTCCACTTACGAGAGATAGAGAGGGAATGCAAGAGAATCGTAAACTCGCACTGACACGAACAACATTAAAGAATCGCTGTTAGTGGCTTGTAGTCCTTTACCGTTATACTAAAATCTGTCCCGTATAAACATTTGTTCAAACATCAATCGAGTCTGGAAATGCTCGCGTATGGATTTTTTTCAGTTGAATGTACGAGTGGGACCGGGGGAAAAAATGTGGCAAAAATATTGACAATGGGCTACACGTGATAATTAACCAATCAATCAAAGCTACCAGTCTGTTAATGCTAAATTATATTAACTTACCCAACCGTAAATGTAACACATTTTAACGCTGTAGTAAATTGACCAACCGTAAATGTAATATGTAGTGTTTTAGTTAATGATTAATGCATGCTATCAATGTCAAATGATGTAATCCGCTATGTAACTACGTGATCTGACTTTATGTATAAATTGTGATCAACTGTATCAGATATTTAGGGGCCGTTCACATGATACCAGTATGAGTTTCATTCCGGAATGAGTTTCTTTCCAGAATGAAGTTCGTTCTGCATTCACATGACAAAATCGACCGACTCAGCCATTTTGAAAACGACCGTTTTGTCCGTCATCTTGAAAGCGATACGCATGCACCACTCGCCCCAGATTACACGGTTTGCGTTTTCACCTCGGAACGGAGTTCGTTTCCAGTTTACATGATACCAGAATGAAATATCATACAAGAATGAGAATTTCATTCGGATTGAAAACCGGAATGAACTCGTTCCGGAAAGACTTGTGCGGGAACGAAATTTCGTCTCGGTATCAGACAGATACAGAGAATTATATGGGGATGGAATGAACTCGTTCTGGAATGAAAGTCATTCCGGTATCATGTGAACGGCCCCTTATATAGAAGCAGTGCATTAAAGCGTTCAGTGAGATAACAGTTCTCACTATTCTCTACAGTAGAATAATAACCCACAAGTCAAACTCGACATGATACAACTTTCGCTAAATGTAATAACCGTGTTTTCCTTTAAATATGGTAAGAGCTACTTAACCTTCTACAACTGATGTTCATAACTACGTTTTCTTCTTCTGCTGTTGTTGTTGTTTTTTTGAATCCCTGTTAGTGTATTTTAATCTGATCATGAATTGCCAGCTGTTAAAGATTGGCTTAAATTGTACGAGATCAGTAGATAGTCCCAAACAACACTTTTCAAGAAACGTCTTTAGCTGTAAATTTGCCCACTCAGTCTTTGCTCAAACTAAAGACTGAAACGTAACTGAGATCAGGACATGATAGACCCTGAATCAGAATAGAAACGTGAGGCGGTCGTCGACTCTGCGTAGTTCAAGGATTTAATCTCCAGCGTACGTTCTGGTGAGATAAGGTGAGCAGGCATGTTGCCTGAGTGACCACCATGCCGCCTAGTGGAGTTGCACCATTTTGATCTTGTATACACCATAAGTTTTACGTAACACCATAGCTCAATTACCCTGCGAACGCAGACTTATTTCCGGCTGTCGTTTCTCATTATTTTTGGCGGAGAGAAACGACAGCCGGAAATACGTCTGCGTTCGCAGGCTAAGGCTCAATTTAATTCTCAACAATTTTCAATTTTCTTCAATTTCATGAATTTCCCTCCCCCTTCTCTTTCTTTACGTTCGCTTAAAAAATGGCGAAAAACTTATCTCAGATTTATGGGAGCTCGCAGTATGATCCTTGATAGCATTTTTGGATTGAATGAAGCCTCATAGAGATAAATAAGAAAAAAGGGTAAAATGTTGGGGGAGGGGTGGGAAAGACATCTACGTATATTGCCCCCTTAGTAAAACATTTACAAAGGTAATTTACAAGTGTAGCGATTGTTTCAGAGGTTAAAAACAATAGCTACACTTCGATACACTTGTAATTTACACTTTTAAATATTTTTATTAAATTGACCCCACGCAGGTCTCGGATCCCAGAGCATTCGAGTTGGGGACTTACAAGTTCAATATAAGTTTTGCCCGATAATTTGGAAGAATTGACTTTTCAAGATTCCTTTCAGGGAGCCAAGAAAGCGGTTTACTAATATGATAGCTCCCACTTGAGGTCTTTAGAGATATGGAAACCACTATATTTCGCGTGATCTCTCCTTTTTAAGGCAATGCTATTTAAGTTGTAAGTTAAAGGCATTTGAGATTGTGCACGAGAAACATGGACAACGTCACACTTGAAAGTGTTAAAGAGCGTTTGCCAAAGGAAGGCTGGGGCTGCCTACAGTCGTTACAGTTCCTAATATTGAGATACATAATGGTAAATTCCACAAACAGTCTAACATTCGACTCAATACCAATGGAACGGTTAGTAATGTGGACGAGAAAATGTGGACGCGTGGGTGGAGGACAAGAAAGACAGAAAAAAAAATGTATATGCAGAATAAATTTGACAGTCATGAAAGATAAAAGAAACGTACTAGGTTTGATGTTTTTCATCATGTAAGATTTTGCTTTTGTTTTTAAATGATAGTTAGCCAGTCAGGGAGGACATGAATTTAAATGAATTTGCCGACTTCGGTTCGAAAAAATATACCTGGTATATAAAACCTATCGAGGATTCCAAAAAATTGAACACATTCAATTCACGCAGAGTACGTATTTAAAATTAACGCAGTAGACTGACCTGTATTACAAACGTTTTGTACACCAACGTAAATAAGTTCAATTTACCACGCATGAATAGAAACATAGGAGGAAGGAGAAACACGGTTCACTTTCTCTTTTTCTTGACTCGTTTTCAGTTTCTAACGGCCAAGACCGTTTTAATTTCTTTCGATAACTTAATTGATTTCTCTCCATAAGGTCACGGAGTCCCGCACAGCGATTCCACCTTTCTCGCGCGAACCAGACTACGTTGGAGCGACAATTTTGTTTCCGTACCGGGTCATAGTTACTACAATTGTAACACGACCAAAACGAGCGTGGCCCTCCCCATAAGGGCATGATTTGACTGGGGTCCAGTGCCGACCGCGGTCAAACGGGGCTATCGGGATCCTCACGGATCCATGGCGGCCTATTTTGAGATGCTATTATGATTTTGTGCAGTGGATAATTCTTTTGGGACACGAGGTATGTGCAATTGGTTTTGAGAAAAACACTTGTATGTCTTCCTTTTGTCAAGTCGCTAAGTCAGAATGGGAGCCTGAACTATATTTGTGGGTAAATTCGAGCGAGTTCCGAAACGTGTCGAGCGGCGATAGAGGCTAAATTGGGCCAAATGACTCCTTCCTTGTCAATGTATTATACACGTACTAACACAGTTAAGTAAATGGACCTAAAATTGCCCAAAATGCTTTGTAAGGATAGCAAACAACACCATGTAATGTTTAATGAACTTAATTCAGTTAGTTCGTTGTTATGTATTGCTCAAAATGTTCGCTTCGAAATCCCATACAAAGACTTATATTTTGAAACGCCATTTTTAATGATATTCAAATATTATGCTTGGGCTTCCTATGAGGTCATGGGAAACGACATGGAGTCGCTTCTGCCAGCTGATCTAAATTTCGAAATTTCAGATGATGTATTGTCTAATATGCCTTTACCAGATTACGGTAGTAATGTAATACAGAATTTTTCTGGATCTGTATTTAACAACTGTACTATTAATTTTGTACAAAAGTAAATTTACTGTGTGTGTAAATTAAAGAACATTAAATATTCACCCACCATTTGTTGTTTCAGTTGATGTGTTGATAATTAATATTCATAAATCACGTGCAGTGACTTTATATCTGATAAAACACCGCATACTAATAAGGAAGAGGTTTTTATCAATATAAAGTCAATGCACGTGACGTATTATCGATCATTTGATAGGTTAATGGGCTTATGAATTATTAATGAGTTTTTGAATATACTAGAACAAGAAAATACTAAATTATAATAACAGTAAATAAATAAATAAATAAATAAAACCCAAGATCTATCAAACCGCAAGAAAGGTATTTCCCAGATTAAAAAAGGTGTTCAAACAAAAATATTTTAGCTATACATACGTTTACTTGGTTTCAGAGAAAATCTGTGAAATCTCAGTAATTAATTATGCAAGAATGGCATACATAATAGAGGCTAAGGATTTCGCTCACGCAAGATGGGAAGGGGACTGGTTGGTCCAAATATGCAAGAGAAATGTAAACTAGCACTGAGACGAACAACATTAAAGAATCGCTGTTAGTGGCCTGTAGTCCTTTGTGTTTATAGATCTGTCCTGTAATATTTATTCCAAAAATCAACAAATTTGACAATGTGCTTCACGCGATAACCAATCAATCAAAGCTACCAGTCAAAAGCAAGCGAATTCAACGTTATCAAACGTTGTTGAATACAACTTTGTTGTACCCCTGTTTCATGGAGATCAGACTTTGTTCATCACCATTCGACAAAATTCAAGTAATACATCAAACAAGAGAAAGAGTGTTTCATCGGAATATCCAAACACGGAGAAGTGGGATGACAAAACGAGGCGTAGCCGAGTTCTCATAACCCACTTCGAAGTGTCTGGATACCTCAGGAAACAATCTCACAAGTGTTTGATATATAGCTTCTCAAATCATTAATAATTCTTGGAGAAATTTAAAGTAAAAGTTCGCAAAATTTTGTGCTAATTAAGATCAAGTATACTAGTGATTAGAATACCTTCAAATTTTGCACGTTCCCCTTCTCAAACATTCCAAAAAAAATTGTTAATTTATTATAACGTCGACTATTTGATTATTGTTCGGTGCATCCACGGTTTTTCAGGGCATAATTTTTTATTCGAAATATGCCCCCAGACGCACACTAAATCAGCCATCTCTCAAACACAAGATGTTTCCACAATCTTTGTTTTTTCGAGCAAAAATAAAACATGTTAGAAATATACAACAAAGCCAAGCATTTACCATGCCTGTTTGACAAACCAACACGTCACGATACATGCTTAGCTTCTGCCACTCATAATTTGCTTTTATTTATGAGGACCGATAATGTATTTATTAAACCAATTAAATTTACTTAGAGGAAATGATTTCTGAAATCAACAAGAGAATCATTCATTCGTGTGCCAATACAAATGCACAGGTGGCGATTATTTCTTGATATTCTACCTTTCATTTTTTTCAATAAACCTGAGATAATGTTCCAACTTTTGGGACTACGGAATAAAATCCTAGGAGAACCACTGAAGAGCAAGACTTCGTAATCGCGTTTGTCGATTTTCAATTTATGTGGACAAGTAATTTAAGAAAATTTGTCAATTTGTACTCTGTCCTCTTGTAAGGTAAGAATTACCTAATTCAAACATGCACACGGTAAATTACAACAGGAGCATTACCTATTTACTAGAAAAAGCACCGCCCCAGTAGCGCCGCCTTTGAATAAGCGCCGCATCAGAGCGACGAGAAATTTAATTAGCACCGCGGCGCCTTTCGAGTAAGTATGGTACAAAAGAATATGTTCTCATGTTCTCAGTTCAACCTCTTCTCAGAAAAGATAAATAAAAACATTCTAAGATTTCTGAGGGAACAGTGTCAGTGTCCTAGGGCGGAGACCCCTAAAGCCCTGGTGCTTCAAAATTTTTACTGTGGAGCCCAGAGTCTAAGAATTTGCCGGGGCAAAAATGCAACATTTGAATCATTCGAGCCCAGAAGAGACACATTGGTGCCCTACAGCCCCACTTTTTCTGTCTTGGGTCCCTGGAACCTTGCATACTTTAGGCCCTAGAGCCCTAGAGCCCTAAGCCCATAAGGGATCCTGAAGCATGCCCTCCATTACAGATAGAGCTCAAGATGAAAAATTCTTAGAAAGTAACCTGACAGGATCGGTTCAAAACCAGCTGAACTGTACAAACATCGATCATATTTAATACGGTGTCCATTTATTTGTACTCAAGGAAGCAGAGGTGTTGTTTGACCCTCAGTCCAAATCTGATCACGCGTGTAAAGCCACTGCTGATATACTGATAAACACTAACATTTTTCATAACTTCGTGTGATCTTGATTGCCTCATATAGTTCTTGACGGATGGATAAACAAACCAACTTTCTTTTCAGTAGTCTCGAGGCTGAGGTGTGATTGCATTTAGTTGATTAGTTTTAAAACTTTACCAATAGCAGTGGTTTTCTCTGTAAAAAGAGAGCAAATGAAAAGATATAGGATATTTCTACCCAAATGCCAGTTTGGCAATCAGGTGCTGCTCGGTGCTTTACTCTCACTTCAACCCCTTCAATTAATTAACATTACAGTTAACTCCTGGTAACTCGAACCCTCGGCAACTCGAAGCTTGCGCTAACTCGAACCAAAATTGATTTCCCCTAGATTTGCTCCATACATTTACTGTAATTTTACCCTTAATAACTCGAACCCTCGATAACTCGAACCTCCAATTTTTTTATAATTTTACCCACGATAACTCGAACCTCGTTTGTCAAAGTGTAATGAGAAAAAAAAAACACACTCCATAACACTGAATTTATTTTAAAACAGTTTTCGAAATATTGAGCAGCATTGCAGTTTTGACGTGTCGAATTGTTCTTTGCGTCAATTTCTTTAGTTTCCTGGTGTTTTGGTACACAAAACGTGTCAGCTCTTCCTGCGAGAATACATGTCAGTAAGTGGAGTCAGCGGGAATCCCATCTCTCGATTACTCGAACTCCCGATAACTCGAACTTATCGAGTTATCGGGAGTCACCTGTATTGCTATTCCCATCCTGGCTGGGTAGCTAGTTTGAACCCTCCAGGTTTTTTCTAGGGTTCGCTAATGGTTTGCTGCCACCCATTTATACATATGGGTGGAGAGCGAGGTTGCTTGTTCTAAAATCTCCTAGTAAGGCCTGGGGCAGACGTCGAATCTTAGTCGAACTTAATTCGTAGAACCTATTGATTTTGAAATGGGCGCATGAATGGTGCGACGTTTGCCGCAATTAAGTTCGACTCAAATTAATTGGTTCGACTCCAGCATAAGTTCGACTTGCCAAGTCGGATAATGTGACAGTGGTTCGGCGTTTCAGCAAACGCCGTTCCAAACACGCGCTGAACTCAATTTATAAATCATGCAAATTACAAAATAATTGATTGATTCAAATGTGCTGGACTGGGCAAACGTCACAAAAATACATACTCCTCCATCTGCCAAACGCTATTCCCCCCCCCCCCCCCCTCTGACGAGCATGCGCTGTACAAAGACAATTTCGTGACCGGGAATGGCGAGCTATCGAAAGTCATTGCTGACATCGCTGTAAGTGGACCATATGTTGGTAAACCAACCAACATTGCGTTGGAAGCGGCGGCAAGACCGACTCAAGACCGCTGCTCCATTGGTGTTCGCTAACAAAAGCACGGTCAAGCATGCCACTTGGAGCAATAGCTGTCGTCTCTGATACACTGTTCTCAAAGCTGTATGTAATGCGAGTCTTCTGACTCTCTTCTCTTTCTATTTTTCGCAATTAATTGCCAAAAAAAGGCCCGACGAGCATTGTATTTCGGCATTTCGCTAGCAAGTCCTAGCAGTAACTAGCCGTACATCGAGTGAATAGCACGGGTACACGTGCTTATTCCCGTGTTTTAATGAAGTGCAACTTGTGAAATAAGATCGACGCAGGTTCGACGTTTGTTATAACGCTGGAATTAAGTTGACTCTTTGTCGAACCTATTTTTAATTTATTCGACGCGACTTAGATTCGACGTTTGCCCCAGGTCTAACTTTTCGAGGTAGTGAGCAAGACTTTCCTGTACTGCTGTACACTGAACTACAGAGAGACTTGTAACATAACTAAGCACGCTACAAGCTAAGGCTTCTCTGTTGCTCCACCCGAATCAATTACTTTTAAATTTTAACTTTTCCTTAAAATGACAAACTTTGAGTTTTCTGGGTGCAGACAAACTGACAATGGCTACAAGACTACTGGAAAATAACCTCTCTACTATACATATATCTTCTGTGTCTCCTATAACAAAGAAATGAAGAAGAAAATGACATATAAAAGTTATATATATTAAAAAGATAAGGGATACTCTAAAGTTATCTCCCTGGGAGTGGGGAAGTCAGGAGAAACCAGTGTAGATTAGTGACAACCTTAAAGAGTATGATGTGTATCCTAATCAGAGGCATAGGGCCGGGTTGCACTAGACCAATTTCAATTTTTTTGGCAAGAACGTCATGCTAGCCCACATATAAGGCACTAATGTGAAGGTAAGTGAGCACAAGTGAAGGGAAGTGAGTACAAATGAAGGAAAGTGAGTACAAGTGAAGGAAAGTGTGTGTTAGTGGAGGTAGGTGCGCTAATCAGTTGGTGTATATATTCATATAGGATTGTAATGTTATTAGTGCCTTATAGGTGGGCTAGCATGACTTTCTTGCCCTATATGTGGGCTAGCACGACGTTCTGGCCATTTTTTCCCCTGTTTTTTGGCGCTAAAAGTTTGACAAAAATTTAGGATGTTCCAGAAACGACCTAATGATTTGCATTATGTCAATCAAAAACCCACGTGGAGAGTTGTTTTTTATCACACCAGAGGCCAAAACATGGATGGAAACCATTAGATTTTTTCACCTTGGGATTTTGTTGAATTTTCAAATTTAGGTTCAACAAAACTCAATCGCGCTTTTGATGTTGATGTTGCATTATGAGCAGGCTTTTCTTCGCGTAGCTGCTGTTTTCAGAAGACGCATATTTCGGTTCCGCAATAGACTTCGCTTATGAAATCTTCCATGTCGTGGACGTAACCACGCCCAGCAAAGTCATGGTTTGAAAAACATTTCCACGACAGAAATATTCCGGAAGATTACATTCGCCGCCAGCTCAGAATGGATAGAAACAGTTTTCAGGCTCTTTTAGGTATCCTGGGGCCATAAATAACAAGACAAAACACGCGCTTTAGGGACTGTATACCACCAGAAAAGGTTTTAGCTTTAGGAATGTATCAGGTAGCACACGGCAATTGATTGCATCGGCATTTAATACGTTGTTGGGGCCTTAAATGAATTAAAAGACAAATATATACATTTTCCAGAAACAGAGGCAGAAACAGCAGCTTGTATAGAGACATTTAGACACTCCAGGCATGAGATGCAAACTGTGAAAATGGCGCCCCTCCATTTTTTTTTCTCCAAAGTCAGTCACAGCACACCAGGAAACTTAACCATGGCACAGGTATGCAATATTATTATATGGCAAGCAATTCTTCAGTCGAAATCGAGTGTTCTGATTGGTTAGTCTTCGGTCGGGATTTTACAGTACGGACCATTACCATGGAAACGGTCCTTTTTGGATATATTTTTTTTCGTGCTAACCGCTACAGGAAAATTCAAACTGTGAAAACGCAAGAAGATAAAAAAGGAAAAGGTTTGGAGCTGGTACAAAACAAATGAACGAGGTAAACACGTCTGCTTAGAAAAAGCGCTCTTCAACAGTGGGTAAACTTAATTGAAGTTCAGGTTATAGTACACTCCAGACTATGCCTTGGGCACTTTTCAGTATGTAATGCCGCCGACTTCAAAGTAGGTGATGGAATCATGTGAGTGCGTTTTAGCCGATAATCGCATTAATCACAAGGTATTGTCCATTTGTTTTGTATTTAGTTTTCAATTTCTCTTACAACTGTTATGCATATCATTAGTGGCACTGGGCATGATTTTCCGTTATTCTGCTCGAAAATGCCTTCAGTTCTGCCGGCAGAATGCTCACCTCAAAAATCGCTTATTCTGCTCGAAATTCTGCCGGCAGAATTTATCCAAGCCTACGCAGTGGAAATGGCGATGCTTCAGTTTTACTTGTTTCAGGTGTTGCTGTTGAAGCTGCCATAGCTGCGCCGGTACTTTCCTCTTGACCAGAAACGAACGACGAAAGGATGTTCGGCATTTGCTGGAACTGCTGGAGGCTTAGTCTACTATTGTAAGAATCTATATTGGCATCGCTTTTGTGGCCAGTTACAGCTCTTATGCGGCTGGCTTCGATGTTTTCTTCACCGAGAACAGTGACTGTTGTGGCTCTAATGCAGTGGTTGGTCAAATGCTGAGAGATGACAGCCTTAGATGTCACCTTCTTCATCATTTCTCCAAGGGGTCTCTCACCTAGTGGAGAGATTGCAGAACCATAGTGGGTCAACTTCAGGATTGAACTTTCCTGTACTGAGCGCTCGGGGCTTCTGGTAGAAATATAGTCGGCGTCAGGACTTGAATCTCACGGTCTGCACTGGACATCTCGCTGAACCTGGAAGTTCAAACATCTTTGGGTTGGACTCGTCTTCATCGTCTTGGATTCCTCCCTGGTGGTTTTTTGTGCGTGGCAAGGCACCAGCTACGCTGCGGTTGATTTCGTAATACCGACGGCCATTTGGCGTTGTTCTCAAAACCAGCATCTGTTTGGTCATTTTTCTTTGGTTTTCGCGACCTCGCTTGCCGAAATATAGAGAAATGTAAAACCAAACGGTATTTTGGAGCTGAGAGGGATTTTTTGAGTCAGCGGGACCTAACTGGCCAGACTGGAAAAGCTTTTCAACGATTTCTCGGGTGAGTGTTTCTTTGTGCACTACTCCAGAAATTTCGCCATCTTTCGGCTCAGTGTTTTGACAAATGCATCTAACGCCTCCTTTGCTTGGAAGAACTCTGGGTATGCCATGATACTAAATGGCCTTTTCAGCTCTGTGCTTTGCAAATATCGGTCAAGACCAGCTCTAATGCTTCTGAGACTAGTTGCTTTGTAGTATCCCCCATCTTTCTGTCTAGTAGAAAGGTAAAATTTCTCGAGACATTTTGCGAGCTCGCTCTTTTCCATATCTTCAAGAGGAGTCGAGAACTCCGTTTGTTGCGAGAACCAATCTGAAAAAAAGCAGTAAAATTCATGCACTATCCATTAAAAATCTTGACAGCAAACTTGGTTGCTTTCTTTGTATTTTCGGGAACAGCGTTGTTAATTACTTCGTTTACTTCCGAGGTTGTTACGTTTTTAAAGCGTCCTGTCATTTTTCTGCCGATGAAATTACGTATATCGTAGGATATCTGTTGTGTACAAATGACGAATATTAAGTGCAGATTGACCATTTTTGGACAATGTTACAATGTGTCGAATAATAATTAAACAATAGAGTTCTTCTGTCGAAGGCACCATCGTGTGATCGGTTGCCCGAGGAAATTTGATGTTCACAACAAATATTATCCCGAGAACGTAGTCCGAGGGCTTATATGAAGTTTGAACATCAAATTTCCGAGGGAACCTATCACATATAGGTCCTGAGACGGAAGGACTCTTGTTTTTGTTGTACAAGGCTAAAGTTTGAGCGAAAATTGTAATTTTGTAATTTGCGAAAATTGTAATTTTGTAATTTTGCAAAAAAAGGCAGTACGAATAATTACATTTTCCAAACGAGATGCACATTCCAGCCCTTTATTTTCACAATTAGGCCTAATTAAATTAATGGAACTGGTTAGTATTCATACTGCCCTTTTTATGTTTCAGTATCATCATAACTTACTACCTAAAGCCTTCGACAATTTCTTCTTAAGTATATCATCTAAACACAATTATAATACTAGGCTGGCATCAAAATCGACCTACTATATCAATCGTGTTAGAACTAATTATGGCAAATTTAATTTACACTTTTCTGGTCCTTCCATCTGGAATAACTTGGATGAAGAACTATAAGTCTATCTCTGCATTCATTTAAGCAAACTATGAATAAGCATTATTTAAGTAATTATGGTTAATGCTGGCTTAGTATTTTAATTTTCTTTTCGCTCATATTAAACTAATATAAACAAATTTTGGTTCAAACATTAACTGGTACTGTTTTCTTTTCTTTCTTCCTTTCCTTTCTTTTTTTTCCCATGTCCCTTTTTTTTCTACTTTTTTAATTAAATTACTATTTATACATAATTAGTTACATTGTACTTAATTTTTTTTTTCTTACATTGTACTTAATTACTTATTACTTGTCTTATTTGACTTTTGTCTTCTTTTATGTACAACCTAGTCAAAGCAATTTATTTTTTTTGTAACTACTCAGCTTGTTTAGTTTATTTCTATTCTGGGTAGTTTGTTTGCCTATTTTAGTTAATTTAGTTTACAGTGTAATTTTTTCTATTTAATTTGGCAAAATAAAATGGTTGGTTGTTGGTTGTTGTTGTTGTTGTTGTCGAAAATTGCCATACACGGGCTCTATTCGCTGATAGGCGCCCGCTGAGGAGAGACACTATCGTGTAACGTGATCGATTTTGACCAATGGGAGCACGCCAAAATTTACCGTTATACTATAAAAGGCGTTAATGTGCAGTCCTCCTTTGGGTTTATGAGCTGCATTGTGAACTGCATAATTAAGAATATGGTCTTTAAAACTAACACAGGGTAATGAATGGTCAAAACAGATCGCTCCTTAGCTTTCAGGCTCCGTGAGCATGCCGCTAGGCCAGAACAACCTATGTATCACCATCTTGCTAATTGGAACGGCTTTAAGGAATTGTTTAGCTTACACGGACTACCTGATTGTTTCATTGACCATTCATTACCCTGTGTTAGTTTTAAAAGACCATATTCTTAATGCAGTTCACAACAACTATGAAATAATTGATTCCAATTACAATTGGTCACAATTAGCGTTCTTTAAAGCTTTCAATATCAAGAATCTCAAGCCCAGCATTAACAAAGGACTTAAAGCCTCTAGAGAATTAGACCTGTTTCTCTAATTACCTACAATTCTATTCATATTACGTAATGTTAACACGCCTAATTACCGTTGATATTTAAGTTGCCTTCTTATAAACGTATCACACATGACTATGACTCTGTAATAGAGCCGAAATATTGTATTAACATCAAGTTATCTTGTAATAAACCAAAACTTGGTGTTTACAATGATTTCAGTTCTCGGTCTTGCCGTCTTTATTCTGTATACAAAACTGTCAGATGCCTCTGGATTTTGGTCAAAGTTACTGCTTATCAGTCAAAAAATGAATGTCCACTACAAAGAAGCAGACGACTTTGCGTACGCCGCTTGTCGCTTCAATTACCTACAGTCTTGGTTAAAATTGACGCATAGTAAGTTTCCCGTTAGATCCCCGCCATAAGCAGCAAGATTCATCAGTAAAACTAAAGAATTTCACTCCAGTTTTCTATCCACACTTGAGGCTGGCGGGATGTGGGCGCGGGAAAGACCTAATTAATATAACATGACTACGTAACAGGGCGTAGAAATTCTAATTCGTTAAATAGTTTTAAGAACACTATTAGAAAAAAGAATCTCGAAGCGTTACTGGAGGAAGGATGTCACAACTGTCCTCTATGTAGTAATTAGTGACTTTTGATTTTCTGAACTTTTGGGGGTTTTTATCATTATAGGTTGTTAGGTTGCCTTGGCTCTGGGGGTTCATCGCCTGTCGGGGTGGGGGATCTGCTTGGGACTGCTCGGTTTTCCACCCGCTTGGGCGACCTGGATCTCTGCGTGGAACCGCACCGTATATGATGTGATATTATATTTTATATTTTATATTGTATATATTGTAATATTTTATATATTTTTACTACTTTAGATAGGTATAGATAGGTGTCCCCAATTAGCTTACTTAAGCTATCAAGCCAATTGGTTAGAGCGCTGCACCGGTATCGCAAAGGTCAGGGTTCGAATCCCGGCAAGACTGATTTTTTCAGGCTTTCTTTTCGCAACTGCATAAGTTGCGTTAATAACTGCGAGGATCTTCTTCACATTTAAAGTTCTAAGTGTTTGAAAACGGGAAACGGACTTGTCGGAACAATTTGTGAGAGTAATTTTGTTCAGGGGCGGAACATTAAGATGTCAAAGAAACTCGTTTACTTGACAGAAATGAAAATATATTTACACTCACCCACTATTTTATATATCCTTGATCATATCTCGCCTGCATCGTGACTAAATCTTGCGAATTAAAACGAAAAACAGCCTCAGACGTTTGACCGCAGTGGAGCGCGGTGATCACTACGCGCGCCTCAATAGAATCGATATCTTCTCTCCCTTTCCCCCAGACTCATAAATAGCGACTGGGTACGAGTCTGGACTATCACTAAGCAGAGAGAGAGAGAGAGAGAGAGAGAGAGAGAGAGAGAGAGAGAGAGAGAGAGAGAGAGAGAGAGAGAGAGAGACTCCAAACATAAAGAGTCTTCCAAACAGAACTATAGAATTTTAATTCTTAAAAATAACATACGCGGATAAAGCTCCCAAAAGAAAGGAGGAACTCTACGCAAAGAAAAAATATGCTGTAAAACTAAAAGAAAGCGAAAACGAATTATGTGGGAAAGCACCGCCAACAAACAGCAAAAACACATGTATTACCTTTTTCCAAATAACAGGCAGTGACAATATTCTTTATTTGCTCCAAAAGGGGGTTTGATAACACGGACACATTCATATATATTACGCTAACAATTCACTTTGTCCTGGAGCGACCAAAATTGATAAAATCTCCAGTTCTACTTCCATATCACGGACACCCAGTTCTGTCCCTATGATGTCCCTATTAAAGAGATTCGTTGGATTGTAGTTTGCGTGAAGTATCTTCTAAAGGAAAGGGGGAAGGGGAAGGGCATATTCATTTTGTGACCATTATTTCGACCCAGTAGAACTGTCTTTACGAGGCCAACTCAGGCACTATAGCCCAAAAAGGCGCGCTCCAATTTCTTGGCGCTATCTCGTGGGGCGGGACAGGGGGGCGGGAGACCGGGAGAAAAGGGGGCGGGAGGTGTACAGGAGACGGGAGAAGAGGGGGCGGGAAGCGGGATTCCCAAGGTAATGGGAAGCGGGAGAAAAAGGGAAAAATTACGCAACATTGCGCAATATTTCGCAAGGGAATAAATGCAAAGGGGCGGGAGACAAAAAATACAGGGCGGGAACCGGGATTAAAGGGTACGGGAAGCGGGAGGTTTAAACCCCCCTGTCCCCCCCCCCCCCCCACTATCTCGTGATAATCAGACGATGCATCCGACAGAACTGTGGGGTGTACCTCGATGTAAGAACCTGACAAGATTTTCTTTGTTTTGAAAGGTGTTGTTTTGTTGTACGCTTTTGTTTAAAATGTTTTGCTTGCTTTTTTTCACGTCATCCTTCAGTTTCACAGGTTCTTACATCGAGGTAAAGCCCAACTGTGTGACCACCTGATAATAAAGCACTCACCTACCCGTGTCAAGTTTGTCGTATCTCCAGGGAGAAAACTTACCTCATTGTTGAGTTGACATTGTTATAAAACTTTAATTGCCGCAACTATCATTGGTAAACTACTGAACAACGAAGACAAGTGTCATACAAGTCTGTGACTGTCGAGGATTACCAAAACCGACCTGTTGTTTTGTCCTCACAGCTTATCAATCTGCTACGTTCAATAAAACCCATCAGAGGGTAAGTATACTTAATAATTTCCTTTAGTTTGCTTTTGAAAGCTTTAATTGATTTACTCGCGTTAGCATTTTGTTTGTTTGATGAGTTAGCACTTTGAGTTTTTTGCGGACTTTATTAATCTTAGGTGAAGGCGAAGTCAACAGGCTCGGTGCTTAGGGTCCGGCTTCCATAACATTACAGTTTTAGGGGCACTGCTTTTCCCCGCAGAATGGGATTGCTGTGCGTGGCACCCATTTTTTACACTATACACCATGAGCAGAGAGAGAGATAATAGAGAAAAGATTTCTTCCCCGTAATGATTTTTTAATGATTTTAACTTTGAAATGCTTTGCTTAAATGGTACAATAACAGAAAAGAAAATTACACAAATGGAAATATCTTGAAATACATGAGTGTTTACCATAAGACTAGAAAAAAGGCAGAAAAACACGGGGGCCACATCGATTCTTGCCATCTTGAAGTGGGAGTAAAAAGAAAATTCGATTGGGGTGGGAGGATAAAACGGACGAAATCGCGATGTAAGACGAGGGGTGGGGTGGGGGAGATTTCCCACCCTTCTTGTAAACTTGTAAACTTTCGCTCTCGCCAATTGTGTCCGTTTTATCTGCCTCCCACCCAACATCTGCCGATGATCTACAAGGATGAGTATCAACCAACTTTGGTGTCCCTGTTTTCAAAAGAGATTCGTTGGATTGAAGTTTGCGTGAATTTTTTCTAAAGGAAAGGGAGAAGGCGAAGGGCATATTCATTTTGTGACCATTATTTCGACTCAGTAGAACTAAGTCTTTACAGGCCCAACTCAGGCACTGTAGTCCAAAAAGTCGCGCTCCAATTCCTTGGCGCTATCGCATGATAACCAGACGATGCATCCGACAGAACTAAGTGACCACCTGATAATAAAGCACTCAACTACCCGTATCAAGTTTGTCTTATCTCCAGGGAGTAAACTTACCTCATTGTTGAGTTGGCATTGTCATAAAACTTTAATTGCCGCAGCTATCATTGGTAAACTACTGAACAACGTACAAGTCTGTGACTGTCGAAGATTACCAAAATCGACCTGTTGTTTTGTCCTCACAGCTCATCAATCTGCTACGTCCAATAAAACACATCAGAGGGTAAGTATACTTAATAATTTCCTTTAGTTTGCTTTTGAAAGCTTTAATTGATTTACTCGCGTTAGCATTTTGTTTGTTTGATGAGTTAGCACTTTGAGTTTTTTGCGGACTTTATTAATCTTAGGTGAAGGCGAAGTCAACAGGCTCGGTGCTTAGGGTCCGGCTTCCATAACATTACGGTTTTAGGGGCACTGCTTTTCCCCGCAGAATGGGATTGCTGTGCGTGGCACCCATTTTATACCGCAGTATACACCATGAGTAGAGAGAGAGAGACAATAGAGAAAAGGTTTCTTTCCCGTAATGATTTTTTAATGATTTTAACTTTGAAATGTTTTGCTCAGATGGTACAATATAACAGAAAAGAAAATTACACACATAGAAATTTCTTGAAATACATGAGTGTTTACCATAAAACTAGACAAAAGGCAGAAAAACACGGGGGCCACATCGATTCTTGCCATCTTGAAGTGGGAGTAAAAAGAAAATTCGATTGGGGCGGGAGGATAAAACGGACGAAATCACGACGTAAGACGAGGGGTGGGGTGGGGGAGCTTTCCCGCCCTTCTTGTAAACTTCTAAACTTTCGCTCTCGCCAACTGTCACCGTTTTATCTGCCTCCCACCCAACATCTGCCCCCATGATCTACAAGGATGAGTATCAACCAACTTTGGTGTTCTTGTTTTCAAAAGAGATTCGTTGGATTGAAGTTTGCGTGAAGTTTCTTCTAAAGGAAACGGAGAAGGGGAAGGGCATATTCATTTTGTGACCATTATTTCGACCCAGTAGAACTAAGTGTTTACAGGCCCAACTCAGGCACTGTAGTCCAAAAAGGCGCGTTCCAATTTCTTGGCGCTATCGCATGAAAACCAGACGATGCATCCGACAGAACTAAGTGACCACCTGATAATAAAGCACTCAACTACCCGTGCCAAGTTTGTCTTATCTCCAAGGAGTAAACTTACCTCATTGTTGAGTTGGCATTGTAAACTACCGTACAACGAAGAAAAGTCTTATACACGTCTGTGACTGTCGAGGATTACCAAAATCGACTTGTTGTTTTGTCCGCACAGCTCATCAAACTGTTACGTTCAATAAAGCACTGAACACATCAGAGGGTAAGTATGCTACTAATTTTCTTTAGTTTGCTTTTGAAAACTTTAATTGATTTACTTGAGTAAGAATTTTGTTTGTTTGTTGAGTTAGCACTTTGAGTTTTTTGCGGATTTTATTAATCTTAAGTGAAAGTTAAGTCAACAGGCTCGGTGCTTAGGGTCCGGCTTCCATAACATGGCGGGTTTAGGGGCACTGCTTCTTCCCACAGTATGGGATTGCTGTGCATGGCACCCATTTATTCTTGTAAAGCCCTATTGATCAGGATATGTAAATAGCGCTATATAAGCTGTTAAATTATTATAATTATTGTTAAATTATTTTATATAATATACACCATGAGTAGAGAGAGAGACAATAGAGAAAAGGTTTCTTCCCCGTAATGATTTTTTAATAATTTTAACTTTGAAATGCTTTGCTTAAATGGTACAATAACAGAAAAGAAAATTACACACATGGAAATTTCTTGAAATACATTAGTGTTTACCATAAGACTAGAAAAAAGGCAGAAAAACACGGGGGCCACATCAATTCTTGCCATCTTGAAGTGGGCGTAGAAAGAAAATTTGCTTGGGGCGGGAGGATAAAACGGACGAAATCGCGATGTAAGACGAGGGTTGGGGTGAGGGAGCTCTCCCACCCGTCTTGTAAACTTTCGCTCTCGCCAATTGTGTCCGTTTTATCTGCCTCCCGCCCAACATCTGCCCCACGATCTGCAAGGATGAGTATCAACCAACTGTTGTCAATTTCAAAACTCCCATTTCTGGACTCATAATCAAGTAGTTTTCGTGTTTTAACTTTCTCAACAAAGGTTTTGAATTGTTGCACTTGAATTTGCAGGCGCTCCCTGAAAATGAAGACTGGTTGGACAAGTTGGATTTTTTCTATCTTTTTGTCGCTTCATGGACGTGCGGTAAGAAATAGACTGGAAGCTATAGAGCATAAATTAAAGGAGAGTGTTTTATTGACCTGAAAGCCCAAAGATATGACTCACATGACATTTCAAAAAATAAAATAAAATACAGTCAAACCTGCATCAAACGACCAAACTTAGTTGATAGACGGCAAGTAAACAGCAATTAACAAGGAAAGAGATTTCCAGAACGTTTTTTAACCGACTCCAAAATAGAGCATGGCCACTCATTGTAGGGTTCCTTAATAGAAGCTTGATTGTAGAACAGAAATGGAAAAAAAAGGAGAAAGATCTAGAAAAAAAGACAAGGCAGTAGATGTAAACCAGTACATGTCTTCAATTTGATGGTAATTTGTTTACAGTTGTATGATTTGTGTCGTCGACATTTTAGGTGTGTCGTGAGCTCTACCCGATATATGAAGCCGAAGATGTTCTCCAAAAACAAGCAGAATGGACCTCGAGTGACGAAATCGAACCTCTCAAAGGAACGTCGTATGACAAGCCTGAGGCGTATGTATGATAAAGCTCGCAGGTTTCTTCCTTATCAAATGTGTATAGTGTCTTTTGGTGGGTAGCCACCTGAAAATGTGGCCAATTTTGATTGATTTGATTACTTTCGTACCTTGAAATTAGTCACAGTGTATATGAAATCAAGTCGAATTTATTTAGGCGCAGAAAGGAATAGTCTGCAAACTCTAAGGTAGTGTAACTGCGTGGAGTATTCACAAAGAAGGTCAAAGCGTTTTTCTCTTCAGTAGGGGCGCGGTGGTGTAGTGGTTAGCGCGTTGGACTTCAGATCTGAAAGTCAGTGGTTCGACGCCCAGTCCCTGCCATCGTGTTGTTTCCTTAGACAAGAAACTTTACCCTACATTGTCTCTCCTCACCCAGGTGTATAAATGGGTACCGGCGACATACTACTGGGGGTAATCCTGTGATGGACTAGCATCCCATCCAGGGGGGGGGAGGGGTAGCGATACTCTCAGTTGCTTTATGCTACAGAAACCGGGATAAGCTCCGGCCGTGTGGGCCTCTTTGGCTCGTGTGCGTCTTTACCTTTACCTATATGAAATCAACTCGCATTTATTTATGCGCAGAAAGGAATAGTCTGCCGCAAACTATAGGTAGTGTAACTCCGTGGGGTCTTCAAAGAGAAGGTCAAAGGGTTTTTGTTTTCTTCAGGTTTGGGCTCCCACACGGCAATCATGTACATCAATGTTGGCGTATTTTATTTAATTATTTTTATTCTGTAAATTTGATGTTCCTTCAAGAGATTATGATTTACTTAGTACCCTTTGCTCTATAAAAAAAACCCAAGCGCTCTACATATAATCCACAAGAAACATTTTCCTTTTTTCACAGATTTCCAGCTTCACCTACTTTCCCTTTCAATGACGACAATGAAAATGATATCACCTGGATAGAACAAAACATTGTAGACCGCTACAAATTTGTGAAACATAAGGTGAAAGACTTGTGGATCCAACAACCCAATTTTAAATTCGATCTTGGAACCAAAGAATTCGCTGACGCTGCAGGTCGAGTGAAGAAATTCTTTGATCGAAACAACGACTGGGAAGCAACTAAGAAGAACGAGCAATTCCGCAAAAAGAGAGAATGCACTGAGCTTCTCTACATCACAGCGGCGAGATATCTTTTCGTGACTTACATTCTTTACGAACAAAGCGGTAGAAAGCTAGTTCCTTGCTCGAGATCAAACAACAAAATACAGATCCCTCCATCTGGGGTGTGCTATCCCGAACCTTATGGAACCGCCTCTTGCACCTCGGACTATGATGTTGGACTCGTAGGAAAAGATGCTGGAATTCTGACAGAGAAGTTTAATCTCTACTTTCAAAGTGACCAAGGATTTAAGAAATCTTCGGAGCTTGTTTTCGACACCAATGTCTATGCTTTTACACTGGAATTCGCTATGCCATTTTTGTTTGAAGGCCTTCCAGCCTCGTTTGCCACACGAGTGGCGCAACTCGAAAACACAGTAAACTACAGAATGCAGGAATTGGCAAGCGCATACTACAAGGTTTTAAAGTACGACATGGAATACTTTAAAACTATGGTCGAGGGAGCTAAAAATGCGATGAAGCCGAAAGCCCCTGAATCCAAGCTTAAGCTCGAAGGATGGCTGAATGATTTCAGTGAATTAAATAAGCAGGTTGCGTTGCAGCTTTGGACAGGGCTCACCCGAGAGAACCACAACAAAGAATACCAAACACGCGTGAAAAAGATGTCCGAGAAAGGCGGATATTCCACAGACTCTCTAGGTAAATAAAAAATTAATTTTATTTGACAAAAAGATCGGCGGACATTGTCTGTCCTAAGAAGCGGATTTTGTTAAGTGAAGCTCGAGCAGTCTCCAATCCCGCTTCCCGTACCCTCCAATACTGTTTCCCGTACCTTGAATTCTGCCTCTCGTAACTTTCAATCCCGCTTTCCGTACCTTCGATCTTGCTTCCCGTACCCTTTGATCCCACTTCCCGTAACTCCAATCCCAGTTCCCATACCCTTCAATCCCGGTTTCCTTACCTTTAATCCCACTACCCTCTTCCCGTGCCCTTCAATATCGCTTCCCGTTTCTTCAATCCTTGTTCCCAAACCGTTCAATCCCGCCTCCCGAACCCTTCAATCCCGCCTCCCGAACCCTTCAATACCGCCTCCTGTACCCTTCAATCCCGCATCCTGTACCCTTCAATCCCGCCTCCCGAACCCTTCAATCCCGCCTCCAGTACCCTTCAATCCCGCCTCCTGTACCCTTCAATCCCGCCTCCTGTACCCTTCAATCCCGCCTCCTGTACCCTTCAATCCCGCCTCCCGAACCCTTCAATCCCGCCTCCTGTACCCTTCAATCCCGCCTCCTGTACCCTTCAATACCGCCTCCTGTACCCTTCAATCCCGCCTCCCGAACCCTTCAATCCCGCCTCCTGTACCCTTCAATCCCGCCTCCTGTACCCTTCAATACCGCCTCCTGTACCCTTCAATCCCGCCTCCTGTACCCTTCAATACCGCCTCCTGTACCCTTCAATACCGCCTCCTGTACCCTTCAATCCCGCCTCCTGTACCCTTCAATACTGCCTCCTGTACCCTTCAATACCGCCTCCTGTACACTTCAATACCGCCTCCTGTACCCTTCAATACCGCCTCCTGTACCCTTCAATCACGCCTCCTGTACCCTTCAATACTGCCTCCTGTACCCTTCAATACCGCCTCCTGTACCCTTCAATACCGCCTCTTGTACCCTTCAATACCGCCTCCTGTACACTTCAATACTGCCTCCTGTACCCTTCAATCCCGCCTCCTGTACCCTTCAATACCGCCTCTTGTACCCTTCAATACCGCCTCCTGTACACTTCAATACTGCCTCCTGTACCCTTCAATCCCGCCTCCTGTACCCTTCAATACCGCCTCCTGTACCCTTCAATACCGCCTCCTGTACACTTCAATACCGCCTCCTGTACCCTTCAATACCGCCTCCTGTACCCTTCAATACCGCCTCTTGTACCCTTCAATCCCGCCTCCTGTACACTTCAATACCACCTCCTGTACCCTTCAATACCGCCTCTTGTACCCTTCAATACCGCCTCCTGTACCCTTCAATACCGCCTCTTGTACCCTTCAATACCGCCTCCTGTACACTTCAATACCGCCTCCTGTACCCTTCAATCCCGCCTCCTGTACACTTCAATACCGCCTCCTGTACCCTTCAATACCGCCTCCTGTACCCTTCAATACCGCCTCCTGTACCCTTCAATCCCGGATCCCTTATCTGGTGGCTCCCACCTCTTTGCGTTTTTCTATTGCGAATAATTACACAGTGTTGCGAAATCTCTCGTGTCTCCCGCTTCCTGGCCACTTTTCACGCCTTCAGTAGACATCCCTCTCCTTTCCCCCTCCACAAAACAGTTCGAGAAAAGCAAATGATGGCTGTTGTATCAGTATGGTTCAATTATTTTTTGTTCAAGAACAAGCAGTTTTGGCTCTCCCTTTGACAAGCTGCCAAGCTTCATTCAAAGTAATTTTGATGACTTCCAAAACAATCCTCTGGTTTGCTCGAAACAACCAGTTAATTTTATACCGTCGAAGGATTTATTTAGTGGACAAAACGAAAAGTAAAAGTCACACGACGGGTAATTATCCTGCTGAGAGCCTGTTTAATCCAAAGGTCAGCAAAAGAGAAGCAAAAGAGAAATAAACACTCCTATGGTTGACTCGTGCTTTGCGCTTGCTGATCGCAAACAGCGCATGTCCTCTTATCTATTATCAAACCTTTAAGCAGACTTGTCCCAACGGTCTTTTAGTTTCAAAATTAAATGACAAACAGGAATGCGCATATAGACTGGACTTTCGATTACTGTCCATGACGTCAACGCTCTCGTTGCTTAAGGCCCCTATGATTAACTAAACCTTTTTTTCCTTTGTTACCCTGAAGGTCTGCTTGCTGAAGCTCTTCTCTACGCAGCGGAGGCTTACCACAGCCGAGGCGCAATACGACACGTGGTTGGTAATATCCAGATGGGGACAAAGAGACCGCTTTCAAACAGTGACCTATGGGTGTCCATCATCGAAAACTGGGGAGACACAATCAAAGAATACAACCACTGTAAAGAAAAATCTCTACCTCTAGCGGAGTGCTTTCTGAAGATGAGTAAGTACATGTGGAGAACATTCAACGCCATGAGATTAGTACACGACCTCAAGGTTCTTCCTGAGTACGTCTTGATAACGTTGGTACCATTTGAAAAGGCAATCCCTGGTCTAAACCCTGAATCCTTGACGCAATCGTGGCTGGCATACAAAAGGGAGGGAAAGGATGCGATTCCCCAACGCAAGATCATAATCCAGAAATTTTTGGAATATTTCAGATGTGATAATGCTGTTAAGGAGTTGTACAGGGACATCAATAGACCATTCGCCCGTGAATGCATTACAAAGATGACTGACAAAGTCAACGCGTACAATGTGAGGTTGGCTGCTGAAGTTAAAGATCAACGCTGAGCAGCCCCGACATAATTTATATTGCATAAAGCCCGCATTCATTCTTGATTTCTTTATTTCAATTTATGGCATGTACCAGAACAAGAAAAGACAAATGATAACAATAATTAAGTAAACCAATGAATGAACAAATCAATCAATCAATCAATCAATCAATCAATCAACCAATCAATCAATCAATCAATCAATCAATCAATCAATCAGTAAATGAATAAATACATAAAACATCTCAAGATCTGATCTGAACAGCAATAATGGTATTTCCAAGATTAAAAAATGTGTTTAACAAGCAAAAATATTTTAGCTATACATACGTTTACCTGGTTCAAAGGAAATTTGTGAAATATCGTTAATTATGTATTAGACATATTAGAGGCTAAAGATTCCGCTTACGAGAGATAGACAGGGAATGCAAGAGAATCGTAAACTCGCACTGACACGAACAACATTAAAGAATCGCTGTTAGTGGCTTGTAGTCCTTTACCGTTATACTAAAATCTGTCCCGTATAAACATTTGTTCAAACATCAATCGAGCCTGGAAATGCTAGCGTATGGATTTTTTTCATTTGAATGTACGAGTGGCCGGGACCGGGGGAAAAAATGTGGCAAAAAAATTGACAATGGGCTACACGTGATAATTAACCAATCAATCAAAGCTACCAGTCTATTAATACTAAATTATATTAACTTACCCAACCGTAAATGTTATACATTTTAACGCTGTAGTAAATTGACCAACCGTAAATGTAATATGTAGTGTTTTAGTTAATGATTAATGCATGCTATCAATGTCAAATGATGTAATCCGCTATGTAACTACGTGATCTGACTTTATGTATAAATTGTGATCAACTGTATCAGATATTTAGGGGCTGTTCACATGATACCAGAATGAGTTTCATTCCGGAATGAGTTTCTTTCCAGAATGAAGTTCGTTCTGCATTCACATGACAAAATCGACCGGCTCAGCCATCTTGAAAACGACCGTTTTGTCCGTCATCTTGAAAGCGATACGCATGCACCACTCGCCCCAGATTACACGGTTTGCGTTTTCACCTCGGAACGGAGTTCGTTTCCAGTTTACATGATACCAGAATGAAATATCATACAAGAATGAGAATTTCATTCGGATTGAAAACCGGAATGAACTCGTTCCGGAAAGACTTGTGCGGGAACGAAATTTCGTCTCGGTATCAGACAGATACAGAGAATTATATGGGGATGGAATGAACTCGTTCTGGAATGAAAGTCATTCCGGTATCATGTGAACGGCCCCTTATATAGAAGCAGTGCATTAAAGCGTTCAACGAGATAACAGTTCTCACTATTCTCTACAGTAGAATAATAACCCACAAGTCAAACTCGACATGATACAACTTTCGCTAAATGTAATAGCCGTGTTTTCCTTTAAATATGGTAAGAGCTACTTAACCTTCTACAACTGATGTTCATAACTACGTTTTCTTCTTCTGCTGTTGTTGTTGTTTTTTTGAATCCCTGTTAGTGTATTTTAATCTGATCATGAATTGCCAGCTGTTAAAGATTGGCTTAAATTGTACGAGATCAGTAGATAGTCCCAAACAACACTTTTCAAGAAACGTCTTTAGCTGTAAATTTGCCCACTCAGTCTTTGCTCAAACTAAAGACTGAAACGTAACTGAGATCAGGACATGATAGACCCTGAATCAGAATAGAAACGTGAGGCGGTCGTCGACTCTGCGTAGTTCAAGGATTTAATCTCCAGCGTACGTTCTGGTGAGATACGGTGAGCAGGCATGTTGCCTGAGTGACCACCGTGCCGCCTAGTGGAGTTGCACCATTTTGATCTTGTATACACCATAAGTTTTACGTAACACCATAGCTCAATTACCCTGCGAACGCAGACTTATTTCCGGCTGTCGTTTCTCATTATTTTTGGCGGAGAGAAACGACAGCCGGAAATACGTCTGCGTTCGCAGGCTAAGGCTCAATTTAATTCTCAACAATTTTCAATTTTCTTCAATTTCATGAATTTCCCTCCCCCTTCTCTTTCTTTACGTTCGCTTAAAAAATGGCGAAAAACTTATCTCAGATTTATGGGAGCTCGCAGTATGATCCTTGATAGCATTTTTGGATTGAATGAAGCCTCATAGAGATAAATAAGAAAAAAGGGTAAAATGTTGGGGGAGGGGTGGGAAAGACATCTACGTATATTGCCCCCTTAGTAAAACATTTACAAAGGTAATTTACAAGTGTAGCGATTGTTTAAGAGGTTAAAAACAATAGCTACACTTCGATACACTTGTAATTTACACTTTTTAAATATTTTTATTAAATTGACCCCACGCAGGTCTCAGATCCCAGAGCATTCGAGTTGGGGACTTACAAGTTCCATATAAGTTTTGCCCGATAATTTGGAAGAATTGACTTTTTAAGATTCCTTTTAGGGAGCCAAGAAAGCGGTTTACTAATATGATAGCTCCCACATGAGGTCTTTAGAGATACGGAAACCACTATATTTCGCGTGATCTCTCCTTTTTAAGGCAATGGTATTTAAGTTGTAAGTTAAAGGCATTTGAGATTGTGCACGAGAAACATGGACAACGTCAAACTTGAAAGTGTTAAAGAGCGTTTGCCAAAGGAAGGCTGGGGCTGCCTACAGTCGTTACAGTTCCTAATATTGAGATACATGATGGTAAAATCCACAAACAGTCTAACATTCGACTCAATACCAATGGAACGGTTAGTGATATGGACGAGAAAATGTGGACGCGTGGGTGGAGGACAAGAAAGACAGAAAAAAATGTGCATGCAGTTTAAATTTGACAGTCATGAAAGATAAAACAAACGTACTAGGTTTGATGTTTTTCACCATGTAAAATTTTGCTTTTGTTTTTAAATGATAGTTAGCCAGTCAGGGAGCAACGCATAACAGTTAAATGTCTTTGAAGCTAAGGGAAGGATATAAAACTTATTATTAAAAGTTGATACGTTGCTTGAATGTCAATGCTATTTGCAATAGCGACAATCAGACCCAAGTTAAAAAAAAAAAAACGCTTAAATGATAAAGAAAAAGAAAAGGGATGGAGACCATTTTCGTATTCAAACGAAAAGTTGTATTACATTTACGGTTGGATAGTTTATTATATTTATAGCGTTAAAATGTATTACATTTACGGTTGGGTAAGTTATTACATTCAGCGTTAATGTCTATTACATTTATCGAGGATATTACACGGAGACGTGTAAATTTCTAAATTTCTTTACATTATATAGACAAGAGTATTTTTGCACAAAACAACAGTGTGAAAGCGAGAAATGACGTCATCGATGTTCTTACTAGTGAGGATATAGAAAATACGACGCTCGAGTCCCAGATGTAGTTTCGTGCTTGACGAGTGGTCTATTTACCGCTAAAACACTCTTGTCTATATAATAAGTGGTTGGTATTACATTAAGCATTAATTTGTATTACATTTACGGTTGGTATTACATTTAGTTCGATTCTTATTAACTGATTCTTATTTCACACAAAAAAATTACATCGCACAAAAAGTAGAACTCTTCAAAGAAACTGTCTCTTTTCATTTAGCTTCAAATCATTCGAACTGTTTAATTTGAATCAAACGTACTTTCACATTTTCTATATTCCCACTTTACCAGCCGGGTATTAACATAGTTCATAATGCCCCTGGGCATTACGGGAAAATCCTGCCTCGCGTATTGGTCGATCACAGCGCGCGTTATATATTTGCAAGCTTAAGCCATATAGTAATTATTGTTAATGCTTATTACATTTACAGTTGGTTATACATTAGTAGCGGTGATACACCAGTCAGTAACAGGCGCAGTCAATATCATCAAACGTTGTTGAATACAATTTTGTTGTACGAATGTTTCATGAAGACCAGACTTTGTTCATCATCATTCAAAATCGTTCAAGTAATACTATCAAACATGAGAAAAAGTGTTTCATCAGAATATCCAAACACCGAGAAGTGGGTTGAAAAAACGAGGAGCAGCGTTTGAATACCTGATGAAATCCAAACCACCGTCACGGGCCACCTTTCTTTTTACGCCCACTTCAAGATGGCGGACATTTGAGCTTTCATTCATTATCTTGAACAACCTTTTACGTTTTTAGGTTCATAAAGCGTCAAACATTTAAAATTAAGCACTGTTTTACTGTTTGGCTTCAGCACAGAAATAACAGGTAATAGGTCGCAATTTATGTTTCGACAAATACTTGAATGATTATCATAAGAAAACGACCAGTGTTCGTATAATGCAAGGTGTCACGATATACACGTTTAAAAGAAGCTAGTTGGAGAAACGTTTCGGTAGTACAAGTGTAAATTTAGAGAAGCAGCGGAGAATTGGTTTGGCTCCTAAAAACGTTGATCGGCCGCCATTTGGAAGTGGGCGTCAAAAGAAAATTAGCCCGTCTCGGTAGTGATTGGAATACCTTCAAATCGCGCATTCTCCTTCTCTTAAACATTCTAAGGAGCTGTTAGTTACGTCGAGTGTTTGGTTATTGTTCGCTGCATCTACGCTTTTTCGGGTATTTAGCAAATAAACCCCTTCTGGCGGCTGGTGTATCGGAGGACAATGCCCAAGGCTGAAACATTGTCCGAAACATAGGCACGCAATGCGCGCTGAGCAGATGACGTTTTGATTTATTACTTAAACTTGCCTTCGAAAAATATTTCGTGCATAGGCGGAGATCAGAGGATATTTAATAATTTTACTTCACTGTAAGCAACAGTTGTTGCAGAGATTATGAGCAGTCAACTTTCGATAGGGTTTTGTGACGTACTCGTACCCAGTCGCTATTACTGCGCCTTTCAATAACATGCGGCCTCAAAAATTCAAAGGCGTTTTTCGCTACTGTCAATCAAATGTTAGGTGGCTCCTCCGGCCCCCCATGACCTACAAAGATGAGTATCAACCAACTTTGGAGTCCCTGTTTTCAAAAGAGATTCGTTGGACTGTAGTTTGCGTGAAGTTTCTTCTAAAGGAAAGGGGGAAGGGGAAGGGCACATTCATTTTGTGACCATTAGTTCGACACAGTAGAACTGTCTTTACAGGGCCAACTCAGGCACTGTAGTCCAAAAAGGTGCGCTCCAATTTCTTGGGGCTATCGCATGATACCTAGACGATGCATATGACAGAACTAAGTGACCACCTGATAATAAAGCACTCAACTACCCGTGTAAAGTTTGTCTTATCTCCAGGGAGTAAACTTACCTCATTGTTGAGTTGGCATTGTTATAAAACTTTATTTGCCGCAACTATCATTGGTAAACGACGGAACAACGAAGACAAATCTTATACACGTCTGTGACTGTCGTAGACTCCTCACAGCTCATCAAACTGTTACTTTCAATAAAGCACTGAACACATCAGAGGGTAAGATAGAGTACTAATTTTCTTTAGTTTGCTTTTGAAAACTTAAATTGATTTACTTGCGTTAGCATTTTGTTTGTTTGTTGAGTTAGCACTTTGAGTTTTTTGCGGACTTTATTAATCTTAAGTGAAGGCAAAGTCAACATGCTCGGTGCTTAGGGTCCGGCTTTCATAACATGACGGGTTAGGGGCGCTGCTTCTCCCTGCAGGATGGGATTGCTGTGCATGGCACCGATTTTATATAATATACACCATGGGTAGAGAGAGAGACAATAGAGAAAAGGTTTCTTCCCCGTAAGGATTTTTTTAATGATTGTAACTTTGAAATGCTTTGCTTTAATGGTACAATAACAGAAAAGAAAATTACGCACATGGAAATTTCTTGAAATACATGACTGTTTACCATAAGACTAGAAAAAGGGCAGAAAAACACGGGGGCCACATCGATTCTTGTTATCTTGATGTAGGCGTAAAAAGAAAATTCGCTTGGGGCGGGAGGATAAAACGGACGAAATCGCGATGCAAGACGAGCGGTGGGGTGAGGGAGCTTTCCCGCCCTTCTTGTAAATTGTAAACTTTCGCTCTCGCCAATTGTGTCCGTTTTATCTGCTCCCACCCAACATCTGCCCCCACGATCTGCAAGAATGAGTATCAACCAACTTTTGTGTGTCCCTATTAAAGAGATTCGTTGGACTGTAGTTTGCGTGAAGTTTCTTCTAAAGGAAAGGTAGTAGGGGAAGGGCATATTAATTTTGTGACCATTATTTAGACCCAGTAGAACTAAGTCTTAACGAGGCCAATTCATGTGCTATCACTGATAGCCCAAAAAGCCGCGCTCCAGTTTCTTGGCGCTATCGCATGATAACCAGACGATGCATCCGACAGAACTGTGGGGTGTACCTCGATGTAAGAACCTGACAAGATTTTCTTTGTTTTGGAAGGTGTTGTTTTCCTGTACGCTTTTGTTTAAAATGTTTTGCTTGCTTTGTTTCGCGACATCAGTGAGTTTCACAGGTTCTTACATCGAGCTAAAGCCGAACTGTGTGACCACCTGATAACAAAGCACTCAACTACCCGTGTTTTAAGTTGTTTTATCTCCAGGAACTAAGGTTACCTCATTGTTGAGTTGGCATTGTTATAAAACTTTAATTGCCGCAACTATCATTGGTAAGCTACTGAACAACGACAACAAGTCTTATACACGTCTGTGACTGTCGAGGATATCAAAATCGACTTGATGTTTTGTCCTCACAGCTCATCAAACTGTTACCTTCAATAAAGCACTGAACACATCAGAGGGTAAGTAGACTACTAATTTTGTTTAGTTTGCTTTTGAAAACCTAAATTCATTTACTTGCGTTAGCATTTTGTTTGTTTGTTGAGTTAGCACTTTGAGTTTTGCGGACTTTACAAATCTTAACTGAAGGCTAAGTCGACAGGCTCGATGCTTAGGGTGCGCCTTCTATAACACGACGGTTTTAGGGGCACTGGTCTCCCTGCAGGGTCGGATTGCTGTGAATGACACCCATTTTATATAATATACACCATGAGTAGCGAGAGAGACAATAGAGAAAAGGTTTTCTTCCCCGTAATGAGTTTTTAATGATTTTAACTTTGAAATGCTTTGCTTTAATGGTACAATAACAGAAAAGAAAATTACGCACATGGAAATTTCTTGAAATACATGACTGTTTACCATAAGACTAGAAAAAGGGCAGAAAAACACGGGGGCAACATCGATCCTTGCCATCTTGAAGTGGGCGTAACAAGAAAATTTACTTGGGGTGGGAGGATAAAACGGACGAAATCGCGATGCAAGACGAGGGGTGGGGTGAGGGAGTTCTCCCGCCCGTCTTGTAAACTTTCTCTCTCGCTGATTGTGTCCGTTTTATCTGCCTCCCACCAAACATCTGCCCCCACGATCTGCAAGAATGAGTATCAACCAACTTTTGTGTGTCCCTATTAAAGAGATTCGTTGGACTGTAGTTTGCGTGAAGTTTCTTCTAAAGGAAAGGGGGTAGGGGAAGGGCATATTCATTTTGTGACCATTATTTCGACCCAGTAGAACTGTCTTTGCGGGGCCAACTCAGGTACTATAGCCCAAAAAGGCGCGCTCAAGTTTCTTGGCGCTATTGCATGATAACCGGACGATGCATCTGACAGAGCTGTGGGGTGTACCTCGATGTAAGAACCTGAAAAGATTTTCTTTGTTTTGGAAGGTGTTGTTTTCCTGTACGCTTTTGTTTAAAATGTTTTGCTTGCTCTGTTTCACGTCATCCGTCAGTTTCACAGGTTCTTACATCGAGGTAAAGCCGAACTGTGTGACCACCTGATAAAAAAACACTCAGCTACCCGTGCTTTAAGTTGTTTTATCTCCAGGAACTAAGGTTACCTCATTGTTGAGTTGGCATTGTTATAAAACTTTAATTTCCGCAACTATCTTTGGTAAACTACTGAACAACGAAGACAAGTCTTATACACGTCTGTGACTGTTGAGGATTACCAAATCGATTTGATGTTTTGTCTTCATAGCTTATCAATCTGCTGCGTTGAATAAAGCACTGAACTCATCAGAGGGTAAGTATACTACTAATTTTCTTCATGTTCCTTTTTGAAGCTTAAATTGATTTACTTGCGTCAGAATTTTGTTTGTTTGTTGAGCTAGCACTTTGAGTTTTTTGCGGACTTGATTAATCTTAAGTGAAGGCTAAGTCAACAGGCTCGGTACTTAGGGTTTGGCTTCCATAACATTACGGTTTTAGAGGCACTGCTTCTCACCGCAGGATGGAATTGCTGTGCATGGCACCCATTTTATATAATGTACACCATGAGTAGAGAGAGAGAGAGAATAGAGAAAAGGTTTCTTCCCCGTAATGATTTTTTAATGATTTTAAATTTGAAATGCTTTGCTTAAATGGTACAATAACAAAAAAGAAAATTACACGCATGGAAATTTCTTGAAATACAAGAGTGTTTAATATACGACTAGAGAAAGGGCAAAAAACACGTGGGCCACATCTGTTCTTGCCATCTTGAAGCGGGCGCAGAAAGAAAATTTATATCAACCAACTTTGGTGTCCGTATTAAAGAGATTCATTGGAGTGTAATTTGCGTGAAGTTTCTTCTAAAGCAAAGGGGTAGGGGAAGGGCATATTAATTTTGTGACCATTATTTCGACCCAGTAGAACTAAGTCTTAACGGGGCCAATTCATGTACTACAGCCCGAAAAGGCGCGCTCCAGTTTCTTGGCGCTATCGCATGATAACCAGACGATGCATCCGACAGAACTGTGGGGTGTACCTCGATGTAAGAACCTGACAGGATTTTCTTTGTTTTGGAAGGTGTTGTTTTCCTGTACGCTTTTGTTTAAAATGTTTTGCTTGCTTTGTTTCACGTGATCCGTTAAAAGAATATACACCATGAGTAGAGAGAGAGACAATAGAGAAAAGGTTTCTTCCCCGTAATGATTTTAACTTTGAAATGCTTTGCTTAAATGGTACAATAACAGAAACGAAAAAAAAAACACAGGAGGGAAATTTCTTAAAATACATGAGTGTTTGCCATAAGACTAGAAAAAGGGCAGAAAAACACGGGGGCCACATCGGACCTTGCTGTCTTGAGTTGGCGTAAAAAGAAAATTCGCTTGGGCGAGAGGATAAAACGGACGAAATCGCAATGTAAGACGAAGGGTGGAATGGGGGTGCTCTCCCGCCCGTCTTGAAAACTTGTAAATTTTCGCTCTCGTCAATTGTGTCCGTTTTATCTGCCCCCACGATCTGTAAGGATGAGTATCAACCAACTGTTGTCAATTTCAAAACACCCATTTTTGGACTCAGAATCAAGTAGTTTTCGTGTTTTAACTTTCTCAACAAAAGTTTTGAATTGTTACACTTGAATTTGCAGGCGCTCCCTGAAAATGATGATTGATTGGACAAGTTGGATTTTTTCTATCTTTTTGTCGCTTCATGGATTTGCGGTAAGATATAGACTGGACGCTATACAGCATAATGAAAGGAGAGTGTTGTATTGACTGGAAGGCCCAAAGATATGACTCACATGAAAATTCTAAAAATGAAATAAAATACAGTCAAACCTGCATCAAACGACCACCCTTAGTTGACAGACGACAAGTAAACAGCAATTAATAAGGAAAGAGATTTCCAGAACGTTTCTTAACCGACTCCAAAAATACAGCATGGCCACTTGTAGAACAAAAATGGAAAAAAGGAGAACTGGAAAAAAGACTAGGAAATAGATGTAAACCACTACATGGCTTCAATTTGATGGTAATTTGTTTACATTTGCATGATTTGTGTCGTCGACATTTTAGGTGTGTCGTGAGCTCTACCCGATATACGAAGCTGAAGATTTTCTCCAACAACAGGCAAATTGGTCCTCGAGTGACGAAATCGAACCTCTCAAAGGAACATCGTATGCTAAGCCTGAGGCGTATGTATGATAAACCTCGCAGGTTTCATCCTTTTCAAATGTGTGTAGTGTCTTTTGGTGAGTAGCCACCTGAACGTATGGCCAATTTTGATTGATTCGCATCAGGAGCCATGGCTCCTGTTCGCATACTTTCGTACCTCGATCGAAAGTAATCCGTCCGATCTGCCAGTGAGAACGTTACAAAGAAAGAAGGCCACATCTCGGGTCTTTACTTTTGAAAATTAATCACAGTGTACATGAAATCAACTCGAATTTCTTTAGGCCCAGAAAGGAATAGTCTGCTGCGGACTCTAACGTAGTGTAACTCCGTGGGTTCTTCAAAAAGAAGGTCAAAGCGTTTTCTTTCTTCAAGATATGGGCTCCCACGCGGCAATCATATAAATCAATGTTGATTTATCAGTATTAGTTAATCATTTTATTATGTAAAGCTGATGTTCCTTTAAGAGATTATGATTTACTTAGTACTCGTTGCTCATCATATACATATAATCCACTGGAAACATTTTCTCTTTTTCACAGATTTCATCGTCCACCATCTTATTCTTTCAATAACAACAATGAAAATGATATCACCTGGATAAAACAAAACATTGTAGACCGCTACAAATTTGTGAAACATCAGGAGAGAGACTTGTGGATCAAGCAACCCAACTTTAAAGGAGATCTTACAACTAACGAATTCGCTATCGCTGCATTTCGGGTGAAGAGATTCTTCGATCGAAACAACGACTGGGAAGCAACTGAAAAGAACAGGCAATTCCGCACGGAAAGAGAATGCACTAAGCTTCTCTACATCACAGCGGCGAGGTATCTTTTCGTGACCTACATTCTTTACATACAAAGCGGTAAAAAGCTAGTTCCTTGCTCGAGATCAAACAACAAAATAGTGATCCCTCCATCTGGGGTGTGCTATCCCGAACCTTATGGAACCGCCTCTTGCACCTCGGACTATGATGTCGGACTCGTAGGAAAAGATGCTGGACTTCTGACAGAGAAGTTTAATCTCTACTTTGAAAGTGCCCAAGGATTCAAGAAATCCTCAGAGCTTGTATTTGATACCAATGTCTACGCTTTCACACTAGAATTCTCTATGCCATTTTTGTTCAATCGTTTTCCAGACCCTACGTTTGCCACACGAGTGGTGCAACTCGAAAACACAGTAGACTACAAAATGCAGGAATTGGCAAGCGCATACTACAAGGTTTTCAAGTACAACGGGGAATTCTTTACTACTATGGTCGAGGGAGCTAAAACCGCTATGACACAGAACGCCTCTGGCAAGATCCCAGCCCTATGCAAGGATAAGCTCGAAGAATGGCTGAATCGTTTCAGTGATTTAAATAAGAATGTTACCTTGCAACTTTGGAGAGGCCCCACCCGAGGAGACCACAACAAAGTATACCAAACTCGCGTGAAGGAGATCTCCACGAGAGGCGGATATAACTCAGACTCTCTAGGTAAATAAATAAAAAAAAAACTGAAAAGATCGGCTCTGATGTCCGCGGACATTATCTGTCCTGAGATCTCCTGAGAAGCGGATTTTGCAGTGTTGAGTGAAGCTCGAGCACAAAAGTGGAAGGGAACAGTAAGGTACCTTTGTACCCGGAACTTCCCGTCACTAAAATCCCCCCTCCCGTACCTCCAATCTTGCTTCCCGTACCTAAAATCCCGCTTCCCGTACTTCCAATCCCGCTTCCTATACCCTTCAATCCCAGTTCCCGTATCCTTCAATCCGGCTTCTGCGAAGCGAACGTTCTCTTAGCTAACCTCAACCAACCTTGTCTCCAGGGGAGAGTTGCATAAGACTTAACGTCCGGCGTAACTTCTAACGTCAGACGTTCAGTCCAGTCAAGTCACTATTTTTAAAACGTCTGACGTTCGCAGTTACGCCTGACGTTAGGTTTAATGCAACTCAGCCCAGGGTCTTTCGGATTCAAAATGCCGACGAACGAAAAACAAAACCTCCTTCAAAAAATGTCTTCAGCAAACTTTACTGCAGCTTTTAGAACACGAGGAGAATTATGTTGATGTACACATCTTAATTCAAAAACTACCAAGCTTTCGTTCGCTCACTACTAACAGTAATTAAAATATATTAAGAATTTATAGACTTATCCATGCAGCCTTATTTAATATGTACTTATTTATTTTCTTTTTTCACCTTTGTATATATTTTTTTATGTTAATTACTTGACTTGCTTTCTGTAATTTCTTTATTTATATATGTATATTTGTCACTTGACTTCTTTTCTTCTATACTAATGTAAACACTACCCGCCCAGACTAGCTACTACTATTTGCGGGATAGTGTAGTCCTTTTTATTTTACTTATAGAAGTGAAAAATAATAAACTTTGAACTTTGAACTTTGACGTACCGCCACTTGAAAGTGCTTATAACGGCTCGAGGACGAGATTGAGTCTCGGGGTCAGAGTAACGAGATGCTGACATCTTATTATTATTATTATTATTATTATTATTATTATTATTATTATTATTATTGTTATTATTATTATTATTATTGTTGTTGTTGTTGTTGTTTTGTTGTTGTTGCTTGAGACCCCTCTATTCACTAAACGTTTTTCACTTTGTTATCCTATCCTGAAGGTCTGCTTGCTGAAGCTCTCCTCTACGCAGCGGAGGCTTACCATAGCCGAGGCGCCATACGGCACGTGGTTGGTAATATCCAGATGGGGGCAAAGAGACCGCTTTCAAACATTGACCTGTGGGTGTCCATCATCGAAAACTGGGGAGACACACTCAAAGAATACAACCATTGTAAACACGAACCTTTGGTGGTGTGCTTTCTGAAGATGAGTAAATACATGTGGAGAACATTCAACGCCATGAGATTAGTACACGACTTGAACGCTCTTCCGCCCAACAACTTGATTATGTTGGTGCAATTTGATAATGCAATCCCTGGTCTAGACCCTGAATCCTTGACGAAATCGTGGCAGGAATACAAAAGGAAGGGAAAGAATGCGATTCCCGAAAGCAAGATTATAATCGAGAGATTTTTGGAGTTTTTCGAATGTTACAATGCTGTTAAGGACTTGAATAAGCCATTCGCCCCGGACTGCATTAAAAAGATGACCGACAAAGTCAACGCGTACAATGTGAGGTTGGCTGCTGCTGTTCACGACTAACCCCGAGCTTGCTCCCCCCAAAAGCTTACCGAAATGAATCTACATATATACAGCATAAAGCCCATAGTTAGTTTTTGATGTCCTTATTTCAATAAGTAGATATACTAGAGCAAGAAAATACAAAATAATAAAAACAGATTATTATGAATGAATGAATGAATGAATGAATGAATGAATGAATGAATGAATGAATGAATGAACGAACGAACGAACGAACGAACGAACGAACGAACGAACGAACGAATGAATGAATGAATGAATGAATGAATGAAACCCAAGATCTATCAAACCGCAATAAAGGTATTTCCCAGATTTAAAAAAAATGCGTTCAAGCAAAAAATATTTTAGCTTTACATAAGTTTACTTGGTTTGAGAGAAAATCTGTGAAATCTCATTCATTATGTAAGAATGGCATACATAATAGAGGCTAAGGATTTCGCTCACGGAAGATGGAAAGGGGATTGGTTGGTCCAAATATGCAAGAGAAATGTAAACTAGCACTGAGACGAACAACATTAAAGAATCGCTGTTAGTGGCCTGTAGGCCTTTGTGTTCATAAATCTGTCCCGTAATATTTATTTCAAAAATCAAGAAATTTGAAAATGTGCTTCACGCGATAACCAATCGGTCAAAGCTACCAGTCACAGGCAGGCGCATTCAACGTCATCAAACGTTGTTGAATACAACTTTGTTGTACGAATGTTTCATGGAGATCAGACTTTGTTCATCACCATTCGACAAAATTCAAGAAATACATCAAACAAGAGAAAGAGTGTTTAATCGGAATATCCAAACACGGAGAAGTGGGTTGAAAAAACGAGGCGTAGCCGAGTTCTTATAACCCACTTCGAAGTGGCCGGACCCGGGTGTCTGGATACCTCAGGAAACAATCTTTCAAGTGTTTGAAATAGCTTCTCAAATCATTTTTAATTATTGGAGAAATTTAAAGTAAAAGTTCGCAAAATTTGTGCTAATTAAGATCAGGTATCCAAACTACCATCACGGTAGTGATTAGAATACCTTCAAATCTTGCACGTTCCCTTTCTCCATACATACAGGCATGCATACACTTTATTTTCACTCGAATGTACAGTGTAGCTCTGTTGAGCTAATATCTTCATTCAAAGAAATTGGTAATTTACTGTAACGTCGACTACTATTTGATTATTGTTCGGTGCATTCACGGTTTTTCAGGGCATAATTTCTTATTCGAAATATGCCACCAGAGGCGCACTAAATCAGCCATCTCTCAGACACAAGATGTTTCCACAATCTTTATTTTTTCGAGCAAAAATAAAACATGTTAGAAATATACAACAAAGCCAAGCATTTACCATGCCTGTTTGACAAACCAACACGTCACGATAAATGCTTAACTTCTGCCACTCATAATATGCTTTTATTTATGAGGACCGTTAATGTATTTATTCAACCAATTAAACTTACTTAGAGGAAATGATTACTGAAATCAACAAGAGAATCATTCATTCCTGTTCCATAACAAATGCACAGGTGGTGATTATTTCTTGATATTCTACGTCTCGTTTTTTTCAATAAACCTTAGATAATGTTCCAACTTTTGGGACTAGGAATAAAATCCTAGCAGGACCACTGAAGAGCAAGACTTCGTTCTCGCGTTTGTCGATTTTCAATTTTTGCAGACAAGTAATTTAAGAAAATTTGTCAATTTGTTCTCTGGCCTCTTGTAAGGTAAGAATTAATTCAAACATGCACACGGCAAATTACAAGAGCATTACCTGTTTACTAGAAAAAGCACCGCCCGCGATTTAGCGCCGCCTTTGAATAAGCGCCGCATCAAAGCGACGAGAAATTTAATTGGCGCCGCGGCGCCTTTTCGAGTAAGTATGGTACAAAAGAATATGTTCTCAGTTCAACTCCTACGCAGAAAAGATAAATAAAAACATTCTAAGAATTTCTGAGGGACAGTATCTGTGTGCCAGAGCGGCGACCCCTAGAGCCCGGGTGCCTCGAACTTTCTACTGCAGAGCCCAGAGCCTGGAGGCTTTTCCTGCTTGGAGCCCGGGCAAACATGCACCATCTTGTTATGGAACCCTAAACCCCTAAGGTATCCTGAAGCATGCCCTCCAATAAAGGTGGAGCTCAAGACGAAAAATTCTGAGAAAGTAACCTGACAGGACCGGCTTAAAACCAGCTTAGCTGTAAAAAAATCGATCATATTTAATACAATGTCCATTAATTTGTAGTCGAGCAAACAGGTGTTCGTTGGCCCTCAGTGTTGATGACAATCCAAATCTGATCACGCGTGTGAAGCCACTGCTGATATATTAATAAACACTAACATTTTTCATAGCTTCCTGTGATCTTGATTGCTTCATATAGTTCTTACGGATGGATAAACAAACCAACTTTCTTTTCAGTACAGTCTCGAGGTTTTGGCGTCACTGCATTTAGTTGATTAGTTTTAAAACTTTACCAATAGCAATGGTTTTGCCTGAAAAAAGAAAGATCAAAGGAAACATGATGTAGGCTAGTTCTGTCAAAATCCTAGTTTGGCCATCGGATCGGGGCTTTACTCTCACTTCAACCCCTTCAATCAACTAACAATGTTACTACTCCCTCCTGGCTGGGCCGCTAGTCCATTGAAGAGTTATGTACCTCCAGTATTTTTCTAGGGTTCGCTTTTGGTTTGCTGCCACCCATTTATACATATGGATGGCGAACAAGGTTGCTTGCTCTAAAATCTCCTAGTAACTTTTCGAGATAGTGAGCAAGACTTTCCTGTAGAGCTGTTTATTATGCTATACACGCTAGTTCTACACTTCGAGTCTGTGGATGAAATCTTTAAGTGTGACCATTCAAATAAAAGCTACTGGATGTGGTGCTGTTTATTATGCTGTACAAGGCAGTACTAACTTTTGAGTCTACGGATGAAATCCTGAAGTGTGTCCTCTCACATGAAAGCTACTGAGCAGCACCTTTCCTGCGGTGCTGTTTGTTATGCTAGTGGCTCTAACTTTTGAGTCTGTAGATGAAATCCTTCAGTGTAACCATTAAAATGAAAGCTATCAAGTACTATTTTCCTGAAGTGATGTTTACTACCATAAGCTGTGCAACATGGCTTTCATTTTCGAGCCAGTGGATTAAATCCTAAAATGTGATTATTGCATTGTACAAGTTCGTTCTAACTTTTGAGACACTGGACAATATCCTAAAGTGTGACCATTGAAATAAAAACAGCTAAACTGTACAGCCTGATTTGTAACTTTTCAGTCAGTAGAATATATCCTAAATGCAACAGAGCAGTTTGTTCCTATAGTACTGTTCATTTATCAGCATGCGATAAAATGATTTTGGTAATTGTTCTTCGTTTTCACGTTGCACTTTTGTGTACGAAAAGGTGTCAATTGTTAACAAATTCTTACCTTCATCTCTGAGAGTGAATCTCCCCATCTGTGGAAAGTCGGTGAACTTCTCTATGCAGACAACTCCTGAGGTTTGTAGCCGAGCTAGTGCCACCTGATCCTGCTTAATAAATCTTGGTCTCTGTTTCATTCTCTTCCCTGTTTTCTTGTCAATTAAGTCTATTAACCCCTAGAAAAAATTAATACAAATCCATTGAGCAAAGAGTGTAGAATTGGCCCGAGACTGTCTCAAAAGCAATGGCCTTTGTCTCGAATGTAGAAATTGAAAGATTTGTTCGTAAAACAACTCCTGTCTTACGGTTGTTGCACAGTGTCCTGGCGTGCATTTCTCGAACAGTATATGGTAGTATAGCCTAAGCAAACAGCCGACGTTTCGCGAGGTCGCCAGTTGAGCCCTCGCAAAACGACGTCTGAGTAACGAGCGCAGAAATTCCATACTGATGATGTGCAGTACCCAGATCTTGGTAGTGCTTCTGATTGGTTGAAAGAAACATAAGCTTGAATATCAGAAAGTCTATGGACTCACCACAAATGAGACTTCTTCTATGACGTTATGAATGTGAAGGACAGCAGTATACCCTGCACAAATGATGGATTTGTGTTCCAGAATGACTACCTATGGTAAACAGAGAAAAACAATTAAACATCACTAACTTCTCTCAAAAAAGTTGAGAACCAAAAACACAATATTCCATGTACCCTCGCAAAAGAAAACATATGAATTACAATTCAGGAAATTATATACAGATGCCAGGTTATTCTCAGATCTGGAAAGTGATGCCACATAACCGTCTTAACATCGATTGAAAACCGGTGAAGATTGAATTTTTTCAGGTTTGCTTTTTCAACTGCTTAAGTCAAACGCATTTAACTGGTTGGATCACATGCATTACTTCAACTGTTACATCCGTAGTTTGTGTACTGTAAGATTTTCTTCATATAATATCCATCTTCATTAATTATTCATCACTGGGTATAATATGAACTCACAATGACCTGCCCTCCGGTTAGCTTGATTAGCTTAATTGGGCAGAGTGTTGCATCTGGTCAGCGCAAAGGTCAGGGTTGAATCCCAGTCAAGCATCAACTTTTTTTCAGGTTTCTTTTTCACCTGCTTTCGTTGAAAATCTTTAACTGCGAGGATCACATTCACTATTTCATTCGTTACATTTGCAGTTGTCCGATGGGATTATGTCATACAATTATATCCATCTGGGACAACAAAATGGCAGGAGGCAGACCAGTTGGCTGTTTACAAGCATGGAGAGGAACTCAGGTCTAACAAGAAAAACCCCAGCTAGTGTTTAGAGTGGTAATTAAAGGAGCTGTGTCACAGAATTTAGCAAAATTCAGCTTCTAGGACCCGGCCACCAAACTAAATGAAACGGAAAATAACAGCTTAAAACAGGAAGATCAACACGGATTGCAATTGGGTTTTTCTTTTTAAATTGTTAAGCTGAACAGTTTTCAAAGTCTATCTCTGTTGATTGTAAATTTAAATAAAATGCTCGGGATACATAATTTGTTTGTCACAAAGTTGTTATTTAGTCATTTACAAGTAATTTCTTCACTAACGTTAAGTTCTATAGAAAGTAAGGGTGAGTAATTGGAAAAACTAAACAAATTGGACTGGACTGCCGTGACACAGCCCCTTTAAACCCGAGACGTTTGGAAGACTGAAGTGTAAAGCTCCAGCCACTCGACCACGCTGCCTCATTTAATAATATTCATATTCATTATTGTTGATGAGGGGAGTGGTTGCCCAGTCCCTAATGGCTTTTGCATGGTTTAATGATATGCACTGATGGATAATTTGTCCTTGCACTTTATCTGTTTCTTGAAGTTCATTGTCTTGGAACTGACATTGAATGTTTGGTTCTTGTAACAGATAATGTCCCTGGATAAATATCTGTGGATATTCTTGTTCTAAATAAAGGTTGAAGTTTACATATTGTGCAATTTTCCCGTTTGTCCTGTTTCCCTTCCATCACAAATCCCATTTTTCTCTCAGTTCTTGCTTCCTTTTTTCCTGGGTGTCCACCCCTCTGCCTCACAATTAGGGATTACCCCCCTATTTTTATTTATTTATTTATTTATTTATTATTTGCAAAATAGTGGTTTGAAGCACTAAACAGGACATTTCTACCATTTGTTATCTCATATATTTCAGACGGAGACTGTGAAATACAATTAACGTGTAAATGTACATCACAAGTACATGCATGGAATTTCCAGTTTGTTAAATCTAGACATTTTTGCATGAATTATTCATGTTAATGCAAGGTGTACCAAACAAACTCATAATGAAGGATGAATACACCTTATTACAAAATGGCAGAAAATACATTATTCTTTTGTCTCCATGTTAATTTGCCCTTGCCTCGTTTTAAGCCAAATATTCCTTTGAATTCTGCAGATGGGACCAAGGCAACAAGGGCCAATTAACAACGAGACAAAAGAGTAATGCATTTTCTGCCATTTTGGACCAAGGTGTATGAACCCTACCTGTGCTTCAAAGGTTCTGACTGTGTGGCATAAGTTATCTGGCGAACAGAGCACAAATCCAGGAGAAATATCCTGTGAAAAGAAAATGTGACAGCGTTAAGTTGATACCAAATGCAAGCTTACTGCTAATCCTTGAACCCCAATGTGACTAAGTTTGAAAAAAGAAAAGAACGACTAATTTTAAACTATTTATCATGTCTACATATCTCCATTGAAGTGTCTCACCTCTTCTTCAATTCCTCTTAATTTTAGTTTCACATTGTCTCCAGCCAGTGCATTCGATCTTTCTTCTTCATCAAATAAAATTCCTAAAACCTCCACTGGAACCTGCGTAAAAAAACATTTTTACATTAAAAGCTTATATAAAATGGATATGCAGCAAACAAAGTGAGTGTAAGAATCAACTTTTATCAAACACAAGAATAATTATGATCACAATCTAACAACCTGTTCAAAACTAGAACATATTAAAAGGAGACAAAGGGCCAAAATGTTAACATTGTGCTTGGAAACTAAATAGAGCCATTACCTTGTTGGGCATCAGCATCAGTGAATCTCCCTTGGCAAGCTTTCCAGACTCCACTTTACCTAGAACCATGGTCCCCATGTCCTGTAATGTTCAATACACATGTAAACAACATGATAAAAGCAAATCTTTAACCAGTGACACAATCGTTGATCAGTGAAAATTGTCAAATGTGCCCACTTAAACTGTGACAACTACACCCGCCAGCAATTTTGGTTTTTGTGACAAGCAATCAAAATCACTAATATCTGGCGTGTAAGATATTGGCGATCATAATCATTAAGATGATTGTAGTCATAGTACATCTGTATTAAACAAAAGCTTCTTATGATCTGGTGCAAACTGAAATCCTAAATCCTGTGTTAAGGGCTCCTTGAAGGACACAATCTTGACATTGCTCCCACCCAAAAGAAATGAAACTGGACATTCACTGGTCAGAATAGAATAGTTCATTTGCATTGTAATGACTATGATTGTGTTCCCAAGGTTTTCACATTCCCACTAAGACTAAGATGGGGGGGGGGGGGGGGGGGGATACATGTAATATTTTTAGGCAAATAATGCTACAGTACTTGACCATTCAAAGGAAAGGGATCAAAGAAAAAATTACAACAGTTGGCTGCTCTGTAAGTTCCAAGAGCACTTACCTGCTTGTTCAAGCGAACAAATTTTGTTATTGTAAAAGTTGGCAGATGGCTTGCCCCATTGCACAAGTCAGCAAGAAAAGAAACTGAACTTGTCAGTGGCAAATAGTTATACTTTTCCAAGATGACCCGTCAGGATTTTTTTGTGAACCCCACGTTTAGTAGTGCTTTCTTATGCAGCTATTCATCTTCCACTTTCGCCCATAGTGGAAATTTTGCAAATCAATTCTCTCAAATTGGTTCTTCGGCAATCTTATAAGATAAAGGCATGAAGCACACTCTAACAACTGCAATGTTAGTCATACCTTGTATCTTTCAGAAATAGGCACTCTGAGAGGTCCATCAATAGCACGTGTCAGTGATGGTAGTTCATCAATGTACTCCAAGAAAGCCTTCCCACTGCAAACACATTACAAAATAATGTAATTTTAATTTTGTTTAAAAACAATCATCTTATTTACAGAAAAAATACGGATTTCTTCAATGAGTTGATAAGTTAAATTGGCCACTGTAAGGAAATTAAAAAGCTGATGCTCTGAGCTGAGAATTTACCTTTCATCGGTATGAAGGGCTAAAGCTCAACACTACCCCACCAATGCAGCACCACAGTTTCTTTAAAAACTAATCTCTTTATTCATCTAACAGGTTTTTGGCCAACCTTTAAAGAATGGCTGTCAAGAATGACCCTCACACCTTTAAGTGTGACCACAAAACAAACAAGATGTAAAACAAGAATGAAAAATCGTTGAATTAAGGCTAGTTTTACTTCAAAGGCAAAGTTAAACTTGAGGCAGTTGGCGGGTCAGCCGTACACTTCCATCATCATTTTTGCCGTAGCAGATTACAGGCAACTGCTTCCATTGCTAACTTGCTTGCAGTTTGCAATTGCTATACATCACCTGCGTAACTTGCTGGATTTTCGCTCCCAGCCCTCCCTCCCTGTTGGTAAGTATGGGGATGGTAAGTATGAAGGCTTTCCACTGAGCTTCTCAGTATGACAAGTGCCTGGGTGGTGGGTTGTGTCTGGGTTGCCATTGTTACCTCTATGTACTGTTTCGACTCTGCTTGCTTGCTTGCATCCCCCATCATTCGGAACCTAATCCCAAGCTCATCTCTGGGGATGAGTTAAACAGTACTTTCTTGATGTGCAAGATCGCTAAGTTCTATGTCAAAGTCTCCTTGCAAGAATTACCCATTCGCCAGAACTACAAACAGGTAATATTACACTCACCTGAACCAATTACATACGGCAGGATCTAGTTTTTCACGGAGATTGGCACCTGTCAATCCTGAACAGGGCATATAATGGATATCTACAGAAATTTAAAAAAACATGGATGACTGCACGGAAAGAATGAAGTTGGCTTTCAGCTCATTAAGCCTAGGCACACATGAAATATTTTTGTAACGGTGAACATGGTCAAATTTAGTGAAACCCAACAAAATGAGCCCCTTTTTAATGAAGCCCCAGTATTACGAACCCTATTTTTCAGCCCAGTAATACTTAAATGTATGGAAAAGAACCCGGTGTAAGGAGACCCTGTTACAACAAACACATTTTGCCAGTCCCTTTGGCATTTCATTACATCGGGGTTCTACCATACTGCAATGAATGTGTTAAAATTACATGTACATGAATGAAAGAATGTCAAACAAACCTGTCTTGGGATTAAAGCCACTTTTCTTTAAGAATGGGGTCAGTTTTGTCTTGATTTCCTCATACCTTTTGGATAAATAAACAGTTATTTCATTATTACAATATAGCAACTTCCGTACAATCATTACGAAAGTCACAGAGTCCCGTGATAAAAGAAATTAATATAATATAAATAAAAATATTGTTTGACCCATTTACTCTACTGTACATGTTTAGGTGCAAAACACAGTCAGTCATAAAAGAAAGCCGACCAAAATTTGCCCCTGTGCAACAAAATCCCAAATCTGGTCAGACAAATGTTTTAAAATGACTATCATTTTGTTGATGAAGAAATCTACGTTGAGTATGACATTTTGTCTGACTAAATTGGAGACTTACATACATAGCCAGGCATGTCCTTTCAAGGCAAAAACAAAAAACAAAAAGAAACAAGAAAATTGTTTGTGGCCTTGACATATGTAGCCCTATATAATGTAACACAGTTCTAACTTTTGAGGCTGTAGATGAAGTTCTAAAAAGTAAGCAATTCAAATGAAAGTTATTGAATTGAAAAGTAATGTCCTGCAGTTTCCATCTTAAAATGTATAGGAATCAGCACAGTTTGTAAAGTTTGTGGCACTTCGAGGATGTAAAGGGATCACCATATTAAGATTTTGGTACCAACCTTCCTTCGTCCCATTCCACAGTGGGATCATCCATTTTGTTGACAAGTACAACTAGATGTTTTACTCCAGCAGTCTTGGCTAACATGGCATGTTCTCTGAAGAAAAAACAAAAAACAAAAAAAAAATTTCAAAACAATAAAACGATATACCATTGATTAAGATGACAATATTGTAGGTTGAATCTAGAGCATTAACACTACACAAAACATACAATGTGCCACAAGGCATAATTTGCTAACAAATGTTAAACGTTTGAAGGCAAATTTTCATGCAATTGAACGTGAATTAGTTGTAAAGTATTGAAGTTGTCTTAAGAAATATATTTTTAGCATTCACACATATTTAACTTTTTGAAAAACATGTTTGTAAACCAAACGCGTATCTGGTTGACAGTTACAGATGCAAAAGTTTGTATCAACTTCATAAATGGTGCAAAAGGGGAAAACCAACCAAGTATGGGGTAGCTTCTTAAATCACCAAAACCTTGGAATCTGTGACATGTCAAGTGCTTTCACAAATATTTAGGTTCGGAGAGTCAGACTGCCTCAGACCTTGACGCAGCTCAACAACAACAGCAGCAACAACAACCTTACACTATCCACTTGGACATGTTTTGTGCTGTAACAAGCTAAGATTTGAGACCCCGACAAATAAATGTCCATTATTTTTTTCTCAGCGCGTGAGCGGGCAAGATGAACCAAATCCTGCAATCTGATTGGTTCCGGGAGCGGGCGGAATTTTCCAATCTTGACCGCGGTCAACGGAACGGCAATAACAAAACCTTTGTACTGGGTTTTTAAAACCTTTAAAATCTTTAAAACGTTCTCCGAAACTTAGAATTCTGAAATTTTTTGTACATTGTCGTTAAAAACTTTCTTTCCAAAATTTCTTGTTAAAATACCGAAGGTTGTACAATGTAAATCGCCTCTTCCCTTTCGACAAACATTTGAGTAAATCGAGCAGGAGTTAGCTACATGTATCGAAATTTGGGAAAATAAAGGGGTTTCTTTTAGTTATATTGCTTCCTGTGATTTCTGAGTTTTAACAGAGTAAAAAAGCGTATTTTGCTGCTCTGGTGTCACAAACGGCTTCGTTTCATGGTTCATTTTACGCGCGCTTGCAAAACGTTGCTTTCCGATAACAACAAGACACGTTTAACTTTTGAAAAACAACAAGAAAAAAATAAAAATATTATTTGCCGGCCTTGGTCGGTCCGTATTGAGAAAAACTGTGCCCTCGGTCTTGAGCACGGCCCTCGGCCTGCAGCCTCGGGCCGTACTCAAGACCTCTGGCACAGTTTTTCTCAATACGGACCTCCCGGCCGGCAAATAATATATATGTCTCACTGGTAAAGAACTTCATTCCAAATAGCCAGAGAGTTACAAGAACAGCAAACCAAAAAAAGTAAGGCTTGACATTATATTAATATTGGTTACCTTGTCTGTCCTCCTCTTTCAAACCCAGTTTCAAATTCTCCTTTCCTGGCTGATATGACCTGAAGAAGAGCAACACAGCCCCAAAAAATATTAATTAAATGGTACTTAATGTACCCTATGGTAAGTCAATTTCTGAAAGATTTTAACCCTTTTAAGCCCTAAGCCCTGATGAAAATGAAATTTCTCTTTACATGATCACTACTTGTTTGAATATTCAAGTGACAAGAATAAAGGAAGTGATCACTCAGGATAGGATGTCTTGATATTTAGACAAATGCTTGTTACTAGCTTCATACAAAATGTATGGGGATCAGTAATGAGAATATGCATTTTTATATCAGGGCTTAAAGGGTTAAAACTTCTACTTTCAGTGCTTCTGTCCTGTACACCTCATTTAACATTTGTCCACATTTTCTGTTGAAGGATGTAAATACCAATACTGTGACAAACTACCTTGGAAAACAACATGTAGGGCACTGCAGAACATACTGCCAATTCTAGACTTCTAATTGGCTCTTGGGATGAGATAAAAAAACAAAAACTTTACTCACCAAAACTCCGAGATCAGCCTGGCAGGCACCACTGATCATGTTTGGAACAAAGCTCTTGTGCCCAGGAGCATCTAGTAAGGTGAAATGTTTGTTGGGTGTGTCAAATGCTGCTCTTCCAACTTCTACTGTTTTACCCTAAGATAAAGAATGAGACCACAATATTATTAAATTATACTTTAAGTCTAGTATATTTTCTCCTGGTTCAGTCAATAGCTGATTTGCCACTACTTTTGGTTGAAATGTCACTTAAAGCTCTGACGAAACCGTTTCATCTTTTCCATTCTACACAGTTTGACATTTTAAATTCAAAAAGTTGGTGGAAACACAACAATTTACATAATTCAGCACATTCAACGTTACTCAACAGGGTCGCCATCAAGGAATGACACTAAATCAAAATGCTGAATTAGTTTTTTATTTTTTATTGAATTTTTTTTTATTTAAGGCCACACCACAGACAACAATACAAAGACAACGAATAAAGAAAAAGAGAAGAAAGAATGATGGTAACAGTGACGAGGAGGCCTAAAGGAACCTCTGTTAATTAGGTCTCCTTAATTATAATGTTACAAAGCTGTAACATTATTGGCCATCTTGTTCAACATCAACATTGGCCCTCTTGTTCAACATCAACATTGGCCTTCTTGTTCAACATCAACATTGGCCATCTTGTTCAACATTGAATAACAAAGTTGTATTCAACAATATTGAACGATGTTTAATCGAATTGGTCTGGGCTCTCGTAAAAATTACATACGTGCGCTGACCAATTTGACAATGAAAGAAATAACTATTAGCTCAGACACATTACTGGGAGAAGCATAAGGGAAAAAAAGATAACAGTTTTCCTATTTATTTTGAAAATGTGGGCTTTCCAGTCAAGGTAGTAATGGAATATTACACCACATCCCTTCAGTAAAGAACCAATCAAATTACCAAAAGTTATAAATACTGTATTACGTAAATTGAACAGTACAGCTGCCATACCTTATCTCTTTCCTCTTGGTTTGTGTCTAATGCCCATGACAAGTACCTAGAGGTAAAAAAGTTAAATTATAATAAATTAGAAGTAACAATTATTTTACAACAATACATTTACATGTAACTTATAAGTACTAGTAAAAAACAGCGTATTTAATTAATAAACGTCAGTACATTTGGACTCTTTAGAAGTCAGTTCAAAATCTCATGACAAACCATATTAAATTAGCGAACAGTCAGAATCCTGAAATTGTATTTAGATTACTCCTGCCAGCAGGATTTTTAGCCAGAGGGATGTTTTTGGATTTTAAGCCAGAGGCAGGGTTGTCTACAACTTTTCAAGTAGCTGGCAAAGATTTCTAAGTAGCTGGATAGTGATTATCAAGCGCCGAAGGCAATCCCTTGTAGGGGGGTATGGGGGCATGCCCCCAGGAAATTTTTACATTTTAAGTCCCCAAGAAACAGAATTTCCTTGATTCTGAGCACAAATTTCCAATAATGTCAGTTCCAAAAGTAATTGTAACTTAACAATTTTATTTGTATAAACTCACGCCTTCAGTGTTTTTCTAAATGTAATTCCCAGAACTCAACGTAATGAACTAATAATCGTGTCTCTGTGCCAACCAGATCATTAATTTTTTAAGTCAATAAACTGCAATGGGAAATAAGTTTCATTTTCATATATCTGTGCCAGTAAAGGAACAAATAATTTGTCTTTAAAGCCTGTTAGCTAAACTTACCAAGTTTCTCTGTTTTTCTCCTTTGCTTCTCTTTCATATTTTTCAAGAGTCCTTTTGTCTACTTGTCCCGTCAAATACCTGTAACAGTTGGTAATTAAACACTGTGAAATCAAACAGGTGGTAGATTCAATTTACTGATAAAGTGGGACATGACAGTAGTATGTCGGTCATGAGCATTACACTTAAAGTTGAGTGGTCAGTGGCAGCTTCCAGTTATGCTCTCTCTCTCCCACCTTACCCAACAGAAACAAATGAGAGGGCAATAGTTTCTGTTTTAATACAATGACATAAATCTTCTTACATTTAAACAGCTTGAATCTGGAAGTTGTACAAACCTGCTCTAGCCCCCTTTCAGCTAATAGGCTTATTGGTTTAATGGTTTTCAAAATACAATTCTTGTTATACCTTCTGCTAGGTATACAGGCCAAATCTCCTAAAACGCATTTTTCTACACCACAGGTAAATTTACTAAAATAACGTTCACTACCACAACATTTTGTGCTTGCCAGCCAAAATAACCTTACTTGGTTGTATAAGCCCATGGGCTTGACCCTTTAACCCCCAACATCATTATACAAATTCTCCTTACTGGTCTTCATAGATTTTATTGATTACTAGTTGAGAGAACTTTTCAAACATCAAGACAATTCATCTTTGGTGATCATTTACTAAGTTCTCATGACCTGTGTGTGTTATAATATGCTGATCACTCTTGGGGCTTTAACTAAAGGATAAGTGGGATTTTACAGTAAACATGTTTATAATTCATTCCCATAATAATTAATAAATGACAGGGTACTTAGAAAGCAACACCATATTTAAGTAGAAACACTGGTCATCAAATGGCAGAGAGAGAGTGTGTGTGATGAGTGACTTCCTCTTCAAAGAATAAGGGATTGTCTCAATGTTATAGAGAAAATTATAAAAGTAAAACATTGCCTGATTTGCTGAAAGATTTACTTACATTACATGTCCACCAATTGTTGATTTTCCAGCATCTGTAATAAGGAAAAGATGTGAGATTAACGTTTGCATCAGTCCTTAAATTCTAAAGTGAAACTTATAAAATGTAGACAAACAAATATGGTTGAAATAAACCCTTACCAACATGACCAATAAATATAATATTAACATGTTCTCTTTTGTCTTCGACTTCCTCCTCAACTTTTTTCTTAGAGTTGTTTTTCTTTGCAGGTTTTGCTTCTTCTTCTTCCTCCTCCTCTTCCATTTCAACATCCTCTGCCTCTTTACTTTCTACAATAACCAAGCAATGAAATATCAGCCAACAAGAAGAATCATTTAGAGTGAAAGAAACCCTTGAAGTGATCTTAGTTACTTCATTATTCACTAGAAAGCCTGAAAACACTGTTTTGTTCATTTTTGATATTGTGCGGTTCCAGAAAATATCCATACCCTCCCCACAGAAGGGATTGGAATTTCCAGAGGGGTGGGGGGGGGGGGGTTCAAAGGCCCAGGAAAATCCTGAGGGGGGGGGGGGGTGTTGTAGCAATTTATATCATTTTTTCCAGACCAGTTCCATTATTCCTATATGTTAAATTTTCTTTGTTTGCATTTTGCTTACTGATCCGTGGACGCAAACATTGATCTTGTTAACTGCACAAAAGTAATATTTTCAAGGTGGTCAGGCTCGATTTCTGGTGCTGCGAGAGTCCAGTCATTTTACCAAACAGCGGCTGATTAGCTAACAGCTCATGCTGTGGAAGACGAGTAAATCGAGTAAATTACACCAAGAATCTCTGTCACACATATTTAAGCAGATACGTCTGTCATCTGATTTCGAACTGTATCCGTCTCTGCTACGCTAGTAGCAGTGCAGACATTTACGTCGCATTTCTTTGTTTTTGTTCGCCGGCGTGAAAACTATCGTTTGAACTGAATTATTGCGTCAACATTGAGCACAGTGATAATTCGGAATCCACACAAAACAGTTATTGATCCCGCTAAGAGTAATTCTTGATCGAAAAATACGTAAAAACAATGTACATGTAATAATTATAGTTCGGCAGACAAATATTATCTGTAAGAAATTTACGACTCAGGTGCGTTATATAAATCAAGAATAAAAACATGCCCGTGTCACGGGTTTTGACTCAAACATTAATATTTCGGCATGAAAGAAACGGGCAAAATTTCTTCGGTAGCAGTGGAAAATCACATAGTCATCATTACAATAATTATTGCATAAAGCAAGTATAAAATAAAGTAAAAGGCATTCCAAGTATTAAAAGGGAAGTGTTTGATGGGAGCGCGTAACATGAACCATTGTTCAGATGAGTTTGTTCACAGAACATTCCCGTGTGTGTGCTGAAATGTTTTCTCATGCATTCATGCTGCTTGCAACGTCGTTTTCGGCTAAACTTTACATTAGATAAATCTGGTTGTGCAAAAGTTTTCTAGCTTTGCCAGGTCTCCAGAGAAGGCAGTTTACCACAGCCTTGCATCAGCATAAATAAAAGCAGAATTATGCAAATTGCGAAATTGGCGGCATGTCAAACTTTCCCCACCAGTCGAAGAGACAACGGGACGCTAATTGTCGTGGAGAAGATTGAATTACACTGTAACTTCTGCTCATATACGTGAATTTACCAGAAAACGCAAGTAACCATCAAAATTTGGATTCTTAAATTATAGTTTAGCTAACTTTTCGCTTTAAACAAGAAATAGAAATATTTCCAGAGGGTGTAGGAAAAAATTGGAATTTCCGGAGGGGGGGAGGGGTATGGCTTGTGGGCCGTTTTTGGAAAATCCAGATGGGAGGGGGGGGGGGGTCATATGAAAAATCCCTTCCGTGGGTGGGGTATGGATATTTTCTGGAACCACACATTTCATGAATGTGGATGACATGTACAGTGTATAACTAGTTTACTAAGCAATTTTTCGGTAAGTTATTTCTATATCTAATCAAATATTAAAAAGCTCCAGTGGAGAGTACACCTATTTTTTTATATTTATTTTATTTTTATTTTTTTAAAGAGAAATTCAGGCTTGAATAGGCCTGGCACCCAAAGCTCTGGGGTAACACTTATGGTTACCAAATGATCAGTCTAACAGTTGACCTGAATAGCTGGTCTCTAGTAACTTGCTAATAACCAGCTCCTCAGCTGGCATAATAACTAAGTCTCACCTCAAAAGCAATTCACCTCTAGGGAAGAGACTTCTTTTATTTAACAGGGAAATTAACAAGGAGATAACAAGAGACGTCCAAAGAGGAATACCGGTAATTAGTTCTACAATACTATATCATAAACTACATTGAAAACTTGGAATTTTTAATACCTTGTTGGTCCATACCCTCATCTGGTTGGAAGTCTGAAGGAACTTTGTCTTCCCCTAAGCCAGCCCCTTGGGAAAAATAAAATATAATTTTATATATTTTATGACTGTACAAAGAAATCGGATTGCCAACAATGGTGCCCCTTATGAGAAGGATCCCAAGGATACTCGACACTTCTTCTCAAATAATTTAGGTTGTATAAATAGGAGACATCAGCGAACTTCTTATAAGTCTTCAGTTCAATTCGTAAACGTTTCGCATCAGCTTACATCAGCTATTGTATACTTGGAGTAAAAAGTAAAAAATGCAACAAAGTTTATATATAAATAAAAATGCAATGAAATGAAAAGGAAATACAATGAAAAGAAAAGGATAACAATAAATGAATATAAGAATTACGTTATAAATTAGAAAAACACATAACTATTGTGCAAAATTGCCCAGAATTTACCCTCCTTTGTTAAGGACACCAAACATCTTTTACAAAAGATTGAGGAACTTAACAAATCAGGCCCCTTTCCACAAGATAGTCTTCTGGTTTCCTGGGAGGTTGTTGCAATGTTTCAGAATATTGACAACAATCTAGGGATCACTGCCATTACCGATGCATTGAATTCTTGTGTTGACAAATTTCCTTCCGCCGATTGCATCGTTGAAGCTGTCCAAATTTGCCTTGAACATAACAATTCCCAATTTCAGGAAGAGAATTATCTCCAAATCCACGGGACGGCTATGGGCCCCCAAAACGCATCTAGTTACGCTAACCTTGCCACGGGGATTATTGTTAAAAGAGCCACATCCGGGGAAATTAGGCCCAATTTATGGTGGGGATATAGGGACGATATTTTCAATCTTTGGACCCAGGGGCCACATAAACTAAATGAATTCACAGATTTCATCAACTCCCTGTACCCCACCATTGTTTACCCTTGTTTCATCCCTACATCGCTTAATGTTTTAGACTTTACACTCAATATGGTTGACGGGTATATACAAACTGATATTTATTCTAAGCCCACCGATAACTACATTTATTTGTTACATAATAGTGCCTACCCCACCCACTGCACCAAAGCAATTCCCTTTGGGGTGGCAACCCGAGTTAGAAGAAACTGCTCCACCCTTGAAAGTTTTGAAAGCTGCAGGGTTGAATACCAAGATTACCTACCTAGTTCTGTAAATTAGCTCCTGTGTTTATGCATTGTATTAGTCTTGTAAACTAGTTCTTTTGTTAAAAAAAAGAAAAAAAAACCAAGATTACCTACCGTATTTATTCACTTATAAGGCGCACTCGGTTATAAGACGCACCCTAAACTTTCAAAGACGATTTTGACAAGTAAGCAAAATGAAAATTTCACCTAAATACCCTGTTATAAGATGCACCCTTTCGAACGTTTTGTAGTCAAAATTGCCTCGTTTCGTGGGAGCGAGGTTAGGAATTTGTTTGATTGTTTCTGACGTCAATCATTTCAAGCACGTGCTTTGGAGCACGTTCGCTTTTCGTTGAAATCACCTTGGCTTTGTTGACTATGTTTATGAACTTGTTCGCCGTAGCGGTGATTAGAAAGTCTAGTTTTCACTGTAGTCTCATCGGAGTTGTTTTTCTTAGCATTTGTAGTTTTTACATTCGTTGTAAAGTCAATTATTTCAAGCACTTCGCTTCAAATCACCTGGCTTTGTTTACGTTTAGTACTCCCTTAGTAACACTCATTAGAAAGACATGTCTTAACTGTAGTCTAATGAGAGTTGTTTTTTTAACTTATAGGAACCAAGGAGTGGATTCGGAAGAATCTTCGCTTTACGCCTGAGCATCGAGGACTTCTCGTATGGGATTCCTTCCGCGCCCATTTAACGGATGCAGTAAAAGATCTCCTTGAAAGACGAAACGTCGATGTTGCCGTAATTCCCGGTGGCCTCACTCCAGTTCTTCAGCCCCTGGATAAGTGAATAAACAAACCATTCAAAGCAAAGATCCATGCGCAGTACGAAGCCTGGATGATTAATGACCCGTTCACCTACACGCCTTCCGGAAAGAAGCGAGCGCCCAGCAAAGAGGTGGTGTTGCGGTGGATCGATCGAGTGTGGAGCGAGATCCCAGTAGATTTGATAACGAGATCGTTCAAATCCTGTGGCATCAACAATGCTCTCGATGGAACTGAAGACGACGCGGTTTGGGACGATGAGGAAGAAGCAACAGAAGACGCAGATGAGCCGATCGACAACGAGTTCGAGACCAACAGCGAAGCCGAGGACGACGAGTAGCTGAGCTCAGCCGAGCTTTAAAACAAAACGGTTCTTTTCAGAGCCACCCCGGTTCTTTTTAGAACCAACAAATCAGATAAAGTCAATGATCAACGTTTGTCTTTTGTTTATTCATTTGCTGTAATTTATTTACATACTCATTTCAGTAAAGCTTTAATTTTGGGGAAATTTGGAAAAGTTATATTTTGTTGCGCGAAAATACTCGGTTATAAGACGCACCCCGAGTTTTGAGCAGATTTTGATCGAACTAGTATATTTTCTCGTAAAAAATGGTGCGTCTTATAAGTGAATAAATACGGTAGTTAATCGGGGCTATAACCGCATCCATGTACAGCAACAATTTGAGAAGGTTAAGTCAATTCCCAGGGATAATTTACTTCATCACCAAAAGAAAGATTCCAAAACTGTTTTCCCCCTTGTGGTAGATTTTAACCCAAGGTTACCTAGCATTGGCAAAATTTTAAATTCTTACAAACACCTTATTTATGATTCACCTAACTTGGCAAATATTTTCCCCAAGGGTTCCATCATTCTCTCTTTTAGAAGGGCAAAAAACATCAAAGAAATTCTTGCTAAGCCCAAGAATACCAATTGTTCAGCTAGTCCTTCCAAACAAGGTTGTTTTAAGTGCAATGGGAAATGCAATTTTTGTAAGAACTATCTCGTAAAATCAAATTTTTCACCAGCTGTAGTACTAGTAGATGTTATCGTATCAGACAGCACAATACTTGTAAATCCAGGAATGTAATCTACTTGGTTACTTGTAATAAGTGTAACCTACAATATGTAGGATCCACTAGTAATGAATTCAAAGTTAGGTTCTGGAATCATAAATCCGCCATGCTCACAGGCAAGAACACCTGTGAAGTCACTATTCATTTAATCGAGAACAACATGTGCTTTCTAATTTTAATTTTACCATTATAGAAGAAATTTGTAATGCCAGCGACAACAATTTAGAGCAATGCCTTACTACGAGAGAAGCGCACTGGACGGCGCAACTCTGCACTCTACAGCCCCATGGGCTTAATAATAGATGTGAATTTAATTCTAGAAATAGAATAAGATACTATAAGCCATAAAATTGTCACTATTCCCCACACTAGCCCATTAGAGTATATATTCACAATTCACTCTTTATTCACTCTACATTGTTATTTTCATGAGCCACTAACTAGCTACTGTTTTTATTACCAATTTTGCACAATAGTTATGTGATTTTCTAATGTACTACATAATTCTTATCTCAATTTATTGTTATCCTTTTCTTTTCATTGTATTTCCTTTTCATTTCATTGTATTTTTATTTGTATTTAAACTTTGTTGAATTTTTTACTTTTTACTCCTAGTATACAATAGCTGATGTACTGACGAAGCCCAAACAGGCGAAACATTTACGAATTTAACTGAAGACCTCTGAGAAGTTTGCTAATGTCTCCTGTTTATACAACCTTTATAATATATTTTATTTATATTTTTTTTAGCCAAGCTTTGAATCACAAGGGCAATTGTGTGTCTTGTAAATGGCCAATTTTGGGAGGGAAAATCAAAATGACAAAGTTTTAACTTTAAATTTCTTTTTGGGGGGTGGCACACCCTAAGATAAAAAAATCATAGCCTAATCTACGAACAGCCATGTGACCCTCAATTTACCTTCAAAATTAACTATCATCATCTCTCCCAGATACTGGAAAATGTACTTAAATATCTCTCAACTATGTACATAACTGTATCATTAGATGGGTAATATTCTCGCTGATTTTCAGTAGCTCGGAGCAAGTCGGCCATAAATGCTATACATGCTGCTTCACAAAGTCAGTGACAATGAAATCTCAGCTGGGAATTACTATCAATAATGTAAATTTTCTAGTCATAATACACCAATTGACCACTTGCAGCTGAAGAACATTAACTTAAACTTATGTGTCAAACTAAGTGTGGATAAAATGACATTTAGGCGAGCACAGTTGACGTCAAGATAACATACTCTGAAGGTTACATTCCTTCAAAATGAAAGCTTCTGTGAATATTAGCTTACCCTCCATGGCCCCTTGATCTTGTTCTTGCTCTGAAAGTTCTGCTTTGACATCACCATTAGTGGATGGGGCAGCTATCATAGATCAAACATCAAATATGTAATATGCGATAAAATGCCTTTTGCCAAACACCCATGAATTAACTCTTTAATTAAGTCCCAACTTGAAAAAGGCCTTTATATATTTCTTGTGCTATTATGGAATAAATTGGTTCTTTCTCTTAGGATGCTTTCCTTTGGGAGGAACCAGATCAGGATCAGTGATCCAAGATCACACGGATCATGGTGCATCAAAGGAACCGATGAATCCACTCTGGACAAGGATCCTTCGGTTCTTTTGAAGTTCCATGATCCGAGTGATCTTGGATCACTGATCCTGATCTGGATCATCCCAAAGGAATACACCCTTAAACCATGCATTTCATCATGTGGTACTATTACATAAGTGGGGCTAAATGGTTGTGTCACTTGTTTGTTCATACTATACAACCCAGGCAACTTTTATGCCAACACAAAAACCACATTGGAAAGGGCTTTAACCCTTTCACTCCCAGAGTCAGTTATGGAGACATTAAGATGATTCTAACTTGGAGTCTGTGGATGAAATCCTATGGTGTGACCATTCAAAGGAAACCTCTTCAGCAGTACTTTCAGATGGTACTATTTATATTTTAGTATTTTAGCAAATCAAATTTGGGTTTTGTCTTGAATTTTGATTTTAGGCATAGGAAATGCTGGTTTCAATAGAAATTTTGCCTTAAAGCTTTCCCACTTAAGTATTAAAAGTGTAAGACTTTGAATCATAAGGGTCCTAGCCACTGTGTTATAGTGAAATGTACAAAAATGTGACTGTTCTTTAATTAAATTGTATGCTTTTATGCAAGTGACTATCCAACCAGAATTCAGGGATAACCTCCAAGAAGCCAACTGAAGGTCATAAACGAGCTTTAGTTGGTTTCTCGGAGGCTACCTGCAATTGTATGTGAACTGATATATTACAAGTGGTCCTACTTTTGCACATCGCACTATAAAGTATACTGTGAATACTGTAAAAACTCTATTAATCTCCCAAGGAGAGCTTATTTTTATTTCAGCCCTCAAGAAGGAGGGCATATTAGAGATTAGTATAAATCTACTAGGGTTCTATCACTAATGCTGTTCTCTGATTGGCTACCCTACTCACTATCTATTCTGTTGTAGATAGTGAGTAGAGTGTTTTCCCCGTACGGTGTGACCTATTTATATCATTTTTCAATAAAACCATGTAGTGTCTGCTGTTAAATTTTGAACGTCTAGTAGACTTATACTAAAACAATTAGATTATTCACTCTCGATTTCTATGCGTGAGAGTTGATTCGGCCTTCGGCCTCATCAACTATCACGCAATAGAAATCTCGAGCTCATAATCTAATTGTAATGGGTTGTGTATCACACATGACGTCACTCAGTAATCCTGCAATGCTTCTGTACATCAAGGAGTATGCAGCTACTGACTGTGTTCTCCCCCCCTCCCCCCCACCCCCCCCCCCAGCATTTCAGCTGAGTATTGAAATATATGTTATTATTCCACTTCAGAGGAAATGGGGAGGGAAGGGGGCCAGGGGGGGGGGGGGGGGCATTGCAAAATCAGACACTTAAACCAGGACCTTATTAGGGAGGAGGTATCAACTGAACAACTTGGTCCTCACCATCCCTGGTGGGACATGAGACTGCCACAATCTTTTTGAGATGGGGAACAGGGGGAACTTGATAGACATTGGTAAGATGAACGTTTATTCGTTTGTCTCACGATGGAATCGCTTTGAATTGTTGATCAAAGCGATTCCATCGTGAGACAAACGAATAAACGTTCCTCTTACCTATCTTACACCACGATGAACAATAAACACATCTTTAATGACACTGATAGACATTTTTACTGTAGGTAGCTGTACTGGCACACTAATTAGTTTCCTACATATCTGCTCCGGCAGGGAACCTACTAAACAATCTAGACAATCTTCATAGCTAATCAGTTTGTGACATAGTTTGCTATGCTGATACAAGCACAGCTGTCCGAAACAAGGACAACATAAGTTACCATTCAACATACCCATACATAAACGGAAGAGAGAAATTGGATTAATTATGTACACTGTAAACCTTTGAGTGTTTACTGAAGGGAATTGAAAGGTGCTAACGATATGTAAACGTGCCCTGGCGTAAGCTTATAACTTAACTTCTTACACGTTCCATTCTATCAGGGTCTGGAAGGGGGGTCCTGATCCCGCATTCCTGCTCCTTTTTGAGGAGAATCCCGCATCCCGCCCTTTTTTCATCGCTATCCCGAATACCGTTTTTCTCTCCCAAACATACGTTAAAAAAGACTAATTTCTGCAAAAGCTAATAAATCTAAGATGTAGATTGGCCCTTTTGATTGATATTTTGCGCTCGCCTGGTTGATTTGCATTTGCCGCTAGAACGTTTACTTGGGCCGTGACGATTTCCCGAATTCCCGAGAGACAAGCCAAAAACTCCGGCATCCCGTGCGCAAATTTTGGCGAATCCCGCTTCCCTGGTAGCAGTCAAATCCCAAATCCCGTCAAGATATTCTGCGTTTTCCCGAATCCCGCACCGTATTTTGGTCAAATCCCGGATCCCGAGAATACCCTTCCAGTCCCTGTTCTATGATCATGATCATGAAAATGTAAGGCATCAGCTGGATGAAACTTAAAATCTATCAATAATAGTACTCTAAAATCATATGACATACAACAACATGGAAACTACTATTCAAATAGCTACGAAGATCACTATCAAGCAAGGAGGGAAAGCCTTACCATCGGCTGCTGGAGCTTTCAAAAACGAAGGAACAAAAGCTGGGGCATTCACGTTTGGAACGAAAGGTTTTGCGTGAACATTTAGTGAATGAAGTCTCTCGCTTAGATCTCTCGCCTCTTCGCTCGTGTCTCCGGGGCCAGGATCATCTAAAGAGTCCCAAGAATCTGGCGCACTGGCGTCTGAATTGGCAAGATCCATTTCTCTTTTCGTGGTTTCGTACAAAGCTTTTGATATTTAGGACACAAAATAGTATTTTTTCACTGACCCACGAGAAATGGTGCAATTTCCACGCCGGTTTGTACTCATTGAGCATGCTCTGTAGAAAGCCGCTGACAAAACGGCGGCTCGTCACTGGCTGTTCTCGCGCGTGACTCGCGTTTCACCTCGCGCCTGGCTATGGTTCACGTGGAAAGGGAGACAGTGCACGTGGGGAGAGAGACAACTTTGATACTTGGTGCCGGTCCGGGATTCTGGTACGAAACTGTGGGTAGTTCACATTTTAAAAAGCAAGAAATTGGAGCAAGTGTAATCTCGTACCCAGATCTCCTTTTACGTACTGAAACGTAAGATCTTGATCTGTTAAAGCTCGAAAGTACGCCACTTTTCATTGGCTTCTAGGAGAAAAGTATGTCGCATTCTTACCTATTCTATGATTGGCTCATTTCTTCACCTCGCGAGTTCCCACGCGTGAGCCTCGCGCCAGCCTCGCGCAAGGTAGCCGCTGTCTTGAGTTTCCGCGCTAAAGATGAAAAATGGTGGCATCATGTCGTGCGATGATGCAAAAAATAAAATGCAGTTGTGTGAAAACTTTTAAGCTAAAGAGTATTATTTCAAAAATATGTGAAATTTGTGTGGAAGAAGACGACGAACTGCCAATTTTTAGTTGCAGAAACTCTTACAATGGTGTCTGCCACACTAAGGATAAGTTTATTTTTCAACCATCCGAGTGATAAACAACAGCCTAACCTGGCAGGCACATTCAAGAATGCTTTCTCAGTGGACGAGAACCAGGTCGACAACGTTTCGGATGTTGAAGAAAATAAGGGGTGAATAATCTTTGTGTAATCGTTCTCAGCTTTTGCTTATCAGGACTGTTTTACGAGAGAATTTAGGCTACGTCACGTATTATTGTCATTAACTGTTGTTCACACCTTACGTTTACCTAATTTTGTATTAGCTGAGATCCAAGTTGTTCTTAATTTGACTGCGATGAAAATAACACAGAAAAAAGCAATAAACCTATAAATGGTCTTATTGCAGAGTGGCGCTTCTCGTATCATATTAAAGATCCTAACTCCGGTATTTCACTCCTTGTCAAAAGGAAGCAGCCTTCGAACCGAAGGAAATTTGATTTAATTAAAATGAAAGTATCATGCTATTATATTAACAACACACACTGGCAACCAGTAAAAAGTTGTTTTACCTACTGTCTACCAAAATAACAACAGAGTAAAAGAAAAAACATACCGTGAGATATCATTAAAAAAAACTCTAAACAAGTTTAATGCAACTCAAAATTAAAACAAATTAAACTATCAGTATTAAAAGCCATGATTTAAATTGAAAAGTTGTAATAACTACAGCCAAAACATTATGACACAATCGATAAGCTTAACATCAAAAAGGTTGTGTTAGCTCAATCCAGCGCTATTGATCTTCAAGGCTTTTTCTTTCTCAACCTATGTTTCTGAATCAATTTTTATGACATGCAATGAGCAGTGCATTTGGTCTAAAATCTTTCAAAGCTTAATCAGTTCTTGTCTTGTTCTTGTCCCCTCCAATTCAGGTTTCCGATATGTACGTTCCAGTACTTCGATACGGCTTAGACTGATTTTGTTCATTTTCGAGTTCAAACAGATGGCGACGCTCATTCAGCTCCATGTCGTGATTTTGTTTTTTAAAGGAGGCATCGAGCGTTATCCATTGAGTGTAAAACGACTTATTTCTTTTGTTCGTTTTCTCTGTTACAAATTTCTGAGCTGACTTGAGATGAACATAAGTTACGCAGTAGAGCATAATAAATCCTGTCTCCAAAACTCGCACAAGTAGCCCCGCGGTGCGTTTGGTCACACGTTTTAGGTGGAAAAACGACACCGCGAACAACACCAAGCCAAAAACTCGCCTAAAACGGCCACGAATTCCGCCCAAATTACAAACAAGACACAAAGACAACCCCATGTTAAGGTAAGTGAAGTTTATTTCCACATTCATAACTTTATTTTAGTATTTTGAGAACCAAAGTGTATTTCCCATACAAAGTCTTATAGCGAAGGTCATATTTCGCAACTCGATCGTATTCTCATTTTGAGCTTGGGTCGCCTGTGGTCCGGTGCGAAATCAACACATTTGCTGAAGAATCGACAGTGGAAGATTTACAATCCCCAAAACTCCTGAAGATCTTAGAATTTGCGATCACTGCAGTCTTGGAAATGAAATGCACGTATTATTTCACTGCAACTTATATGATGATTTGAGAAAGATTCTTTTTATTAAAATAAATGAACGAAATAAGTTATTCACAAATTACAATAACCATGATAAAGTATGTTTTCTTTTTCACAATACTGATTCATATATCAGCATGCTAACTGCTACTTTCATTTTTCAAGCATTTGAAAGAAGAAAGAAACATAATAATATTTAATTATGCTTTTCAATTGTATTTGTATTTCCTTTTTCACTATTCTTAACTCTCAAAGTTGTTTATTGTACTTCAACTGATCGGTAACACCATGATAGACATGGTAATACTGAATAAACTTGTTGTTGTTGTTGTTGTTGTTGTTGATTTGAGCTCCTATAGGTGAACGTCGTGATCTTTCAGGTATATTAAATCCAGTCCTCGATTAGAGCTACTTTAAAGGACGCTTTGAGCCGTATATTGTATTCCAGAACGCGTAACTATTGAATCATTTTCCGAAAATCGGACTCTTTTCTTCTTTTCAGCCTAGTAGCCTGGTTCGATCTGTTTCAGTCATGATGGAACGCTTTGCCGAAATGCTTTGGCGCCTTTCTTTCAGTCACGTGTACGGAAAATCCCTGATCAACAGCTTGAAGAAGTCCTTCTGTCTGACCACACTTTTTCATTTTGTCTACCTGATCCAACATCAACGCGCAGTTAGCGGAAACACGACAATGATAATCGAGTGGATCCCATCTTTCCGTAGAAAGTCAAACATACTCGCAGCTCATACTCGGTAAAAGTTGATAGATCAGGGAATTTCCGTACCCTGTGGGTAGAACTGCCAAAACATCTTTCCTGTGTTGCACTATAGCTCTAACAGCCTCCAGTTGCTTTATCTTCAATTGAAATTCCGGCGTCCCACGTTGGCCTTCAGCATACCTAAAAGCACTGTGAAATTTAAGTCGAGGTCCGAAATTGACATTTCGACCGCCATTTGAATTTGTGTTTCGCGTGAAAGCCGCGCGAATGGGTCGCGCGAATGGGTCCGCGAATCGCAGTAACTTCTGTACATGCGCAGTAGCAGCAAGGCCTGGATTCCAACAGGTTTCCGGGCCTTGCTGCTACTGCGCATGGGCATGGAATCGCACTTTACCACTTTACCAGATCTTCCTTTCGTATGACCGGGGGAAGATCTGGGTACGAGATTAGTGCAAGTGAGCACGTGCACTGACAGGAATTGTGTGCAGACACCGGGCTCGTGCTCGAGCCTTGGGCTCCTCACCCCCCACCCTCATACCACCAGAAATCCACCTACACACTGGTGCCTACGCGCGGTGCCAGGTAGGCACCAGTGTGAACGCCAGCTGCGGAAATAAAGCGACACGACACGATGCAGTAACCAGCCTCGCTGAACCACTGATCTTTAAATCTTCCGACCAAACGTCCGACGCGCTAACCACTACGCCACCGCGCCTCCTCTTATCGAGAGATAAATAGTGAGCCGTATTCAGGTTTTTCTCTATCTCCAGACTTGTTAGTTTCTTGCTGATGTAACGAACAATTCCGCCTTTCTTGTCTTATCTGGAAATTGTAGTTTATATTATTTATTCAAGAAATCGCTCGGCTTTTAGAGACGAAAAAGTAGAAGTGATCTAATTCAAATTTTGATGGCATTCTTGGTCAACCCAGAAGAGGCTAGTGGTCGAGATATCGACGTCTGGGATGAAGATATCACCGCGCATTGAGGCTTGGAAACTGAATATTTCCCCCTCTTCGGTGGTATTGTACTGACGCAATCTCGATTTACAATTATCTGGATTCAGCCGAAATGAACCCCCACAAGTTCCAAGACCCTAGTGAACCGAAGTCTTGACTGACCAAAAAGCTATATATATACAGTACCATTCCCAAGGAGAGGTACTGATGCGATTTATGACTAAAATAATAGTAACAATGTTAAAAACAGTCACAAAATCTCAAAATAATTTATACTTTATTAGTGAGAATTAAATTATAACTCATACTTAGTATGAAATAATTATTTCATTGAATCAAAATCTTTTTTCCCTGAAGTTAACCCACTTATTTAATTTTCAAAACGCCGCCCTCTTTTTCTCGTTTTTCATCAGCTAAGGAGTCACGCAGAAACTTGATACGAGTTATGGACAAGGCTTTTTTACATTACCCCCATTTGATGCAGTCTATATAACTAGAGATATTGTTCTGATTAACTGGAACCACCAGTAAGGCGAGATCCTCACTGTTTCGCCGAACCAGCGAGACAGTTGGTACCGAATTGCGAAAAGCTGACTTTCCCCTCGAGATTTCTCGATGGCTCGTCCTCGAGACGCGCGTTTTCGCAAACAAGTGATCTTCCTCGCAGGGTCACGCTCTTCATGATTTGATGGGGGTGGGGAAGGCGGGGGGAGGGGAGGGGCGGGGATGCGTAAGTCAACGTGAACTGAAATATCCTCACAGTGTGATCGACATTAATCTCCCGCTCTATCTTAAAACCGCATCTACGAGCAGGGACTTTGAGCGTATTAAAAACCGCACAACAACCAATAAACTGTCGATAGAACCACAAAAAGGCACTAAAACCGATATGATCAAAATAGACTCTTTTAATTGAAAAAAAAAACAGCAAAACCTCACACCGAAGGAACATCCAAACCCCCCAAACCCCTAATTGATCGTTCGAAAAATGAAAGAACACCTTAAAACGCAAAGGATACTAAAACCAAATGACTGCATAATATGAGAAAACGAACTAAACTTCTCCAACAAAGAATGACCAAAATCGAAAACCTTGAAAAAGCCAAAGTCCCCATCATAGCATATTGGTTTGAATTCCGACAAAGACAAATTTATCTGCATCACAACTCCAACGATCATTATCCCTGTTATTACAATGTACAGCTATCATACAGAGAGTACAGCTGGATATCTCAGACTCCCCTTATCTGAAAGAAGCGGTTATTTCCTTGAGTTTTCGAGATAGTCTACCGTACTTTCGTCTGTTAACTTCTTTCTATTAAAACTTTTCCCGATGCTGTAATTAAGATGTCCACAAAAACTTTTTAAGGTGCATCAAAGATTAAGAAGTTTGCTTTTCACGAATGCTGTCAAGACCACCGCTTCACTCAGCGTCAGTAAAATCTTCCGCGGCAACTTGCAATATTTCGAGATTATTCTCCACTCTCCTCGGATTCAGCATCTTCGTCGTATTCCCTCAGTTCCTCCTGACTGTGATCCGCTGGCCCTTGTAGTCGGCTCAAGTGCTCATTTTCTACGCGCAGAAAATTCCATATGAATCGTCTAAGATAAACACAGGAAAAGAGGAAACATATGAATACAGGCAAATAGGATAATTTAAAATCTAACTTAAAATTTGCAACTGATACTGTTTATCAGAAGTCCATAAGCATGGGCTCCGGTGTTTATCTCCTTCTCAGACAGGTTCGACTTTCACCTTGAGGGACTGATTTGACTCGACGGAAGGGGGCATGGGGTCTGGTCCAATGATTCAAAAACGGGCGCTTAGTAGAGGTAATAAGACTACATGCTGTCCGGTTTGGAAAAGAAAGACTGCCAAATTGGACAAGACCGTGGGCTAAGTAAAATTTGACAATCAGGTTAATTTCCATTTAGACGAGCATTAAATCCTATTAACTGTTTTATATTGTATTGTACCCGGGAGCTTTTGCTTTCTTCTATGGGAAATAAAAACCTGTCGAGTAAACCACGGGGCCACTGCACGCTAACGGAAGCTGCTTACCTGAAGACCTCTAGCACAGCCAGTAACGCTGTTAAAACTTCTGAATGGAAAAGCCCGGCTTCACCCACTGACACGGTTAGAATCCACGATAAACGAAGGAACAGGTCACTAACCAGGGCAAAGTAATAAAAACCCTGTGGAAAAGAACAAATGGCGAAACTTACTTAATCTCAATTCCAAGAACGTCCGAGCTCAAAAAAAGCGCGCCTGAAAAAATATGTATACCGTATTTACTCGAAAGAGAGCCGCGGCGCTTATTTAATTTTTCGACTTGTCGGTGCGGCGCTTATTTGAGGGCGGCGCTTATTCAAAACTGCCTACAATCATTCTTTATTTCTGTTTTGTTCATAGCAATAGCATAATAAGGACGAAATAAAAGCCAGCTTTAAAGGTTTATATCCCTTTCCACATCCAAATAAATAACAATAACAGCAATAACAATATCAGCCGTAGTAGCATTTCAGCATTAGCCGTATCAAAAATCAATAAGCGCCGCATTAGTGCTGCAAGGATGCGGCGCTTGTTCGGGGACGGGGCTCATTAACATTTTGCTCCTAAATGCGGGCTCATTCGGGGACGGCGCTTATTCGAGGGCGGCGCTCTTTCGAGTAAATACGGTATATGGCAAAAGGAACAGAAAGAGCGGAAAGCTGCCTCGTCCCCAGGCGCCCTTCCTTATTATATGATGGTGCGCGTGGCGTTGTGGGATATGCAGCGTTTTGCGTCTTTTCCACGACGCCCCTCGTTCCCTGTTTGCCCGTGCTAAACCGGCGCCTGGGGACGAGGCAGAGCGGAAAGAACTGCTCGATCAATAACACTTGACGATTTATATTAACCCAAACTCAAAAACCTAAAATTACACCCAAATAGGTAAACAAGTTTTTTCCCATTGAATGTTCAAGATTATTAAAATTAACTCAGTCATTTCTCACCAAGTGTTTAAAGAGCAGCTTTGCTCTCAGATATCCATGATTGGGATCCATTAGTCCCCAGTCCATCTTCACGTCCCAAATGTACGTGTAACACGTGCTGACGAATGCCGAGAAGACCCAGGAAAAGAAGTAGAAATCCACTTTTTGTTTACCAGTGTTCTCTGTTGGAAAGAACATGGTTTGTAGTCAAAGCATAAAAAATAAACCTCGGACATAAAAGTAATCTCACACCCTCTCTTCCCCTTTATTGGGTTTTTGCCGTGCACACAATCATCTTAAACTGGACAAAAACTTACGTGAAGGGTGGGGTGGAGGAAGTGTTGGCATCCATCCCTTCTTTGTACATCCGAGGGATAAATTATGACTTTCCAAACCTCCCTTGCGGCACCCATGAAAAACACTTTGAACGTAACTGAAATAATGTTACACGTACCTTTGTTAGTTGTTGCCACTGTTGAAAAGAAAACAACAAAAAATGTCGTGGAGTATTTTCCAGCATTGGCAAGGTGTGGAAACTTCTGTTTGGTATCATCGTATCTGCGCAGACTCTGTGCAAAGCGCCACCACGCAGGTAGACAAGCGAGCAGCGGCCTCAGTCCGTAAAGCTTGCTACCACATTGATTGCGATCTAGAAAAAGTAAAAAACATAACGGAACACAGGAGTGTTTAAATTCGTATGTTTAGTGTAGCCTTGGTCTCAAGGGGATATGAACAGGAGAAAAAAGATCAGTGGGCTACTAAGGTAAACTTAGTTGAACGTTTTCACTTTTCAAAATAAAATATAATGAGAACGTCTGTGTGCACGTTATTGCAGTGGTAAACACGACAAACCCAACAAATGCGTGAACCACTGAGAAGTCGAAACAGGTGGTGCAAATCGTAGGAAAACGTAAAACCGGCGCCAAGCATGGGAGAAAAACCAACCGCAACAGCCTCGTCCCAGGCCTCTGTTCGCTATCGAGTAACTGAGGGAGGCTTGGAACTAGGCGCGATCGCGCGAAGTGTCCTGGGCGAATTTTCCCGCCGAGCTCGTCAGATGACGCTACATTTGATTACGCGCTAAGGACGACTGGAATCGAGGCTGGAACCACAAGTCGCTTCTAGGGAAACATGCAACAGGTGCTTAGTGCGGGAAAACGCACGTAGGCCCATTCACAATTAGGTTTGGCGTTTGGCTCTCGATTGGTGAAAAAAAAAACATGGCGCGTGAGATTTTAAGGCCGAATCAGATGGTCGAAGCCCGTTCTACGTGCTCGAAAGAAGTGATACCGACATGGTGGCAGAGAGATGTTATATCTTTTAAGCCATGTCTGGGTAAATGGCATGTGAAAAAGTGCGCCATTGCTTACCTTGAACCGAGTAGTAATCTAGCGCGTAAAAACACGATAAATACTCCATGTCCAGTATGGCGACAACAAGACTGTTTAACTGATCCGCGAGCCAGAAGTCGGCAAATGCTACATGGTGGAACGGCGCAGTCAACACTCTCCACTGCAAAACAAATTCAAAATTAGTAAAAAGAAACAAACGGATTTAAGCATTTGTGTAAAGAAGTATGAAAGTCATTTTGTGCCTGCGTCGGGCTTCAGAACCATTGGAGTCTGGCAGCGCCCCCCCCCCCCCAAAAAAAAAATTGGAATTCTTCTAGGACCAGACACTTTTACTCAACATTCTCTGTTTAGTAAACGGTTTCCAAAATATCAGGGATTTACTTTACTGTTGATTTTTTTACCACTAATAAAAGACATTTTCCCTTGTTTTAACCTACATTGAACCTAAACTCTGCATCCGGAAAAAAGTAAGCCATACTGTCGTTCGCACGACACACAAAGCAGGGAACCTCAATCAGTGCTGAAATGAATTTGCAGAGTTCCGAAGTTACATAAATTTTTGACACTTTCCTATCCTCTCATTATAAGAAGTTTCAATGCCGCTAAAACATTCAAAGAATCCCGTTCTCAGATTCGATGGACGAATAAAATCCGCCATAAAAACGAAAGATAAATGCGCTAGAAACGGTGAACACATTCCACTTACCAATGCCTTTAGAAGCCAAAATCTGCAGTGTCTAAAACACACGTTCAGCGTATTTAAAAGGAATAACAGAACGAAGATGGTCAATCCTATTGGATGCGCGTAGTGAGGGATTCCAAACTGATCCGAGAAAAGAAAAACGACCGCACTTGCACCCCACAAAACGGCAAAACATATCGCCAGCTGTTGAGAAGAAGAGAACATATGCCAGCAATTAGAAAGGATAGCCTTACAAACAAAAGAGGGTCGTTACTGTAAAGTTTTCGCAAGCCTTTTTCTGTCGCTACTTTCCGGGGTAATGCTAATTTCAAGTAGTGTACTGTGTACAAGCACCGCCATCTTATCCAACGTGTCGACAATTGCAACTGACTGAGTGAACAAGTTTCGGGCAAAAACGTGACTGAGGTGGATTTTTGGTTACATTACATGTTACTTAATAACGATGTAGGAAAGTCGTTTTTTAATCATTGGGTCGTTTTGTTGTTGTAATAAAAGAGCTCAGTTTTGCGAGCGAAAGATCCTCGTAGTTATGCATCGAGCAAATTAAGCACTTGGGAAAAAGGCCTGAAAAAAAATTTAGACTTGAATGGGTTTCCACCCATGTCAATAGAACTTCAAATAGAACTTGAAGGGTTATCACAACATTCTTTTAACTGAGCTATCCTGGTCAACTGCGAGATAGCGCGGATTGTGTCTGAGGATGGTGAATAAATGAAAGAAAAAAAAAGGAACATATACATAATTCTGATTATCCTACACAGGTGAACAGTACGTTAAGCTCATTATGATTGATTACTTAAACTTCGGATATCTTTGCTATTCCTCGGCACTTCGGCGAATAATTCTTTTAAGAATGAACACACCTAAACTGCAGACAAAAAATGCTTAGTGTCGAGTGTTTGCCTAGATCAGTTCTTCATATTCAACATAATTTCGTTAAAAATCTGATCTTCACTTTCGGGGAGTCCCTGCTTCAGGGGATCCTTTCTTTTTCAAGATCTGAATATTTCCCAGGCCATTAAGCCTGACCTACCTCCAGGGTTCGAAGGGGACAAAGAAGGTTCTTGAAGTCACATATATGGGCGTGGTTAATACCCACAGATTGCCATCCATATAAGTTGATTCCAAAAAGGAAGAATTCCAGGATGAAGAGAAACAATCCCCTGTACATACGGAATGCAGGCTCCCACTGAATGTCATTGTCCGCCTTGATTGCTGTATTGCGTAAATAAAACAGAAGAGTACATTCTTAAGTCAACCAAAAAAACTTGCTACATTTTTGATAAACTTTGACTGGCGCTTTTGATTTGCCTTTGAAGACAAAGACGAAGCCCATTGCCTTAGAGAGGCCCAGATTTGCGGGAGGCCAAACGTTTTTAAGGTAAATCTAAGGTCTCTTTCAAAAACACTTTTGATTTTGCCCCAAGCCCCGTAGAAAGAAATGGATGTCAATTGCGAAATCAAAAGTGTCCTTCTAGCTAATCAAAGATAGAACAAGTGATGAGCGATGGACCAAGCGTTTTACCGGGGCACTAAAAGTGACTCAGATTTGGACGGGAGGAAAGCTCAGTTCGTAAATGGTGCGAGTCGTTCCGTAGACTTGAGAAGTATTTATTGGGGACATTTGTTTCTTTTGTTTGCTTGTTGGTGTTGTTGTTGGTGGTGGTACTTAGCGATGAAGTGACCTGTCTAGCAAGCGCAACAGGACATGTAGGACGTGATTTTGGGAGCGCACGCGGAGCACCCTCGCGCATACTCATAGCTGACAGCCACGGCGACAAAAATCAGTTCTTACCTGCTATTACCAACACCGTAAACAAAACGAAGAACATTCCGCTCAGAAGACCAAGTCGAAATATCAGCCAAATTTTGTACTCCTGATAATATAAGGATAACAACATAATGTTGAGTTAAGTACAAGTGACTGAAGGAGTTTTATAACCTTTAATTAAATTATCGTAGAAATAAGACTAATCAATACCTGAGTATTTTCTTGGGTATCCTGCGAATCGGTTTCCGGATCAGTTTTCTGATGGTAAATCTGGTTTGTGATCTCACCACCGGCTTCACAACCCTGAATAAAAAGCGGCTAGTTAGAGATTCACCAAATCCACACGCAATATCAGCCGTCACATTCCATTTCATCGTTATTTGGCCACCCGAGTTTTTCATTTACCATTTGCGGTAATAATTCAGTTGACAGGGCAGTCAACAAGCACTGAAATGAAAATCTACATGCTTTACTGTATGAATACACTAACTTGTATTAGTATAGAGCGGTTTTCAATTGAGTGTCGAAAGTAATTCGCGTTTTGTTTTGGTTTTGCTTTAGTTCGCCCTGTGATTGGTTAAAAAATCTCGCGCCACTTTCTCCACCAATCAGGAGTAAAACTCAAACCAATTTCGACTTGCTCGCACGCTTTTTCCCGCGCTTGGCGCCGGTTACATGTATTTGCTTCGAGTTCTGATTGGTTCATTGGGTAATCTGTGTTTGTCGTGACTGGCTGGGGTAATTACTTTGGTTCTGGTTTTACGACACTCGTTTGAAAAGCGCTCTATACCAAACAAGTGGATAGCGTTTCTCGCGAGCTCTGATTGGTTACTCAAACTCGGGATCGTATCTGCTATTTACCTCCCTACATTTTGCTGGATTTTGCGCGCGAGGGTTTTCTCATTTGTCAGAAAAACGGAACTATTTGGTGCTGGCTATCTACTGGTTTAGCGTATACTAATTGAATAATTATACTAAATATACTAAGTGAATAATTGTTAAATATCTACCCACTAACTGCAAATTTACGGCCGATTTCATTGCTGATTTTGGTCGAATGTATGCAATCATAGTTGAGGAATCATGTCACTGGGAAACATTTTGACTATTATTATTATTATTATTATTATTATTATTATTATTATTATTATTATTATTAGCTTCATTGAGATAGCGTGGGGCTCAAGATAGCGGGGGTCCTTCAGCAAGTAACAGAAAAAACGTACCCGAAAGGGTAAGTTCGCCAGAGGACAAGAATACAAATTTATAAATAACGATGGCAAAAATTTCCGTAACTTTAGGAGAATGTTTGGAAAATGGTCAGTTTGCCAGGGAGAGAGGCTCTACAAATAAACGGAAATAAAGAAGAAAAGAAATAAAAGGGAGAGGGAAAACAGAAAAAAAAAAAAGAATAAGAAGAGAGGCAAAACAGACAAAAGTGAAGAAAGATAAAAAGAAAAGAAAAGGAGAAAGGAAAAAATAAAACGGAGACCAAAAAAAAAAAAGAGAAGAAGAAAAAAGGAAAAAAAAAAAGGAAACAGTGGAGGTGCGGGGTTTCGAACCCAGGACCTTCCGCATGCAAAGCGGACGCTCTACCACTGAGCTACACCCCCAACTCTCGCATACTCGCAAAAATTTAAATAGGCATATTAAAACCTCTTACGCTCATAGCATGAGCTCGATCTTTCAGATTGTGAAATTTGTTATCCACAACATTACTATCAGTGTTTACATTAACGATATCTGTGTTTTGAAACTTGTCTTGAAATCACCTTGTGTTACCTTAGAACTTGAGGTAGCTTGTTGCACTTATTGTCATCTCCGCTCGTAACAAATTTTCAGGTTGCTGGCTGAGTAGAAGTGGCGTTTACTTTGTGCAACGTGAAAATTGTTTCCGCTCAGAGAGGTGGTAACTCGAGCAATGCATCATTTGTTGCCGGCAAGTTGAATAATGTTGTCCAATTTTTGGGGGGTCTCTTTTGCGCACTGGTAGAAGACGATCATATGTAATCTTAACGGATCGACAGTTCATTCTCGCCCTCCGCGTATCTAAAAGCCAGTATCTAAAAAAGCTTTCTACCATTTAGAAATCCAAAACGGATCACACTAGATCGCAATGACAGGATATGGGATCGAGGGTCTAGGAAATATTAAATTGCATGCGTAGGTGGCGCAAGCAGAGAGAGTTTATATAATTCCTCCCTGAAAACCAGAACTCCGGACAGCTGTTAAAAGTAGCATGATATTGGACTTTATTTCAGGCAAGATTCCATCGAACACCAAAATTTTCCATGTGCACGCTCGAAAAATTTTTCTCCTCAAGCTTCATGTCTCAAGTTTTATAAACTTCCTGTGTTCCAACGCTGACTGCACGCTGTTCTTTCAAATAAAGTTGCTTGGGTTAAACAAGAACAAGACTTTCTTGAATGTATTTTAGGGCCAGATTTTAGGCCCTCGTCCAAATTGAGCTTATGCAACCTCTTCAGAACGAACGAGTTTTCAAAACGTCCGCACACGAGAGCGAGAGTACAACTTTCTATTTTCGTTCATCAAAAATGTGCAACGATTTTCGCACTTTTATCAGCTGTATTGTTTGTCGGACAATATAAGGTGCTGTAAAAAGAAATTAGTCGTGGCCAAAATAGTTAAAATGCGCATATATTAATCCCTTTTAAATCAAAACAAAGAGATCGCAAGTCGAATTCGAGTGCTTGTAAGTGACAACCGAAATGTGAGAAGCTTAACATATTGATCGCACCCCACGTACACTTGCATTGGGGCCAACAGGGCGGCTGAATGCCAAAATTTAAAGCGCTTCTTCAAAAAATCTTCTACACGCACTAAACCAAGAAACTGTACATAAGCAATCTCTCATCTCTTTCATATTCAAATTTATGAACGAGTATTTTTAAATAGCTGATTGTTTGGGTGCGTTGCTCGTTAAAAGACATCAGCTGCTATTAGATTTAGCTAAAAATAATGTAAAATATTTCACCTGATGGGTCTGAACTCTGGTGTAGATCTGATTCGGACATCTTCTCCGCTTTTTGTCGTCAGAATCGTTGTCCAAACTCTGCACAACCATCATAAGAGCCTTGAAATGCATCGCGGTATGATTCGATGGGCGGCAGTACAATCAATAAATAGCAACCAGCAAATTCAAATGGCACAGGTAGTGTAATGCAGTCGAGATCTAAAATAGCTGTACAGTGTGCGATTTATAGTTATCATTGATTCTGCAGTAGGATAAAAGAATCAGAGACAGACAAAGATAGAGAGAGAGGAGAAGATCAAGGAGAAACGAAGACGCGATCAAGAGAAGAAACAAAACACTCCTAGGTCAAGCCAAGGCGACGTAACAAGGAATGTTTACATAATGGTTTTCACTTACATCAGTCACATGAACAAAAGAACCAATCAGAAAGGCCAAAATAGTAGCTTTTCAATCGCGCTTTGTTTAAGAATGTTTCCGGACATCAAAGCAAGACACAGCGACCGGAAAAACCCAGGTCAATGTTCCGGATCCCAGGGAGAAATAAATACTGCTCAGATCAAAGATCTTTTCCTTCTTTCAGGTCAAAGCGCCGAAAATCTATTACCCACCTTCAGACGAGAAGGCAAAACCACGCATTTTCGGCAATCAAGCGCTAAATATTCCGTCGATTTTTCAAGACCTTGGATTAGGAAAATATGGGGAGTGGGGGTGATAAAAAAGCAACTGGTGGAGTGGGAGTCACGTCGGTGGAGCCTTCTTTCCCGGGAGGGGTCTCCCCCCATGAAAGTGACGGGGATGCTTGTCGTCTCGCAAAGGGATGTAAATTGCAGATTATGGTCTCACTTAGGGTGTTCAGGATGGAAAGCCAATATTTTTACCCATACAGGTATCCCTTAGGCTAGACTATGAACGAAAAACTAAAGATTTATGACAATGCATTTAAAAACCAATTATAGATAGTCTAAGAGCTAGAATCACAAAAAAATTGTCACGTAACACACCCACTACATAAAAGGTCCGAACTGAAATTATGATAGGACATGATCTGAACATCATTTCTAGGTATGATGTACTGTGGATTTGTTGGGTCAGGGGGGTGTAGTAATAAAAAGTACTTGGGGTACTAAAGTCCCACATGTTAGCTTGTCTTCATTGGCTAAATGTGGGTGGTAATATGCAGTTTTGTTTTTCCTTGTTTTCTCAGAGCAAACTTGCTAATCTCGGCTTAAGACAAGACAAGGCTAACCCAGGGAGCATCTTCGGCTATCTTGCAACTTCTCTAGCTGTTGCCAACAGAATGTATTAACCAAGGGGGGTGGGGTGGGGCATTGTGATAACTTAATCGATAGATTTTTAGCAGATGAAATTAATAATTTACTGTATAGTAATAGATAAAACTGTCACCAAATCAATAATCACACTGAACTGAACTTTAAGTGTTAGTCGAGAGTTCAGGTTACGTCATATGACGTCACAACATGCCATTTTTGTTTTAACGGCGGCCATCTTGGATTTTGGTTGAACTGAAAAATCAGCTAAACTTTTTCGAAAATGGATTAGACTTGAAAAATAAGGTAAACAGTATCTGGTAATAGTTCTAAACCAAATTGATAATAAGACAAAAGGATTGTAATTGCTAGTTGTGAGTTAACTTTGCATCATGTGACGTCACAGGTATGTCATTTAAGAATATATGGCGCGGCCATCTTGGATGGCAGTGCTGCTGGCAGATCAGCTAAAATGATTCAAATCTAAGTTTGAATGTGGAAAAGATACATTCATAGAACAACGTTGGTTTGAAAGTATAAATGTCAGAGACGCTAATTTCGAACAGAGTTTATTGCTCAATCTGACCTAGGTTTTCAACGATGTACATGTTGTCTTTGCAACTAAAAGACTGACATTGAATGAAATACAGCATTTTCTCCTTTTTCTTATTACAGACTTGCAGTTTTCTTTATAAAAGAGACATAGTAACTAATTAAGATTGTTACAGGCCGTGTTTGACATATCCTCATCTGTATTTGCTCAGTCATCATCTTCTTCACTTGAGTAATCATCAATGAAAACTCTAAAAGGATTCTCACACTCATCGCCACTCATACAGAGGCATGCTTCAGTGCAGGTCATTTCGTTTGCTTTACAAGGACAAACATCACTTCTTTTGCATCCAGACTTCTTGCATTTGCAAACGGTAAGCTCTAACAATCCCTTTGGAGCAGGATCTTTTGACATCAACAGGACTTCTAAATGCCCATCTTGAAACTCCCATCCGTTGCCAGACGGTGTTGGTAAAGCTTGCATTGCCTCCAAAGACCGCTTCCATACCAGTGCTTGATAATTACTTCTTTCAATGTGGTGGTGAAGAGTGTCCGTTGTTGGTGGTAAGGACTCGCTTTTCTGTTTCTTTTGACAAAACATCCAGTATCTCAACTGATCTGCAGAGCTTTCAGACATCTTTGTACTGGTGTAAAGAGAGCAAATGAAGGTCTCACACGCCCTTGAGGTTTCAGATGGTAATGGCAAATCATCCCCCAATTTGGCAATCCCTGGATGGAGAGCAATGTTCCTTTTCAGGTTGACCCAGGCCTTTTTCTTTCCAATCCCGAAAAGACCACTTGTGGAATCACATCCTGTGAGGGCATGAAAACAGGGAAGGGCGACACAGATATCAGGACCAAGACTTTCAACCAGGCTATGAATGGGAATGAAGCGTAACTTATCCTTAACACCAGTTCGAAACCATAGTTGTTCACAGGCCAGAGAATTGAAGAAATGTGTGGAGAGAACAGCAACATCAGTGTCAGGTGATTGAATTACTACCCGATCATGATCCTGTGATGCGTTATGCGCGTGGAGAATCATTCTCGTGTCAGCTTCTTCTTGATCTGATTGCAAGGGTAGAAAGGGACTTATGGAGCCTTTGATTACAAAAACAGCTTTGTTGCACTCTTTGAAACCACCTCCGAGGACAAGCTGTTGTCCAGCGCTCAGTTGTTCTTCAGCTATTTGGCACCATCTGTTTGATAGGAATGCTGTGAGATTTGCTTTATTTTGTGGATTGCTGATGTATTTGTTCCATTGTTTTGGTACTTGAGTGCTTGGCCCGATGATTCTTATCTCCAGGGCTGAAGAAGACCCACGGCGTTCCCGCTCATTGCCTTTGATGGAGAAAGGTTTGTCATATCGATCAAAGACAACGTCCACCCTTGTGCATCCTGCCTGTTGAAATGGGGACTTGATAAGCTGATAATATTTCTCTGCAAGTTCTCCAAAACTTTGTACACCACCAGCTTTGACCATTTGAACGATGGCCATTCCGTCTAATATGAAGGCTGTACTTACGTTCTCTTGTACTGGAAGTCTCGGTAACACGTCCACGTGCTTTTCCAATTCTGCCAAGAGAGCGCTCTTTGTTGCTTTTCTTAACGAACCATCCACATGAGCAAGAGCGTAAGGTACTGTTGCCAGCTCATAACTCAGCACCTCTCGTAACTGCACACTTCGTGAATTTGCAGCAACTAAAAGCCTGCCAAAAAGATCTCGATCCGCATTGACAGTCACAATCTTCTCATCTGTAGTTTTGATTTGCTTCTTTTTTGATACAGAAGCAAATGTTTCAATCTTGAGATGTGGCAAGGGATCCCAGAACTTTACCTCATTGGTGTTCAATCTTTTTTCAACAAAATCTTTCATCTGCGTTCTTCCTAATTCCACTGACGTTATCAACCGGGAAGCTTTTTCATCCGGCATGACCACACCTGTTGCTATGTTCAAGAGTGGACAGCAATCCTCGTCATCTACATTCTCTAAGGAGAAGGGATCTGTCATGACATCAAGCACGGTGCTGACAACCTTTTGCACATCAGATTCATCTTTCTTTAGCCTTTGAGATCCAGCCTCTTTGTGAGAGCCAACTCTATGACCATCATCCATTCCACACAACTCTTTGGTTGCAGTAGTAACTGCGGCCCTTTCGTGACTAGTAAGAAACCATCGAGCCAGAGCACCAGGGTTCTGTGTAATACCAATAATGCCACCACTGCTTTTGCTGTCAAGGTTAATGCTTTGCTCCAGTGCCATATCTGTCCACACCTGACTGAATGTGTGAGCACTTCTGTTGACTGCATGGCTACCTTGGCAGAACTCTTTGTTAACCTCAGGTGCGGTGACAGCTAGTTGGTCCATGTCTGCAAGGTAAACAGGGAGCCACCTGGAATAATTCACACGATCCATGGAGAAGAAGTGAGGAGTCATTTCCATAGTTGCTGCGAGATGCAATGGCCAGCTTCCTTCTCGTTCTGCTCTGATAAAAGTAAGAAGCAGTTCAACCATTTCAATGTAAGAATCCCAGAATGCAAACAGCTTTGACTTTTGTCTTCCCTCTTTTCTGAACGTGTCAAAAAGCTTGAGCAGTTCGCCCATTTCTGCACAGAGCAGGTGAAATTGGCCTTGCAGAGCTTCCTTTGACTTGTCAATAACAGCTTCCTGGCAAGAATGGAAATAATTCATGAGACGATCTTCATCAACACCTGTAAGTGACTCTTGGCTTGACCTTACTTCTTGCAACATCCACTTGGCAAAGGAGTGCCACAGCAACCTTAACATGGCTTCCATGACTAGTTTGTGGGCTCTAACTCCACGGTTGTAGGATTTTCCTTTCAGTAATACCGAGGCTGTGTTGCCACCATAGATGCCTGATTCTACAAGCAAGTCCTCCAAACCACTGTCTTGGAATCGTTTTCCTATCACTGCTAGAAAGTTAAGGGCTATATGGAAACCGCCCAAACGAACTACTGTGTCCTTGAATTCCACCGGGAAGCGCCACTGAATTTCTTTGGCCTTCATATAAATCGCCAGATCAAAAGTGATGACAGTGTTTCTTTGATCCAGAACTTTCATCATGCTCTGTACCTGATTCATTGCGGTATATATCGTGCTGTACTCTGTGGAGGACGCAGGTATCATTGGGCAGTATCCCACAGTTGTCTGGGGAGCATTTACTTGGGAGACCTCAGCATTAAAGCCACTCCATCCAGGAATGCGCTGTTGGTCTGGATTACGGACGGGAAGATTAACATCAAAAAGTATGCTTGGCGATGACCGTAGAAGGGACCATGCTGAATCTTTCTTCTTGACACTTGAGAGGAGAGGGTCTGCACTGCCACACCAATTCTCCTTGATCTTATTTAGAAAGCATCTTACTGGCGGTCTCTTGCCATGAGCACTGCAATCAAGTATTTCTTGTACAGGCGAGAATGATCCAAGGGATCGTCTCTTGGTTGAATGGTCACTGTGAACCGTTGGGGGTGGTCTTGGGCCAAACTGAACAGACTGGTAAAGGACAAGGGTTGTGGCATGTGTCGTGTGCTTTCCATCCAGAGTTTCCTCGTTGACATCATTGTTATCACAAGCAGCCTGAACAAATGCGCCGGGTGATATGTTGGTTGGTACAACAACTCCGCAGGATTCTGACATTGCCAAGATCTCTCGGGCAAGACCGGTGTCAATTGCTTCAATTTCATCATACGAAGAGCAGTGGCCCATACGATTTAAAAGCGTAATAATCTGCTTTGAACCAGTGATATGGCGCACAGACATCGCCAGGCCAACATGTTTCGGTGTTTTTACTCTCCCATGACTGGCAGAATGTACAATATCTTGAGCAATCATGACGATCCGTCTTTCATCAGCTTCGTTAACACACTTAGATAGTGCAGAATCGTCAACCTGAATCTTATTTGGATTTGAAATCACCCAGCACAGAAGTGCATACAAACTCTCGGGTATTACTTCTTTTTCCTTGCTGAAGCAAAGGTCATCTTTGTCCAGTGGCTGAGTTCTTATACCTTCACATTTCTTGATATCTGACTTTATAATTTGTGCAGCATGATACAATGTCATTGTAACCTCTTGCTCTGGGTCTGCTTCAGCTGTCTTGAACTCACATTCAGTTCTGTTGGTCTCGAGGCTCACGGCGGATGCAGCATTTATGATGTCTTGCAAAGAGATCTTGTTGGAGTAGACAATTTCAGGTTTTGATGGATCTGGTTGTTTGTGAAAGACGATGTCATTCTTAAAGTGCAGCTTCAATCGATTCTTAAGCCTTTCACTCCTGTAGCTTCTCCCCGTCTCAATACCACTTTCAAGAAGAATTGACTGATACCAGGATAGAAGAGATGTCATGTCATAAGCTTTCCCAGCAGCAATGCCAGCCTCTACTTCAACAACCATCTTCTCAAAGGCCTTGTTATACAAATCGTCTTCTGAATCCTCTTCCTTTTTCTCTTGATACTGTAAGTTTGATTTGCTGACATACTTTGAGCGACAGTCCTTGTGATACTTCGCTTTCGCTGCTATAAGGTCAACGCTCTGGATTTTGAGCAACATGCTTTCATCATTTCTAACCCGTACTGCATGACGAATAGACTCACAAGCATCAGCCGATCTCACATTTAACAACTCTTTACAGCCCTTGTGTTTCTTTTTCTGGCAGAAAAGACAAAGTGACCAATCTACAGGTGCCATTCTTGATCTCGATGATCTTGATCCAGAAATTTCAACATCAGCTTCATTATTTACCTTTGTTTGCAGTGCTTGAGTTGATGCTGAACACGTCGATTTGGCGAAGCGAAGATTCTACTTGCTGGTGTATGACTGATAGCATTTACCATGCCATTGAGCTTCCATGGTTGACATTTTCTCAAGATCTGTCCAAAGACGTTCAAACACCTCATCCTTTCTCTGGTTGCAAGCGTCTGTGAATGTTGTTATTCCATCAGTTGAGGCTTTCCTTAATGCCTCGTCACTACTACCTGACTGACATATCAAACATTTACTCCAGTCTGTTTTCTTTTTTCGTTTAAAAGGTAAGAGTTGAAGCAGTTCCCTTCCACTTTCTTCCTCTTGTGATGGTGTGGCGCTGCTTGAAAACTTCCTTTTAACACCACTAGCCATAGTCCATTCAGTCACTGTCTCATTAATGTCAAATAAAAAAAATAAAAAAACGTACAGCATATACCTATTAGATCATTTTTTATATCATAAACAACATCAAAAAAGATTTTAAAAAGTTTCATCATAAAGGGTAACAGGAATACATGACTTTTTGGAACACATATTTGCATTCTTCTCTTCTACAGCACTTTTATCTTTTGTACTTTCACTTGAATGGTATTCATTTACACAGGATCGGGGAAAAATAAGCACTAGGAATATCTAATGAATGTTATAAAAAGGCTTTTTTTGATTATAGTTTCGTTAACAATAGCTTAAGAAAATCCTTTAACAAAAAATGCTAAAATTGTCAAAACAAACTGGCACTTACAGTCAGAAAATATAAACACACTAACACACGTTAAAAGTAGAACACAACTTCTGACAAAAATTGCGAAATTAGCACCAGGAATGTCTAATGTACGTTATAAAAAAGTCTATAGTTCATTATCGTTGGGTATACGAGTGCATAATAAGCCACTTGAAGTAAAAAACGTGATAAAATTGTAAAAAACAACTGGTACTTACATTCATTTCCAATATGGCTTCCACGATAAGGACATGGAGAATGGGGAATTATGGGTAATCAGGGAGCAAAGGACTGTGGGTAACACTTGGACTTACTTGGATTATTTCATTGGGAGGGAACAAGATTTAAATCAGGATTAAAATAAAACTAACTATTCTAAGTTGTGTTTATTTGCTAATACATGTACAAGTGAAATAAAATTTTTACCTTTTTCTTACATTAATTATTTTTATTTTGAAAAGCTTGTAATTTTTATTAAAGGCATGGCTGGAGTCCTAATTATCTGTGAAACGTCTTTTACATTATAACTTGGTAAAACTTTATCGAAACGTTGCTAAATTTGGCAAGCACGTAGATATTCACAAGCTTAAATTTTTTTTTTACTTTAATGCGTCTTTTGTAGGTCACGTGACCTGTGGCGATTCTTTCTTTGCGCAAAACAGAAAGTCAAAACAAAATTCCAGTAGGATGATATAAGATAAATATCAAATACAATGTTTTGTACCGAACTACTGTCTGTCACATGAATTTTCCTGGAAAAGTAGACTATCATTTTCAGTTACAAAATTATTTTATAAAACAGGTCACGTGACTTGATATATGCTTTTACATCTTGTTAATAAAATGAACATTGAAATCAATCTGGGCAAAATATACTTCTGTGCAGTAAAGCAAATTTGAACATACAGTTTATGTTATGTCCTCGGTTTAAATTAACCATTCTTGACCTGTTTGCAAAGAGATAGCAAAACCAAGATGGCGGATCCAAGATGGCGGATCCAAGATGGCGGATCCAAGATAGCGCATTGCATGACGTCATAAGCATCAGATAACCATCCTATCTCTTAAAGAATGCTCCAGGCTATCCTCAGAAGGCGTAATGCTTTCGAGGTGTCTCATAAAAATAAACACAAGGGAGAAGTCATTGAAACCCACCTCCTCCCCCCTCCTCCCCGTACGGTTGTGGGGTTGAGAACTTGCATGTACGTTTGAGGCACATCACGTGGCCAAAGTTGAAAGCATTCATTAGTTTAGGAAGTTAGGCATACATGTACAATTTATTGAACCTATTCTTTTTAAACTTTGGTAGGCAATTTCTCATTTAAATAAAACAATATTTAAAAAAATTCTGAAATAGGCCATGAGCTACCTGGAAGGGACATTTTTACCCCCTTTGCAAAAAAGGGGTGCTAGCACCCCCCTGACCCCTAAAGTCAACAGTACATCATACATAAGATGGATCCTCTGATGATATACTAACATGAAATGGAGACAAACCTTTTATGTAGTGGGTGTGCTACGATATTAATTTTCTAGCCATATCTGGGAAAATGGCTCTTAGACTAAGAACACAGCATTCGATGTCAACATCTTAAGCGCGATTAAAATCACTACAGTTCTTATTGGGCGATGAAGCAGCTGTCGTAAGGTCTTCCACGATTAGTCCGCTAAACAATAGAACAAACAAAAGAAACAAAGAACGAGGCGTAAAAACAATAGAGCTGCTACATATAGCGGTCCAATGAAAATACAAGCTTTTGAGAGGTGCTACACTACCGTTCTTATTTGGTTGTCTGTTTTAGCATGGTCTCCTTTAAGGGTCAAATAAAGCCTGAGCCACACCCAGATTGGTCTCCTTTAGGGGTATAATTCTAATTTTCCGACGAGCATCCCCGTCCCTTTCATATGGGAGTCCCTCGGGCCTTCTTTCAATCCTAACCACACGAGTTAACCCAGCGCTTGCCCATCAAAAGACGCCTGCATTGCAGGCTAGCGAAAAACCGGAGGGAAGACTTGCGGATTGGGATAGAAGACCTTCTCCTACCAACCTCTAGAAGCGATTTCCTCTCCTTTGCTACAGCGAAACCTGTATAAAGCGGACACCCTTGGGACCCTCGGTAGTGTCCGCTTATTAATAGAGTCTTAATACACACAGGGTGTCCTTTTATACAGGTTCTGATAAAGTGTTAAGCAATAGTTCATTGACCCCAGTTATATCTCCACTTTTATTTACCCCGCACTTCACAGGCAAACCTTTCGCAACTGGCCTAAATTGACTTTTTGATTTTGGTGTCCGCGTCCGCTTAATAGAGGTGTCTGCGGAATACAGGTTCGTTTTAAAGTTAATATTTTGGGGTGCGTTGAATGTAGGTTTCTGTGTACTTACAATCCAAGTAATCTGGAACAGGACACCGGATATGCTTCTCATAATCTCGGGCCGGTCTGATTTTCAGTTAGCAGTTGCCCGCTCTCTGGAAACGTTAAGCCATCTGAGGATCAGGCCAAGCCTCTTCATGGTTAGCCTAAAAGATCGTCTATAAAAGAGCAGTAATCTTCCGCGAGTGGTGACCAGTTTATGTTCAATGCAAGTGCTTGCTTTCGCACTTCCTATTGATTGCGTGGCGGGACACTGGAGACCAGCGAAAAGTAGCCACGAAAATTCCAGAGCACTGCGTTGAAAATTCGGCCACACCTACGCGAACTTGTGCTACAGAAACTAAGAATCTGAACTGCAGGCGGCATGGACTAAAGTCGACGACAAGAGGGCTGACATTTCAAACTGTAACCCGACTGTATGTGTGGGTGTGGCTATCGTTTTTAAACAGTTCCCATCTGGGATAGAGTTTAGAAATCAATGATTTTTTTGGTCTAGAGTTGGGTGTCACTTATCGGAAACTGATCAGTGGTATGAAAAATTTAGTATTTAATAGGATTTAATTGAAACTCGGCGAGTCTAGGAAAGGATAGGAATTGTTGACATTTAGCTGTTTGAGACTAGGGATGCAAAATGCGGCTGAGCATAGTTGGGTACATGGCAAGGGTTTCAAAGCCCCAGATTTATTGAGCAGCACCCCATCCCCGGGCTGACAACCAGTCCTTGAATTAATGAAGGGAATGTCGGTGCCTGCCACTCCGGATAGGATGTAAACTCGTCGCCGTAATGGTTTTCGAGTCATTTTGGTCGGAGTATATTCAATCAGTTAAGGTATCTGAACACAGTTTGCGCGCGCTCTACGATTTGTACTGCTGACGTGAATAAGCGCGCGCTCACAAGGCCTTGAGAAAAACAAACATGGCGCCTGTTGGCGCCTGTTGAGCGATCATTTCATTTTGTTCAGTGAAGATTGTGAAAGTGCTTGTGAAAATGTTATGTGCCAAAAACGTTTGTTTTTCAATGTATTAAAGGTAATACTCTTGGAAAATACCCTGAATTTCTAGGATTGTTTGTATGGATCGAGAAAGATCGAAAATTAAGATCGAGAAGCCTTTCAAATGCAGCGCATGCGCAGTTAACCAGAAAATTGTGACAGCACGATTTAATGGAAATGCACTGATTTCTACGGAACCGCTCGTTAGAATTTCATGAAATTTGGTAGAATAATAGTTCGGAACACGCTTAGCTCGCCTGCAAACAGAAATTGAAATCTGTCAGAGGACATGTTCAGAAAACGTTAAAATGCAAAACACAAAATAACAGGAGATCTCTCTGTCAAAATTTCACGAGACCAGTGTCAATAGGCCGGTATTTTTTTGAGTTTTCTAGAGACAAATGATGGAAAAAATCTAACGACTGGATTTTCTGAAAATAAATCAGACCTATTATTTAATGCCGGTTTACTACCAGTTGTGTTGCCATGGTAACGGTACCTAGTCCAATAAAACATATCAAAATACAATCTTCTTTAGTTGAACTTGCACCTTGCCAATTTTGGCTGCCCAACTGCCAGTGGTTTGAAAATAACGATAAATAACGCATAGGTACAAGAAAACTGTGTTCGGCCAACTTAAGTCCCCGGTCTCGAAAAGAGTGTAGTCATGACTCGAACATATTTTTGCTTTTTGGCGTTTGAAGCAGACGCCTTTTCCTGGGAAGAGGCGTCTGCTTTCGCAGGCTACGTTAAGTCGCACATCTCGGTGAAAACATTTCGGAGGGTAGTACACGATGGAAAGCTCGAGTCGTGTGATTCAAGCTTTCGAGTCATTATATGCCGATGTTCTACGGGGGATAAAGGTACGCATTGAAAGAAATCATCTACCAACACTTTACAAAGGATTAACTCCTATAGCTTTTAGCAACAATTTATAAATATCGAGGTCTAAAACGTTCCTGCTGAGGGGTCGAGTTTAACTCGGGCATACATCAGATTCTAGCCTTAAAAACTTTCTTTTTGGGCTAAAAGGCTAGGGGTTGATTTTGGACAAAAAAAAACACAACTTCGTTGTCTAAAATGTATTCAGCTTTATTCTCAGACGGTCACGGTAGGTCGCTCGTTATCTTTTCCTTTTCGTGCAAGCAACCGAGCGGAAAAATGACAACAGACAGATATTTCTGCAAACCAAGGTAGAGAAGGGTTTGTAAAACACACAAAATAGTTGACTAAAGAGGGAAAACTTAAAAAGACAAAAAAAACCAAAAAACAAAAACAAAACAAAAAACACACAAACTAGTTGACTAAGCAAGTGTTTAATGACTGTAGCATTTTTGTAGACAACATAGGAATAACTACGAGTTTGCAAAACTAGCTCTCCTCAAAAACAGTATAAACTAACTGAAGTATACCTTATGGAAAAATACAAATTCCAAATTTGTAGAAAAATATTTTCGAGGCCTAACTATCCTCCAAAAATCTATGACCCTAAAAAAGCTTGCAGAAAATACCATTTGACAAGATTACGAATTGAAACCTATATTGTCTTTTAATCATTTTTAACTTCAAACCCGACTTAATTCCTAATGATAAATTTCAGTTAATTGATTCTAAGCTTCCATACTATCGTCCATTGAGGTTGATGAGTGACTTCGCCCAGATGCAGAAAGACCTCGGCTGAAGGAAGACTGCAGAAGAAAGAAAAAAAATGCAAGCTTAATTGAGAAGATATTTGATCAGATCTTCATTACAAGCACCCTTGCTTGGGAGAAGAACTTGCAGCTACCCTCTCACTTTCAGTCCAAACGTCAGTTTGTGTAGTTTATGTGCCGCTTACTTTTGAGCCTGTGGATGGAATCCTAAAGTGTCAATTCAATTGAAACCTATTGAACAGTATACTGCTATTGTAATGTTTATTACGTTATAAAAAGTGGTGCTACGTTCGAGTCTGTGGGTGAAATCCTTTAGTGTGGCAGTTCAGATTCAAATGAAAGCTACTGAACAGTACTAAAACGCACCTTGGGGAGATACTTTTACATTATTTAGCTGGGAACACGAAATTCTGATGGGCAAAGTCTTGTTCAAGAAAACAACCAATTAGTTTGAATAACGAAGAGAAGCCAACTGCAGCACATAGGTGTTAGGATTACACCACCAGAAGCTAGATATCATAGTGGCCCGCTTTAAATCTCATTGTGCACGATAGTAACAGCACCGTAGCAATTGGAACACGTGAAGGGAGGAAGAGTGCTTACCCCTTTGAAGGGTGTGCTCGAGCCAATTGGCTGTGGAGGGCCGTTAAAGGTAACCTATCCCAAAGTGCCAAATATTGGGTTAGAATCTCATAAGTGTGAATGCATCTTTGCACACTTTAAAGTTCCTAAACTTTACAACACGTGCACTCAAGAGAACTGTGCTGCACAGGTAGGTGCTTGTAGACGGCATTTATTGAAGACACATTCGTCCGAATTCACCACGTACCTCATAAAACGATGGGAAAAATTGTTTCCTACGTTTGGGAGGTTTTCTGGAGTGCAAGTGTTCAAGTAAGGGAAAGGTGTGCAAAGTCATTCCCTGGGGATCTTCAGCTCTCTTATAAACTGTTCTAGAAAATGGAAAAAAGTGATCGAAGAAGTACTGTGTTCAATGCAATACATGACTCGAGTTACGAGTTTTAGTGCATTAAGTGATTCACTGGGCGAGAACAGTGTGATGCGATGGCACGTTTAAAAGAGTTTAAAGTGATCGTAGGTTTACGAGCTTTAGTGTTCATTAGATAAGAAATGGAATAAAGTGATTGATGAAGTGCTGAGCCGGTTCAGTGCAACAAATGACTCGATTTACAGGTTTAGTACCGTGATTCAATGAGCGACAGCAGTGTGAAGTGGTAGCACGTTTTAAGGAGTTCAAAGTGATACGTGTTTTAGTACGGTAAGTGATTCACTGGGCGAGAACAGTGTGCGAGGTGGCAGCACTCACGCGCACAACAAACATTGCATCAAGTTACGAGCTTTAGTGTAGAAGTGGACCAGTGGGCGAGATCAGTGTGAGATGAAAACACATGAAAAGGATTTCAGTGATCGAAGGTTGTTCTCAAACGTACAATGATCATTGCTTCGATCCATTAGCTTTTAGTGCTGAATTGCAAACTTCGCGAGAAGTGAGGTGAGACGGAATGTCGGTACAAGTAAGACGGAATGGGGTGAGGTGACTGAGTGACTGATTTGAATCAGTTACCTAAATGCACTCTTCAATCCTCGCCGCCAGGGCTAGTGGGAGTGGGACTCCGGAGTCTCTGTGGCACAAAACATGCCGAAAGAAACAGTTAATACAACTCAACTACAGCTTATCACTGTCTCGCCCAGTGGAACCCAACTAATTCATGGATATTCAGTAATCAGTAACATAATAAGAAGAGAAACAACGCATAAGACACACTGCAAAGTAAAGTTAAAGGGAAGTAAGATAATGCAACTGAAGCAACTGAATGAGGTACAAAGCTAATGAACGTCCTTTCAGTAATCTACAGTTAAAGTAGGGACGTGAGGTAGTACAACTGTAGTAGTGAGGCGAGTATGAAAACGTTATGCATATGCAGTAATAATCAACACAATGAGAGTTGAAAAAAACACTGAAAAGAAGAAGTTAGGATGAGTTAATCAACGCTACGTCGTACATGTTTAGGAATCAATTTATTAGTGAAAATGGAGCTATAGAAGTACGATATGAGATTAAACAACATACAAGACACACTACAGAGTTCAAAGGTAAGGCTATTATCGCTAACATTAAGAATTTCACTCCAATCGTAGAAAACCCAAGTTTTTCAATCTACTATTAAAAAATAGAGGAGAAAATAACAACCAAGGGTAAGGTACAGAAATACTTCAAAAAGGACTAAGTCAAAAGGGCGAGTGTTTAGATTTTGCCAGAGGCTACTGGAAGTAACGGCAAAGACTGCAAGAATAGAAAGACGTGACAGCATAAAAGCAATCAAGCAAGAAAACAAAACGTACAACTTTAGGAGTGGTGACGGACACAATATTGCAACCACCAAACTACATATGCACTTGTAATAAATGTATGCATGAATACTGTGGTTTTCAGAGACGTTGACTGAATAGGCTAAAAACTTAAAGCACATAGCGCATGTCACTCAAGTTAGTAGAGATTTGCATCCTAAATAGGCGATGGAACAATAAAAGATAAAAGGAGCGTGTAAACTTGTCACCTTTATGATAATATGTACAATAGAAACAAATCAAGATAAAGACCAATCCATGATAGCACGCGTTTCATTTAAAAGAGCTCTTACTTCAGAGAATGAAAACAGATGGAATGGTTCAAGATATCAACTGAACTAGCCAGAAAGCATTAAGATGTTTGTTCAGGATTTAGAGAGGTCAGAATCAAAAGAGAAATTTAATGGATAATCGATAGAAAAACTGTATGCCAGACTTCATGACTTGCCATGTCACTACAGAGTAAACATCAAATTCGTTGGCCCACAACCAACTTTCATTAAACCGCTGTACGTTGATAAGAGGAGGGCAAGTCTCAAGAGTAGAACAAAGGCTTTACAACGGCGTTTGCTAATTGCCAAGGGAGGTCGGTTTTCCTGCAGATTTTGAGAATAAAGGTCATGTTTACCTAAATTGAAGGCTTGTTATTGAAACGGGACTTATCTTGTAGCAAATGCCACACTGTGCGCCAGAACATTGAGCAATGTCGGAAACAACAGGCTTCGGTGCAAAACGGCTTTTGTTTGACCAATTATTGTGTGTTCTGTTATAAAAATGCTATCTGTTTTTATGCTAATTCCATTCTCTTTTTGGTGAAAACGCCAAATTGCGTTGCAATATATGTAAGACCAATATTTACATTCCTGAAGCTATGTAATTTTCACCTCATTGTCTGTCAATTTATTTATGCAAAGCAAACCAATAATCCGTTAACAGAGAAATCAAACGTTTATTTACAACTGGCGTATATGAATCCTCCATTTTTTGAAGTACAATTTTGCAAAAACTTATCTTCCACGCTAGGCGATGGTTGCAGGTATTTCGTGTAGTATATTCTTGCTTTGATTACAAATGTAGACCTTTATTAAGAATAAACTAAAAACAAAAGTAATTTGAAAGGAAAGTATTCGTTGTCTGTAAACTGTCTCGTGAATTGAACTCTCTTGTAAGTAACGGACAACCAACGGGGGTAGTGACAGCAGTACTGTCGTGGTACCGACGGGGTACTGGCGAAACATCCGAGCGACAGGACAAGATTCCAGAGACAAAGATTGAAAAGAAAGCAGCGCATAGCGAATGACTCTGTCTCAACTCTTTTAAGGAGAAGTCCACAAAGAGAGAGAAGAAGAACTTCAGGATAAATGCACAAGGGTGAACTGACTTCGAAACCTCAGAACAAGATACGTGAGACCCGGGATCCAAAAATATGGGCGAACCGACTTCAGAAAAGAAGAAAAACCCAATAAAAGCTCTCGATAAGAAATTTGGGGCGAACTGACTTCGCCTTGAATTAGGAAGAAATGTACAACTGTTGATAAGATTAATAATAGCTTGAATATTTGTCGGAATATTTGGTAAAAGATGGCGAGCCTAGCGAATGTAACGCAGATGGATATGAACTATATTTATGGTATGAACGGGATAAAGGCCTAGAGACCTCTCTTGATGTCTGCCTGCCGATTCCTCCACCGCCACCGCTCGCACGAGCACGGCTGCGGGCCTTGTTCAGGGCGCTCTCGGCAGTTTCCGCGCGGTCTTCAGCGTCCTCCAGGTCTTTCTGCAGTTTACGCACTTTGGCGAGGTACTGGGCGGCTAGGTTCTCCTAAGAGAAAAAACAAGCCACGGAATATGAGATTTCTCAAACAGTACACAACTTGCTTTATGGCTGGGTTCCTCGTTAACGTGAACAAGTCGGCAATGATTCGTATAGAGCTTATATATTTATTTTCAAGTTCCAGATCTCGCAAATCGTTCTCTCTCTGTAGTTTAACAAGATAACCATGTAATATCCAGTGATCAGAAATTAAGGTGACAATTTCAAAGGATTGAAAAAAATATTGCACGATCCTAGAGTTACATCACCACAAAAATAAGCGTAAGCTCAACGCGATAAATTGTAGCCACCTTTAATGAAGTAGTCACACTTTTGGGCGTAAGGCTGAAAAATCTATTTCTGACTGCTTTGAACTAGCTACCGCTCAAGGCCGGGCAAGAAGAGGGATCCATCTTACCGCTTCTTCCTGGTTGGTCTTGGTGGACTTGATCTTCTTGTTGAGGCGGTCGATCTGATCCTTGAAGTGCTGTAGGTTCTTCTGATCTTCCTCCTGCTGTTGTACCATATCCTTCAGACGCCTCTCCTGTTTCTTGTAGTTCTTCTGAATTTCTGAGGAGCGTCTGGTCTCGTTGTCGAGGTCCACTTCCAATTCCCTGACCTGGTATAAACAACAAAAGATAATACTGGAATTAGTTATAAGTTAGACTATTTTCAAGACTGGTTTATATTTGAATTGACCACAACGATCGCTAACTGAAATCATTGCCCAAAAGGATATTTATTGGCAAATACGCTAGTTATCACTGCAAATCGCAGGCGATGATATGGCAGGAAAGTCACCGATTGTGCGAACTATAAAATTCATCACAAAATAGTGCAAAGATCATGGAACAAAATCACAACAATCTTATGGAAACGTTTTCGCGTTTGTTGCGATTGCTAGCTTGTCCCGAAGAGAATCACACACTTTGTAGAAATGAAAAAGAAACGTTGACAAAAGAATGTAGTCAAATTCTAACTTCTTAACCCGGTTCTTAATCCTTCAGTTTTGATTTGGATCTTAGAGTACGGAAAGTACGAAGCTCGAAACGAAATGTCTTACCCTCTGTTCCAATTTCTTGATCTGGTTCTTGAGAACCTTCCCGCCCTGCGCCTCGAGCTCTTCAAGTTTGACCTCCAGATCTTTGACTTGGCGCTCGGCTGACTGGCGACCTCTCTCGGAATTGGCCAGGCGATCCTGAGCTTGCTGTAGTTCTTGTTGCACTCGGGCCAACTGTATAGGAAACGACGTGACGTTTAGTACTACGACATACCACAGTCACCGACCAACAAAGAGATCGTGCCTATGCAATGCTCTCGTCTGCAAACGTCCGTTTGCGAGTTGCAAAGCAGCCATGTAAACGTCACTAATTTTTTAAAGTTTTGAATGAATCTCAAAATTGGTTTAGCGATAAGTTTATCTACTCTTTCAAGTGAATTTTAAACCTCAGAATTTCAATATGACATCAGAATATACTCAGATGAATCGGATTTAGCTATCCCTGCTAATCAAGTGACACAGCTAAAGAGAGAAGGTGTGTATCTCACCTCGATAGCCGCTTTCTTTGCCCTGTCGTCAGCATTCTTGGCTTCATTCTCCAGGTCCTCAGCCTCCTCTTGTAGGGTGGCGATGGTACCTTCCAGTTTCTTTTTGGCTTGAATAAGCGCGCTGTTCTGGCTGGTAACCTGCGCCAAGTTGTCCACGGCCTCAAGGCGCTCCGCGTCGGCTTGCTTGCGGAGACGCTCGGCCTGTGCAAATACAAACAAATGATCCGTGTATAAGAAAGACTACGGTCAAAAAGAAGAAGAAGCAAGACTAATTTTTGGTTTACACATATTTGTACAAAGGCATTTTTACAAGATAAAAATTTAAAAGGAAATACAATTATTTGCGCAAGTTCTTGGCACTCAAAATTGACTTTCTTTGAAAGTATTTGAAGATCAACACAAGATCTAGTTGTAAGTAAAACTGGTTTACTTTTCACTTCTAGAGTCAGATCTTAAAACATAAACAGTAATTTCCTGTGGTATTGTTCCGCTGTGTAGGATGTTATTAAGTTTGGAGTCCTTGAACGAAATCCTTAAGTGAGGAAATTTAAATGAAAGCTTTTTAGCTGTACTTTTCCGTGAATGCTTTTTTTTTTTTTTACATTTACAAAATCAAATTTGAAACCAGTTGTTCAACTTTGAATTCGTGCCGTAGTGGAAGGGTAAATACAGGTTGTAAATAGCTAGGATCACTGGAGGAAAGTTAACCCAGCTTACCTGCTCAAGCTGGCTGCGCAGTTCTTCCAGTTCAGATGAGATTTCGCCCACACGGCGCTCAGCCTTGGATGCTGCTTCACGTGCGTCGTCTCGGCCACGCTGCTCGTCTTCTACCATCAGCTGTAGATCCTGCAAATAGCAACAATATCAAGTGTGACGTTGAATAAGACATGTCACGACATTTTCGTTCATTTTTCTATTTGACAAAATTACTTTCACATTGAAGGAAACCTCAAGATAATAGTTTCCTAAGGTAGAAAAGCACCAAAGAAGTAATAAACCAAAACAAAACAAGGATGGTTACCACTGAGGGAGATTAAGACGGATTATGACAAATAACAAAAGAATGACAAACTTGAAAGACATGGTTCAATTTTTTCAAGATGCGTTATCCGTGACGTAGCTTCTTTAACGCATTAGAAGATGGATCACGTTATTTTAGTATCTTTTTAAAACGCAAAAAGTGTCTTCGCATCAACTGAATTCCAAAAATAATGATCTAGCTTTGTTATCAAAGACTATTTCACGGCACTGAAACTGTTTCCTGTCGTCTGTTGCTACGGATGGCAAGGATGGAAATGGATCGAAAAAAAAATGCAAAAATTCAATTTCAAAGTAAAATTAGATCAGATAAACCTCTCGGGTTTCGAAATGTTACACTAACCTTCACTTGTTGCTGCAATTTCTTCAAATTCTTCTGGAATTCTCCATTGGCCTAAAAAATGAACGGAAAAGAATGAAAAAAAGGAAGTAACATTAAAATCATAACTTTTAACGGGCTTGTAAGAATTGTTTGTGTTACCTTTAGAGCATTGTCCAGGTTGATCTCCAGTTCATTATTGGCCGCCTCCAAGTTCTTCTTTGCACGCATCTGTAAAAGAAAACGAAAATCGTTTATCATAGAATACAATTAACGGTCCGTGACGCATATACGGTGAGTGCTGTTGAAGGGCGAAGTACGTTGTAACCTCCTGCAATGGACTAATGGACAAAGCAAATCGACCAAACGAAAACATGATAAAGATGCAACATCCCTAGTAAGGGCCGAACGTACGCGACCTAGAAGGTTGAAAATTCTAGAAAATACCAAAGAAACCGTTAAATCGTTTAGACCCGCTGAGCTACTATGCACGGAAAATCGTATAGGACGAGACCCTTGCCTTAAAACGCAAAGTCCGTCTAATCCAGCCGGTGAAGCACGAATTTCTCGTCTCATATTTACCTTTGTATTTTCCGTCCTTTATCCAGGAAAGTCTAACGAAATCAAAACCCCTCCTGAATCCATGCTAGATTAGTCATCAAGCGCGGATTTTTAACTCTTCGTTTAACAGTTTTTCTATCTTCGCGAAAGTATCTTTCATCTTGCTAGGAGTTATCCGTCAGACGGCCCGTCAGACTGATTTTAGCCTCACGTGCATTCACCCTGCATTCAACTAATGTTAGAAGTATAAAACAATATTTATCTGTTTACCAAGTCGCTCTTAGCCTTGATTTCAGTTTCCAAGGAAGCTTGAAGGCTCTCCAGCTGACGATTATGGTTCTTTCTACAAGAAAATGAATTAAATACAAAAATTAATAACCTAACTGATTACATGGACACTTCACTGGTCGTACATACCGCAGGTTCTCTAGCTCCTCATCCTTGTCTGCAATTCTCTTCTCGGCCTCCTGTTTGTACTGTGTCAATTCAAGCTGCGCCCGCGTTACTTTGGATTCTTCGGCCTCCAGAGCAGCTTCCACTTCCTTTAAGACACAATTAAGTGTTACTTATTTCTTCTCACTGTATTATTGAATACCTTGGTTGTGCTTCGCGTCTGGTGTTCACAATGAAAGCCAATACTGGTACACACAGAATCACTACTTCGTTTTTGAGTAACTGATAATGAAGTTCGTTCTTTGTTGTTGCGTGTTTGTACTCTAAAAAAGCGTCGTATTTCTAAAGTGTTTAACAATACAAGCATAAACATTTTGGATGAGAAATCTGGGCAAGTTTCCAAGTTTTCTGATTTTGGAGTGTTTAGAATATGGCCCAACAAGACGCTATCATAAGGTTACGTTATCTCCTTTCATTTTACCCAAGGTGATTCTAGTATCAGCCCTCTTGGTGGAGCCGACGATGTTTGGAATATTTTTTAACCCTTGAACCCCTAATATAAAACTGCATATTCTCCTTACTGTTCTCCATACATTTCTTATGGAACTAGTAAGGAGAATTTGTCTAAATATCAAGACATCTTATCCTTGGTGATCACTTTCTTTCTTCTCATCACTTGAACGTTTGAACAAGTAGTTATAATGTAAAGAGAAATTCATAATTTTCGTCACCGTTAGGGCTTAAAGGGTCAAAACGTTTTGTTCAGAAATTTCTATAGGGCAATTGTTAAGTACCTCCAAGGCACTCTGCAGTTCGTCTTTCTCCATCTCCAGCCTCTTCTTCGCCTTCTCGATTTCCACAACAGATTTCCCTCCCTCACCAAGCTGCTCCGCCAATTCGGCGACCTCGGCTGGTGAACGAAAGTTTGCATTACACATCAGCGTTAGTGGAATTGAATACGTTAGCGAGCCGTTGGATAAAAGAAGATTTAACATGACAATTTTATGGAATCACGGCTGTAAACTGACGGTAAGAAAATGGACGACAATTGCGGTTTTTAAAACACTAACCTTCTAAGCTCTTCTTTTCTCTCTTCAAGAGCTCCATCTGTTCGCTCATTTCATCATTCAAGCCCTTCAGCTTGAACATCTACAGGCAAATAAAACATGTCGTCATCTTTCCTGAACTATCAAAATAGTCAAAGGAGCATAAACAAGACTTCTCAATGGCCAGACTGACCTCAGTGGAGTAGTTGCGCGCTTCTTTCTGTGCATTGTCCACTTCAGCTTGCAGTTCGTCACACCTTAACTTCCACTCGTTTATTTGTTGGTCAAACTTCTTCTGTTTCTTCTCCAAGTTGGCGCTGTTTGTCTGAGCCTGTTACGAGAAACAGAGTACGTTTGTCTTAAAAGAGGGTTTTTAACTCTCAACGGGTCAAAAACCATCGAATTTTTTGAACTTTATACGTTATTAAAAAATTTAACCGTCAACCACCAAATTAGGCCACAGTATGAAATCACCACATTATTTAAATTCTAACTGTCAAAACGGGTTTAATTTTCGAATCTAACTTTCATCAGAAGAATCTTAGTTTGAAAGCTCGCAACAGCCAGACAAAATTGTTTACAACGTTACACCGGTCAATTTTCTGGTGCCCGGCTCTTAATGTCAGCCCCGGGAACTTCAGCCAACAATAGAAGTTTTCTCACCAGGACGATTTCTCTAGAGAAACAACCGAGACATCAACATCATAAGCAAAATAGAAGCTAACCTTCTCCAAATCGATGAGGGCATCTTCCAGTTCCGAATTGAGTCTGTTCTTGGCTTTCTCAGCATTGCTGGCTTTCTGAGTCGCGCTAGAAAGGGCTTCCTCGGTTTCCGCTAGTTTCTGGGTGAGCTTGCGTCTATAGAAAAATTAAAACTCAAATTATTACACGACAATGTTTCCAACTCCTTCGTTATTTAATTTTCTCCTCACAGATTACACATGGTGTGAGCCTCATAATTGGGTGTAGTAAGCTATTCCTTTGCACATGTTGTATGGGTGTATTTGGGGACAATCAAGTTTCATTTTGGTCTGAAACTGAGAATAGAGTACGAACTATGGTATCATGTTCGGCATTTTAACTCAAGTATAGTGCAGATTTTTGCCGCTTTGGCCGAAAAAGAAAATAAGTGACGGACCCTTAAGTGCCATGAGTAAAAATTAAAAAAATTAAAATGCATTTATAGAGCACCATACCCCACTAATTGTTCATGGCAGTTTACAATATTATGACTCTTAATTAGGTTAAAAACTAGATCATTTATAAATCATAAATCGAGTACCAATACTGTACAGGCTAATTATAAATTTACAAATCAAATGCGTCCTTAAAAAGATAAGTCTTGAGCTTAGTTTTAAATACGGTCACTGACGTATTTAACGGAGCCGTACGATCATCATACGGACAGGATACCACTCACTTGGCGTCCTCTAATTCCTCGAGTCTACCCGACACCTCCTGGTCGAATTTGGCCTTCATCTGAGCGAGCTCGGCGTTAGCTCTCATGAGCTGTTTCTGTAGGTCAGCTTTGCCGTCCTCCAGCTCGTCGATTTGTTCTTGCATGTTTTCGAGGTCTGCTTCGGCATTTTTCAGTTTGTTCTGTGCGTCGAGTTTAAGCTATAGGAGGAACACACGTGAATTAACGTAGTTAATTTCAGGGAGAAACATGCCACAGAAGATTGACTGACCGAAAAAGAAAAAACAAAACGAAGTCCGCATATTTTAGACTGATGGACCTTCAAACTGCAATGAAATAACATTTTCAGTTTTGTCTTAAATCTCGTGAAGCGGACATCTTCAGCAACTTTGAAGTGGTCTGTTCTTTGTGTCAAAAGGTGTTGATCTTTTTGAGCTTGAAAAGCAGCAGAATCGAGACGTTCATTTGTGCGTGATGACAAAAGTTAAATCATCATCGCTATCGTCATCGTCATCATCATCATCATCATCATCATCATCACCATCACCATCGTCGTCGTCATCATCATCATCATCATCATCATCATCATCATCATCATCACCACCACCAACACCACCACCACAACCATTATCATAAATAAAATTCCCGAAGGCTTACTCTTGTTTCCTCCTCGTTTGCGCTTTTGAGTTGTTCAACCGTCGTTTCCAGAGTTTTCTTTCCTTTCAAAAGTACGTTGAGTTTTGTTTCATATTCTTCGACTTGTTTTCCGAGATCTCCACCCTCCTGAGTTAGACGGCTGCGATGGATTTCCAAATCAGCAACCTGTTTCTTTAATTCTTCCACCTGAAAGGAAAAAACGAGTTTCAAGTCAAGTTTTACGAGTAACCTGATGAAGTCAGGACTGGGCAAAAAAGTTTTAGTTTTGTGCTTCTTAAGTTTTGAGAATGTGGATTAAAATTTTATCTGTGACCATTCAATTTGAAGCTACTGAGCAGCACTTTCACGTGGGGCTGTTTCTCACCCGTAAATGGTGCCTCTAACTTTCAAGTGGATGACATCCCAAAGCGTGACCATTCAAATGGAAACTACAATAGCGATCACTGAGCACTTTCCTCCGGTCCTGCTGACAACACAGTACAAGGGAAGTCTAACTTTTGCGTTTGCGACTGAAATCCTTAAGTGTGATCATTCAAATGAAAGTTATCAAGCAGTACTTTGCTGTGGTGCTTTTTGCCAACAATATTTTTAAAAAGGCAATTTGCCGTAGTTACCTGGTACTTATGGTCGTTGAGCTGTTCTTCGAGAGCACGGTTCTGTTTGTCCGATTGAGCCTGAAGTCGAGAAATAAATGAACAGTTAATCAATCAATGACAACCAAAAACCCACACGATACTACTGTGGTTTACGTAAGCGTGCTATGCAAAAGATTTATGCATTATGACTCGGAACAGCAAGCGACTCCTTTTTGATAACGGTTGGTGACGTATTTGCAGTTTCCACAGTGGTGACTGGGAGCGATCGGCAAGACAAAATACGCAGTAAATCCACGATTCATGAGTCAACTTCTCTCTCCTCCACAGGCGTCCTACAGTCCCGCCCTGACTGCACTCTTGGGAAAAAACGCGCGGAGGCTGGGAAGAGGGAAAACATTAAAGCGCCCGGGGAACCAGCCGCTTTCTCTCTCCAGCGCTCCCGCTCCCGCTCCCTTATGTTTTTTCTTTGGTGTATAATAACAGGATCCTCTGCAGAGGAGAGAGAGTCAACTTTACCTTCTGTTTTTGTAGTGTTTCGAGGCTGACGGCAAGATCGTCTCCTTCGGCTTGCAAGGCGTTCTTCTCTTTCTCGACTCTACGAACATAATTTAACATCTGGTTAGGAGAAGTCCAGGTAATGCGAACACAAACAAATGACCACTTTCCTCTTATCTCAGAATAGTGGGCTTTTTTCGTTGACATTCAAAACTAATTGCTGCTTGCTTTCACTTTACTTTACTGTGCTTTTCTTCGTTCACAAAATTCTCGCCCCTTCGTGTCGTTGTCGCACGCGCTTTCCCGGGCTTGGCCCTGGATATGGTTCTGATTGGTTCACTGTCTTGTCTGTGTCTAATAGAGCAGTTTCCAATTGAGTGTCGAAAGTAATTCGCGCTTTGCTTTGGTTTCGCTTTACTTCGCTCTCTGATTGGTTAAAAAATCTCACGCTATTTTCTCGACCAATCAGAAATAAAACTCAAACCAATCTCGACTTGCTCGCGTGTGTTTTTCCCGCGCTTGGGGCCGGTTGCATGTATTTGCTTCGAGTTCTGATTGGTTCATTGGGTAATTTCATTTGTTGTGATTGGCTGGGGTAATTACTATGGCTTTGGTTTTATGACACTCCTTTAAAAAGCGCTCTATAATTGGCCAGAGTAATTTAGCTTGTTTTCGACTTTCAAAAGAAAACCGTTCTGACGCAAGGAAAAAAAACCTTCCTGAGTAACCTACTTCGATTTGGATTTCTTCAAGCCATCTATTTCGTCCTGGAGTTCTTGTAAGGCCTGGTTCTGTTTGGTTCGCATGCTGTTAACCGACTGTTCGTGTTGGGCAGCCTGTTCTTCGAGTTCCCGTCTCAGTCTGGTGATGTCGTTCTCGCGCTTTTTGTTGAGTTCCATCTGGAATAGATAACAAAGCCTCATAAGTAATTGTTTATTAATTCATGGAAATTCTTTAAGATCTAGGAAAACCTCAAAGTGAAGGCATACGAAGGTTGCTATTTGTTAAAGTCTGTGTGTGAAATCCTACAGTGCGACCGTTCAAATAAAAGCTGTTGAGCAGTACGTTTATGTGGTGTTGTTATTTTCCCACGCACAATTGTTAAAAAAATGAGACATATGGAATTAGAAAGTGCTAACTGACCTGTGCTTGTGTGGCGCCACCTTGCTCTTCCAGTCGCTCATTCAAGTCATCCAGTTCCCTCTCGAGCTCCATTCGAGCGCGGTCTGCCTGTTTGAGCGCAGATTGGAAACTAATTCAGCTGGTATCCTAGATACCTTTAAGATATCCAACTGTGCGGTACTGATTCTACACGTTTCTACGGAATACGATTCCCACCTTTCCACTTCCTTCGAGTTGAACTTACGGTTCACGTTCTCTTTCCTCCACAGAGGCCTCCTACAGACAGGAGCCTCTGCGGAAGAGAGAGAGGTTCACGTTACACAGTCAAACCGGAGACCCTTCTGCCTGGTTTCACTTACGGTTACACCACCACCCCCACCCCCAACCCCACCAGTTCACAACGGTCGTCACATCAACCAATATACCTCACAAACGTCTCGGCTGAGAACAATTAGCTACAAACAAACATAATTTGTTGTGTCAACAACTATACGCATCGTGATAGCGGAAGGCTTTTCTCCCGCGCTTTTCGTGGCGCTTTCTTTCGCGCGTGGCTAAGCGTGCGAGAAATGCCTCTGGCATCCAGGAAATGAAAGCGGAAGTTCATTTAATTCAAAACGATAAGCCCTGCAGAGAAAGGAATTCATTTTTAGATGATCGTCACGGTAATTTTTATCAGCGCTAAAAGCACTCCAAAAATGAAGCAGATAGGAGCTTAGGGTCATAATTGTGCAATCCACTGTTTGGAAAAGCGAGAAAAATTTCATTCTTATTCAAATCAGATGTTTGTGTGGTATGTAGTTTTTTCATTGCATTCCATAACGCGGGGTATCTAATCAAACGAAATGTGAGCTGAATCGAACGATTAAATTTTTAATTTTTTACAAAACTTTTCTGTGAGTTCGATTGCCGAGGTTATTAAACAGAACATAATTTTCGTTTTCGTTCGATATTGTATGGAAATCGAATGTAACAGATCGAAATTTAAAATGAACTCTTGATCAGATACTCCGGCTCTTATAAACAAACAAATACCCAGACTATACCTACGGTGCTTCGTAGCATGTCAACAAAGGGCTTCCTGTAACATACCTTTGCCCGTGCAGCTTTCTCCGCCTCAAGCTCTTCTTCCAGTTCCTCGATTTTGGCCTGAAGAAAAAAATGCAAACTCAGTGAAGCAAAACGAACTCTGTCTTGAAACATTGTGTGTTCCAGACTGTAACCTGGAAATGGCGAAGATCACAGTTCCTCTGTTTTAAAAAGCTTGATGCACAGATACACAAACAGAGTCCACTTTGTTCATTTCATTATCACCCGCTGAAAACCGAAAATGCAATATTAAACATCAGCACTGAGACTGCCGGCTGTAGTGTCACGTCCGCAGAACTGCGAAAATTTTGCAATGTATTAAAATCGAACAGCCCGGCTTTCAACAGTTGTGAACACTAATTTTGCGGAGTTGTGCGAAGTGACTGAAATGTGATAATTCATACCGGCAAAGAGTTCGTTTATCTAGCACGCGACACTATAGATTTATACCTACATCCACTTCAGCCGATTCCTTGCCAAGTAAGAAATTATACTTGTCACACTCTGCTTCCCACATGGTTGTAAACGATTAGGCCCTCGTAGAAAATCGACGGACAGAAAATTCTACATCTTTAACTAAGATACGCTTATAACAGTTTGATTCGCCAGATGCCGGAGCAGACTATCCCAACTCGTGACTATGGAGGAATGCACGTCTGCATAACTGCTTTCAAAGGTTTAATGTTTAGTCAATGGTTCATTAAAATTCAACTTAAAAAACAAAAGAAAGCTCGCAGAGCATTTCTAAGGAACTTCACTCACAATAGACTTTTGTCAGATCTTGTTAATTTGGTCACAGAACTGACGAGTCGAGTGTGGTGACTGAATTTGGAAAAGGTCACGATTTTAAAAGTGTTCTTTTGTGATCTCTAGTGGGTGTAACAATTGCTCGAAGTACCCAAAGTTGAACTTTCTGAAAACAGGCCTGGGTCTGCGGCTCCAGAGGCCCATCGTTATATCATTTTGAATGAAATATAGCCTGCGTAGCTGGCGGTATTGTCCAAACCGGTCAATTAGCTTCAATTATTCTGTACGAAGGTCTCGTTTGCTACGTTTAATAATGACATTTTATTATTACAATTATGAATATTACATAAAAAGCTAATAACAGATAAGGACATCTAGGCGAAGGAAAGTGTTTCCCACTCCCCCCCCCCCCCCCCCCGCAAAAAAAAAAATCTGAATCTCCCCTGGGCCTTCCAAAAGCAGTGTTAAGAATTCGAAGGCACATTGTCACGAATTAGCATTTCGAAATTACGCACGACACGTTCCCATTCTGATTTGCCGTCGTAGTTCGCTCGCAGAGCATCGGTGATCAATGTGCAGGAGTTGTAGGTTTAAATCCCACCGAGGTCAAAGAGATCCAGTTTTTTTTTCCTCGTGTGCATTACGTTTCCCTACTTGAGCAATGCTCAGGAGGAAATTTATAGGTTCCGTTTAAAGACGGTGCCTCCTAATAGAGATTTATTCCTGCAAAGGTTATGACTATAGGGAAAAAGTAGATCTTAGCAAGGGTTATTGGAATCCAAAACGAAAAATGTGGGTAACCATGCATTTTTTAGAGATAATTAAGCAACTTTAATTCTAAAAAAGCGTTAAAATACAAAGACTGTATGGCAATTTCTTTCCAAATTTAAGTTTAATTATCTCTGAAAAATGCGTGGTAACCCCCAATTTTCTTCTTGGATTCTGATAGCCCTTCCTAAGATCTGCTTTTTCCACATAGTCATTAACATCGCTAAAATATTGCTGTATTAGGGGTAAGTTCCTTAAGAAAACCGAATATCCCGAGATACGCAGAACGTATGCGCAGTAGCAAAAGGAGGCACCGTCCTTAACATTTTAATTTACACCGCAGAGTGAATTATTTAGAGTTCACACCTCCAATTCTCTAATCTTCTTTTTGAGTGCCTCGATTTGCGCGAGGAGATTTTCGTTGTTCCCATTACTTTCACTCAGTTCTTGCTCTTTCCTGTAGGAAATCAAACGCACGATCAATCTTCAGGTTAAAAGGTCTGTTACATTTAACGTCGCAATTTCGCCAAAACAAAAGTGACAAGAAAGGCTGGAAATGCAACTGTAGAAATGGAGGAGGGTTGATTAGTTTACCTGCGCAAGTCGTCTTCAAGGCGAGCCTTTTCACCTTTCACGTCTTCCAGGTTGTCTTGGGTCATCTATAACGCCAAGTAAATACACATACAATCGTTAGACCTAACAATTTCGTGATATTTCACTCCCTTTAAGCCCCAATAGTGACAAGCATCTAATTTCTCCTCACAATATCACTACATGATCAAACATACAGGTCACGAGAATAAAGGAAATGATAATCAAAGATGAGATGACTTGATTTTTATACAAATTCTCTCAACTAGTAACATAAGAAATGTATAAAGAACAGTGAGGAGAAAATACATGCTGATATTGGGGCTTAAAGAGTTAAGACGGATTCCGCTCAACGTTCGAGCAATAAGTGCAAAAAATGTTTACCAAAAAACTACTCATAGCACGGTAACATTTTAAATGCTATTTGAAACATCCCACTCTAGTTCACTTGCCCAAGTGACCCCGCGATGAAATTCTCAAGCATTCTCAAGAAAATTAATTTCAAATCTCGTAAAGTATGCTAAGAACCGGCGCCATTTTGTTTTGAACCCACATGTAGCGTCTTTCTAATTGAAATATGGATAACTTCAAATCCAATTTTCTCTCGCGGGGTCAGCTTGGGAGCAAAAGTAACGATAAGTTCTTCTTATCTGTTCTCAAAATGTGACAGTGCTGCAAGTATTTTTTGGTAACTTAATTTTTGCACTTACTGCTCGAACGTTGAGCAGAAATCGTCTTAATTTTCTCAAGGAGAGTAGAGCGCGCAAAGAATTGTGGGTGGTGAATGGTGCTTGTAGTCGCGCCCTTTCCGATTCTTCGCGCGCCCTACTGTCCTTGAAGAAATACACTGACTGCTCGCCGTCTACCATCATACACGATCTGAGTCTTGATTGCCATTGAACGAAACATCGAGTAGCCCGTTTCAGGAGTTCGAGCTGCGGGGAGTGATGGAAGGCTGGCGCGAGAGGAAAACGTATTCACTGTGCGTAGCAAAAAGGGGCGAAAGACTAACGCTTCCCACAATCGGCATAGAACAAGCAAGGCATCGAGTTGTTGGCTGGTCATTCACAACCTGCAATCTCTCGCGTAAAACAGGAAAGGTAACAACAAGCTAACTTACCTTTAGGTCTCCCTCGAGCTTCCTCTTGACTTTTTCTACATCTGCCTTGGCCTTCTTTTCCCTTTCCCATTGTTCCACTGTCTACAAAACGAACAAACAAAGATCCAGCGTTATTAAAAGTAAGTCATACATGTATTTATTTATCTTGGTAGATTGTCCTATTGCTAACATCCCCCGTCGCCCGGGCAGGACCTTCGTCAGCCCTCAGACTTGCCCACAAGTCGAGCTCAGAATTTTTGATTTTACGATTTCGGCCCACCACCGGAATCGGAAGGACTTTTGAGAAAGTCTAGTCAGCCGTAGAGGCCTACTTTTTCCACATGCTGTATTTTAAAAATATGACAGATTTGCTCAGTGAAGTCCGTAAGAGGGACTTGTGTTTTGATTACACGAAGATGTAAAAATGCAGACACTTAAAACCTACCTCGTCGATCTGTTGTTCGAGTTTGGACTTCACTTTGTTGAGGTGGCTGACTTTGTCTTCCTCTTCTTGAAGTTGATCCTCGAGTTCCTGGTAAATAAGAAATTCACTCATGTTTATTACACGACAAAAGTCACTCCTATTACTTAAGTTACTTCATACCAAGTTTCCAGACAACCTCTGTTAAGCAGACATGGCAGTGCAAGATTTCGAGATGTTCTGACTTCAGAATGATGCCAATTTTCCCGATTTTTGTTCTTCACGGAAAAATCTGCAATACATTGCTTGTACGGTAAAAAAAAAACAAGAAATCCAGGTCAAATAATGTGCAGAAAATTTGAAATCTGCACAAATGATAAATTGAAAACTTGAGATACCGACGCCAGTTATTCGCTCGAATTTGGAAGGGCGTAATCGCATTTTTATTTTTTCAATACATTCCCCTCAAAGTGCACTGAAAAAAATTACAAACAAATATAAGAAAAATTGAAAACGTGATTAGCTGCTTTCTAGTCCAGCCACGACCTCAAGTTTTGCCGGACAAATCTTTTACCTGTTTTCTCAAGTTTACAACTTGTAATTTTCAATTTCAATTTTTTTCAGGATGGAGGATTTCACTGTGAAAATCCAGTTGAGTCACACTTGCAAGTACCTTCCTCAAGTCGTCAACTGTCTGGGGCTTGGAAACATGTTATAATTCGCTTGTCTTACCTGCTTAGCCGCCTCCAGTGCCTTTTTGTCTTTTGATAATTTTGAGATTTGTTCATCCTGAGCCGCGAGGTCGTCTTGTAGTTGCTCAGCACTCTTTTCTCTGGATGCGATGTCAGCTTCAGCCTGCAACGAGGAAACAGAAAACGTAATGTTTGTTTCTAAAGCAACTGAGCGCCCTTAAAAAATCCTAAGTCCTTGAATTGGAATGGTTCTATTCAGCGCAATCCAGCGAATATTTCAGTATGGATCTCCACAGCAGAAAACATTTCACCCTAGCCTGTGAACGGGATCCCCTCCCTTCCTGGCTCTGCACGCGACTCGCTCCGCTAGCCATTATTTATTTATTTATTTAATATTTATTTATTTATTATTTTTGATGCATTCATTGTTCGTCCTATTTCCCACTAACAACTCACTCCAGCATGACGAAATTAATGGAACTAAGCCTAGCAATTCTACAAACAGGAGAGTATACATGTGATTTTATTGACAAAACTTTGCTGGTTTGCCGTATTTTCGACTTGGTTTATTTTAATATTTCACACGCCATTACCATCTCTCGGTTGAATTTTCTTTTTTCCTCGGATGTTGTTTTTCTAAACTAATTATTTCATTTCACATCTTTCAAGACAACTAGTACAGGTTTACAAACGCCTGGGGTAACTAGGGACTTCACCAGTTGAGTAGTAGTATTTGTCAAATTGTACGCAGGTATTATTAGAAGATAAAAGGTTAAACAAACCACCATAGCATCTGCTATCATAACAAACCAAGAAGCAAATCAAAATATAATTTACTCAGGTCAATCATACCTTTTTAAGGGCATTTTCTAAGTCGTCTACGTCTTGTTTGAGGTCGTTGATTTCGGCTTCCAACTTTTTCTTCACCTCGGACAGCTCGGCAGCGCTTTCTTCTTCATCGTCGAGTTGTTCAGAGAGATCCTGTTAAAAATAACTCGGGAAGTGAGTTATGGGGCAGCTTCCATGAATTACCGGCCATTTTACTTTAGATTCGGTGGTTCACAGCTTATTTCACTCGCCATTTCGAATCAATTTGGGTTGCTTTAGTCCAGTGGCAGCCCATGTTCAATAGAAAAGCTTGAAAGAAAGTCCACAAACAGTGTAGGGGTGCCAGCTTGAGCACAAGACAAATTATCTGTGCAGACAAGGCTACGGGCTTTAACGCCACTTTCGAGACACAAAGCTGACGGACTCATAATCGTTAGAGAGCCAAACATTAAAAAAAAAAATGAAACTGACATATTTTCGGTCTTTGAGCCGTTATTCCTCTAACATCGCGAAAATGAAACCTCCATACTTTTAATAAAACTCTAATACACTTTGAGTCTAATCTATAATTTTAGTCTTTTTCTTCCACCGAGGGAATGTTTCAGACACAACCATAAAAACACCAAACTATTTATTTAACTTCTCAGCTTACCTTGATTTGCTCTTCAAGTTTCTCCTTCTCTTTCTGAAGTTGAGAGGCTCTTTCCTCTGCATCATTGCAAGCATCTTGCTCCTACAAGACCCAGACCAGAGAACAGATTCTCCTTACAGATTTTCAGAGATTTCTCGTGAGTTAGTTACGTTAATTCGGCGCCAGATCGAGACGTATCCCCTAGTTTATGAATGTCTGTCTTCTCTTTATCTGTCTGTTTAAAAATGTATTGATATTGTAGGCAGGAAACGAATGTTGATCCTTGAATTTGGTGGCACATCAAGACAACGTCTTCTAGTTCATTTCATCAATCTTTTTGTTTGTTTCATATGTATAGTATACAGATAGGTACAGATACTCCAAGGAGAAAATAAATTTTATCACTTTTCGAGAATCAGAAGTTTCGTTCTTGGAAAGACGTACAACTGAAGAACAGTACTGCAAAAATGAAGAAAGTGTCAGTGTTCTTTTTGCTGTTACTGATACAGCACTCTATCACCGTCAAAAAATCATACAGTATTGTTCGAGATCTAAACCAAACGTGGCAATGAATCAACTAAAATTCCTTACGCTTTGTAGATCCTGGAACAGTTCATTCTTCTCTTCCATGAGTTTGGTGAGCTTTTCTTCCAGTTCCTTTCTTAGTTCTTCTTCCTTTGCGAATCGTTCTTGCAGCTTCTTGAGCTAAAAAGCGCAAGGAAAACACTGCTTAGCGGCTTAAGGGAAACAGTTTTTTGTTTTTGCTGTGTTATCAGCAAGGGCATTACTACACCTTGTTTGATTTTCGTTTAGGTTTCAGTTTGCTAAAGCTCAAGTGTTGACAAGAATTGTCACCAGAGATTTAAGTGATACTGTAGTTACAGACATTCCAATTCTTCCGATTTATTACATGTATAAGGAGTCTAAAAATTTGGAAGACTATACACAGACAAACACTCCTTAAGTAGCAATAAACCCAGAATCAAAGTTACAGTGTACAGTTCACGATTTTTCTTTAAGGCAATACGCATTTTATAAGAGAAAAATGGGTACTCAAGTTTCTAAGAAAATTCTAAAAATTGAACATAAAATTGCAGCTGCCATCACATTTCGTTTAAAAGAACAAACTTCCATCCCTAGTTATTATTCCTTTTATTTTCCTTTCTTGGTATTTATGTATACTGTATTACCTCTTCTGCCTTTTCTCTCATTTCCTCATCAGCACGAGCGATGTTCAGCAGAGGTTTTACCTAGAAAAACAACGTTAACAGATGAAAACACTAAGACAGAATACTGCCCTAACAAAATTATAATTACATGGTTATACCTTTCGAGTCTGTGGATGAAATCCTAAAGTGACCATTTAAGTGAAAGCTACAGAGCATTACTTTTCCAATGTGCTTTTTATAAGGCCTTACATAGTGGTTCTAACTTTTGAGCTCGTGGAAAAAATCCTAAAGTGTGACAATTTAAATGAAAGCAATTAAGCAGTACTTTCCTGTGGTACTGTTTATTACACTGTACAAGGTGGTTCTAACTTTTGAGTCTGTAGATAATATGCTTAAGTGTGACCATTCAAATAAAGCTACCAAGCAGTACTTTCCTGTGGTGATGTTTACTATGCTGTGCAAGGTGGTTCTAACTTTCGAGTCTGTGGATAAAATCCTAAAGTGCAACCATTCAAATGAAAGCAACTGAGCAATACTTTCCTGTGGTGCTGTTTATTACGCTGTACAAGTGGTTCTAACTTTTGAGTCTGTGGATAAAATCGTCAAGTGTGACCATTCATTTAAGGTTACCTTTGTGTAGAGTTTCCACCAAGCCCAGTTTCTCAGGAAGAGATACTTCCTCACATTGCGCTGGATGACAGCAATTCCAATTCTGAACAGACAGGTAATCATCAATTTGTACACAGTCAATAATTCTCATGTAAAATTACCAGTTATTTTCTATAGGAGAGGGGCTGATCAGTGGAAATTTAACTTTGGTCCTTATTGTTTTACTGTACAAGACTGTTTTGGCTATTTTGTTTTCATGCCTGAAAGTGAACATACATGTTTAGTATAATTGCTCAGGTGATTATAGAGAAGCGTGTGCTTGGTTGGTGGAGGATTATGTCATATCTTGCTATAATCACCCCGTGAGAGGTGATTATAATACTGAAGCACTAATTTTCAACATGGCCACCGTGCGATTTTTGATGTTTCTGGAGAAAAGAACAAAGAAAATGCATTTGCTCTGATAATCACCTGAGCAATTATATTAAAACAATAATTATTCTCCTCGGGCTCAGCGAATATTGAGGAATAATCCCCTCTACTTTGTCTGGGATTATTCCACAATATTCACTTCGCCTTCGGCGAATAACTGTTAAACATACTGCTTGCATAGCAAGTGCAGACGTTATTGCAGGGTACAGTTCTGGAACCTCCCTTATCCTTCGCAACATGCTCCAAGCATATTGCTGAAATGCGTTCCATGTGAGGATAGAGTTATTGTGCAAACTTCTCAGTCAAAAGATATTCTTATCTTTTAAGTTACTTGCAATGAAAGAGAACATTATAAGTAATACTTTATTTTTTGAACAATTCAGGAAAGAATGGTGGTTTTACCTCTGGTCACACATCTTGCGGTACTCTTTACGCATGAGATAGCCTTTGCAGTAAGCTTGGAACATGGAAATGATCTTGGCTAGCCTCTCATCTCTCATGTCTTCCAGCTCTCCCAAGATACCAGCACGGAAGAAAACCTGTTCAGCAAACGAAAGAGAAAAGTTGAAAAGAATGAGGTGACTCTAAAGATGCACGGTACAGATAAATATTTATACCATAAAGTTAAAGAAATGATGGGCGTTGTTACTCTCTATTTGGGATTGTTCTCCATACCATGCCTGTTTTCATTTTTTTCGCTTTCTGTTTTTCTCCGTTTCCAATTTTTTGCTTTGTTTCTCAGCTTCCCCGATGGAACCTCTGCAGATGAGAGAGGGACTCGTGTATACAAAGTTCTTGGGAGTGACTACAAAAAACGTCATAAATCTTGAGACACCTTGCCTCGTTCACCCCCTTTCCCCCTGTACAATGTTGAAAACCTTACAAAATTTGGTTTTAACTTTGAGAAACTGCAGATTTTTATGCAACGTTGAAGGGGGGAAGGGGTTTATGACCTCGAAAGCACTAAGTGTTTCCATTATTTTTGTCTTCGATTGTAGGTTAGAGAATAGTAATTACCTTGCTTGTTCCAACCCTGTAGGAGGCCTTCTCCAGCTGTATGGCATCAAGAAGCATCTCACAAGCCTTCTTGCCATCAACAAATCCACCAGAAACAGCAGTGGGTGCCAGGATCTGGTATCTAAAACACAGAACAGTTTTTACTTCACAAAATTGACTTACTCAAACATAACTAAAATCTACATTATTTAACAAATACAAAAGCCAAAACCGTGCTTTGTTCTGTGACAAAGCATGCAAGGAAGTGACGAGAGCACGAAAGAAGTGTAGGAAGAACACGAGCCGCAGGCGAGTGCTTGTCCCTACTTCTCGAGTGCTCTCATCACTTCCGTGAGTGCTTTGTCACAGAACCAAGCATGGTTTTGGCTTTTTTATTTGTTTGATAATATAGCTCTGCTCACATTCGTAAAGAAACTGACTTTTATTTGCAAGAAATCAAGTTTTTTTCATAGCTTGCAAGCACACGCAAGAAAGGTTTCCAGCTTGCCAGCGCGAGCAGAATGGCGTCTCAGGCTACTCAATGCATCTGTACTCTGATAAAGAACTCTGTTTCAACCAATCAGAGCACGCGTTATATCGAAACTTTATTACAAAGTGTTTTCCACTGGTGTTTGGAGTGATCTGGGCAAATGTGACAATTAGAAAATAAACCAGGCTTTTCAATGATTCCTCTAGTGGGATTCTGATTCCAGCATTTCCAGAAGCAAGATGACAGTTAATTCTTGCTTTATCAGAAGGAGTTTTTGAGTTTCTGACTCGACACATTTTCATGATTACCATAACATGTACAATACTTCAAAGTATAGTCCAACACCATTCATGCCTAACCATAAATTTTTAAAATTAATGAGAAAAGCATTTGTTCAGGCCAAAAATGGTGGCCATAAAAGTGGTATCATTAGCATAGTCATGAGGCAGAGTGCCTAATAAACTTAATTTTTCATTCCCACCTCTGACGGAATTCCTGGAAAGGCACTCTGTTGGGGAAGCCCTTTCGGCAGATACGGATGCCCTCAAGCACACCATTACACCTGAGCTGGTGCAAAACTAGGGATGACTCAATCACGCCAGCCTTCTTGTGCTCATTAGGAACAATGCAGCGTACAAAGTGTGGGCACGTGCTGTACAGCGTGTCCATCAGTCGACCAAGTGACTCCTAATAAAGTTGAACATTGAAGATGATTCATCATCATCGTCATCATTAGATGGGGAATAAGACAGGATTATGGCAATTCTCGGAATTGAATGTCAGCACAATATTTTTAGCACTACTCTTTTTATTCACCATCCAAGAATAGGAGGAAAATCAGTACTATGGAGCGCAGAAAACTCAACTGGAAGCGTGCGCGATAGGTGTTTGGTTTCAGTGCCTAAGTTCCGGATATTATTTTTATGGGATCATAAATTGAAGTTGGACGGTTGCCTCACTAGTAATCTGCAGTTTTGATGTAGGTTGTAGAATTATCCTTTTATTTGTACAATGCAAAACAGCTTAGCAAAATTAAGGCTTACCTTACAACTTACATTATTTTATGGCAGACAATCTTATTGACCAGAATCACAACCCAATCAGTATGTGAAAAAATAAGACAGTTAATTTCTGCAAAATAATTCACTAAAAACCTTGTGTTTGCTGCTGACAGTCTGGAAACTTCCTCCCTTTCCTCTTGCATGTGCTAAGGATTAGGAATACTGAATTAGCATACAAGTTTAAAAAGCATTTGACTTATTGACTTTATATCAAAAAAGGATGAGTTACTACTGACAACACATACACCTCACTAGGCAGCCAGAAATACGAACACTTACTTATGGTGGCATGTTGAAGTTAGATGTCATTAAGGCTAAATAATATTGATTTATCACTGGTAATCCACAATTCAGTACATGCGCTCTACTCTACATGTAGTTATAAATCATATTGAATCATGAGCCTCCATGAAGTGGTTCATCCACGTTCTAGAAGAAGTTTGGTTCACCATTCAAACAATAATTTGTTCTCCTGATCTACTCTTTGCCTCCGTCATCCAGCTGCATCACATCTGCTAAATTTAATAGGAGCCCCCTCACTTTTGTGCTTCCTCACCTGCCCTTTGGTCCTCAAAGGTGCATGAAATTCATAATCCACTGTGGGGGCTTGATACTTTAGAGGAATTAAGGCCCCCGCAAACAAGGAAACATTGTTGCGGAAACATTGTTTCCCAGAATGTTTCCTGGGCGGGCAAATGTGCGAGAAAAAATGTTTCCTTGCCAGGTAAACCAAGAAACTTTTTACTGAAAACAGACGTTTGCATATGCACATTTTAGGAAATACAGCCCATGTGACCACAAAATCCAGTCAACATTGTCTCCTCAATGTGCAAAAGGGGAAACATTTGCTGCGGAAACAAAATGTTTCTGAAAATGTTTCTCGGAAACAAAAAATATTTCCGCAACAAATGTTTCGTTCGCGCGCAAACAGGGAAACATTTAGGGGAACATGTTTCCTCAACAATGTTTCCGCAACAATGTTTCCTCGTTTGCAGGGGCCTTTATAGTATTCATGCAAAACACTATCAAATAGCACTAACAAAGTGAAACAAAATAGCATTAGACAATGCAAGTGCTTACATTCACTGGCATAGTCCTTGAAGAGGTTTGCAATAAATGGATCAGAAGACTTGGCAAACAGTCCTGCAACAGCCTCATTGATGGGATCTTTGTTCTTGTCCAACCAGCCATCAACATTGTAACCCACAGTACCAGCATAATGTGCTACTTCAAAGTGATAGTTGACTGCACTTTTACCAGTGATTTTGGGCTTGGCATATTTGGGATGCTTGCCATCATGGTTGTTGTGCAACTTTTGCAAGAAGGTCATATCTGTTGCCTTTGGCACAATGCATTCTTCTTCCAGAATGGCAAACACTCCCATGGGCTGAAAGTGCAATACAGGATGATTTATCACAAGGTGTTTTTGAAAAAATAATTCTTAATTAATTTTGTCATCCCTTTCCCATTGTGCTTAAGTCAAATCCGAATATTAAACCCATAAAAATAAAAGCAATAGGGGAGAGTTTAAGTTATAATTAAATCACATTTTTACACTTGATTGTACCTTCTCAATGAGTTCAATAGTTGGAAGCAAGTCGAGACCAAAGTTGATGAAATCCCACTCGATACCCTCACGTTTGTACTCCTCTTGTTCAAGGATGAACATGTGGTGGTTAAAGAACTGCTGGAGTTTCTCATTGGTCAAGTTGATGCACAGCTGCTCAAATGTGTTGAACTAGAAGAAATCATAAACAGTTATTATAGCAGATTCTTTGCACGCAAATTTGCAAACATTTAATTTATTGAAGCATTAATACATGGATTTTGATTGGAAGGAGAAATTCAGGAAAAAACAGTAAAGCACAGGTCTAGCCAAATCAATATTTTGCATTTTCCTTTTTATGCACAAAACAGGTTAAAAATTAACGATTATCGTAACTCACCTTGAAGATCTCAAAACCAGCAATATCCAGCACGCCGATGAAGAAGGCACGCCTTTCCTTGGTTTCCAGAGTTTTGTTGATTCTGTCAACAAGCCACAAGAACATCCTCTCATAGATGCACTTGCTAAGGGCACCAATCGAGTAGTAGACCTAAATTGTAAAAATACACATTGGCATTACCTTTTCAAGAAGTTTCACGACCAGTCTCTTAAGTGATGCAAATAATTTTTGTCTAGAAAGGACATACAGTACTCAAGGTACTTTTCTGTAGTTCTGTTTATTACGCTGTGCAAGAGGGTTCTAACTTTTGAGTCTGTTCATAAAATCCTAAATTGCGATCATTCAAATGAAAGCTACAGTGTTGTATTGAGCAGTTCTTTTCTGAGGTAATGTTCATTTTATTACGGCTGTACACGTATTTTTTAATTGTTTAAGTGGTACACAGTTTATGAAATGTGTAAGCCTTTTGATTACCTGTTGGAGGTTTCGTCCCTGGTTCACAAACTCGCGGCCGACTTTGATTCTTGGCTTCACAATAGACTTTCCAAAGTCTGTTTGTGAAATTGACAACAAGAATGACACTTTGTCCAACTCTGGAAAACAATGAACAAAACAGAATATAAGTTAAAATGTGACCCATCACACGAATTAATGTACGCCATGGGGTCAGTTTGAACAGCTTAAGTTATTAACTTGCCATTCATCAGCCGTTCAGGAATGGTAGGAGACCATTCAACCAGCTGCCATGATCTGTTCCGAAAAAATAGTCAGCCATTTGAACAGCTAGGGTTATTCATTCAGAAAAGAATATTTAGCCGTTAGAATGGCTACAGTGATCTGTCTTTAAAAAAATAGTCAGCTGTTTGAATGGCAAGGGTTATCTGTTCAGAAATAATAATCAGCCATTCAAATGCCTACAGTCATCAGTTCAAAACAAATAATTTTTATTCAACTGTTCGAAAGGCTGAAGAATTGGTAGTGATGTTTATCTGTTCAGAGAGAAAAATAAGCCATTTGAACAACTAACAAATATTAAAACATTTAAACTGCAAGCTTTCAGGGAGCAGTTGTCTGAGTTGTGCAACTGCTATGTTCCACAAGTATCACACACTGCTGACCGTCAAGAGCCAAAAATTAAGACAACAAAAACCTCAAAAGCTTTAGAATAACATGAATCATACAGAACATTATGCTGCGAGTAACTTTACATTTTGCACTTGGGAATGTCTTTGTCCACTCCCCTTCAACATTACAGCAAATTTATTTTGATGATCACTTAGCGGCTCATCTTTCATTAAGATATGTTTATGATTGTACATGTATGCATGTCATCATCATGTCAAGGTAGTCTTTACAGCACTGCTGGCATCAAAAATGCCCCCTCCTCCAGAGGACCTTGTCCTTCGTTAGAGAGTACATCTCATCAACATCCTGGCAGACAGACAGTGAGTGTGATTTTCACCACAAAAATATTTAAAACAAAATTAAAAAAAAAAACGTTCAGCTACTGTACCGTCCTTTAATACCTTTTGGATCAGCTACCTCTGCCTGCTCTTCTCTGGGCCTCTGTTTGAATTTGGAGTTTCCCCAGTGCATACATGCTGCACATATTTTGTACATGCCCATCTTCTCTTCAGGAGCGAAACCCAGTGTGTTGGCAGCTTCCTAAATTAAGAGAAGAAGTACTAAACAGTTACAGACTGAAACCAACTCTTGCCTTAATAATTAAAGAAAGCTGTACACTAGATGCTAGTCCTGAGAAGGACTGTTTGTGATGATGACATTGACTGACATTTTGACAACCTGAGGGGAAGTCATCATCAGAGTCAAGTGAAAATTTGTGAATTGTCAGTATATGTTACAAGTCTCTGGTCGGTTTCGTGATTGGTCAACTATCTCACGATGTTATCGGTCGTCTGTCAGCTAAGCCATGATGTTATTGGTTGCAAAGACTGTTAAACTTGATTGGTGCATTTTGATCACAGCCAAAGTGACAATTTCACAAACACCTCAAAAGACAAAATGCCGACATACTGTTTACTAAGGAGATCGAGGAGAATAGTAAAATACCTTTTCTAGACTGCTTTTACAGTTACCCGAGACAATAACAAACTACAGACGACATGATGTAATTTAAGCTGTGCCAAGGCACATCGTTTTTTAATGAGATCATTCTACAGCCACCCCTATTACTACATGGTAAATAAAACTGTACAGTTACTTTTCTCTCAAGACATAAATGTCCCAAATTTTGTGCTTTTGTAGCTCATACGGTACATGTATGTGAAATCAAAATTGCTTGGCTAACCTCTGTGATACCAAATTCTTCAACATCATTGATTCCATCAGCTTTTTCAGCACCTTTCTTGAGGATTTCATAATCGCCTGATTTGGTTGATTCAATAAGAAGTTTCTCTGGATAGGAAACAACAACAAAATGTAAATAAAACAAATGAAATGTAATTAATTAATTTGATTATTATTGCTATTATTACTTCTATTTATTACTATAATTATTATAATTGTTATTGACAGAAATGAACGTAAATTATTTAAAACATGTCTGTGAAACAAACTCATTTTTTGGTCAACGGTAACGGGCCGTGAAATTTTGTCATAAATTAATGTTATAGATTCGGAAACGTGCCATGTTGGACACCAGATTAGGTCATGTTTTTAACAGTTGTGCCCCACTTAAAAGAAAATGGTGTTACTTGGACAAAAAAATTCATGCTTGAACTTTGTAGGTCTCAGATTTATGCATTAAGTGTGTTAAATAATGAAGGTATACTCTTGACACTGTTTTAGACGTGAGTCAGTTCACTCGTCTCGTGAGACCAGCAAGGTGGCTAAATACTTTATATAAATACGTACATGTAGTTACCGATCAGCGAGTCATAATCATATGAATATTCTTAAATCCAACAAACCATGCAACTCCTTGGAGGCACCATACAAAAGCTGGTAGAAAATATGGTAGTTTCTTTCGCCTTCCAGCTGATTAACCACACGAGACTTTTCCAGCAAGTCTTGTAAAAAATGACAAAAGTAGTTTACAATCAACATTAAAGTGTACTATGATAAAAAAATCACTTATTTGTTCTTGGGATTTTGAAACTAAACACTCCCCAAGCAAAATTTGAAGCCTTTATTTTCAGAAGAAGACTGTTTATTTAAACTGCAATTCTCCGATTTAATGGTCTGCCACTATTACAACAGAAAGGATACAATGACATCATTTACTCACGAGCTTTGGAATGCAGTGTGTGAACACAGCTTCTTAATTATGCAAAACACAGATTTGAGAGTCTGTGGCTTATTTAGTATGCAGCACAGGAGTTTTGAGCTTTCAGACTCTCAAACTCATGTTTTGCATAATTAATAAGCTGTGTTCACAGACTGCATTCTTAAGCTCCTCAGAGTGAATTATATCATGATTATATCCTTTCTGGTGTAATAATGACGGACCATTAAATCGGAAAATTGTAGTCAAATTAATAGTCTTCTCAAAATTAAGGCTTAAAATTTCGCTCAGGGAGTGTTTAGTAAAGATAGTTTCGAAATCCGAAGAAAAGATAAAAGTGATCTCAGTTTTGATCGTGGTACCACTTACAACATTAACACTACTGTAGGGAGAGACTTGTACATTAAGTGTGAGAGTTTAAAGGTGCACATAGATTTTAAAGAAAATTCACTAAAAATGATCTGCTTTTACACTGAGAATTTAATGCCTTACATGATTCAATGTCAGCTCCTGCGAGTCTTCCCTGAGGTCCAAAGTGGCAGCGGATAAACTTTCCCTAATCAAAAAAGGAAAAAGGAAAGTCATTATTCAGTTACCAGTCATGTGCACATGAAACATACATGGTCTCATTAATCAAGTCATGAGGTCATGGGTCATATACATGTTGCAAGGCTCAGATTCCTATTCAAGCTAGTGATTGGTTCAGTTGCTTCACAATAATCCCAAAGATATTACTTTCATCCATGCATTCACCCATTATTTTGTCAATCCACAGATATGTGTATTTTGTGGGACCAGAAAATATCCATACCCACCCCACGGATGGTCATTTGAAATTCTGAGGGGCTGGGGGTCTCAAAAACTGACATTTTGCCTAAGAATCAAACCAAAAAACCATTATTTTAGGGTGGATGAATGGATTTTTCTGGAACCACACATTTGCATTTGTACGTTGGGATGTAGATCAAATCACAGATTTCAACTGTACTCACAAATCTTGAAGAGTTGTTGTTCCTGAGGGTCTTGGCATTACCATAGGCTTCCAGAATTGGATTTGCTTGCACAACCTGGTCTTCAAGAGTGCCTCCCTAAAGTGTAATAAATTAACATCAATAACAAAGTCCCCACTACAATGAACGATACTCAGCTCTTCCAAAATTACAGTAAATCGTATGGAACAGAACCCCGATATAACAAACCCTAATATAACAAAATTCCCAATACAACAAACAATCCAGAAGGCCAAACATTACCTATTTTTGTATTAATATATTATATTGTAAAGTTTAACTTTTTTTCCTTTTTCTATTTGGTAATAAAAGCTTGTTGTTGTTGTATATAACAAATAAACATCATCATGCGACTGAAGTTGATTGCACAAAAGATCAACAGAGATGCATACAGAACCTAAATCTCTAATTTTATTTAATCATTCACAGCTGGATAGTAATTGCATAATTAAACTGACTGTTAAATATTTATGACAAAATAATTATCAGCCAAACCCCGACATACATGTACGTGTACCAAAGATTTTAGACGTTTTTCCTTGAATTGATGGTTTGGTTTAAAATAACAAACCCCTGTTACAACAAACTAATTTTCCCAGTTCCTTGGCACTTCATTACAATGTATATCAGGGTTTCACTGTATTATACTACAAAGCCGTAATCCCTGTAGGCCCCTGCTATTTGTGACCCAGTAGCTAACTTCTCCTTACAATATCACTGCATGGTTAATACTACAGGTCACGAGAATGAAGGAGATGATCACCAAAGATGAAATGTCTTGATGTTTGAACACATTCTCAAAATATACATCATAAAAAATAAATGAAGGATAGCCAGAAGAATATCTGCACGTGTTGGACTTGATGCTGTGGCTTAACACTTTCACTCCTAGAGTCAGTTATGGTGACATTACGGTAGTTCTAACTTCTGAGTTTTTGGACAAAATCCTATAGTGTTAATACCATTTGTAAGTGGGGAGGATAGATTTCACTGAGCAGTGGTCGTCAAGTTTGAAACAGGGAAAGTAAAATTAGCATATGTCATCCCCTGGCGACTGGCCACGGACCACAACTTTTTCTTCCAGTTTTTACTGTACCATTCATGATGATCTAAACAATCATCTGCTTTACACTTGCCTCGTGTTTATGATCCCCAGGCTTCGTTTGTCCGGACACATGAGCCAGATACTGGATAACTTTCTTGGTGTTCTCTGTCTTTCCTGCACCAGACTCTCCACTGCCAACAAAACAATCCTTAAACTTAACAATTTTGCTAGAACGATTTTTACGTACACATCAAAGCTGAACAGTAGCAATAAGCAAATGTGTCTGATCTTGTGTAACCTGTAACTGTCAACAAATCACAGACATTAAATTTAACAATTTTGATGGAACAATTTTCATGTACATCAAAGCTAAAAAACGTCCACATGTGAAGCAGTAAGCAACTGATGTGTTTGATCACTGATAAAAGCGCTCTTTTAGGATGAAATATGGCATGGTTTACACACTGTTACTTCATGTACTATCCTCTAGAATATACCTAATACAGTATATACTTCATGTAACATGATTCAGACTATACACAAAACAGCATGTACATGTAGTTGTAAAGATCACTCAAAATCATCGCCAAAGAGCAAAGGAAAAGCTAATTTAAGGCAAGTCTAGTACTTTAAAAACAAGAATGTTAGACAGAAGGGTACCTGAGTGGCCTACAAATAGTTAGTTATTGGATAAATTTTTCAATGAAATTACACACCCAAACTGTCAGAATTTTGGGGGGTGCGTGCCCTTCTGCCTAAAAGGTGCTTTATTACTTACGTGATCAACATAGACTGATTCTCACGATCTTGCAACATATCATGATAGGCATTGTCACAAATTGAGAAGATATGCGGTGGCATCTCTGGGCGGCGTTTTCCTCTGTATGCGAAGACGATCTTGTCTGTGTAAATGGGGAGTCTGCGATATGGGTTGACGGCTACACAGAACAGACCAGAGTATGTCTGCAAAGAGGGTATGAGAGACACAAGTTTAATTTATTTCAATATGATTATGACAGTAATTTTGTTTTTCAAAATAAATGCTGATTAATACTACCATATATCAGATAGCACTTTCCGTGAGAGTGAGGGGGGAGGGGAAGGGAGATGGGGACGTGGGAATGAACTGGGGTGGCACAGTCTCCACAAGACTCAGATTGTTAGCCAAAGGGGTGTCTGGTGTTATTGGGATATCCAGGTTTTGAAGAAAGTTCTGGAAAGTTGCAACTAATCTTCAATCTACAATTTCATATGGTTGAATGCCTTCAGGGTGAGGCCACTGTTTTGGTGGCATATTTGGCAACCCATGGATTTTCCCTGGCAACCAATGGATTTCCATGCTTTAAAGAAATTGACAGAAACTTCACTTAATCTCTAAAAGTTGTATTGGGGCCAATAAAAATTTATTTAGCTGCCTTAAAAGAGTACACTGTATGGCACTTATTGACAGCCCTTTCTCAGATCTAGTTACTCTGCAAGATGTTTTAATTTATTATAGCAGTGTGTGGAAAAATGTGCTAACTGAAAAACTTATGTGTAATTCAAATATAACTATTTTAAAATCCTACTAATATCATTTATCCAATCTGTTAGAACACACTGTCACATGGCACATAATCTCTCATCTGCAGAGTACCTCTGCTCAGGAAAGCACAATCTAAATTTTACAAACATGGCTTAAATTTAAGCTTTATAAATATTTATTATGTTGTGAAAAATGTTCCAAATTACAGGTGTTAACAAGTTTATTGTCGCAAATTGTTCTTTGCTTAGTAAATTAATTATATGATCAATAACAGCCACAATAAATGAAAGGAAGTGATTACAGAAAAATGAATGTGTGATACAAAGGCAATGACATATTATGTAAGAAGCTACATGGGAAGGTCTTAGAGATTTTTTTCTTCTCAATAAAACCCACTCATTATAATTAAGTTGCATTTAAGGACCCCAGCGTTCCATTCATGATGGCTTTAATTCAAAAGACCACAAAACAAGAAGCAATTCAGTAACAATAAAGGATTTTTGAATTTGTGTGGTTATACTTACGAAATTTAACTTAATTTCTCTTGTCAAAAAATGATGAACCCCTTGGTAAAGATATCAATTTCACAGTGTTCTCTGCATTTCCTATCAGATCAATGAGTTGACTGAAAAGGCTTTGTTGACAATTAGTTCAGCAAGAAATCTGCTAAAAGTTTATCCAAGAGCTTGGGCAAATAAAAGTGCGAGACAATTTCAAGTAAGTTCCGAACTACTGCTGTCTCCATAGTGTATAGAAATTGAATTGTTTAATTGTCTCCTTTAACAGTTAGTTTCAACAGCTTCTCCAATTTTCACCTCTTTAAATGTTCTATAGTGAATGGAGCCCACGCCTTTAAAACACTCACATCCCACCCTTTACCATATATGGTGAAAATATTCACACCTTTGGCCGCGAGAAAAAAGCCGAGGGTGTATGGGTCAATTTCTAATTAAGAGGTTGGGATAGTTTCATGATTATCTTCATTTTCTTTAAACGAAGGAAATTATATGTTTTCGAGTTTTTCGACAAGGAGGTGGGTGGGAAGGCTAAAAATTGCATCAAGTTAAATTTTGGAGACTTGTAAATTACTTCAGCAGAGTTATGTTTTAAAGAAGATTATGCCGGGTTCATTGAAGTACTTTTGTCTTGGTTGTCTCGGAGTCAATAACTTGTAACAACAGGGGAACAGACTTAGAGCCTGTAAGCGTGGAGTCTTTCATTTACAATCACAAATCGCTGCCCGTGGTCCATATTATTTCAGCGCAGGATGATTCTACCCCTTGCTGTTTTACAACCTTTTTAAAAGCCATTTTATTGAACACGAACGGTTGCTGCTAAATCAATTTTCAGTATGCATGAATTAGACAGACACCTAGCAATAGAACTAATCCGAACAACTCACATCAATCTTGAATTAATTTTCAATTTGAGATTTGGATAAAGCGATTTCTGTAAATAAAGTCCACGCGTGCGATGGAGTATTGCACGAGATCAACACACACCTAACTCGCGAGGACGGCAGGCACGAAACTTAACATTTTATCTCTCCCGGCTGCTAACCCGACATGACATTATTATTTTTGCAAACAAAGCTTTTTCCAACAGGAGTCGTTTGTTATAACCCAAAAATCAACTGCGGAGAAGTGCACATACCATAAACGATATTTTCACGAAAGCTGCAACCATTGTTGCTTTCAAACTGACGTGAAATCGTTCGATTCCACGCAAAACTAACAACAGAATCGCGCTTTGTGCGTTAAGCTGAATTGACATGCTATTAATACCTCGCTCGACCCTAGATTTTCATGCAAATCGCAAGTCGGCTTTAAAGTTCGTTTTTCACACAACTCGAATCTCTGTTGACATAGCGACTGTATACACACAGTCTTTCGCACCTGGAATGACGAGAAAACCTTCAAAACGCGAAGAAGGATCCGTCAAACCAACCAACATGTATCCCAGAGAAAACCCCTTTAACAGATCACAAAGGAATGTACAAAAATAAATATTCATGATTTCTCCAATTTCACCTAAACGTCGCGCGGATGTTCATTACAACGTGACAATTAGAAAAGATAATCCTAAAATAAGCGTTCCCAGCAAAAGTAATCTTCTCAAACCATCTTCTAAAACTAATTTCACTGTTTAAAAGTTAAGTGCCGGTAAAGTACTCACGTATATGAGACCGGCGAAGTAACGCTGCTTGAGATTATGTAAAACGCTGGCTTCGTTCAGGTACGTCAAGTTCGCCATATCCTCTGCCTTTTCAAATTTCGGCGGGTTCATTTGCTCCGTGTCATTCTTATTGACTTCGAGTTCCTGGCAAAAAATCAGTTTTAGTCAGTGTTAAAGAAAACAGAGCAGGAAATTGAAGTTTACGATTAAGTGCAGTGTTTGACACGAGTGTAACATTTCAGTTACCGATGTAAATTTCTGCTCTTGTGATCTGTACAAAGATCACGCAGATCTGCTGTGCCATTTACACTGAAGAAAACAACAAAGTTTAGAAATACCTGGCCATCGTTTGTTTCCACAATATAGATATCTCCTTTGGAGCTTTTCACTTCTGCAGCCTTGAAGCATTCTTTCTTGTCTTGAATCCAGACCCACTTCTTGCTCTCAAACGACTTGCTCTCTTCCAGCCGGGCGAGTTTGTCAGAAACCCGCAAAAATGCCACTGGATCTTCCATGTCCGCCATTTCGACTGTTCAATTCGTGAGAATTAAATCTCGACGCTAGCTGTTAGAGTATTCCACAGATGCAGTCCGTACAACAGCCCAGTAGTCTACTCGCGCTAGAACCTCAGCTCGAGTGCGCCCGCAACAAACCGGAGCCGCTTACTCAAAGCTGGATTAATCACTGAGTCACTGGGTTATAAAATGTCAACTGGTGGACAACTCCCAATACTGACTGACGCTTGGGTATCCTATTTGAAGACGTCATTGAACTGTGATTGGTGCATTGGTCACTTAGCGCATTGTCCCTCAAGAGAATAATGAACCTTATGGGTTTGTTTTGTCATGGTTTAATGACCTTTCTTCGCGCTTTCAGAGCTGAATTCCAAACATCATTATGGGCTTTTTAAAATACCACACCTAATTACACGCTCGGCCAATCAAGCGGCTCGATTCAGTGATTTTGCACCTTTCATGACCTTTACATCTACCGGTTGATTGCTCAGGAAGTTTATCTATGGCAGGAATTTTCACGACATTGCCTGTCACATTTTTGGTCAAACTCTAAGGCAGGGTTTCTTCGTTAAATGTTTTTAAAATCCTTCCGCTCTATAGAAAGTTTTTATTCCACCAAACAATGCCTCACAGCGCAATCTTGTTCAAGCGTGTATTCATTCGTATCCAGTCGACTCCATTATCAACGAACAGACAGCCACGTACCTGGGCCGCCGCGTTACACATTGCATGTGTTTCATCGTTCTCGAAATTCGCGTTGAAATTTGGAAGACTTTCAGTTGACCAACGAAGTTTTCAGTTTTGAGATTCCATCTTTTGTGGAAAAACGCATTTGAAGACAATTTTCATGAATCTGCTGAGAACAGAAACACAAGCCTATCAGAGATCGTGACTTTGTGATTCAGTACAGACATTTATTTTGTACAAGACGACGCCCCAGGGAGCCTACCCCAGTAACGTACAACAGCAAAATAAAAAGCTGTTAGCGACGATTGTGACATTATCCTTATGTTAACAACTTTCTGTTTGTGCAGCATTTTTCTTTGCAGATCTCTAGTTTGACAATTACTCAAATCAGCTGAAACGCCGACTGCTTTTTGCAAATGGAGGCACAGTTTTCACATGTCAAAAATCTACCATCGAGGGGTGGGTACGGGGAGAAAAATTTGTCACCTTCAATGACTTGAGGAATATTTAGCGGTTGGTTGAACTCACTTTGTTTAATTACTTCGTCACTAAGATTTATATCAGATAAAATTAACTCCAGCGTCGAGAATGTCTGTCTTTCTGGTCTGCCTGTTTTCCTTTTCGAAGTTTTTTGAAGTTAAAAAAAAGTTCTTTCGTCGATGCTTTTACAAATATTTTAAAAACAAGTGTACGCTTCTGGTAGGTCGGTTCATGGCGGAGCTGCAAAGAAAAGTCAGTAATAACAAACAACATTGTTTATTTGTGGAGCAATTTTATAACAACTTATTGCACGTTTACAAAGTGAAAAGTAAATGGGCAGGTAAAAAAGAAATATTATTGCTAGCAATTCTGGAAACAACAAACAGATTGTAACATCAGCTAATAACACTCATTTTCCACCCAGATGAACCGCATATAATGTACTGCATTACTTTACTGATAATATCTGTGATTCATAAGCACAATCTCGGCAATCTGCTGGGACATAAATGATAACATTTCCTACAATTCTCCCTTCCAAGAGTGCTTGAGTTCAAAATTCCAAACAGACTGTCTTGCAAAATATTCGAAAAATAGCACAATAATTAACACCACAGGAAATAACTGCTCAGCAGCTTTCATTTGAATGGTCACACTTCAGGATTTAGCTCACAAACGCAAAAGCTCTAAAAACAATCACTGATTTAGTGATTACATGACCCAAGCCTTGTAAAATAAGAATCGAAATTTCGTAAAACAAAACATTTCAGTCTGTCAGAGAACCTCTTTTCTTAAAAGTCTGACATCGATTTTACATTAAAGATAAACTGTGAACATGCATGCGACGAAAGAAAATGGTGTTAAAACTTGATAGCTCCTTAGCGATAGAAAGATACATTTCATTAAACTGAAAAGAAAAAACAGTTTTAATTTATATAAACAGATCTGGAAGCGAATTGACATTTGTCAAGGTCAAAATTACGAGTTGAACAATCTGAAGTCCAAGCAAGACATTGTAATTCTTGGAGTCTGAGACTGTGCATTAATTCAGTCCAGTCGAATGATAGCTGTTGAGCGGTACTAGTTTCTGCTTTCATTGCGCTTTACAAGGTACTTCTAACGTTTGTTTCTGAGGAGCCGGTACTTTTTCTTCAGCGTTTCAGACTAAGTGGCAATTGTAAACACTTAGTCAACTGCTGTTATTTTAATAGTTCTTTTTTAACATAAAGGAAGTTACTGAGAGTATTTTAAAAATATGAGATACAAAAGTCAATTAATAAATAAACAAAGAAGTTATGTCCCGTTACTGTAAGCTGGCGGATGAGAATCATCTTGAAACTCGAAAATTTATCACGATGAGGATGGCGGAACAGTCAAATGAATTGCTCAGTACAACGATAGCATTGCTGGCAACGATGACGACGTGCAGTCTATTTTTATTCCTCGATTAGGACTGCTGCCAACAACAGATGTACAAGTCCTCCTCTTTGCACCAGAATAGCACAACTGGTAATTGGACAATTAGCCATGTGAGTACGGCTCCCTGGCGAGATATGGCTCACTCCCCACTCCTCCCTCACTTTAATCTTTTAGCCTTGACCCACCCCACCCTCCTATCGTTTGACTCGGCTCATTCAGCGATAGGATTTCTTTTAGTTTGTCTCGAAATTATTGTGCCTTTTCTTCTGACGTTTATTCTTCGGGCGTTTTTTTCTGTGAATGTTAGGTGAAGACATTTTGCTTGGGAGGAGGATAGGAGACGTCTGCTGCAGGCTGCGAAGTGAAGGTTTTTTCCGTTATAGCTTAGAAATGTGTTTTCTTTCACAACTTTATTGGACATGGTCAAAACCAAAGTTAGAAAGGAAAGAACTCTAATGGAAGCACCACGCGAACGGAACACGAAGTCCCATGCGAGGCCGACGCCCACCCGAGGAAATTAAACTGATGAAGAAAGAATTTCAAAAAAACTTTAATCTTGCGCAAGATTAGAGCGATTCATGCAGTCTCCCTTGGAAACGGAGCAAGTTGCCCTTGACAACATGGTAATTTGAACGTTAAAACTTTGTGACCAAACTTCTCTCTTGCCTTACTGAACTGAAAATCGTAGTATTAGTCTAGCCAATCACAACTTACCACTACACATTACCCAATGAGCCAATCAGAACTCAAAGGAAATACATGTTTCAAGCGCCAGGAGCGCGAAACGTGAGCGACAAAAAACACAATCGGTTTTGGTTCTATCTTGTGATTTTGTGAGATAGTGGCACAAGTTTAATAAACCAATCACAGAGGGAAGTAAAGCAAACCCAAAACTGAGAACATGAATTACTTTCGAAGCTCAGTTGAACACCGCGATACGAAACATACTCAGGAGCATTTTCCTAACTCTAAGCATGAAAACGGGGGTAGAGGGCAACATTTAAATGACGTTTATCAAGGTACAGTAAAACCCCGTCAAACGGCCGCCTTTGTTATTACGCCCACTCATGGCTTTAGACTGCTAGCCGTCCGTTTTTAGTCCGTCGAGCGGGCGGGCGACGGAGCGAATGAGCGAACGAGCCGAGGCGAACTGAGCCTTCTCCCTAGTTTCCTCGGCTCGCATTAACTTCGCTACGCTCGCCCGATCACTGCGTCGTATATCGCTTGCCGCTCGACTATCCAGAGAGGGACTACTTAGCAATCTTCTCATGGCTCATGCAGCCATTGCCTTTCTCAACCCGGTCACCCAGTTAATACTTGAGGGAGGATTTCGCGACCCGTTGGTGGCCGCAGTAACAGTGTTTCACTGAACTTCAAAGCAATCTTGTATCTCCACGGCGTTTTTGGCTTTGAGGAGAAAAGTGATCAGATTTTCGAAGTTTCTTTTTCTGGGGCAAATCAAGAACGGGATTTTAGACTTTCCTGTTAGATATACTATTAGACCAATATTGCTTTGTACTTAATTGTTTTATTTATTGCAAATGTCCAAATTAGTTACACTTTTTATATACACTGCGCTTTACTGTGTTATATTTACTTATACTTCAAACAACGTGACCAGCTGTGCCAGTTGTCCAAAGCGCGATTTAGCTAACACAGGATAAGCTGCTTAAGCGGAAATTTAGGATTCGACTCCCCAATAAATTTTTGTTACTTTCAGTTTCGAGTCGTGGCTAATTTCAAGCCGAAACTTACTTTTAGCAGTGAAAAACGCTTTTAAAAAAGAGAAACCAAAAGCCTAGCTGACACCTTAGTCCCGACTAGCTGTTAACCCATTTAAAGGCGATTGTGGGGGCGTGCGAAATATACACACGCGCGCGCGAAATTTCGAGGAAACGCGACGCGAGGGGAGCGCACGCGCGTGTGTATTTCGCCCACCCCACAAATCGCCATCGCCAAAATTACTCGCAGTCTATACGTCATCCTTACGCTTTTCATTCATTGGGTGCGTTTTCTTGGTTTCTTCTGGAATGACAATAGGTAGAACTTACAGGAATGATCAGAATTATTGCAATATCAAACAAGGAAAAAGCGATCGTTGCAAAAATGGACTGAAGGCTGACCGCGGTTTTTTTTCCTCAGGCTCGGTGGGAGAATTTTCTTTTGCCGCGAATGCGCTGTTGGTCAGCCATTTTGTTTTTGCCAGGTGATTGACAACTTTTTCATTCTGCTCATTCCGTTCAGAGCAGAATACATAGAATGGCATTAACTGCTATTCTAACGATTCCGGAATGAGATTACGTAATAAAAAACGCGCCAAAAAGCCGTTCCAAGTATTCTCATTCCAGAATGGTTCCAATCTTGAAAACGCGGCCATTATCTTACTTGTAACTATATTATGTTCTAATAACAAAGTTACGGTTCCCCAACATATATAATACAAAATGTATAGAATGAACTGCCCAGTGCAGAACCAACTTAAGTAGCTGCTTTTTTAGACTGAAAAAACAAACCAAAACAAACAAACAAAAAAACTGAGAGCGAAAGAAAGAAAAACCATTTCAAGGCTATAACGGGAAAATGAGTTGTAACCTGTACTTTCCAAAATCTGTGAATACCCGGTATATTGCCCTAACGTCACTTGTTCTTTGCTAATACTAGAAAAACTATTGTCGTGACTGCTCTGTATACTGCACTGGTTACTGAATATCATATATATAATGTTAAATACCATGAAAATCAAATAAACGCGTTTTCCGTCTACTCCTTAAAGCTACCAAAACTACAGATAATCACTGCATTAAACTGAAGTGTGACAGTTACAACATGCATAAAAAAAAACAAGAACCTTACGTGTTCTTCGTTGCAACATAACAAGAAAATGAAACCACTCCGAAGTCTACATATTTGGAATCATGGTTTTCCCGCTTTTTCCTTCAATTTGTCGTAATTAAATCAAACATCGACGTTGTGGCTTTTCCTTAGTTTAATTACAAGCTGCTAACGCGATAGCCAAATGAACCATAACCGACGTTACATTATTTTTAACCTGCGCGCGCGGTACAGATGAAGTGTGCGATCTGATTGGCTGCCTGTGCGGTACAGATATTGGCCTTTCAACCCGGTCAACTCAGTAATCCTTGAATTTTTCAAATGATGGTATCCCAGTTATAGAAAATAACAACAAAATATGAAATCGTATCGAGAAAGCATAAGATACAGGTGTAGAAATATTGTCCTCGTTTTTTTCTTTGTCCACGATGACTGGGCCAATATTGACGTCTGGGTCTCACGCTTGGTCTTTCAGAACATCAGTATATTGCCCAGTTGTGTCAGCTTAACTCGCCGAATAGTCGTCTCCTCTTGACTTCACAACATAGCTGTTGTAGAGACAAAAAGAAAGAAAGAAAATAAAATAATCCGTGAGAGGGTTTCAAGACACTTACTCATTTCTTTTGGGATTGCTGTAAAATGGAATACAAGATCTCACTAAAAATAAAAACAACAACAAAACAAAACAAACTAATTTCAAGGAAGATTTTTAACAACATTCCTTTCGCCTAAGCTTCGGTTTCTTTTTTTCTAATCAAATTAATTTAAACATTGCCATTGTTCAAACTCAACCTAAACAACTCTTATACCATCTAATTTATTTCTGCTCTCCAAATTCAAAAGTGACGTCATCACCAATCAGCACAAATGGAGCCCAATACTTCACGGCACTGAACTGCTGTGACTCTCGAAGACATTTCATGGCTTGATGGAGAGCAACGCTGGCGCTTTTTCCATCTGCCAGGTGTTGGTAAAAACTTCTCATGAACAGCAAGGTTGCGTCGTCATCAATCGCCCAGAGGGACATCAGAACAGATCGAACACCAGTACACAAGAACGCCCGCGCCATACCTACCACACTCTCAGCTTTAACCTCCCCCCGACCACTATGACAGCAGCTAAGCACAACAAGCATTGCTCGCACACGAACTGCTTGCACATCCGACATTTTTGAGATGTAGTCTTCTTCTTTAGGGATCTGGGATGTCCGTTCGGGGTTTGGAGCCAAAGCAATTTCTCCAGTTTCCTGACATCCATGTGCGGCAATGTGCACCAAGGCAACTGTGGTGATTCTTTTCAGCACCTCGCGTTTAGTTGCATTTCTTCCAGTGAGAGGTGTGGTCTTCAGAAATTTTCCAATCGTTTCTACTTCCTTCTTGGCATATAGCAACTGTGATAGCTTCATGGGGACTTCTTCCATACATGGATCTCCCACAAGCAGCACCCCACGTTTACTGTGGTAGTCCTTAGGTGAGCCTGCGATCAGTTTCAAAGCGGTCAGCGAGGGAACAAAGCGGATCCTGATAGATTCACACAACGCTGAATATGGAGCCAAGCAAAAGGGACCATCTGGAACAACGATCAACTGATCACCTTGGAGCAAGTCTTCAATGGGTCCAATGATAGCATCATACAAAGGGTGACGGTGACTGTACGTTTTCCTCAACACCTTCTCTGTTGCGCAACGGCACATCACTTAGCTCGACCAATGAAAGATTCTCGCATCCGATACCAACACCCCCACCAATATCCTATAAAACAGTTTCCATTATCAACGTGGCAGTTGCACGTTCGGTCTTTTTACGCTTAAATTGAATCTCTTTGCCCTTGCTCAATAACGACAAACTGATGGTGTCTTCATCAATTGCTATAAAGACTGTTTGGATAGATGAATATTTCATCATGTAAGAAATAGTTTCTTTAGGATCAATGACGTGGACGGTTGCACCACAATTCCATATTGTTCCTTCAGAATATCCATCAATGCCTGGGCTCTCCCTTGCTCAACAGCGAACAAAGCCTCGTCAGTCTCCCCATTCTTCAGAAGAGTTCTCCACAGAGCAGTGTACGCCACTTGATAGAGATCACGAAAACCTATTTTCCGCGCATCTTCTGACTGAAGAAGAGCCCTTGACTGTTCAAAGAGTTTCACGCTTGATCGATAACAATCAAGAGCCTCACAAATAGAACCCGATGATTCAAAAGCACCACCTAGCGAATAGTATGCTCTTCCCTCTCCAATTCTGCCCCCCCCCCCCCCTTCTTTGGCGATAGTAAGGTGTTGGTTATGGTACTTTATAGCTTGTTTAAAATTGCCCAGTGTGCGATACGCATTGCCCAGATTTCCATAGGCTACGCTCTCTCCAGCTCTGTTCCCCACTTCTTTGGCGATAGTAAGATGAAGCTTGTGGTACTCTATGGCTTATTTAAAATTACCCAGACTGTGATACGCATTGCCCAGATTTCCCTAGGCTCGGCCCTCTCCAGCTCTGTCCCCTACTTCTTTGGCGATAGTAAGTTCTTTATGAACATTAATATATGAAATTCATATATTTGAACTGCGGATAAAGATAGTATTATATGTAGATCATCGCAGTGAAGATGTTTCAACCTAAGCGGTTGAAAAGAAGAAACCTGAAAAAATTCAGGCTTGAACGGGAATCGAACCCATGACCTCTGCGATACCAGTGCAGCGCTCTAACCAACTGAGCTATCAAGCCAACTGGGAGCTGGTCAATTGAGAGTTCGTATTTATCCAGCCAGCTCCCAGTTGGCTTGATAGCTCAGTTGGTTAGAGCGTTGCACCAGTATCGCAGAGGTCATGGGTTCGATTCCCGTTCAAGCCTGAATTTTTTTAGGTTTCTTCTTTTCAACCGCTTAGGTTGAAACATCTTCACTGCAATGATCTACATATAATACCAGTAAGTTCTTTGTTATGGTACTCTACGGCTTGTTTAAAATTACCCAATCTGCGATACGCATTGCCCAGATTTGCATAGGCTCGGCCCTCTCCAGCTCTGTCCCCCACTTCATTGGCGATAGTAAGATCTTGGTTATGGTACTTTATGACTAGTTTAAAATTACCCAGAGAGTGACAAGCAATGCCCAGATTTCCATAGGCTGCGTCCTCTCCAGCTCTGTCCCCCACTTCTTTGGCAATAGTAAGATGTTGGTTATGGTACTCTATGGCTTGTTTAAAATTACCCAGACTGTGATACGCATTGCCCAGATTTGCGTAGGCTCGGCCCTCTCCAACTCTGTCCCCTACTTCTTTGGCGATAGTAAGATGTTGGTTATGGTACTCTATGGCTTGTTTAAAATTACCCAGCCTGCGATAAGCAATGCCCAGATTTCCATAGGCTCGGCCCTCTCCAGCTCTGTCGCCCAGTTCTTTGGCAATGGTAAGCTCTTGCTTGAGGTACTCTACAGTTTGTGACTTTCTATCTACCGCTTTTGCGTAAAAATTTATCTGGCGTCCTGCACAAATGACACTTAAATATGCTTCTGTTAGGCCACGGACCTACCTACAGAAAAGAATCAAGTTTGAGAAGCTCGATGTTATGTAGGCAAATTCTCTGTTTCATGTACATTTGTTATTGATTTTATTTTTGATTCATTCTCAAGTAAGGCGTGGGTCTCCTATAATTTCGCACAAAAAGTAAGGGGCTGGTATATCTTCTGAGGTTTTGACACTAATAAAATAAAACTTTAGCAAGGTAATAAGCATACTATGTTTATCATGTTGGCAAGCAGGTCTTATGCAAATTAGGGAGCATGACCTCGTTCAGCCGCAGAGTCTCGCAAAACCTCGAAGCAAAAATGGGAGCAACTTATTTCAAACCTAATTTAGTTTTGTGGGTATCAGACAGGTTACTAGGGCAACAGCAAATTTTCTATGCTTGGATATTTTGACATTTGTCATCATTTGCGAAAATAGATGGTATCTTTGTACTAGTGCCCAGTCCTCTATAAAAGCAGTTTCGTCTTTAAATTATCTTAAAATTGCCAAGCTCAGACTCTACCCAATAGCCTTTACATCATGGAACTGATAGCAACCTCCAAAAAATAAGAAAAAGTTTTCTTATTTTGTTCAAAATATTTGTAGCTAAAAGTAGCTTTAACAGGTAGCGTGACATTATTTAACCACAATAAACGTTGAAGCTTTCGGGGTGGAAGGGGAATAATGAATAACGAGTTAAAACAGTAAAGGAATATTTAGAGCTTGAACATCGGTGTAATGAATAATTTAGCCCCTTTAAAGGAATAATGAATGTCGCAAATGTTGTATGCACTCGACTCGAGTGTTTGCGGCTATGTTTGTGGGCCAGCTAAAACAGTAGTCTTTAATTAATCACAGTAACTCCGGGATGATCTCTTGATTTCATCCTGCCTGTAGACGATTTTTAACCCTTATCATGCTGACAGCCAGATCCGGGAACATTCCCTGAAACTGACTTTTTTTCTCAATAAACATGGCTACAAATCAACAAGTCTGTTAATTCACTGTGTACAGTCAATTATGCAGCAATTTCCTACATCCTATATATCAAATTAAAGCTTAATAAATCCTCTTTCTAATTCTGCTAATAAAACACTCTTTTAGGATGTATATGCAAAACTTTGAACTTCCAAATAATATTTTTTTGATAAAAACTGTGTAAAAATTATAAATTTCCAAAATATAAATCTTATTAGTATCTTTCCAGAGTGTCAATGTAAGTCAGAAATGATAATTAGAGTTCCCCACTAACATCAGTCTAATAAAACAATAATAGTTATTGTTATTAGAATTTTCTGTGAATGAAAATCCTTTATAATCATAGCTGAAAGTTTATATATTATATAAATAAATTGACACGAGTAAATTTGTTGAGCTTAACTAAATTAGTGGGGTACAAGGATTTCTTTTCTACTATGAAAAAGTCCAATAGGGATGCAGACCAGTTATCTGCCTGCACCCATATGTATGCATACAAGACTTTTTCAAAAAGAAGCACCACCAGCAAATTCATTATATTAAAAAATTGATTGATTAATTAATTAATTAATTAATTAATTGTCATCATTATCATAATTGTTTGCATCATGTCTCCTTATGTAAGCAGCAACATAGTCCTGAACAGTATGATAGAGTTGAAAGCATTCTTGAATGCAAAGGGCCACTTTACAGACAGTGCATTGGTAACAGGACTCTCTTCCTGACCTCTTCCTCTTCTCTCCTGTTCTTGCCAAAATCTTTTTTTGGGCAGGAAAGCAAACAACACATGACCGGCTTATGTTGGACTTCTTCCCAGTTCCCTGAATCTTCTCGGGGAAATGCCTCCCAGCTTCCAGTCGGGTCAAACCTTCTGCAGACCTCCTCGGACGACCTCTTGGAGTGAGGGAATAAGAAATACCAGAACTAGTGATAAGCTCCTTTACAAGCTCCCTTCTGAATGTTCTCTGTAGCACAGGTGATCTTGTTTTCTCCTTATACAAGATGTAGCTGTTTAGCACTGATAAAGAGAACAGGTGAAAAAATACTTTTTTCCACCATTTCATGGTGCGTCGCCTAAAACAGGAATATGCAACCATCTGATCACACCTGTCAACGGCTCCCATATACTTGTTGTACTCATGAACAATTTCAGGTTTTGTAAGCGGACGTCCAGTAGCATGGTGATTACGTCCAATTTGAACCTCATTAATCAAGTGCACAGTCGACAACATCTGGAATACTTTCCTGTCTTTAATCTTGACTGCTAACAAAGTTCCATTGTTCATGATAAATTTGTCACCCTTGTTTTTCACCTGAGCAACCCTGAACGCATGGGGAATACCCTTCCTGTGACGCGCTGTTCCACAGGCTCCAGTATCCAACTGATACAAATCAGTGAACAATGTTGGTGATGTATAATAATTGTCAACATACAAACACCGCCCTGCATTAATGTATGGCTGCATAAGCCTCATCACTAAATCGTAGGTTTTACCCTTAGCACTGGGTGGATCTGTATTTACACCAGTGTAAATTTCAAACATCAGACAATACCCATTGCTGGAGTCACACAACTGATATGATTTCACTCCATACTTATCAGGCTTGTCTGGATTGTAGACCTTAAAATGTATCTTTCCTCTGAAGGGAATCATCCCTTCATCAATACAAACATTTTTTCCTGGCTTCCAAACACTTGAAAAATTTTCAGTGACAACACTAAATACATTGCCAAGTTTTTTCACAGGGTTATAGCCAGCCTGTCCCCTTGGAACATAATTATCATTGTCACACAAGTGAAAGAATGTTAAAATGTTCATAAACTTATCCCTTGACATTATTTCAGGGAAAAAGGGGGTCGACAAAACCTCATCAGTTGACCAATAATCCTGGATATTTTCCTGGTTTACAAGGCCCATTGCGATAGTCATGGCAAGAAATGCTTTTATCTCACCTGATGTCACGCCATTCTCAGGCCAACTTCTAAATCGTGAGTTTGGCGGCAAATTATCCCTTCCTCGTAGATAAGCAAGAGTTTCCCTGGCATATTTGTTTGTTTGCCTGGCTATATCTTCAGATAGGTTGTCAGGGAAAAGCAGATTAAAGTAATCCGAGAAGGAAGGATTGTCTGGAAGGTCCGTGTTCAAGCCTTGATCATCTGTGAAGTCGAGTCGAGTCGGTTCGCGAGCACCAATAACCCAGTTGTCTGCTTCGTTTTCTTCTTCTCTGTCGCTTTCTTCTTCACTTTCATCACTTTCTTCTTCTCCACTTTCAGAATCGCTCGAACTTTCATCTCCTGCGCTGTCCTCTCCGCCGTAAACTTCATCAATAGTTCCCTCATCAACAAACGTGATACCAGTCGCCATCTTGAATTTTTTTAATCACGCGAACACGAACTATTTTTATGCTAATCACATCTATTATTATCTTCTGGACTTCGGCTCTCTGTCGGGTGCTTTGTTTATGCCCCTTGTGTATTGGTATGACGTAGTCCTTACCCTAGCTCGAGGTTGGCCGAGCTTTCCCGACAAGAAACAATGGTGTTCGGGAATCCGGAATATTCCGGGATCCGTCCATATGGACGTACTCGCAAATCCGGAATATTCCGGGAGCCGCACGATAAGGGTTAAAGTGAAAAAAATTCATGTACAACACTAATGTCGAAAAAAAAAATTCTTGCCACATGAGTGGGCCGTAGACTGCGAGCAGTCGTCCTCTGCTACGTCCCAGTCGTAGGACTGGGCAGATCCATCAATCAAAGTTATCAGATAGGCGTGAAAGGCGGCAAGTTTAAAGTTCAAAGATCACTCAGCAGTCTCTTTCGTCTTCTTTTTCTTTCCCCCGCCTGCGCTACTCGCGGCTCGCGGCCTCGCCGCTCGTGCACTTCAATCTTCTCGTAAGCTTCTCGCTAAAATTCGGAGAAGAAAGAGACCACTCGCAGTCTAAGTGCAAGACGTTCCTATGGCTGACACAAGTAGCGTTATTTGTTTCAGTTTGTTGTTTTATTATTCCTTTCGCTTTTTGGTGACTTATTCATTATTCGTTTGAGATTTTTACGGATGCTCCTTATTCATTATTGCATCCAGATGCTCTTCAGTTGCAATGCCTATGCATGTGATAGGAGATAAATATTGAGACCGTTTACATGTACAAAGTTTGCAATGGCTCCAAATTGTTGAATTCCATATCGTGTGTGGATAATGAGCACGAATTAACAGAAATGCGCAATGTTATAAAGAAGAAAGAAAAAGTGTGTTGAATACGCTTTAGCTCTTTCACGGTTTTCTAACTCTAAAATATCTCTGAATCAGGGCCTGCATGGTACCTACAACCCTGGTGCAGATCTAGCATTCAGAGAAAGGGAGTTCAAACAACGCCTGGCGAAGGCGGGAGTATCTTGTGGGGTCTGGGGGCATTCTCCCCCGGGAAATTTTGATTTCCAGCATTCTGAGGAGCGTATGAAAGTGTTTTAATTGCTGTAAATTCAACTCACTTTTTGCGCTAGCTATATATATACTAACTTCTGTATTAAGGAAATCTTTCAACAATCTGAAACAAATAACGTTACTTGTGTCAGCCATAGAATTTCTTTTCGGCCTACTTAGACTGCGAGCAGTCTCTTTCTTCTCCTAATTTTAGCGAGAAGCTGGCGAGGAGATTGAAGTGCGCGAGCAGCGAGGCCGGGAGCCGCGAGTAGCGCAGGCGGGGGAAAGAAGAAGAGGAAAGAGACTGCTGAGTAATCTTTGATCTTTGAACTTGCCGCCTTTCACGCTTATCTGATAACTTTGATTGATAGATCTGCCCAGTCCTATTTCCTCCCTCTCCCCCAAATCCCTCCTCGTTTTTACTGTTATTTTGCATGCTTTATTCATTTGCACTCGCACGTAGGAGGACGACTGCTCGCAGTCTACGGCCCACTCATGTGGCAAGAATTTCTTTTCGACATTGTTGTTGCACATGAATGCTTTTCATTTTAAAATCTTCTACAGGCAGGATGAAATCAAGAGATCATCCCGGAGTTACTATGATTAATTAAAGACCACTGTTTTTGCTGGCCTTCACACATAGCCGCAAACACTCGAGTCGAGTGCATACAACATTTGCGATATTCAGTATTCCTTTAAAGGAGCTGAATTATTCATTACTCGGATGTTCAAGCTCTAAATATTCCTTTACTGTTTTAACTCCTTACTCATTACTCATTATTCCCCTTCCATCCCCAATTCAGAACACCATCAGGTACATGTAGTTCAGTGAGGTAGATGCTGTCTATAAAAATGAAAATAATTATCTACTCTCGCGTTCTTTAGAAATGCACAACACTCCGGGCTCATATCACCGCAAACTAACATGGGTAAAGGAATAGAAAGTACTAAAAATTGAGAACACACAAGATGGCGCTTTAAGAGTCAGTCAAATGTACACTATAAGCAATTGTGATGTCAGTCAAAAAGTTTGAATTCAACAGCTACATGAAACTAACTTAAAATACGCACTGAACGATAATTGTCGTTTTATGACTTACCACTTGTCGTAAAAGCTCGCTTTGAAAGGAAACTGTGACCAGAAAAGTCAGCAAAAACGACACCAAGACAGATTGGAAGATTATGCTTAGGGGAGCGTATATTTAATGTTGAACAGTTATTCGGAAGTCGTTATTTTTAGCTCGGTAAATATCACCTGATCATCATCTGATCAATATCATCCTGATCATCACTTATTTTGCTCATGAGTGACGCACCTAGCGAGGAGTCCTCTGAGGTGCTCAGTCTCTGCAAACCTCAGCCTCGTCCCCAGGCCTTTATGCGCTATCGCGACAGTGGTCAGCGACAGTGCCCGCCGCCCGCTGCCCGTCCAACCTCGTCCCCAGGGTCTTCTCGGTTTTCAATATGGCGGCGGCTTGGGATTCTTCCGAGCCGCCGCCATATTGAAAACCGAGAAGACCCTGGAGACGAGGTTGCTTCCCGTCGGCCAAAAAATGCGGGAAAACAAGCAATGTCGAGGCTGCTCTGTTGCCGAAGTCGGCTGTAAACCTGTTTGCTTGTTTTATTTGTGTTGAGTTCTTTTTCTTCAAACGGCAAACGTTTATAACGACAGTCGGAAAACAAGAATCTGAATCTCTCAGCGGGATGTGTAATGTAAGTACGTTTTTCCATTCTGTGTAATGCCAGACAGCTGAACTTGTTTGTACCGATGGAATCTACTTCCTGCCTCAACAAAACTCATCCATTCAGTTGTTGGCGATTTCCACTACAGACCGCCGGGATAAATTATCTTGAAAGGGAACGAGATAGTGACTAATTAAAATATTCGTGCTGGTGAAAAACTGAATTAAGAAAGGTGAAAATGGCAAAAGATAATTAATGGCCAAAAACAAAAGGCCAAACCACATTTATATGGTACTTGTATGCGTTCTCCAGCCGATTTCGCTTGCTTCAGGTTACCAAGTTAGTACAAAGGGCGAAATATAGAAAGACAACGCGAGAATGAAACGCATGGGGATTGTATTCGTCCCTTTTCCCACTTAGTCTTCACAACTTTTTCTGCGTGTTTTTGTTTGTTTATTATTTTTCTCATTCCTATACCTGAGGAACAGGCTATACCGGAATGAGATAAAATCGTAACTCTGTGACTGGAAATATTTTAGCAAGTATAATGTACGTGAGAGCAGAACCACAAGAGGGAACCACTGAGCCCCCTTACATTTCTATGAACTTTAGGTCGCTGTTTATTTAGCTCTTTATTTTGATTTCAATTATTTATATAGTTTTTGTGATATTTTATAAAACGTTACGTTTAAAAGTGCTGGAGGAAATGCATTTAAAATTTACAGTCAGAATAACAATTATCAACTATTCTCAGCGGGATGTGTAAGGTTGTTTAACGACTAGAAAGTATTCAAAATTGTTTTGTTCGGAGTGACATCTCGACAAGAGACTTAATCCGCATGATTTTGGACAGTAAAGTTGCTTAGCAACATGGCTTATCCCTATGACGCAGCTTTTGTCCACGCCGAATTAGACAAGGTGTGGACGACTCGTTCAAATTCTGTACTTTATGTGCTAACAAACCAATCAGAACTGAGGCTTCGGATGCTTCTACAAACACTTACCAACGGAGACACTTGTTTTTGTGTGAACCTTGATACACTAGTTGGCAGATTTTGTACACTTTGAGGAGTCCCTCCTTTGGCAAGTCCATTTCTCGCTTGATTATTCCTAAGCTCAGGCATTTCTCAAAGCTCCCGAAGACATTTAGGACCCGAAAAACTATTTGATATGTACAAGTTTCGTCAACAGAACTTAAATTTTGATTTTGAACGCTATATATAATTTCAAGAAACGCATATATTGAGCTGCTGTTGCACTAAAAACTACCACAAATCTATTAAAAAAACAGACTTAAAAAACTACTTTTCGGGCCCGAAAAGTATTCGAGAGTTTTAAAAGGTCGGACCCAGAAAAATAAGTTCCGTTTCAGAGGGCTGCGCTGTTGTGCGACCAAGTACAGGTTGCACGTCTTCTTCGTGTTCACCACTCTGTCGTACCTTAACATTAACAATAGGTTTGGCGGATAAGAAGTACGAGCTTTAATGGAAGTCGCTGTAATGGACAAGTGTTACCATACCAAACCAAAATCTTTTCCAGGCGATAGGGCGCATAATCATAAGAGGTACTTGGATAAGACGGTCCACAGGCAAAGTGGATTGCTCGTATTCTACAGCACTACACTCTCCTACACTCTCCCGAGGACAACAAAAGTTGAAATTAGTATGATCACCACAAAAATCCAGAAAAATAATCTGTCCAGAACCATGGCAAGATGCCTCCATTCTTCCTGGTTTTTCTCTATCTGTCTTCGATGCTTCAAGCTATCCACCAATACCATTACGCCCTGTGCTGTTTTAGAACTATTACTCTCCCCATTGCTGTTGTTATTTTTCCCGTCTGGAGAGTTTTCCAGCTTGGGAACCGTGCTCGAAACCGAGAACATAGAAGAGCTCATGCAAAACTCTTCAGGGGAACTTAAGGTCTGCCTTGTTTCGGCTTGGGATTTGTCAGGCAGTAGCTTGCTTTTAAAAGTTCCCTTGCTGTTACCATTACTGAACCTTTTCTCAAGGTCTTTTTTCATCATTGAAATTCGTTTGAAATCGTTCTCGGCTGACAAGTCGTACTTGTCTTCCATTACAGGTTTCTTCACACCCAAGATTTTCCCCAGCTTGTTGAGTATGTACACGTTGACCCAGTCAGGAACTGGAACGACAGCCGTCCCAGAATTCCGATGGTGAATGTGCAAGATGTAACACGTGGCCACGAGAGAGCTGGCAACTTCTAGCATGACTGTTATATAGAATATTCCCATTACTGGAACATTTTCAGAATTCCGCGGCAAATTCTCCGCAGCCAGCTGAAGAAACACTGCCATTGCTAGCAACACAGTTATACTGAGAGTAATGCGTTCTCCAGACTCGGGAGGCAAGAAAAATCCCAGCAGCACCATTGACATGATTATCATACAAGGCACTATCAAATTGAAAATGTAAAACAAAGGCTTCCTTTTAAACACAAACTGTATGGTGACATCTGAGAATGGATAGTCACAACACGCGTAACGCTGCACGTTGCGTTTCTTAGAAGCGTCCAACAAATCCCATTCCGCGCTTTTTACGTACTGCGATGAATGAAGCGGTGACATATCAGCGTGAATGTCCAGGTCAACAACTTCGAAAGTCCATGAGCCGAACTTCATTGTGCATGTTTGTTGGTCAAAGGGAAAGTGCGTGACGTCAATTGGACATGTGCTCCGAAACGAGGCTGGGCTGTACCAGGCACTGGCGCCGTCAGAATCAATGATGACTCGGGTTTTGTACTTTTCAAGTCCACCGCTGAACTCACTGTCCGCACTGTACAGGTAAGTAAATTGCCCTTTTTTAAAATCACGACATTTTTGGTTGTGTTACAGTGGCCCATTATAGCAAAGGCTCGTTTTCGAGCGACAAGTCAGGTGGTTTCCTCAATTTAGGAGTTTTAATGAGAAAGCAAGCTGTCAGATCTGTTAGTGACGACTCATGATTTCTGTTTAAACAAATACACAAGTTCCCTAAGTTGTCCAAAACGAGCATTAACTCTATTTGACCACGGTAACAAAAAAGGTCGTGATTTTGAAAAAGGACAGTAACTTAGAGCTTGATTACTTTTGTGAAGTAATGACCTATGTGAACCGAGGATAAAGGATACACCAGTTCGGAGAGATGCTTATCGTAATTTTAGCAAACTGGGAGTTGTAAATAAAGTTTTTAAAATGCTGAATTGGAAGTTGCTGAAATCACTTCAAGGATTCGATGTTTTCGTAAATTTAAGTTAATTGTTGTGTTTTTAATTCAGATTTTTATACCTCGGGGTTCTTAAATCGTAATCAGTAACTTGCTCCCCCAGCTGGGCTACTGCAACTCTAATTCATAAAGAAAGGCTTGAAAAAACTCTTTGGAGTGTCAAAAAATTAGGTAATACAAACGTTTCGGGCTTAACCCTTTATCAGTGTGTGGTAAAAAAATTCCTGATAGTACAAAAGCGAGCTACGCCATACAAAAAACACAACTGCAACTCTAAGCGGTTTGAAATAAACCGCGCGTCGAACCCAACCCCAGTGTTTTAAATAGCTACTAGACCATGGAGTGGCAAATAAAGTGAACTTACCTATTGTAGAGAACGATGTCAGGAATCCAAATCAACCTTGGATCAATACGGACTCTTTTGATGCCTCCATATTTTTTAGGGTCCCAGGTCAAGAGAAGATTCGTCCATTTCTTCATATTAAGACAAGACAAAAATTCTAATTATGGAAGCAAGAGCTCGAAACCCTATATTTGAGACCAAAATACGTTATTGTTGTCTAACCCTAGGTTAGTCTCTAAATTCTTCTCCCCGTTTTGGGCTAAAATGCTAAAAATATAAATCTTATTTTTAAAAATAAAATGGATTTTAACTTGTATAAGACATGAGAGCCTAAGGCCCTGGCTGGTTCACATTTCCTAATTAACTTGTGCTGACTTGCGACTCCGTTTGGCCAGGGTTTATCGGGGCATCAAATTTTTGGTAGATTCGACTCGTAACAAGGAAAAACATCAGGCCTTAGTTTATTGTCCAACGCATATTTCCTTGTTCTAAAACCTCTCTTCTACCCCCCCCCGCCTCCCCCGTTTCTATTATTCTCAAATCGTAGAAACGTCATGGTTTAGTTCAGTTCACGTGTTATCTCATTACATGGAGGGAGACATTTAGTAATGATATAACAAATTGAGCTTCAAGGTACTCACCTGTCTGACCCATACATTTGTTGTTATAATCTGATTTTTGTCGTCCTGAAATCAAATAAACGAACAGCCATAAAAATTGCGCGGGAGCTTTTCAGTCTTCTGGAACAAGTTAGCGAGTTCTGTGTGGCTGGGATTACTTTGACACTCACTTGAGTAACTGCCCCCGACCGTAAGAAGTGAAAGTTAACGTTTTAAGCCCTGAGCCGTGATGGAAATGAAATTTCTCTTTACATGATCATTACTTGTTTGAACATTCAAGTGACAAGAATAAAGGAAGCGATCACTAAGGATAAGATGTCTTGATATTTAGACAAATTCTTGTTACTAGTTCCATAGAAATGTATGGAGATCAGAAATGAGAATTTGCAATTCATATCAGGGCTTAAAGAGTTAAGGTTAACACCAACCTGTTTATCCATAAACTATGCATAGCTGTACAGAGGTGGAAAAGGGAAACATTCAGATGACATTTTGAAATATTTTGAAGCGCAGCGCCGGGTGCAGTGCTAAACTCGATGATAATTTTCGGCAAATTATTATCCCTAAAGCATGCGCGATTGATCTAAAAATAGGGCTCTGATACTCCATCCTCATCCCCAGAGTCGGCGATCCTTTTGGTCCGCGCACAGATTCTTGGGCGAGAAATACTAACACGCGAAACTTTTTTAGTCGGACAGTCTATAAACCTTTCATTTTGGACGTTCCAGGACATTCTTATAGAAAAGAGTGGATGTAAAGAGTAATAAATTGACTTTTAAGGACGGTGCCTCCTAATACAGATGTATTTTTGCAAAGGTTATGACTATGGAGAAAGGCAGATCTTAGCAAGACCTGCTGGAATCCAAAAAGAAAAATGTGGGTAACCACGCATTTTTCAGAGATAATTAAGCAACCATAATCCTAAAAAAAGCGTTAAAATCCCGAGAAGTATGGCAATTTCTTTCCAAATTTAAGCTCAACTATCTCTGAAAAATGCGTGGTTACCCCCAATTTTGTTTTTGGATTCTGATAGCCCTCGCTAAGATCTGCTTTTTCCACATAGTCATAAACCGCCCAAAAATATATTGTTGTATAAGTGCGCAAATTCCTTAAGAAACCCGAATATCCTGAGATGCGCAGAATGTATGCACAGCAACAAAAGGAGGCACCGTCCTTAAAGTGTACTGACCACATTGACGAGCTGGACCAACTCCAATCCAAACGTGACTGCATAGAGGCTTTTGTTCTGTTCAGGTATGGGATGAGCGTCTTTGTTATATCCCTTCAACAAGTCGTTGATTAGTTTCTGTTCTAAGGATTCGTGTGCACCTGTAGATATAAACATGAACGTCACCTTAGCTTAGTAAAAAAAATAGAAAAACTAAAATAGAACGAAAATAGGCAACACGTTTCAATTTAGCAAAATTGGCCTTACAGTATTAATTATTCTGATAGCTCGTTTCTGTAAAGCTGTAACCCTTCGGCAGCGAAGAGTGGCTTTAAAAGTAGATGCTCTCACAACATAACAGTAATGAGCCGATTCGAGGAGGAAAATAAATCAAACGGTAGTGTGGAGGGCATAAACAGGTTTTGGGAAGAAAAAGGTTGATTTTACTCTCGGCCTACAGATCAGATTTTGATATTTTACTGGCCACTTGGGAAATGTATGGCTTCCAAGACAAACAGACTGTCAGGGCCAGTTCGCAGTGGCCAAACTAATGTACAACACAGACTGCCTTAAGTTACAAACTCCATATGTTAATTTAATTTTACCATTTTTAGGCGGCACACGTGCGGTAACGCGCGTCACCCCCACTCGTAAAATGGACTTTTTTCGTTTTCGTCGTTGTCGTGTCCGTCAGTTACTTAGTTTTCTTGAGTTCGCGCAGCCTTTTTAACAATGGGTTTGATGTTATAATGACGTCAACACATAGATTTTGTCAGGTTGGAAATCCAATCTATCAAATACCGGACATACTAGGGAATAAACAATGATGATCTTTAGTGAAGATCTTTTTAAGTTGAATTTAATTTTCCATGTAAGATCGCAGAAAACTTCAGGGTAGTATTGACAAAATACAGTAGAATCGCTGTATACGTGTTTATAAAACGTGTTTTTAAAGGGAATACGGTGACAGATCGTGACAGTACGCCATATCGGACGTCCATAACATAATATGTTTGCAATAATTAATTCCTTACATACCGGAAGTGCAAATTGTCGATAATAGGTCACCGGAAACCAAGAACTACTAAAGTTCATTACATAAAGGAATTGCTAATTGTGCAAAGCGGGTCAGTGAAGGCCAATGTTAAAAGTCTGTTTTACTTTTCTGTCTGAAGTAGTGCTGGTTACCAAAAAATGAACGGTAGAAAGGAGTCTAAATTTCTTTTTTGGGGTTTTGCTTATGTTTATTTCGCTGTTTTTGAGGACATTTCGTTGATAAGGGGCAGCGTTTACAAAGCTTAGTGATTACTTTGGAATGGTCAGTGTTTGTCAGTATTGGTGCACTAAAATAGTTTTGTATCTGGCGGTGTTTTCACTGCTCGATAACAAGTTTTTGGGGTATTTGTGAGAATGAAGCGAAAGCTAGCAAAGGGGAGAGTGTAAGACACAGTTCTGTGGGTAGTATGCATAATTTCCTAAATAAAGCAGTAGAAGTAATGCATTGAGATCAATTTTTAATAGGTTGCTTAATATGTAGCACTTTGTCGGTTTGTATTGAAATTAAATAGTAGAGAAAAGAGAGGGGTTTCTGACATCAAGTATGTGATTGTTCATAAGAGATAAAAGTTTCCTTTGTTGCTGTGTCTCAAGTAGTGGTGGTTAATAAAAATGAGGGGTAGAAAGAATTGTATTTAGTCTTCTTTTTTGTTGGCCGTATGCAGTTTAGAATTTGCGGTGTTAGGACGGGAAAAGAAAGTGCGTGATGTTTGTATCTCGGCTATGGAGGTCAGGCAATTGGACTGACAGAAGGGGTTGCATGCACGTGGTTCGGATTATATTATGTTAGTTGCGAGATGATGACATTCATTACATACAGGAATTGCTCAGAATTGTGGAAAGCAGGTCAGCGAAGGGCAATGTTAAAAGTCTGTTTTACTTTTCTGTTTGAAGTAGTGCTGGTTACGAAAAAATGAACGGTAGAAAGGAGTCTAATTTCCTTTTTTTGAGTTTTGCGGCGTGCAGTCTCCTTACTGCGGAAAAAACGCAAGCCGTTCAGATCAGTCCCCGTGGGTCCCCAATTAACACAAGCGAGTTCACCAGTTTCTACTTCTCCGATGCCTTACATCCAGTCATTGCAGTATTTTCTTATTGCTTCTGGAATCACAGATCCCAAGCAAAAGCGAACACTTCTTCTTCACCTTTCCGCACACTGGGCTTAGCAAAGAAGAGCCACCCAGTAGATTTGCTAATAAACCGTTATTATTATTATTATTATTATTATTATTATTATTATTATTATTATTATTAGTATCATCATCATCATCATCATCATCATCATCATCATCATCATTAATTTATAGTTTTATGTAGTTCCATCAAAGTTATTTGATATTTTTTTAGTGCGTTAGTAGGGGATTTGATCAACATACTGATTCACTCGAGTGCACAGTATGTTTTTGAAATAGCTCAGATAAGATCAAATCCCATACTAATACAATAAACAACTAACAAACAACTTTGACGGAACTTTCTGATATGCCCCGTGTTCTCGTTTGTACGTCTCTTGTTAGATGCAAAAAAGATCAGATGTTAATTTTCAGAGAGAAACAAAATTCAAGTAGCCAGTGAGATCTCGTTTGGGAAAGTTTTATATAGTTTGTTCCAACTTTTAGCTATTCATTAAACTGTATAATACACCCTTGGCGACGTATTCAGCACTTTAAGGTTCTTCTAAAGAAATTCAATAGTTCTCTTTTGTTGCAAATTTTTTTCGCGTATGAGTGGTAATGGCAAAGTTCCGTTTTGAGACTTGATTTATAGTTATGCAGTCAAAGAATGGTCGGGCATTATCGAGACATACACCCCGCAGAGTGATTACGAGCAAATGCCTATTATTTTAAAGACTTCTTAAATTTCCATTCAAGTAAAAATACCAAACATCTAGCCCAGAAAGAACTTCTTTCAAAATGCATTTAGGTAGTTAAGGGGCCGGCTTAGTGATGGAGCTAGGTAATTTGAGGGGGAGGGAATAACTTGTTTGGACTGTTCCGACTGCCGAATGTTTACTTGATAAAGGGTAGCTTAATGGCAAGTTTAAAACTAGAAACCTGTTGTTTTCTACCGCACTATGTATTGAACAAAACCGCAATAGATTATCCAGCTGAGCTCAATTGAAACCGGCTAACTGACTCAGTCTGACTGTCTACAAAAGAACGGATTTGGATGTTGATCAGTAAAGCCAAAGGGTTGAAAGTGTGGCACGTGCTGAAAAGTTTTGAGTTACGTAACTGGTGGACTTAAGTCTCTTAGTTGTCCAAGGATGGTCGAAAAACAACTTTCATTTTAAACTGAAGAATCAGATATAGTGCCTATACCTAGGTCACGAGGTTAAACAAGTCACACTTAGAGGTTACAAAGAGGTTATGCCACTGTTTTTGCATACAGGGTTACACAGTGTTTCTTCTCAAGTAAATTGTCATAATGTTAGGGACAAAAGAAGAGAGAGTGGTTCGTTCCTAAAATTAAACGAAAATGCACTTGCATGATATTTGCATATCTATATATTTGTGTTATCGAGATGCGCGAACGTATCTCTTACAACTCCGTGTATATAATGCACATATCGCTATGTAGCAGCTGGTGAATTGCTTGACGGAACGTCTTGTGCCGATTGAAACCTGTGAGCGCTGAACAGTGATTTTGAGTCCTACTAATGGTAATGGTGTCAACTACCACTTTGATATCTTACGAGAGCAAAGGACTCCTAGCGCATTCTCTACTTAACTCAAGCTGTGGCTGAGCGGCTTATTAATCTGATAATAATGCACCTAATTGTTTTCCTAACCTGACTTAAGCGACCGTCTTGGGGTAGCTATTGCAGTAAAGGTTATAAAGAGGTAAAGTCAAGTAATAGCTCCTTGTTTTAATTCATTCGTCAAAACAACAGGTGTAGCAGTTACTTGAGATAAAAGCAACAGTTAGCCAACATCTAAAACAAAATAAAACAGCAATCAACAATAAATTGCACTGATTACCAACCTTTAGTGCGATGCTCGCTCAAGGTCCAAATAAACAGGATGCCGATCACAAAAACTCTCATCTTTGGGATTCTCTTGATGTCTAAAGATTTTGACTGCAATCAGCAAGTAGCACTGAGATAGTAGAAAGGCTTGAATGTACTGCAGTCTAAAGAGAGATGCAATAAGGCCGGCATAAGAATTACAGGATTAACCTTCTGATTACATTCAATTCCACTTACTACGCGCGCTTCGAGTGCAATCGAAACCAGCAATTACTGAATATTCATTACACACGTAATTGTATGGATAGTCATAAAAAAGCACTCTATCTTTTCATTAAAAACAACAATCGCTGTGCACAACAAAGGGTGTCGTGGGGAGGCTGAAAGCTGTTTACAAGCGACATAAGTGGAACTTACTCTTAAGCCTGGGAAAAGGTAGACCAGGTGGTATGTGTCTTATATCAGCTATTATAGTGGTGAAACGACCTGAAGTAAAATCCTAAACTGTGGCCATTCAAATGAATACTAGTGCGCACTACTTCCTGTTTGGCTAGCTGTTTATTATGCTGTATAAAGTGGAAAGTTAATGAATTTGTGTATGGAAACCTAAAGCGTGCCTCTCCAATGAAAGATCCTAAATTGTGACCATTCTGAGCTGTACTGTTACTGTGGTACCGTTTGTCTTTGAAGGTTTAATTTTAAAGAAACACCGTTGGCGCTATTGGGTGTGAAAGGCGCGAGTAGAACGGTCCAATTCTTCTAAATTTGAAAATAGCATGACATGTAGCCTTGGTTAATAGTTTGCCGTGCTTATTCTTCCCTTTAAAGTCGGCCAGCAATCAATGTAAAAAATTAAAAACCCTCGGATACCAGTATTACCATGCCTAAACTCCCTTGCATGGCCGGTAATATGTACGTTGACATGTTTTCAGAGCTATCTAATCCCCTACAGGCGATTTTAATAATTTTCACCGTATTTTTTCCAGAAAAGGCTCCAAGAATGGGAAGTTTATTGTGATCATTCATGTGGTCAGAGTATCGATGTCTTTTCGTTATGGCCCACGCGAAGAAGCAAGGGATTTAGGAAACGTGTGTTGATAGCATTAGTTCCTGAAAGGTAATTGATCAATAGTAAATTTGATGGTATTGTAATTGATGGCAGATTTAAGCAGTAATTTTAAGGTCAGAATGGTAGACCGTCTCTTAACGGAAAACAATTGGGAAATTAATTCCACCAAATTTGTCGCAATAGTGAATCTGGTCAGAGAACGTAGTTCGAGGGCTAATATGAAGTTTGAACATCAAATTTCCGATGGAACCTATCACACATAGGGCCTGAGACAGAAGGACTCTATTGTTTTTATTGTTCAATGCTAAATTTTGAGCGAAAATTGCCAAAAACGGGCACTATGCGCCGACAGGTGCCCGCTGAGGAGAGGCACTTTCGCGTCACGTGATCGATTTCGACCACTGGGAGCACGCCAAAATTGGGCGTTGTACTATAATTTGTATTAGTACGTATACATTCACAGTGGTCTATTGCAACTACATGAAAGAATCTGATTGGCCTTATCTATTTGCTAATAGACAGCGTTCGTGCGCGCTAGTAGGAAAGTAACATTTCCGTGCCTTTGTTTGTATTTAAGACCAATAATTTTCGTTGTTTTTCTATTACAATCATTGATATGTTTTTGAAAACAATTGGACTACTCGTCTTCGTTTCGCTGCTATGAGCGATAGTCAATTTGGCTGCGCATCTTTCGGACTATTTCACCCATGCATGTAACAGAATCCGGAATCCAGAATCCACGAAATGTGTGCTATTGGAGTTCGGAATCCAGTGGACTGGAATCCAGAATCCACATTGATATGGAATCCGGAAGCCACTCGTGAATCGATCTTAAAACTGTTTGCTAAAATAATAATAATAATAATAATAATAATAATAATAATAATTTTTTTTTTTAATTAAATTTTTAAACCTTTATTGATAGTCATAGTGAAAATACAATGGACAGATAAGAATAAGATGCTAAGAAATTACAATCAAATTATTAGTTTAAAAAAAAATTTTTAAGAAGTAAAATTCTTTTCTTAATTCTTAATTCTTCTTCTTATTATTATAATAATATTATAATAATATATTATTATTATAATAATAATAATAATAATAATAATAAAATTGACAACACGAATGAAATGGAGTGGAAACACCATAAACGCCATAAGTCGCGCTTTTGCAAAATGTGATGCATTTTATCCTTTATATAAAGAATAATGTTTAGAAACTGGCATGTCAAGCACTAGTCTTTTAATTTCTCAGTCTTGCATAACCTTTTGAAAGTAATTGATCGAAAAGATGTGTGTAAAAAACAGTTCAAACTTCATGGTCTTATGCTACCAGGCATTTAAAGACTTCAGCCAACTTCAGCCAATCTATTATTACGAAAGATGCATGGCAATGATTTCACAAATGATTTTGAAACAGCAATAGGCTGTAACAAATTTCTGCGGAAAACACTTTCGCTTAATCTAAAGTAGCCTTTCTACGTTCACTTGTTAAATAATGATGAGTTGTGGAACATAAATGACAGCTAATAAGCAGTGTAATGATTAACGATAACAACAGCATTGACACTCGGTTTACCGTAGCTTACACATATTCAAGCCTAAAAGAAACAAGGTTTTACCCTGGTACATAACGTGTTGCGTTGGTAATGGTATTCACAAGAGGTTCTGAGGTTACTATGAAAGTTTAACTCCCAGTTTCATGGGAGTGTTTTTTTCTTGTTACGTTATTATATTTGATTCATATGCGGAAAAATGAAAATTTTGAAGATCAGCTTGATGGTAGCTCGAAAGGTTGCAGCCATGTACAGCTTAATTAAAAAAAATTGCTGGTAAAATCAGTCTAGAAATGGGTTTACTGAAATACACTTTTGATAACAAAACATCAGTGATGAACGAATGGAATGCAGTACAGAGAGGAGAATTTCTCTCGTATTCAGAATTTTGCTACCCATCAAAAAATACGAATCATAAATTGCCAGACTTTTTTCTATATATTTAATTTCTTGTCTTTGACGTTGGATAAAACATAATTTTAAAACAGAGCAGAGAATTTGGCAGTTTTATTTTTTCTTTATAAAAAGGAAAGAATAGGTTAACTAGCGTATTCTTTTTAAAGAAGAAGAACGCGAACAAAATTTAAAGCAGTCTGCTAATGCTGCTAATTAAAGGCGACAGTGTTAAACAGTTTTGACATTTCGGTATAGCAATATATACTGCTTGTATTGTAGACATTTGATTGCAGCTTTTTTGTAAAAATTTAGAAACGTTTTTGTGCCGTTTGAATATCGTCTGAACTTAACGAGACATTACTCGAATCGTAGTTTTGAGTTTTCGTAGTTTTGATTAGTTTTGTTTAATGACTTTTTATTGTAATTATTGTTATTATATATTATCTTATGCTTTTGCAATACTGTAATGTTTTATGGTCATGCAAATAAAGCGCAAGTGTTGTTGTTGAGTTCCTCCTCATAAAGGCCCCAGCTTAGATGTTTGCGGCTTACAGCTAATTCGCCTTTAAAAGCGCCAAGTCGTGCTTTTCGTAAACTGGATCCTTTTCATTTAGCTGGTTTACCAAAAGGCATGTCAAGCTTAGTCTTTTCTTAGACTTCCACTACGTTTTAAAATAATTGACCAAAGAAGTGTGCGTAGCAAATTTTCATTGTCTTATGCTACCGGGAAGATGATAAATTCAACTAATATTTGGATTCCATTCAATTTTCTGTTTTACCTCTAGTAATTCTCACGGAAGGTACATTGTAAATGATTTCACCAGCGATTTTTTTTAAACATCAATTGGCCGTTAAAATTTCTGCAAAGAAAGCTTCCGCTTAAGCAAAGTTCAGCTCCCGGCTTACCATCAGTATACATGCAGCTCTTCTCGCTAATATTTAAGCCACCTAGATGCTAAAACTAAGCAACAATAACCACATAAGGCAAGACGCCCAACATTTCATTTTTTCAGCTTTAGTCGAACAGCTTGTTTCAAGCAAAAACTGTTTTACTGAACTAAACATTTGACAACTAAACAACTTGCAGTAACTTCAAAGCAATATTTTTGGGAAACGTGACATTAGTCTCCATTAGTTGGCTACCAAAAAAATGCTAGCGAGGAACCTTTGACTCGACAAGAAAAAACATATTTCACTTCACAGTTTATTGCGCGCTGCCACAGGGCCTATATAGCCCTCACCGTACATATCACCTAGAATTAATAGTACTGAACTGGACCAAAAGGATAAAAAAGTTATTCGGGACTTTGGCATCCTTCTTTCAGTCGTTCGCGATTGTATTTCTTTAGATAACTTACCTTAATAGCGATAGCTTTGCAGTGGCTCCTGATCAAACGAGGGAACAAACCATCTGCAGCAATTAACAGGATAAAAAAGTGTTTTTCTGCGTTTTTGAATAAAGATGTGAAAAATAATTGACGGCTCAATTACTATAATATTAACGATTGAAAAACTCACATTTGACAGTTGATCATTTTATAGTTTTTACGCTGTCGATAATAAGCAAATCGGGTGTTTCAATACATTGGTTACTGGATTTAGGGGGTTGTTAATGAAAAATTCCGAGTTTCAAAGGTATTACAACATTTTTACGTGATTTTTTGTCATGTTTTAAATGAAAATTTTAAAGGACAGCCAATTAGTAGCTCAAAGGTTGCAGTACACACACAGTTCTTATTAACAAAACTTGCTGCTAATATAGGATGTTGCATAAATGAAATGGCTTTCAACCGCTCGGTTTTCGTAACGTTTCCGTTGCAATGTTTAAACCTATTTAAAATTTTTACAATGGCAATATTAAATGTAAATTTTATAGGATCAACTAACGTTATCTATAGGATATCTATGGATCTAAACACCTCAGATTCGTGAAACACCCGCGCGACGTGCAGTTCACTTGGCTCGAGCAAAACGGCGACCACCTAACATACACCTTAGTTGGACTGTCCCTTTCAACCCCCCCCAAAGAACATCTTGGGTTCACAAATTACGCTTGTAATCAGAGAAGATCTGGCCGTTACTTTACTTTGGCTCCAGAGGAGGAAACACACTCTGTCGTCTTGCCAGTGGTAACTAGAGTTCGATAATGACGGCAGTGACAACAATAATGATAAAGACCGTCAGCTTGTTGAAGGCCAAGAGAATGATGAGAATGTTTAGTATATATATCTCGCCTAGCACGGCAGACAGGAGTAACTTCAACAAGTCGACTTCTCCTGCTCTAAGGCCTGATGTTGATGTTTGGCGATTATATGCCGAATGGTGTGACAATTACTAGTAAATACCAGAGTCAACGTTTTGTTCTACGTTAACGTTACTGATAAGTGGAAAATAGAAAAACATTCATAACATTAATGAAAGCTTACTAACGGAAAAGAATAGTACGTATAGATGCACGTGTGTAAGGCACGTTGTCAGCCATAAAATCCAAGTTACCATGCATAAAGGACATGGTCGTAGTAGCTCTGCTGCCGTGAAAGGATTACTCGTGGTTTTTCACAGAGGAATCTTGACTTACCGCTCCGCTGCTACTGTACAGAACAGAAGAGTGTGTTTTCTTTTATTGAATTATGACAGAAAACGATTTAAGTAAGAAGTCACAGTGCGGCAAACATAAGTGGAAGCAAGTAAGGGGAAAATTGGAATCCATATGGTTGGCATCTGGAATCCGGAATCCAAAGGGTAGGAATCCGGAATCTGTGGATTCTGTTACACGGGGGCGAATCAAATTTCCGATGGAAGCAAAGGAAATCTAGGCCATGGATTTCTCTTCTTACATTTTAGTCCGAATTATTACGGGATCGATTAACAGCAATAGCCCGGCGGGCACTCTTTAAAGTTCCGACGACCGTAAAACACCCGGTACTTCAATTAACGTCACGTCCAGTTTTCGATCCTTTCGGATTTCGTTAACCGTTGCCATTGCTCGCACTCTATTTATTTGAAGTTATTGGTCAGTCTAGATATTAAAGTTATATACACAGTAAGCTTTTCCTTGGATTTTTTCCGCCACAACTTTCACGTTTGTAGTTTAGCGTCTTTCCTGCAGGATTTTTTCCCTCGGTTCTCTTACAAATGCATACAAACACCATAAAGTTACTTTCTTCCTGAGAAAAATCACACAAAACCTGTAAATTGTTAATCTTTGTACCATTTTCAGTGAAACTAATAAATTGTCAGGCCTAGCTTCTGAAAATTGTCATAACCGAATTTCGCAGAAATACTCATATGTACATGTACGCACAGTACATTCAACACCTATGTTTAGACCCGAAGAACCTATGAGAATCTTCTGACATAACGACCAAGTCCTGCGAAACCAGACAATATGCATCATTTTTTGTACCTCGATCGCTAATTGGTAATCGCCAAAATTGTCAACCGATTTTGTATTCTTGAGATTCTCGTGAAATCAAACCCGCAAAATAAAAGACATGGAGACAATAAAATTGTTACCTGACTGGAATACAGCCAAAGTTAATTTCCGATTTTGAGTTGTTTATAGCCAATTCAGGTAATTAAGGGTAAGTGGGACAGAGTGAGTATTTTTAAGTTTTCAGATTTGCTAACGGTCTATTTTATCCTTGTTTTGAAACAGGCTATGAATCAACACATTTACACGTAAAATACTGACTTACCTGGCGTATGTTGTTTGGTTCACGTAGCCTCTCGTAGTTTCGTCTGAAAATTTTTCACAGTATATCGAAGATTTTGCAAGACAAAACAAGAATGCTGGTTTTATCCAAGCAAAAGAAAATTTGATTTGTTTGGTTTAGTTTTTCGCGGCTAAGCTTTACACCCACGGCAATAAACGTTTAGAAAAACATTCCAAAAAGTTCCTCGCCGTTAATTTGGATTAAATGTGTGGTATTGCGGTTTAGAAGTGAGCGTCTTTCGCCGCCCAGACTTCGACGTTTCCCTCCTATAGGCCTTGACCGCCATTGTAACATGCTAGGAAACTATAAAACAAATTTGATACCTCGTGTTTTAAAATAATTTAAAGCTTTTTCTTTCTCACTGGGGTCTACATTGTTAAGAAATCAATGACATATACAAATTTATTTCTGGCGCTTAAACAAAATTCAAATTTCCCCCGAGAGCTCCGCCTGTGGTCTTTATGTTTTGACATAAACCTTTGGGGGGGTTTCTGGTATTTTTTGTTTGAGGAAACTAGTTAATTTTTCAAACCGATAAGCAGTAATTGATTTAGAATGTGTTAAAAGTAAAACTAATATTTATAACGCATGAACTAAAATTAATATTACGATGAAACAAGCTTCTACTAAGATTTTTTTGTTTCCAACGTTCAGGAGACGTTACTCTCTGGTTACACATTTTCTTAGTTGCGCACGATATTCTTTGAAAAAGTTCAACTTTTTACTAAGTTGTCTTACTGTTTTCCTGTTCCATTGCCTTTACCAGAATAAAGCAGATGTTTTTATAGAGCGATGAATCACTGCTTAGTAGTTCAAAAACGTTTTTCGACATGAGCGGTTTCTTAGGTTGGTACCACACTTTCGAGGCGGATGATGACGAAATTGGAAATTCGCAAGGGCTTCTGCTATTCCATAACGCTCTCCTACATTGCTGTGGTTTAGCCCATACATGCGTTTTATCAAACGGGAATTACGTAAAAGAGCCCATAATATGTCCATATTTGGGTATAAAGGTTGTAGATCTTGAATTATTAAGCAAAAAATATATGCAACTTTAAATCTTTCACTGAAAAGACAAGTTATTCTTTTACTTACGAGGATTCACTCGAGGCATTTTTATTATGCTTAGTTTGATTCTAATTCAATCGTATTTACTCATTTTCAATTAAATAAACTTTACTGCGCTTCTTGCTGTGTGAAGTGTTCCTCCAGAGGGCCTCATTAATCTAAATTCCGAAAATCGACAGCCAATATCAAGAGTGTCCCTTTTAGGGGGGGGGGAGCGGGGGTAGCTTTGACGGTTGTTGGTTGACAAGAGAGTATGAAGGAAGAGTGCGAATCCTCCATACATGGGCCTTTTCCAGTGAAAATTATTTGAAATCTATTTTTGGTTCTGTGTCATACTGCGTGGTTATTTTAAGGACAACACCTGTTTGATCAGTTAGAATGACATCACGTAATTTTAGATGGTTGAGATGGAAACAACAGATAAAAATAACCTTCGCAGGACCGGTGCAAACTAATAATATATTTCAGGTAATTATCATGGGGCACGGGGATTTACTCTCTTAGTTCACCCTCTCTTCTGCTAAGGGTTAAATTTGAAGTGTTTCTAAGGTTTTGTAGATGTTTCAAGATGAGCTATGGGATTCTTTTGTTTTCGCGGGTAAGCATTCTTTTTGAAACCAGTCAAAATTGGCGTATTCTAAAACATCGCCATTGAGAGCTTGAGGAGATGCTAAACGACCTAAAATCTAAGACTGGAGAGAGTTTGACGACGATTAATAACAGCTGCCGTTGACGGCTGACAGTAAAAAAAAGCCTTCCTTTGTAAACGGTTGTCGGCAGGCTAGTACCCAGGTGTTCTCTTCTCACTCACACGACTTGGCGCGAAATCTCGTGACGTCACCTGACGTCACGACATTTCGCACCAAGTCGAGTCGAGTGAGAAGAGAACACCTGGGTACTAGGCTAATTTAGGCGCTTTACGGTTACCCCAATGAGACCCTCGTATAAACTTTGCGCCATGACTGGCTTGTCTGAGTTCTTATAACACACGATTTAATATCTTTTGAACAGCAAATGTACATGTTGCAACAAATGTCCGCGAATTAAAGTTAAATGTTGTGGAAAATGTTGATTGGCAATTTTTGAACGCTGTTAAATTGAGATTCATTCGCTAGTTTTATTTGAACAGTGCATACGGTAACCAGTAGCAGGTAAAATTATTTCTCGATAACTAATACATTAAATACACGTGCGCAATAAAAACCGTGATCCGCTATAGAAGCTGTAGAATCGGGATCTTAAGCGACGAGGACGTTGACGTCCCGGACGTCACGGACGTTTTCGAGAAATTTTTGTTTTACTCCTCATGCTTTCTCAAAACATGAGTTTTTCTATAATCCATTGCGAGACTCAAAAACAATATTAAAAAGGGCGTAGGACTAGGAGGCGTAAGGTCCCGGAAGTTAAAAGTCTCGTTGTTAAGTTCCCCAAGTCCAGTGTTCGTGGTCAATATCTTACGAGTGAGCACGGCGAACGCGTTGAGATCGATATCATGTCGAACCTGCCTCGTCCTCAGTCGCTTGCAATCGTTTATCGAGGATATTTTAGTTAATTATTGAGGAGAGCGGGGGCTATTTTTCCTCTCCATCTCCCAACGCTCACGCTCCGCGCTCGCTGCCAATTCCCCCACTCGCGCCAAAGTCCGCGCTCGCTTAGCCTTGGAAAATTTTTTCAGATCTATCAGCATTTTAATGTTTCACGGTACTAATTAATTGAAAATGTTCTTCTAGAATTCCCCCAGCGTTTGCACATGTCAATGTACGAAAGACATGCAAACGTTTCTAATTATTTCCAAAAGATTGCCAAAGCTATTCTTTACTGTGGCGAAGGTAGCCGTTGAATTATGAAGATTACTTGACTATTGTATTAGTACGTTTTGAGTTTTCTCTGGATATTTTCCTCCAATTCTTAAACTATGGTACAAAAATTAAAGCTAGTCATTGTTTCGTTGTTGCTAACATTATTACCATTATCCTATCTCTGTATTTATATTGAAATTATATCTAAGCAAAACTAGCGAACATATTACTTTAGACAACTAAATAATAAATTTTTACAAGTGTTGTGATACGTGTACGATAAATACGAATAATAATAAATAATACTGAGAGTGGGTTTCTAATGACAGACTTAAAACAAGAACGAGACTGTAATTCACAATATAACCAATCACAACAAACACAGACAACAAAATTAGTTAATTGAAGTTCAACAACTGAAGACTCCAAAGCAAACAAAGTAGTCCATAGATAAGTCGTCGAAAAAACGCTTTGCGGCAAAGTAATTTCCCCTTTCCCTATCAGTGGAGAAAAGCGACTTTAAAGCTTAGTTCTCGGGGGCTCAGGGAGGGTGCGACCCAGTAGAAAAAGTGATCGAGAGGAAATTTTCATTCGACATTCCTGAATCTTTCTAGATGAATCCCTTCTTTCTTTTCGCTCAACTTTATGCACTTTTAGAAACATATTCGTTTTAAAGAAGCCGCGAGAACAAACCTGGGCTCGTGTCAAAAATAGTAACATGTATAACAATGACAGGACTGTAAACTTTTCAGTAGCATTTTTCATTTCAGTGTTAATTTCACCAAGGGATGGTATTCGTTATGTCAGTCATTTAACCTGACGTTAAATATCGTTCATATAAATCTTGGTGAGCTTGATTTTTAAATATCTCAGAAGATATTAGTTCTTCATGGGGTACATTATAACTCACACGTAGTTCAACTTCTCAAGGGCTTCTTCCTCGAGTCCACTTGTTAATATCCGTTAAAGGAGGGGCAGTTCATAAAAGCTGCTAAGCTATACCTTCTTTTATGTTTCGTCATCACCTCGAGACAGGAAGATGGTCAAAGTGGAGATACAAATGGTCATGGAGTAAACCCAAAAGAAAAACCTGTCCATGACCATTGCAAAGTATTTCCAGTCTTCCTGGTTTTTCTCAATCTTTTCGCGTTCCCGAATGCTATTTGCAAGAACGCTAATCTCCTCCGACAGTTTTTCCCTGGGTCTTTCTCGGCTACGCAAGTCGGGTAAATCAACTGGAGATGTATCCGTAGTATATCGCACTTCTATCAGTCTTGATTCATCCGGGCTTCTGTCTCCGCTAAAGTGAGCTCCTCTCGCATTCATGCATCGCGTGCAGTGACAGTTAGCGGCCGGCGCAAATGTGGTCTCCCAGTCCATCGCAAACGGTCCACCTTTCCTCCTATCGTCCTGGTGGTATCTGAGATCGGGGTTAGGAACATCAGGGGAGCTACCGTCGGGCTTACCAACGCACAGTAAATACCCGAGCCACTGAAGAACAACGATACGAGCCCACAGGGGTACCTCCTGAGCCGAGCTGCCTGAGCCATGATAGTGAATGTTCAACACCCAGCATGTGAGCATCAGAGAGATGGAAATCTCCGCCATGATAGTGATGTAAAACTTGCCTAGGAGCGGCACCGTCTCAGAGTTCCGGGGCAGGCTTTCTCCGACAAGTTGCAGAAACACGGCCATGGCCAGTAGCACGGTGATGCTGAGCGTGATTCGCTCACCAGACTCCGGTGGCAAGAAAAATCCCAGCAGGATCATAGACAATATGATAACACACGGGATCACAAGGTTGAAGAGGTAGAAGAGAGGTTTCCTATCCATCACAATAGTTATACTGATGTCAGCCAGCTCGTGTACGCAACATGAGTATTTCTTAGCGTTTCTCTCCTTCTTGACATCCTGGAGTTTCCATTCGGCACTTTCCACATACTGAGATTTTGAGGAGCCATTTTCTTCTCGCATGTCGAGATCTACTACCTTAAAGAGCAATAACGCTAATTAGTTAAGTGTAAAATACTCAATACGAGTTATCGTGTGTGAACTTGGCAACAACAATTTGCCAACATGTTGCAAAACTGTTTAGCATTAGTTTAAAAAGCGAAAAGACACACTGGAATTGAAAGGAACCCAAAAACAATCAATCGATCGATCGATCGATCGATCGATCGATTAACCGATTGACCAATTATTCAGTCTGTCAGTCTGTCAGTCAGTCAGTCAGTCAGTCAGTCAGTCAGTCAGTCAGTCAGTCAGTCAGTGAGTCAGTCAGTCAGTCAGTCAGGCAGGCAGTCAGTCAATCAATCAATCAATCAATCAATCAATCAATCATAAGATTAGCCAGTTAAGCAATCAGAGAATTAGTCAGTCATTCAGTCAATCAGTCAGTCCGTCCGGATCACTCATTTTCTTCTAATTCTAGTCCGTGATAAGAAACATGCTAAATGTCAAACAATTGTTTCAGTCTGTCGCGTCCGATGTTCCTCAGTTGGGGGAAGAGGGATGGTGCAGTGGTGAGAGCACTCGCCTCCCACCAATGTGGCCCGGGTGCGAGTCCGGACTCGGCGTCAGAAGTGGGTTCAGTTTGTTGTTGGTTCTCGTCGTTGCTCCGAGAGGTTTTTTCTCCGAGTACTCCGGTTTCCCCCTCTCCTCAAAAACCATCATTTCTAAATTCCAATTCGAGCTGGACACAGTGGGTGAAGAGCCACCTTGTGGATGTGCCACTGCTAATTCCCATTTATTTATTTATTCATTTAGTTCTTAATGGACATTCTTTTTGAGTGGTACTTTGAAAGTCACAGTGCAAAATACAACGCGCAAAAAATGAAAATGAGTAAAACAAAGGTTTTCGTCGCAGTTCAGAAACGGCCAGGTTGAATTGCTGAAAACTTCTCACAATGAATAATCACTTGATGCAGATGGGATTACCTCGTAAGTCCAGGAACCGAACTTCAAAATGCATTTCTGTCGGTCGAATGGGAAATACTGCACATCTATTGGACAAGTACTGGTGAAGGATGCGGGACAAAACCAACTGCATTTGCCATTGTAAGTTAAAATCACAGGGGTCTTGTATTTATCCGTACCACCACTGAATTCGTTATCAGCGCTGCAAACAACAAACAGTTGCTTAGAGTGACTACATAAGCCGGTAGAAGACTTCAAAAATAGGAGTCGGGGACGCTAGTCAAATATTTGGAGTAGCGCATCTAAAAAGGTGTGGAGCTTCGTTTTGTGGACTTGTTTTCATCCCAACCAATATCTTCTGACCCGCTTCACAGTGAATAATGTCACAAAAAAACGGAGAGAAGCACCGAAACGGGTGAGCCTATAGATTCGTTTTGCAGCATTTGCAATCCAGCACCTTTTTCTCCATAAAAATCCATATTTTTCTAGCATTCAAACCACTGTAATACCTTTCAGGCTTTTTAAAAGTACCCAGGATGCACACATTACGACCAAGGAATCCTTGGCATAAGGTCATCACTCACCTATTATACAGCACAATGTCCGGGATCCAGATGCGAGAGGCATCAAGTCTGACTGCCTGAATGCCATCGTAGTCGTTCGGGTTCCACATAAGCAGCTCGTTGGTCCAGATCTACAAAACACAATTGTGCGCTTCATTCGTGTTCAGTCACGCTAAAAGGTCTGAATTTTGATTCCAGGACCTTTAAAAAACAGCATTTTTCAAGTTTAGAAGGCTTGTGTCAGGCTAGAATGGTGATGCACTGAGATAAAGCTCGGAGCTGAGTTATATTAAAGAGAGGTGTTATAGGCGGATTTTTGCTGACGTCATTGTTTACATCTTGAAAATTGAAATTCGTCCGATAAACAAAGAAAGATTATAACTCGAAAGAGTATATAACATTTAGTTAACATGCAAAGTTTGAAAAAAAAGGAAGGAAACCAGTTCCAATTGATGCTTTCAAAATTTACAACATTTACAGACGTCTTTAAATTTCACCTTTTTCGAAAAGGAATATCTCCTTCAATTTTTACCATTCTCCTCTCATATTTGCTATATTTACTAAGTGTGCCAGTCTCTTCAATTTTTCGTGTTTTATTTTGCCATGCTAACTGCAAAATGTTTGGTAATTTATGATAATGTGGAGATTAAAGACTGCCGAAATAAACGATTAGGATCGGCCCATTCGTAAGCAATTTTTATAGTCGTACGTGCTCCACGGATAGCAGCCAAAAGTTGTGAATAATTCATTTTTTTGGTTTGCTTTTTCTCCTCACTAAAGGCTGGACAGGAAAACATTAAACTGCCAGTTGGCTGACGAACGTCTGTACTCAAGTGAGTACTTCCCATTTTGCAAGGGTCACAAGGGGTACAGCTTGGAGTGTAAAATACCTTGTGCATTGAAACGAGTTCAAACAGTAACTCACCTGACGAACCCAGACGTTCGTAGTGATCATTTGATGTCGATCATTCTGGAATTACAATAAAGAAAAACTTCTTGTTAGAGTAATTTTGGTTAACCCGTGAAATAGATACTAAACTGTTTCGCACTATTACACACTAATTCCATTGTTTTCTTTTGCTCACTTTTGACTATTAGACACTAATTGCTAGATATTGTTTCACAGTTTAAGTAAAATCACTCAAAAAAGCGACGCATGTGTAATAAACCGTCAAAATGTGTCCATTCTTTGTGGGTTGGGAGGCCAGGGGGGATAGTGACTTTAAACAATATCTATTGTGCACAACGTTAACGAAGTCAACACATAGAAATGGTGCTATGTAAACACACTCCCATTATCGGAAAATATCAACCTCCACATATTCTTCATATTCCTACTTACCACGTTAACCAACTGAACAAGTTCAAATCCGAATATAACTACAATTCTGTCCTTAGGATTCTTTACTGGTCTGGCTTCTTTCGTGTAATTTTCAAGCAGGTCCGAGATCAGTCGCTCTTCAGGTGTCACATCGCCCTTTCCCATCACTCTTTCAACTAATTAAATAAACGAGCAATGAGTAAACAGCTGCAACTTTTTAAGTGTTAGAAGTAGACATTTTGAAAGTAAAGGAAATATTGTGTGCTTTTCGATGTTGTTGTTTTAAAATTTGTGTACATAAAATAAATGATGGGTGACTTAGATGTGATGCAAGGCATAGGAAATCATAAAACTACGTTTCAAAAATCTCAGTTCGATTCTTTGGAAGTGTTTAATTTACTTCAATACTGCATATGCTCATTCGGCTCTTTTCACTTATACCTCTTCAACTATAGCTTCTTACTCATCTGAGGAACATAGAGGCATCGTAGGAAACCACAGCCTAGTCCCAAGCCGTTCTCGGCTCGGTCAAACCTGGACCGTGAGCCGTGACGTCACGGCGAGAACGCCTAGGTATGAGGCTGAGGAAACCAGGTCAGTACATGTTTACTTAGCTGTTGCATTTATGTCAATCTTGGAAAAATAAATCACACAACGTACACTAGAGTGCAATATCTCCCTGTGCAATTCTTACCTTGTAACATCTTCAAGAGTGTAATGAGAACTAGAGTTCTCCATGAGAAGGAATTCATAACGCTGGGTTGCTGAAAAATGAATGAAGGCATCATCATCATCATCATTTTCATCATCATCGTCATCATCATCATCATCATCATCATCATCATCATCATCATCATCATCATCATAACACATGTTACCGGCACAGTTATAGGCCCGTTTCAAACGTTAAAATTTCGTGTGCCGAGGCTATCGAAATGAGCGAAAGTTCTTGGTTTGGTTGATTTACATCAATTTCGGCACGTGAAAAGTCCGTTGAACATTAGAAACGAGCCTTGAACAGGTTTCACCAAGAATTGCTGGACCTGTGATCAGTTGTCGTGTGTGTAACTTTGAAAGGAACAAGCAATTGGGTGAGTCTCTGAAGAATCAGATATCGTTCTAAAAACAACCTCACTGAATACCAGTCCTTGACTAAAATTAGCAATCAGAACAGGCCCACAGATTGTTAAGAATTCTCTCTCTCACGACATCCTCTCTTGAGTCTGTATTCAATACAGTATCACAGTAGATTCTCAGTTGCAGCAATCAGTGGATCATCAATTGTTCGGCTAAGTATTTATAGCTTGTATCATTCAGATCATGTAAACTTACCTATCAATGCCATTTCATTGAAAATCGTTAAGATAATTAAAATATGTTTTAAAAAACAGTCAGAAAGACATTCTTGAAGCAAAAAACCGTCAAATCGTTGAAATTAGTTCTCACTAAATCTTGAGGACGAAGAAAATCATCAAATTAAGTTGTCGCTCAAAATAGTAGTTAAATTATATTCAGTCCTCAAGGTCAGCAAACAACAAAGATGAAGGCTTTTACAAACGTGACGCAGAGTTGACAGTTAAAAAGTAAACCAGAGCTTAGCTTATTAGTTGAAAACCATGTTCATATTATCTTGACATAAGAGTTAAAACCTCAAATGATCAAGATAACGCTGGCCTAAAATTAGTAGGGTTTCAGCGGGATGATCTCATCCCTCTGTTGTAGCCGACAAATCAGAATTCTTTAATATGTCGGCAAGTTCACGGTCTTCTCTAGTACCTAGTAAGTGTACATACCCTTCTATAACTGAAGTCGAAAATTGATTTATAAGTGCAGCTCTAATAACAATTGAGTTTGTGGACAAAATCCTAGAGTTTGATCATTCAAATAAAAGCTATGGAGTGGTCCTTCTCTGTCTTGCGGTTGTGTTTTTTATATTTCCCTTTTAACTTTTTATGCTCTAATTCAAGGTCGGAATTTTGAAGTGGGGAGTACAATCCTATGGCTTGGTCTTTTCAGACGAGAAGAGCAAAGAAAAAAAGGAGAAAAGAAAGAAAAATGTCTTTCTATTTCCGTCCTATAGCCACAGCAAACCACCCTATTTCAGACCAAAATGAATAAAATCTACAACCTCTTTCGGAACATTGAAAATAGCTCAAGAACTATGCACCTTAGGGTGCACAGTGGCCGAAATATCTATATCTTAATGTGTATAAGGCGCCTTCCCTGAGCCATTATCCTAACTCTCAATTCGAGTCTATTCTTTTACAGATCATCTTATCGCGGTCACATCCGACCTAGTTATGGGATCAGAGATATTCAATGCGATAAAATAGAAAGGGAGCGTGGAATGAATCATTTTCGGGGTGATAAAATAAAAATATAGTGAAAGATCAGCGCGGTCATAGTTTATGCAAAGCAAGATAACAATACACAGCAAACATGCACGCAGGAAATATGTGTATGTTACTGCGTGGCTAACAAATTATCAGCTTTAAAGAGCAGGTTACAACAAAGGAAAAATTCGTTCACCAAAAAATGAAATGTTCCAACAGTAACGGCCACAACAACTACAACTTGACCTTAGTGAAATGATGCCGAAATGTCCGAAAGAATATTCTAATTAAATGTATAAGTGGCGTGGATTTAAGACCACGACTTAAGGAATATCTTTTATCCACTGATACACCTGCTTTAAGTTTACAAGCTTCAAATACGATTCTATTAACGCATACGAGAGACAAAAATCAAAATGTAACACTGTAAATTCGTAAACTAAGATTTCATGATACTTGCCTTTTATGTCGAACCCGGGTGTATGTAAAGAGTCAGCAAGTTCAGTGACTTTCGAGCCGAGTTAGTAGATGCTTTTCCGTCCTACTCGGTTAATCAAAGCCATAGAGGTTGTTAGCAATTGTGAGACATCAAATGAAGTTCAAAGCATAAATTGTGCAGAAAACCCGAGAAAAGATCCAGCAATGTTGAATCTTCTGAGTGAAACACACGAACGGCAGAGCAAGGGGAGATTGTTCCGATGAAAGTTGACGGAGGTGAAAGGATAGTATATAAGGGTGATGAATGACCACTTTTTGTAATTGATTGCCAACATACGAAGACGAATCCTTACAAAGGTGGCTACCAGAAAAGAATGGAATGCTCTTCTTAAGATACCGGCAGAGAATCCATGATAGGTTTCATAGTTTGTAACAATGTGGTTTTTGAAGCAATTTTGAGCTTTGTTTCTTTGATCTGACTTTGTAATACCAGCTGCGCAGAATGTTTCTCTCACTGGTTGAAAATTCAAATCGGATTTGATTACAACCAGACCCCAAGTTCCCACGAATTGATGAAAAATACCTTAAACCGTTTAATTATTGATTGAAGAAAATGTAAAAGTTGTCATGGATTTTAATGGGAAATGGGCGAACAAACTTACAAAAGCTGATAGGCTGTCAAACATATACAAAGCTGATGAGTTTTCTTTGATTTTCTTGCTCTTTTTCTCCCAGAGATATGGCTTTACACAGCTAAAGTGTACATGATTGTTGTTGAACTTTTTGTTACAAATTCCATGTAGATTCTGGCTTTTCTTAAAATTTTTCATTTCTGATCACAATTAGGAAAGTGCTCTCGGTTGTACCACAATAATAATGCAGATTTTAATAAGAAATCCAATTTATTCCTAATTTAAGAGACGACACGGTGCCGGCTTTTGAACGTACGATTATAGCGCTACTGACTAGTGGACCCAGGTGAAAGGAAATAAATACACTTGAATTGTTTTTTCAAAACCGTGGCACATGAAATAAACGTTGAACAATTAACCCGGAAAAGACTTTTCAGCAAGCAGAGGGTAAGGCAAACAATTTTGCTCGACTCAGTTTATAATTATCTGTTTGTTTTGTTGGGAACTCATCAGCTTTGAGACGCGCGCGCGTGTGTGCGTTTGTTGCCTTGAATTTTGTCATAGTTAACAACCCTGGTTTGAAAAATAATAATGCGGTAAAAATTTATACTCGAAACTAACAGCTCTCGTAATTTCCAGAATGAAGCCAATTTGATAAGATTCTGGTTAACTTTGTGCCTCACGAAGTATGACCGCAAATCTAAGTTGCGTTAAACTTCTTTTAATTTCCCACAATTAGCGCTGCAAAATGTAACCGTAAGTTTAAAAAACCTTTAAAATTTGCTCAGATCTGTCAGCCCAGCGTCACCAAAAATTTGCAGTAAAGATTAGAGTTGTTATTATGTCTCATGATTAAATCCTGATCGGAGCTAGGGAAAAATTTATTACGCGAATTATCAGTATATTGCAGGCCAGTCATTCTCATTTAATTTTTTTGAGAGGAAGAGAAGGATTCTGGGAACGTGGATCAACGTAGAAACTACTGCAAAAAACTGCAAAGCATCTTATCAAAGAAAAACAGCTACCGTTCCGCTTCTTCAGGCCTGGTAACTTTCGGCGATAACTTAAAAGCAGTAGCAAAGCAGTCACGGAGGCTGAATTCCACTCTGCTGTACCTTTTAAGGAACTACGACTTACAATCAGAAATTGAAAAGTTACTTTTGTACTTTAGAAAAGAAGGCGTCATATCACTGAGCCGAGTTGTCGAGTTTCTTATTCAATTTTTTTACTTATTTTTTCAATACTGTCAAATAACAGAATTGACGTTTGCATGTATTAGAGGTGCAAATTGAAAACTTATAATAACGTTTAGTTTTTTGGATAGGGTTCTCGCCCGCTCTGATTGGCTACTCAAACTAGGAATTGCACTTCCTGGCATAGTTCTGGACTTAATTCGCGCGAGTTGTTCCTCATTTTATCGGTAAAAAGGACACTATTTAGACAATTTGGTGCTGGCTAACCACTGTTTTGGTACATACAAAAAATTATTCATCTCAGTGTCAGTGAAGAGAGGCAGATATTTACCTCCACTTCGGTGAATAATAGTTAAATATCTACACTAACGTGAGCGAGCGAAGTTATATTCCATCAACTGTAATACGCTGCGAGGACATGAATGCTGCAAGTTTAATTTAAAATCAAAGTTGTTTCAATGTAGAAGATTTGAAAGATAAACTCGAAGACTGGCTCATTTTACATTAGAGCACAGGTGATTACAAGTCTTCTGATAAGCAAAAAAAATTCGCTTTCCAAATGAACTAGAGCTGATCACTTTAAGTTGCTGACCTTAATCAGCAAATCTTGTATTCCGTAATGTATTTGAAACAACATTGTTTGGAAATAAGCCTTACAAAGTTACAGTAAATACTGATACAAATAAGCGCAGTTGCGGCATTTATATTTTCTCTCAAAAGCATAACATTTAGCTCGCAGAAACATTTTTTGTCAAGTCTACCAATTTTGGTATTTTACGGTGCCCATTAAGGGCCACGGTATATGCTACTTTATTTGAACTGGCGATCGCCACTTTAAACTGGTGATTCGCCACTTTGAAATGGTGATTCGCCACTTTGAACTGGCGATTCTCCACTTTGAACTGGCGATCGACACTTTGAACAGGCGATCGACACTCTGAACTGGCGATTCGCCACTTTGAACTGCCGATTCGCCACTTTGAACTGGCGATCGACACTTTGAACAGGCGATCGACACTCTCAACTGGCGATTCACCACTCTGAACTGGCGATTCGCCACTTTGAACTGGCGACCGCCACTTTGAACTGGCGATTCGCCACTTTGAACTGGCGATTCGCCACTTTGAACTGGCGATTCGCCACTTTGAACTGGCGATCGACACTTTGAACAGGCGATCGATACTCTGAACTGGCGATTCACCACTCTGAACTGGCGGTTCGCCACTTTAAACTGGTGATCGCCACTTTGAACTGGCGATTTGAATAGGGGACTGGAACTATTCGAACGTGCTGATGACAGCGGTTATTGCTGGCGCAGTTTGAATCATGGCGTCGAAGGCGTCATCAGCTTCAGGTTCGTCGTCGACCTCTGCAACTGTGACCGTGGATGATGTAGACTTGTAAAGGGCGCACTGATACTGCTTCAGTTGTCTTGACGTTAAAACGTTTTCCGGTAAAGGGAATTAAACTAAAGCACTATCACCTTAAAAGGTTGTGTTTGTTTCTAGGATTATCCTTGGCTACGTTGTGTGGGACATTTGCTTTGTAAAATCAACTGCCTCCAACTATCTATACGCAACATTAACTTCATGCAAAGGCTGTCGATGATTAGTTATCCGTTGGGCAGAAATTTGAAAGAGTTCCTCTTTCTACTTGCTATTAAACTCTGAACACATTGAGCAGGTGGTTAAAAAAGTTCATTTTTAGGCATTGTTAATTTTTCAGATTCTTAATTATTGTTCTTATTTCTGTTATGTCATTTAATGTTTGAATTTTTTTCATAAATTACCTGTATAAGGGAACGGCTGAGCTGTTCTCGCCATCTCCAGATTAACCATTACTAGACCACAGCCGTTAGGAGTGAAATGTAAGGTTTCGCAGTCATCTGGTATCGTTATTTTGTGTTGTTGGAAATAAAAGAAGGGTTACTAAAATGTGTGATGAGCTAAGAAAGGATGACCTTTCCTATTTTCATGTAGCCTTGTAAAATGTACAAGCATTATAATGTAGTACTGTTTATGTTTATAAAAGACAATAAACATCTTAACGAAGATGGAACTGTTGGTAGTAGAAAACATAAACGTGTGATTTCGCCTTAGGCTTTTTTTTTTTTAATGCTTAACTTAGGGTAACCCTTTTGGTCAGCTTACAGTCGCTTGAAGCCGAGCTCTGATTACTACCTCGCTCAAAACCCGATTCTGGTATACATTGAAATGTGTTGTTATTGTTGAGAAATCGAAAGGCATAGTGGTTTGTCAACCATAAGAAATAGATGACTTATAGCCAATGGTGAAGGCAGCAGAAATAATCACTGTGCCTTTCGATATCACGCAAACTCTCAAAACTAACCTTTACGGTTTCCACTCCTGTAAATTATCGTAGCGAGTCTTCAGAGAATATGAAGGGGCAAGCTCCCGCGACTAGTCGCATGAAATCAATCCAGGTAAATTCGTGAGACAAGAGACAGGAACAGAATTTTAGTACCTGAGGGTACATTTTTGTACGAAAATGGGTAGTTCACTGGGAAGAACTTGGTTCTCGGAACTAGACACACGGCCAGTAGTTCCCCTCAGATTGGCACAGTGACCTAGGAAAACTGCAAAATCACCCTAAATCAAGCCACTGGTAAAGAAGGGGATCAGTTCTAGTCGATCTATTCCTTTTTTCCAACCAAGAAAATAGTTGAATGATTTACCAGACTACGAGATATTTTGTGCTAAGCATCCAGAAGGCAGGTATCTTCACTGCCTTGGGCTGACTCACTCCACTTCATTAATTAAAGGAAATGATTCAAATTCACATTTCAGAACACTTCCGCTTTCATCGGATGACAAGGAGCTAAGGGCTCCACAACCGTTGCGTTTGTCCCAATCCTCTCAGACAATCCCGAATAAACACAAGTTTAGGGTGCCTCTAAATATGGAAAAGTCCACACCGGGTTGCACTTCACAGTGAACGCAGTGAACGCATCACAGTGATTCGCAGTGAACGCATCACAGTCCACAAAACCACAGTTGACAGACTAGTTCCGGATCCCTCGGTACTAAAGCTTATTGTCGGAAATCGGAGGAAGGGGGAGTTCACAATTTACACTCCACAGTCCAATTTTTACAGCCTGAAGTTTGCAGCCCGCAAGCTTTTAACAACTTTAATTAGACGAGTACAATAAGTGGAATAAATATGAAATAACGGGGAAAAGAACCAAAAGCGTGGAGCGTGAACGGCACTTGCAGGCCCATGCGAGGCGCCCCCAAGCCCATCCCTACAGACAAGGGTACATGTATATGGGAAGAATTTCTTCTTCTTCCTCCCTTCCCCCACTACGAGAATTTCCCTTCTAGGGTGCTTTAGATTGAAGGTATTTTAGATTTAAAATGAATAGAACGGTCTTGAGATATAGCAAACCAAACTCAAAATACATTTTGTGCTCCCAAATATACAAAATGAAGTTTCTTTTAATTCCAGAATAAAGCATTGTTCTCTATAGTCCTATTACACGACAAAGGCAATCCAACGGAACGAGCAGAACATGAACCAAATAACGCTACATTTTTTTAAATCATATAAACTTGTTTCTTGTTCGTAATAAAAACGGTGTTTGAAAACGCCTCTATCTCTAAATAACAATTCAAACCACGCCGTGTTTAAAAAAAGCTTGTTTTCTTTTTACAGATTAATTAGTTATTAGATGTTTTCAATATGGAATACGAGATCTATATATAAGCTTAATGCCTCCTCTGCGTCATCTGGCATTGTGAGACCCTCTTCATCCATGATTAGGTGTGCTAACTCCACGAAATCGCCCAACGCTGGCTGCTCAATTTCGTAGTCACAGCCTTCCTCTATTGCTAAGTCCATCTCATGACTTGGTACGGGAATGGAGAAATCCATGGTTTCTTCCAGTTCAGGAAGAAAATAAAGAACATCCGGGCGACCTGCTGGGGAGTTGGAATTCGTACAGGGCCTAATCCTGTGAAGATTCCAATGTTCTGCAACTCTTTTGAGTTCGTCTTGGATTACCTCCATGAAACAGAATTTCAGGCATTCCACGTGATTAGGATTGCTGTCACAATATATACCCGCATCTCTAATGTCCTTGAAAAGCTTGATCCACCAATCAGAATCAGCTTTGCGAAAGAAAGACCACCAAGCTTCTATCCTTTGATTGGATACTGAACGTCCATATATGAAGCTCTTTTCGCCGGCGAAAGAATCAGAGCCATTCCGTATAAAAAAGCATTGGATTCCTGCAACATTGCAGTTTTCTGTACCTGGATCTGCACGCACAATCCTCGGAGCTCCTTGCACTTGTTTTATGCAGTCGCAATAGTACTGCGCAATAACTCTAGGGTCACTGTTAGTCACGTTGGCTTCAAGCCACAAAACGCGGCGACTATAGCCGTCTATTGCCCCATGAATACAAAACCCAAAAGGTTTGAGTTTATCGTATCCGTCTATATGCCAGATGTAATTCGGTCCTTTAGCAGAGTATTTTCTTCGTTTCAGTCGCTGTCTAGATCTTCTCTCAACACCTTCAGGATCCAAGGTTTTCAGTGTTAGGCGCACGGTCTCCTTATCAACAACAAGTCCGTAATCATTTCTGAGTCGCTAGCGCTGGTGCATTAATCGGTAACCAATGGGACTTCCACTTCCACGAAGTTCCCTTTCAACTGCACTTATGATCTCGTGTGGGTTGCTGTAATTTCTTCGTCGAAATAAACCTTGATTTCTTAGTATTCTTTTCAACTGTCGAAGGCTCAAGCGTATTCCATGGCTCAAGGTCAAAAATGATAAAATTTCAACATAATTAAAGCCAAGGTGAAAATATGTTGCAATGAGCTCATCTCTCTGGCCAACGTTTTGCTGAACTACTGGAGTATACGCGTGTAAAACTGCTGTGCACGGAGATAAACAGAAACAGATAGCCAGGAAGAAAAACAATGAATAAGCGAAAGCAGCCATATTGTTCGTAATGAGCCGGCAGTTATCTCGTACCCAGAGCCCTCGGTAGAGACTGCTATGAAAGTGGCGAATCGCCAGTTCAAAGTGGCCAATCGCCAGTTAAGGTGGCCAATCGCCAGTTCAAAGTGGCGATCACCAGTTCAAAGTGGCGAATTGTCAGTTCAAACTGGAGATCGCCAGTTCAAAGTAGCGAATTGTCAGTTCAAAGTGGAGATCGCCAGTTGAAAGTAGCGATCGCCAGTTCAAAGAGGCGATCGCCAGTTGAAAGTGGCAAATCGCCAGTTCCAAGTGGCGAATCGCCAGTTCAAGATGGCGAATCACATTTCAAAGTGGCGAATCGCCAGTTCAAATAAAGTAGCATATACCATGGCCCTTAATGGGCACGGTAGGTATTTAATAGTATCACAAGTTTTTTTGTCTCTGTGGTCCTTGACTGATGACGTCACTTTTTCGCATTGGCCGTTCACGTAACCTTTGTTCTTTTTCTATATAAGTCCAACACCACTCGGGTGGTTGGGCGGACTCTCTCTACTATGGAAGCCATCCTTGACCTCAATCTTAATTCACCCCACCCATTTACCCATAAATTCACCCACCCACCCATGAACACACGCATTTTGTCCATGAACCAACCCGTGAACAAACCCATCAATTCATGATCAACTCACCCATTCATGTACTCACTCATGAAATCACCTAACCTCACCTAATCAACGAACCTAATTACCCATTAAATCACCCATTTATTCACGAACCGACACATGAACTTGTTCCATTCATTCGTGTACTTACTTATGAAATCACCCAACACTTCCTGTTACGTCACGTTAACGCACGCCGGCGAGTTTTGTATGCAAGTCATGTACGATCTACTTAACCGTAAGGCGGAAAGCTTGCTAAAACTGCAAAATGTTTTATGGTATCGGCAATGGGCAAGAAACAAATCAAACTGACACACGACAGTCATGCATGAAACTACCACTCAATCGAGCGCACTTGACAATGTTGACGAGCGTTTTCCGATCCACACGTTTTTCATGTTGTCTGGTAGCTCCTGCCGCCTCAGTCCTGTGTCACGGCATGATTGAATGATTCCGCATGAAACTAATTATACGCCTATAAAGCCAATTATTTCTTCTTTATCGTCGTTGAGCTAAGCACGATTTTGCCCTTTTTCAAACAAAAACACAAAATATTGACATTTTGTTTTCCATCACCTAGTGGTAACACACTGGCAACAGATAATGCTTGAGTTTTAGGGTCTCAGCCTTGAGTCATGAAATGTGCTTCTGTGGATGAAATCCAAAGGCTATTTTATACGGTTATTTCCTGTAGGGTGTTTGTTTTGCAGTATTTTAAACAATATAAAATTTAGGATTTCCTTTTGATTTTGGTGCCAGTTGGTAGTGGAGCAGAAAATTTTTCTGGCCAATCAGCGAACGGGATTTCAAACGCTTCTGGAACTCGTTCGGTAAGAGTAAATGCAAAGGGGCTCTCCCGTTCTTGTTGTAAACTTTTGCCCGTGAAAATCCCGTCGCCCCAACTAGCTGCCCCTGGGTCTCCGAGGATGGAAGTGGAGGGGCTACGAACACCGCCGTCTGCTTTAGTACTGAACTTCATCCTTCATCGAATTTTAGACTCCACAGCACTAATCTTAGGCTATCCTGTCCTCTTATTTCACACCCCTCTTCTCCAAGGATCTTTTTCTTTTCTTTGTCTTTTTTTTTTCTGCTCTTAAATCGTCCGACTGCTCCGCATGAGCAATTCGACAAACAAAAGGGAAAATCAAAAACAACGATTATGAATCATTGGTGAACTGCCATCTTTCTTGTGAGTAGTTGTTGTTTTTTGTCGGTCCCGAGATTCCTCGAAAAGGCAACGCTTTTTTCAACAGAAAATTGTTTTATTTTTCTCGCTTTACTAATTTAAAATACGTTTGAAACTTTTCTCAGGCTACACAACGTCTTGAAGGTTCAATAACTGTCAAATGTTTCTTCTTGCTCAAAAATTACACGGTGTAAATTAAACTGGCAAATATGACTCGCGTACTTCAGCTGAACGATCGTTAATTTGTAGTTGACAGGCTGGATTTTAACATCTGTAGCTATTACATCTGCAGATATTACAGTTAGTGACAACTTACCTTAGGTACAGCTTGTTGAGCATCTACGATGAAAAAATCGAGTCTTTCCAGAAATGTTTACATGTGAGTTCCAAGTAAAACACTTTAAATCAGTTTATTAAAATCCTGTAACCAGTGAAAGCGACTCAGCCACTTAATTCCGGTTGGTTTTAATTAGCTTCCTCGAAATCAATTATTTCGAAAAATAGGCTCCGGAAAGCCTCTTGTGAAAATGTAAATCTGTCCTCTAAACTTTTAATCACATCCCCAACACGATTTCTTAAACAAACACAAACCGAGTCGCTAAAATTATAGCATTTCGAAGGTTAAATTTAGAAGTTCGGAAGCTATTAATAAAATATTTATGGATGTTGGAAACCAATAAAATGGATTGTTGTTGGTGACCCAACTTATATTTTACCTCCAGCTTTTTGCAATTAAAGGCCAATTGTGTGATCTCATTTTTAATACTACAAAACAAACTGCATTTCACGCGGAGTGACACATCATTTCCTAAAGAGTGCAACAGTTTGACTTAGTTTGACTCGAATTTGGTTTTGTTTCTATATGAAAAAACTTCGTAACAACTACAAATGCGTGAATAAGAAAATGATATTTTATTACTCTAATAAAGGTGCTTGAGAGTTTCTGTGCCCACAAAAACCGAGATATAGAAGTTCCATTGTATGTAAACGATCAGTACATCATAAAACAAAACAACCATGCCATATATATAGATATGCATATCGCGCAAGGTGTAAAAGTAGTGGAGAATAAGAAAACATATACCTTATTTGCTCGAACGAGCTCAGGACGCTTATTTTACTTGTTTCGGATGTTTTTCTTTTCCAGTGTCAGTAAATCAGTTTGAATTTTGGACAATTTATTGTTATTTGCAACTGAGTTCGCCTGGATTAAAGACCAACATCACTTAATCTTCCATTTTTTCTCGTTACTGTTAACGTTTCTGTTTTCTCGACACCACGGGAGCACCTATTCCTAGAAAGGTAATTTATTGAGGAAAGACGGAAAGTTAGAAAGGTATACCAGATCACCATTTTGTTCCCTTATCTTGGGGGTTGGGAAACATATGCATATTTTTACTTCGTTGCCAGTGTGTCGGGACATTTTTGGGCTTAAAGCGGGTGGAGTATTTTTATAAAAGGAAAGTATCACATGCGTTGCCTTCGCCTGTTATTTCCGGCCGTGAATTCCTAGTACGACTGAGAGATTACATATCATTAAATTTTCAGTCTCGGTTATTGAGTTTCTAGCTTTCTGGTTGTGTGACCGCACACAGGTTATTAGACATTAGAACCCACCACTTAATTTTCGCGTGTGCTCATTGGATAAAACACATCACGTGGTACAAAATCGGACGGCGGGTATCAGGAGATACCCGTCGTCCGTTTTCATTGACGAGCGAAAAACAAGAAAGCAAGTCACTTTTTCAGGTTTTAACTTTTCAGATCTAATCACAGTGTAGTAAAATCGAGGAAACTAACCAGCTTGAATTTGTTTAGCTGCAAATGTGTTGTGATCCTCACTGAATTTTTTCTCTTTACTACAATAAAGCATGCGCGTTGTAGAAATTAATCGGAGGGTTATAAAATAAAAAAACCCCTTCCTGGCTTGCTGGTATATCAGAGGATGACGCCCTTGGCTGAAAGATTGTCCTCAAAATTTCACAGTTGCCCTCGAAGCCTCGCTTCTCGGCCTATTGTTCATTTTTCGGACAATCGTTCAGCCTCGGGCGTTATCCTACGATATACCAGCCGTCGGAAGGGTTTGTTTACTGAAAGCTGGGCCTAGCTTTCAACGAAGACGGACGCACTTTTCGGCGCTCCGCCGTCGCTCACTATGTAAGTTCTTCTAAGAGCCCAAAACTAGAAAATGTCGGAGGAAGAAGTGGCAAAAGAAGACTCCAGACGCAAAAGAAGAAAAAGAAGTAAGGGGTCTCAAACCAGCGAGGAAAATGAATCGGCCGCGTGTTCATGTCATGATTGCGCAAGTATGGCACACTCGATCGCTTCAATGGAGAAGAAACTCGGCAAGGCTTTACGATGCATTCAGGAAATTGAAAGCCTAAACCAGAAGCAAAGCGATCTGGAAATCAAAAACAAAGAGTTAGAAGAAAGCCTAGATTTTGCCAATTCTAAAATTGCAACTCTGGAGAAGAAGGTAGCAGATCAAGACAAGGCTATCGGTGAGCTAAAAGGAGGTGTGAAAACACTAACAAAGCAAGCTGAAGAAGAAAAGCAACGCGCAATTAAGCTCGAAAGCCATAGCCGTCGTAACAATCTCAACTTTTTCAATATTCCAGAGCAAGAAAATGAAACGGCTACTAAATCTGAATCTATTCTTCGCAACTTTATGGAAGTCAGGCTTAAGCTGAACAAAGAGGACGCTAACGACATCTCGTTCGAACGTGTTCATCGAGTCGGAAAACCAAGCGCCTCTGAAGGGAAACCAAGACCACTAATCGCTAAGTTCACTTTCCACGGGGACAAGGAATTTGTTTTGTCAAAAGCAAAAAATCTTCGGGGAACTGATTTTGCAATTGCTCGTGACTTTCCTAAGGAGATTGTTGACGAAAGAAGGCGTCTTGTTCCATTTTTAAAAGACGCCAAGGAAAATGGTCAAGTCGCGAAGTTAATCTACAATAAGCTTTACATCAATGGACAGCGATTTAAGCCACAAACTGTCTCTACTAGCGAACAGTGATTACCTCTGAAGCCTAAATATGTATGGAACTGTTTTACATAGATCTCTCTTCCGTCGGCTTTTGTTTGGGTTCTCGTAGCAAAGCTATCGTCTCAGTCAGGACACAAATCGATTTGGCTATTTAGTGATCGAGCCGCATAGGGCTCTCATGTCTCAGTTGTTTATTGTGTACTGTGGTTTTTCTTTTGCTGGCTGGTATTTTTGTTCTTTAGTGGTGTCAAGGGTCTCTCATAAACGACTTATTTGTTCCCATCGATCAGTATCAACACAATGTAAGAGTTTCAGGTATGTACTTACAATTTATTATCTTATTACTCTTTGCTAAATGGTTGCGCTCAGTTCCGAACCATTTCAACTAAAAACACTCTCGTTAAACGTCAGGGGAATTAATCAATCCATCAAGCGAAGAAAACTATTCAGGTGGCTGCACCACCAGCGTGCACAGTGTTATTTTTTACAAGAAACCTATAGTGACGAGAAATGCATAAGCTCGTGGGAAGCTGAGTGGGGTGGAAAGGTGTATGCTTCCCATGGTAGTAAACACAGCAAAGGCGTTATATTTTTAATGAACCCAAATTTCGATTGTCAGGTGGAAAATTGCATTAAAGACAAAAACGGAAGATTCATTATTTTAGATCTGAAAGCCGATGATTCGCACCTAATTTTAGTTAATATTTACGCGCCAAATGATTCCGCGCAACAAATAACGTTCTTTAAAAACTTACAAGATGTTTTACTCCCCTTTTCTGGAGAGAAGATTATCATTGGAGGTGATTTTAATTGTCCTCTGACTTCTTCAGATAAACTAGGTGGTAGACCGGTCCATTGCAAACAAAAAGTTATTGACGAAATCATAAAACTCTCATCGCTGTACTCATTATCCGACGTGTGGCGTGAAAAAAATGGTGACAAACAGGGTTTTTCTTGGCGAGATAAAGCGCTGAAGGTGCAATGTCGTCTTGATTATGTTTTAATGTCAAAAAGCCTTTTGAACATTTCCAAAGAATGCGTGTTAATATTCGCTCCTAACACTGATCACTCGGCTGTTGTAACGCTGGTTCAATCGGAAGAGCTTTCCAGAAAACCAGGACCAGGGTTCTGGAAGTTCAATTCGTCCCTTTTAGAGGACAATGAGTATGTAAATGGCATTCGTAAATGTACTGTGTCTGCAAAGGATAAATATAAAGACATTGAAGACTGTGGGTTAAAATGGGATCTCATCAAAATGGAATTACGCGGTTTCTCTATTGCCTATGCTAAAAGAAAGGCGTCAAAGCGGAGATCGCGTGAGAAAGATCTTCAAAACCAATTGAATGCATTGCTGGCTAATTCACAGAACTCACGAAATAATCCTCATTACCTTCACGAGTTACATTAGTTGCAAGCTGAATTGAACAAAATCATGGAGCACAAAATTAAAGGAACGATCTTAAGAAGTAAGGTCAGATGGCATGAAAAAGGAGAAAAAACCTCAAGATACTTTCTAAACCTAGAAAACCGTGCCGCCTGTAAGAAAAAAGTAACCAAGCTTTTGCTAGAGGATAGTACGGAAACAAATGACCCGGATCTAATTGTGAAGAAAAAAGAAGAGTTTTTCTCGAATTTATATAAGTCGCCAGGCCCTTCTGCAAAAAATTCAAACTGTAGTATTTTCTTTAACAGCACAAATATGACCACTTTGTCAGAGGAAATGTCCAATAGTTGTGAAGGCAAAATCGCCAGTGATGAATGTTTATTGGCTCTGAAGGAGTTTGAAAACGGCAAATCTCCCGGCTCGGATGGTTTTACGGCTGAATTTTACAAATTCTTTTGGAAAGAGCTTAGTGAAAATCTAACTTCCAGCCTTAACCATGCTTTTGAGAAGGGTGAGCTTTCAATTTGTCAAAGAAGAGGAATAATTTCCCTTCTCCCAAAAAAGAGCAAACCTACCAACAATTTAAACAACCTACGCCCGATTTCACTGTTAAACACAGACTATAAAATTGCTACCAAAGTCTTGGCAAGAAGATTGGAAAGGGTTCTTCCTTTCATTATTAACCCAGATCAAACCGGGTATATCAAAGGGAGATATATAGGTGAAAACATAAGGTTAATTAGCGATCTGATTGACTACACCAAGCAAAAAAATATTCCAGGTATTGCCATCTTTCTTGATTTCCGCAAAGCGTTCGACTCCGTGGAATGGGATTACATCGCAAAGGTTCTTGATGTTTTCAAGTTCGGAGAAGATTTCAAGCGTTGGGTAAAGGTTTTTTATACTGATATATCCAGTTGCGTCATAAACAACGGCTTCGCGTCACCTTTTTTTAAGCTCAAGCGTGGCGTGAGACAGGGCTGTCCACTGTCTGGGTTGCTTTTTGTTTTAGCTATTGAATTGCTTGCACTTGCAATAAAAAATGACCCTCTGATACAAGGTATCTGTGATGGCAAAGAAGAAATTAAATTAACACAGTACGCCGATGATACGACGGTTTTCGTTCAAAATACAACTTCCGTGGAAGCGCTGCTTCGCCCTCTCGAAAAATTTAAAGAGTGTTCCGGCCTAGAAATTAATACACACAAGTCTGAAGCGTTATGGTTAGGCTCGTGGAAGGAACGTCTTGACAAACCGTTTGGCTTTAAGTGGCCTACTGATTCTGTTTACGCCCTTGGGATTCATTTTTCAAATGACGCTAATCTCGTGCATAAACTAAACTTTCATGGCAAATTGGAAAAACTTGAAAAAATCCTTAACAGCTGGAGAAGAAGAAAGCTAACTCTCTATGGAAAGATTAACATTATTAAAACTCTTGGTTTATCAAAGCTTATTTTCAGCGCTTCAGTTCTGCCCATTCCTGAAAACTTCGCTCAAGAAGTAAACAAATTAACATTTAAGTTCCTGTGGGACGCCAAGCCCGCTAAAATTAAGAAATCCACCATCACTGGACTGAAAGAGAAAGGTGGACTAAAAATGATAGATTTCGATCATATGAACAAAGCTCTAAAGTGTGCTTGGAACAACAGGTTTACTAATGGTAATAAGGGAGCGTGGAAAATAATACCAGATAATACAACTGCGCATCTAGGAGGCTTCTCTTTCCTTCTTCAGTGCAACTACAAAGTCAAGGATCTCGATGTGAAAAATGTACCGCTTTTTTACGAAAGAGTGCTTAAATATTGGGAGGAGGTTACATGCTTGGCGGGCAAGGCTGATCTTAATCCAAACGAAACATTCATCTGGAACAACAGACACATTAAAATCAACAATAAAACTCTATTTTTTCCAGCGTGGTACCACAAAGGAATCTACAAAATTAAAGATCTAATAAGTGATAACGGTAAATTTCTCCCTTTTGACGTTTTTTGTCGTACGTTTGATGTTAAAGCTTGTTTTACAACATACTACGGTCTATGTAATTCAATCCGTCAAAATTGGAATGCTATCTCCAAAGAATCCCATGGCGTTTTAGAATTAATTTCAAATTGGCGTACTAACAACTCGAACTTAACCACTGCAGATCTGCTGAGTGTTATCGCAGATAATAAATTTGTGCCTCCTTCAGCAGAGCAAAAAATTCTTAATTCAGGTGTATCTAAAGATAACTTATCAAAAGTATATCTTCTACCATGGAGTGTAACAAAGGAAATTAAATTGTGCATGTTTCAGTTTAAAATTATTCATAACGCAGTGTTCACAAAGGACAAGCTTTTCAAAGCAAATATTTTACAGGATGACAAATGTTTTCACTGCAAAGACAAAGCAGAAACACTTTTGCATTTGCTTGTCCACTGTCCGCATACAGTGGCTTTTTGGGATCATTTTCGGGAATGGTGGCGCAAAAATACCCATATTGTACTGAACCTTACACCTACTATGGTGTTATATGGTGTGATAGATAACTCAAGGTTCTGCACGCTACTCAATTTGGCCCTGTTAGTTGCCAAGTTCTACATATACCGATGCAGTCTAGACGATACGCCTCTATACTTCCCTGTGTTTGAAACAGAATTACGTGAAAAAGCAAGGATTGAGAAAGATATTGCTACGAGAAATGGTAATCTAAAGCATTTCAAGATTAAATGGGAACCTCTGATCAGCAGCAAATTTATTGGAGATGTCGATATTTGAGAGACCTTTTGACCCGCTTTGCAATTTATATAGTTATTTATTTGGATGTTTTTATTTGTCTATTTCTTTTTTTATTTAATGTAATTGCTTTATACGTCTGTTGATTTTTTTAGCTACTGGTTCCATTTGTAAAGATGTGTATAGTACTCTTGTAATTGCTTATCTATTGTATTGTAATTTTTTTGTGTGTTCTTTAATAAATAACATTAAAAAAAACTGTGATGTTAAAAAAAAAAAAACCCTACTTTTTGCCTTACAAGGAAACTGATTGCCACGTCAAGTGCCGCGATTTTCAAAAATTTTTGTCGCCAAGAAAAGTTTTGTCCGAAAATACGGCAAAAAATTCACCAACAATTACCGAAGTTGAAAGTTCACCCAAACAATTATTTCACCAGCGCTTGCTGGCTGAGATGACTATAACCGATATCCAATGTGCGCTTCATTGGGAATGGAAACTAGGCGGCCATGAAACTGTCATAGTTTGTCATTATATTATACTTTGTCTTTGTAATCACAAAGGGGTTGAGGATGAGTAAAAAGGCTGATTATAACAAGCTCAGTCAGAGTCAAGATGGCAGTGAGGAACTTGTATAAGTCTTTTGCCTTATTTTCTCCTTGAATATCACCAACGTTGAGATAAGAACTGTTATTATGAAAAACCAGAAGAAGAACCGGTCCATCACCATGGCAACATGCTTCCATTTCTTTTGATTGTCTTCGATTTCTCGGCTCATTTTCGTGTGCGCAGCAAGCACTGCCAAGTCCTCTGCAATGCATTCATCCGATCTCTTCTCATTTTTAGCTGAATTCTTCAAAGCTCCATTTTTTAGCGAAAGCCTTTTCTGCACCTGCGATATAGAGCGACACACTGGGGTCACGTGATTTATGGGCAACAGCGCATGCCCTTCGCATGTCCTTGGAACTTTCACCTGAATCACGTCATTATCATTGCAGTGGCAACCTTTGTTTCCCTGTGAATATTTCTCGATCGAGATTGCTGGCTTTCTCACGCAGAGTATTTTGGCGAGCCAACCGAGAACGCAGATTTCAATCCACGAAGGAATCTTCACGATTGAGCGCCCAGAATTCCTATGATGAATGTTCAACACCCAGCAAGTTGACATAAGCGATAAGGAGATCTCTGCCATGATGGTGATGTAGAACTTGCCGAGCAACGGAATCGTGTCCGAGTTGCGCGGCAAAGTTTCCGCGACAAGCTGCAGGAACACTGCCATCGCTAGAAGCACCGTGATACTTAGCGTGATCCGCTCTCCTGACTCAGGTGGAAGAAAGAACCCGAGGAGTATCATGGACAGCATGATCAAACACGGGGTGATCAAATTGAAAACATAAAACAGCGGCTTTCGGCGAATTATCATCTCGATAGTGACATCGGCGAACGGAATCGAACAGCACTCGTAAAACTGGACGTTTCGTTTCTTGAAAGCCCTAATAAGGTCCCACTCGGCACTTTTTACGTACTTGTCTGAGAAGGTGGGTGTCTTTTCAGGTATTATGTCCAGGTCCGTTACCACAAAGGCCCAGGAGCCAAATTTCATGGAGCATTTTTGCTCGTCGAACGGGAAGTACGTCACATCTATGTTGCAAGTGCTTCGAAACGAGGCTGGGCTATACCAAGCATTGCGCCCGTCATTCTCTAAAATTACTCGTGTCTTGTATTTCTCAAGGCCACCGCTGAACACACTATCTGCGCTGAAAAACAAGAACGTTTTGAAAAACTATGTAGTCATTTATCTAAAGCTGGTGCGGTGGTGCGAGGGAGGAAGAGGAAGGTGGTTGGAGGAAAAGAAGGAAAGAGTTATTGGTTCTGGAGATTTGATAAAGTTATTGGTTACTTGCTGTTCGATTTGATCGATTCATATACTACGTTACAACGTGAACTGTTGATCATAAGTTAAACCCAGCCTCGTATCCAAGCATTCTCCTCCCGTTCACTCAACTTGGTGCGAAAAGGCATGACGTCGCCGAACAAGCCGGCTGAGCGAGAAAAGAACGCCTGGTTACTAAGCGGAGTTAAACCATTTAAATCTCTAAGAGCACCAATTATAATACAAAAAATCCCGACTTCTGTATAATAAAATAATGAACAAACAGCATTTAGGATTTCATCCACAGACTCAAAAGCTGGAGACACCATATACATCATAATGAACAACACCACAGGAGTTCAAAGTACTGTATAGGTTCCATATAAAAAGTCACGCTTTAGTATTTCATCCACAGACTCAAAAAGTTATTACCACCTTGTACAGCATACTAAACAGTACCACAGGAAAGTATCGGCTCATTACCGTACCCAAATTGTGAATTAGCCAATCAGAAGCCTTGTTTACTGTCATGATTTTCTACGATATCAAGTCACTGACCTGATATCCTACGATATCATGGACAGTTTGTGAAACTTGCATTTTTTTTGCAGACTTTAGAGGCGAAAATTACAACAGAAATACAACGAAACGTAAAACTATTACATTTGTTAAACGAGAAAGTAATTTGTTTAACGGTAAGAGAGAAAAAAAAAACACTATTTCGCGCCAAAATTGGAAGCGGCTACACTGGCGGGCACTCGAGTGAACTTTACGGACAGCGCTGAAACTTTTTTGGTTTCACAATGGAGCCGGATTTTCCAAATTTCTTTCTTAACTTGGACTTCCAAGATTCAGAAAATGAAACTCCAAACAATAGAATTAAATAAAATGGCAGATGAGGAGTTGGAGAAGAGTATTGACGACCAGAGAAGTGTAAATACGTGTCGCTCTACAACGCCTGACTGATCACGGTAACTAAAAAAAAAAAAAAAAGCCGGGTTTTAGGACGAATTTGGGTACGGTAAATACCTAATCGCACCTTTTTTTAGTACGTTTCGGCAGCATAACAAGCTCGTTTGGTCTCACCATGGGTATTTTGCCTCGACTACGTCTCGCCAAAATACGAACCACGGCTCGACCAAACTCGCCTGATATGCCCCCGAAGCTTACCGAAAAGGTACGATTAGGTATAAGTAGCTTTCATTTGAATGTTCAGGCTTTAGTATTACATCCACAGACTCAAAAGTTATTACCACCTTGTACAGCATACTAAACAGTACCGCAGGAAAGTATCGGCTCCGTAGCTTTCATTTGAATGTTCACGCTTTAGTACTTCATCCACAGACTCAAACGTTAGAACCACCTTGCTCTGAGCGTGGTAAACCGGCAGCCCAAGAATGTGCTCCTCGGTAACCTATACTGGTATGATTACAGTTTGTGATTCCTTCAACAGAATCAATAGTTAGAAGCACATTCCACGACTTAAGGCTTCGCTGTGGAAGTGGAAAGGTCTTAACTATTGAAACCCTGACTGAAACTATTAAACTACTCTTGATTTATACCTGTTGTATAGCACAATATCTGGTATCCACACCAAGCTGGGATCAATTCGTATTGTTTTTACCCAATTGTAATTGTCTCTCTTCCATGTTAAGAGTTCGTTTGTCCATCTCTGAAATGGAAACAAAGTGTTTGTGCTCATTTATAGAGGGAAAAAAGTCCCGGTGTTATGATTTTGAATCCCTTTTGCTTGTATACTTATGGAGGTGTGAAAATATTTGAAAATATGTTCTAGTGATAAAATGTATAATTTAGCCATCAACTAATTAGGTAATGTGGTGAGAATACTTACTTGCCTTACCCAGGCGTTTGTCGTTATCATCTGATTACGATCATCCTAAAACAGAGATTGCAAAAATACGGCAATAATAAATACAAGTTGTAAGAACACACTTGATCACTAATACCGGCCAATGAATCGCTGGAAGTACTTATGTTTTGAAATTGCGCTTTGTTTGTGTATGACTCATACATAGTTTCGCTGTTGTCTTTGAGTGTCATATAGATAATTTTTATTTTATTTTATGAAACTTGTTTCAGATCATCTTAGCCTGCGTAGCAGGCAGATACGGCCGTGCGAAAGCTGAACCGAAGTCCAAGGTCCAGTTTTTGTGCAACCGTTTCATGTCCAGCTTTCGCGCGGCACTTTACGAAAAACACACCAACCCGCCTGTTACCCAGGCTAAGATTATCTTACCACGTTTACCAACTGAACAATTTCGAGTCCAAAGGTCACATTTGTTTGCCTATTTCTGTGGAGCACTGGACGAGCGTTCCTGTTATAACTCTTCATCAATGTGGAAATCAGAAATTGTTCCGCGGATGGATTTGCCGCTTGCGCTGCAAGGAAAATAAATCATTTCTCTCTTCCTTTCTTAGATAACAGAGAGCTGTAAGAATACTAAGATGTACTAGATGTACTAATATTTGAGGCCACCTCAAATTTACTTGAGAACTGTATTTTGTGCCTATTTTATATGAAGTCTTAAGCTCTGGACTATCCTTAGTGTCTGCATGTGTTGACACCGGCCACTGGAGGAGTGTGCAAATGTCGGTATAACCGGAGTCTTGTCTTATGGCACTTCATGAGGGTGAGATACGACTGTAGGACAAATAAGTGCGACTAAACTACCATACTGCCAAAGAAGAAATTGATTGACTAGTGCAGTAGACCTTTAAGGGGGCTTCTATGTTTTACTGAAAGCTACTCTATAATGAAAACTGGTTGTGAAATACCTGTTGCCAGTAAAGAGAGGACGATGACGAACATTAAATCGCCACTGTTCGAGAAGGCTAGCATTGCTCTGTGGTTTTGCTTCTTACCTGAAAAAAAGTGAATGAAAGAGACGTTTCTTCATATCAGCTTATTGTCAAAAACTGTCAGGCCAGTGAGTGAGTCTATGGCTAGGTGAAACAGTTTTACCTTTATGAGCAAAACAGAAACAGTATAACCCACTAATATTGAGACTTCCAGGACCTTGACCACGGATACAACGTTTTATGCATTGGATTAAGGACTTTCCTTCTAGAAAAATGACGTACGACCGAACGAAGTTTGTATAGTTATGTCACTTACTATATATTATTCTGACTACACTAACACGAGCGTTCAAAGTGAAACAGTTTATTAAGGAATATGCAGTCAGTCATCTGATGATTACACGAGCTATAGCTAGTAGCTAATCGTTTGAAAAAATACGCACAGACGTCCATGTCATAGTACCAAGGTATGAAAAATTACAATAATGTACCACGCCAGATACGAAAAACCACTAAAAAACCACTACTTATTTGTGACCAAAAAAATGTGGAAACGTATTCCCCATCTAATGCAGTGGCACTAGACCTCGAGGAAGAGGTACTCCTAAAACACACTTCCAATACTAAAACTAGAAAAAAAAAGGAACTCAACAGGAGAAGACTGACTGACGTAGAATGACAAAATATCTCCCGCTAAAAGCCTAAATAGTCCAGGTCACATGACAAGACCCGAGCCTCTCAATCGTGCCGTCAGAATATTAATTTCTGACTAATTCGTTCCCAGGTCACTCAACCGTCAGAAATTACATTTTTTGTAATATGCGTAGGACTGAAACAAAGAGACTAATAACAGGTACTCTGAAAAGCCCCGAGGGGACAAGCCATTAAAGTATGTATGATATGACACTTATCTAGCATACCGAATTTTTTTGTCAAGTTGGATGAAGACCAAACACTGTTTAATTTAAGTCTGTCTAAAAAAAAGATTACTCATGGATACTAACACCACTGATTTCTTTTTATAATAAAGTTGTTTGAATATAGGGCTGTTTGCAAAAACACCCAGCAGTCCCATAAATGGAGCTGAAAAGCAGAGTATTGTTTGACTTGACCCTTAAATGAATGCTAAAAATCAACAAGACTTTGTTGATTGTTTTTGCCGGATGGGTGATATATAAATATATATCTGAGTACGTGTTATTAGTCTCTTTGTTTCAGCAGCTGATATTTTGACCTTCTTAACCAACACAGTGGGCGCTTTTAGAGGTAAATTTTTGCTATCGAGGAAACAACTTCTCGCTTGTACAATAACGTCTAATAAAGCTTAGAAGCAACGGTAGGTCGAAAACATTAGTTTACTGATAAATTAGTTTACTGGTTAATTTTGAGAAAAAGAGAGTAGTGTCCTCTAGTTTTTGAGCTAAGGGTGGCCACGGGACTGTAGTTGAGCTTGACAACGTTCTTGCGATGCCTCTTTTAAGATCATGGTTTAGTGGACTGTATTTCAGACATGACCAGGAAATCAAAATGGCGAAAGAAGTATAACTACTAACCACCCTATCAGTGTATTACTACATGTATTGTTCTAGTATTTGGGGCTCAATTACGGACTGACTCACACCAAACTGTTACCTTAAATTTCATTGTTTTTTTTTCGTTGTTGTTTTGTTTTATTTTTACCTGTATTTGAGCTCTTCAGCCTGGGTATGTTCTAAGCATGTTTTAAAATTTTGGCCAATCTAAACCTCAACATTCTCACAAAAAAGGTTTTCATATAAAAAAAAGTACACATTGGATACTATTCAGAGGGTCTGAATGGGGTTAACCGACTAGCGACAAACGGCGAAAAATATAACTGACTACCGACAAAACGAGAAAAAAATTACCGATTAGCGACAGCGAAATACTAACCGACAACTGACATGATTCGACATTGTAGGGATGTTTGTATTCAGAAAGAACAGCACTCTGTATTTGTTTTTAGCTAGGAAATGTCCAGATCCTTTGATGGGCTCTATTTCACAAGAGGTAACCACATTAAATTCCAAATTCAGTTAATTATAGAATTTCCTGTCATCAAATTACTTTATGGCCCCGGGATCCTCCTTTTCGGAGAGGAGCGGGGGCTCATTTCCAGAACAGCGGCTGGTAATGTAGCCCACTGACGAGACTTCCTGCGGTAGTATTTTTACTGCGCGTTGTTTATTCTTGCGGTAGAGCCATGAGTGGAATTATAAAAGTCATTGTAAGTTTCTTTCGAAAAAGTGAAGAGGTCGCGATCGAACGCCACCTTAGCCCGGTTCCAGCGGACAAAGAAAAACATAAAGGAGTCTTTGAGTTAAAAAAAATCTAACAGGAATCGCTGTATTGACGACCTATTTTCCCTGTGGGATATTAGTAAACCAGACATTGAGACTTACAAGCAAATTCACATCACCCTACTATCAAATTTACGGCCAAAATCTCTGACACTGAGACTGTATTCCTGGATACAGTTATACAAAGGCGACAGATTTAAGGAGCAATCTATCCTTGATATAAAAACACATTTTAAGCCAACGGAAACCTTCCAGTACACTCATCAGACTCATTTTACCTCCTGTCCCCCCCCCCCCCGCCCCCAAGTATTAAAAATGGATTTGTAAAAGGCGAGGCCTTAAGAATCCTTAGAACAAATTCCTCGGAAGCTACCTGCGAGGAGAATATTTCAAATTTCAGAAAACACTTGCTGGACAGAGGTTACCCACGCAACCTGGTTGAAAAACTCCTAACAGGAATAAAATTCACAGGAAGGGACTCAGCACTTAAACAAAACAACAAAGCAAGAAAAGAAATCTGGCCTTTTGTAACACACTTGTATCAACCATCAGTGTCTACTATAAAGAAAGCTTTACTCAAAAAATGGCATTTTATACAAAATCAACCACTACACTACTTTGCCAGATATTCAAAGGACCACAATGATTTCTTATAAGAAGGGTAAATCGTTAAAGGATTTGCTCGTTAGAGCTAAAATATAAAAGTTTCACAAAAGGGTTTCAGCCGGTAGTGATTGTGTGGCTTGTCGCCCCTTGCAGTTTCTCACTCATTTCGAGTTAATGAGGTTCAAGTGCAATCAAATGATGAATTGTGTTGAATATTAATGGTTCAGTATTAATATAAATCTAGACATGATGACACCGCTCAGCCGTTTGCAATTGGGAACAGGTAGTGTTTTTACTGGAATGATTGAGCAACTAAGTGTGAAAGTCACATGCAGCCTATGATAATAATAATAATGATAATAATGATAATAATAATAATAATAATAATAATACTAATAATAATATTAATAATAATAATAATAATAATAATATTTTAGCAGGAAGCCCACTTCACCAATAGGTGCTCTTCAGTGCATGGGGCCCTGCACATTCTTAGAGAAATTAATTAAAAAACTAACTACAAAAATTAAAAACTAATTACAATTGATTAAACAGCGAAAGCTAGATTAAAAAGAAAAACAAAATCAAGAACAAAATTATAAAAACTATTACGTAGGTTAGTGTAAAATCACTAAGTACTAGTATTGCTTCATTCTAGTTTTTACCGAGGTCTATTTTATTACTAGCTCACTCGAGACTGCTCTAGCAAACGAGCACATCCGCTTTAGCAATTTACTGTACCGCCTTGTTCAAGAAGCTTTTAGTTTTAGCTGTTATTTCCCACCCTCTCACTTCCAGGGCAGTTATAATTTCTTTGTTGTACCAATTCCCTTGGTTATACATTCTAATTGTGTGGTCCTTTATGGGCCTCTAGTTGTTTGTATTTCATATCACTATTATTTTGTCAGATGTTTCTATCATTGTCAGTGTTTGTAGGTGTAGATTGTAAATAAACTGCCTGATCCCAAACATTACAGTGTGAGTTGCTGTGTTTAGTACAAGTTTTACACTTTGTATAAAGTTTAAAGTCTTAAAACTGCGTGAATTACATATTAAACGAATATGAAAAATTAACTTACATTTTTACTGTTTAACTGAGATTTACCGACAACCGACAAAGATCGAAAATTTTAACTGACAACCGACAAAGTAATGAAATTTTAACTGACAACCGACATGTGGACCCCCCCCCCCCCCCCCCCATTCAGACCCTCTATTCTATTCAATTCATGCCCGTGCTGGTCACAAAGTGTGGCTTGAAACGTTTGGAGTTTGTGGCTTTCAGATACCATTGCATTTAAACTGATTTGCTTTTACATCAGTACTAGCAGCTCGCCATCTTAGCTCTGTTTGCGTTAATCTCTATTAATATCTCGAGAAGCCATTGTTGTAAACAATAAAATATAAAGCGTAAAACGTTCATTGTTTTCCCTAGACTATGCTGTACCCAACAAGTGACTACAAAATGCAAGTTTTCACTGCACCCGTTTCTCTCGCACCAAGTTTTAGAGTTAACCAGTAAAATAGATTCTGGAGTAATACGTCCCATGACTCCCTAATTCTTTTGTTTTCTTTTTTGTCCTTTGGTGTAACTGACTATTACACTTTGTTTCACGGGCTAAGTAAAATTACTATGTAAAGGTTAAAATAATAGCTACAACAGAAGAGAAATGTTAGCACAGCCCATCCAAAAACTCACCGAGATCTCACAGGATTCTAAATCCAAAAAACTGAGCTCAAATCAACTCCCATTTGCCAGTTCGATTGAATAAAAGAGGTAATTTGCCTATGGTACGCATGTTAACAAAAATAAATAAATGGAAGCTTCGACTCACTTAATACTTTTACTTACCTTAAGTGCATGTATTGAATTGATTTTTCTCCGAATCGTGATGCAAACCAGAGAAGAAAAAACAGAAAATTAGGTTGACGTTGAATTATTCTCTGAATTTTGTTCTTCTGTGTTTAATCGTTTTCTGCTACATTTAACGATGCATCTGAAAATGACAATCTCAGGAGAATAAGTCCACTAATGAAGTCAGCTGTTTAATTTTCACCTTCAATTAAAATTTCATGGTTTGGTTTCTTTTATTTCAAAGACGTCTATCAGGCGGGTGCAAACATTGGCTACGGGGGCAAACACAAATAAATTGATAATTTTTACTATAACTAAACTACAACCCAGTGGAAATGGCAATATCAACAGCGATATTTAAGGACTCGAACGTCAGGCATACTTTGAAATAATCAGTCTGGAAGAGAGTGTTGCCAATTTTTTTTAAAAGAATAATTGTAAATTTACACACAACAAACGGATTCTACGATTGGTATAAATCCAAAACGGTGGGTGGTTGCAAAAACCGCCAGAATATACGTATTGAACCTATTCGACTAGATAATTATGTCCAGAGAGACTTTTTTCTTCTCTTTTTGTTCTAAGTGCTTTTTGTGTTTCACTCTTTGTATGATCTCTCCGACTTTTCACTGCATATGAGTTTTAGTCTTTCTCAGCATGTTTCGGATTAGACATGTCGCAGTTTGTACTTGTAAAAGTCAAAAGTGAGAACTTTTTTTAAATCACCGCAGCAAAAACTAACCCCATAGCTACATTTTTTCGTCGGTTCTAATTTAACCCATTCGTATTTGTTTTAAAAGTTGATAATGTTTGGGTTAAACATTTGGTTTGGTTTTGAGCCAATGTGGATATGTTCTGTTTGTAGTTGTTTTAGTAAATGTTTTTTTTTTACTATGGAGATTTAAAATATTGGTCACTGTAAACAATAATATTTTTGAATCAAATATTTCTGAGATCGTACCCCTTTATTTGTGATACAAAAATAGATCCACTTAGTCATCCAGTTTTGTTTGGATGACAGGTGGCAATGTGGATTTAAGTCATGAAACATTTATAAAACACTTACACCAAATTGTGCTTAGATTTTTCTTTGTTTACTTCGCAGGTCCAAACTTATTGGCTGCATCTAATCAACATCGTCCTTAAACGGTTTTCTCAATTACTTGGGGCACTATCGTTTTCTCCATAGTTCTGATGTCTACACATGACCTCGTGAGCTTGTGTCTAAGCGAACATGCTTGTGTATTTTGAGCTGCGTTCGTACGTTCGCGGACAATTTTTATTTTTTTATGCGGTTTAATCCCTCTTCCTTGGTCATTTAAGAGCCTTGCGTTGTTCATGTATCTTGACTTGTTTTTGTGTGTCCATTAGCGCTCTTAGTTCGACTCTATCTTGAGTGATGAAGCCCTAATATAAGTCTCAGTGAACAACGACGTCACTGAGTATCGATTCGGTATAGAATAAAGCCAAATATTAGAAAGTATCATGCTCATATCGTATTGAAATGAAGAACGAGTATCGAATATAATAGTGTCAGAAACGTCTGTCACTGTACGTGCATTTTTTTTTAATAGAAAACTAAGAAAAACGTTGCTTGCTAGGCTGCTCGCTATGTTTGCATCACGATTGTTTTAAACAGCTGTTTTGTTTTCGTACAATGTTGATTATTTTGGACATGCCTTTTTTTTCTTTTTCAGTTTTAATTTTCTGTAACCAGGCTGATCATCCATAAAACCAGCTTGGCCGTTGTCTGTTAATAATAAGCGTAGCCTTGTACCCTCAAAGCCAAACATTGAGCCACGTAATGCAGTTCGAACTTTTGCTTAAGTGTGACCGTTTCAAGGAAAGCTGTTGACTTGCACTTTCCAGTGGTGCTGTTCATTGTGTTATGCTGTACAAGGTGGTTGTCAGGGCCGTAGCCAGCAAAAAAATATTGATGACTGAGGCAATGTCCGTGGTTAAACTCTCTTCCTAGGTATTTAGGGTGTTAAAAAAAAAAGAAATGACTGAGCGTTGTGACTCATTCAATATGTTGCACAACGCTTCAGTCAGTGCAGTCAGTGGTTGTCAGCTCGAACAGAACATTTCTCGGCCAGCTTTTTGAGTTAATGAAACGGTGTTTGTGACTGAAACTTGCCGACAACGTAATTTTTGGGAAGTTACTAGTATATACCATTACTTTACGGCACTGACTTTACAAAAACCTATGCCTGGAAAAGCATCTTTTGGTCCCTCTAAGAACGATCCCTCGCAATTCCTGTTTCACGGGCTCCGAGAACAGACGGTAAAATTTTCATGCTGTATCTGGCTGTGACCTCCCGCCTGAGAGAAAAACTATAATAACTAAACTGAACTTGTAAACCAGACAGGTCATAAAAGTAAAGAAGCACTACCCGCTAAGTGAGGGATATTCTCTTGAAACAGTAAACCTAGAAATACATTTGTCAATGGGTAGTATGAATTCAATGATTTCGAGCCTGAATATGACGGCATGAAACAGGGAATGGTTGTTAGGTTGTTGCTATGTGCAATGAACTTGAATAAGTCATGCAGGTGCAAGCACTTCTGTTAAACGTACACAAGACATGATTATCTTAAACTTTCCATAAACCCACCTTATTTAAAGATTCGTAGTTTGAAAGACCCGGATCAGGGCATTTCCCACTAACTTCTTCTAAGTCAGCAAAACAATTTTTGTGAAGAAGGCACCCTGAACGAGCTTGCTTGTGATTATACAGTTTATGAACCTTGATGCAGCCGGGAGTCTCTATTTGCAGTGTAGCACCGTCGTGTGGATTCCGCCACTGAATTCCTTACTGAACAGTATAGTCCTTATGTGTTGCTTACACTTTGCTACGCTTTCGCTTGTTTAAAACGAAAATGAACCTTACTTGAACCAGCTTCCTTTGTGTGCGTTATTTATGCGGAATAAACTGATAGACAAGGCTTTTGACACGATATGGCCAGAAGATTGAAGAGAGCGTGCTGAGCGTAACAATGAATAAAACGGACTCTAAGTTTTCATTGCTTATCCTGCTAGGTAAAGACGTTGGCTCAGTGAGGCTCCAAATCTACCGCGGTTTTATTTATCAGTATGTTATTTTAGTTAATGTTTTCCTCGTATTATTTCTGCCAATCTATTAGAGAAAGCTGTGCAATCTTAGTTACGCTGAGAAATCTTTTACGAACCATCTATGTTCTGATAGCCGCGAGAGATTTGGTGAAGCCATGGACTTCAGAAACATAGCAAAAAACAAAAATTTGACCTACATTGAAACCGAGATCACTAGAGTTGTAGAAATTAGGAACAGTAATATAGCAGTTCTATCGGAAGTAGTTTTTTTTTCTTTTGCAATACTATAATACCGTGACTGCAATTTTGTTTATTTCAGTGTAAATGAAACGATAAAATCTCTCTGTTTCGGTGTTTGAGTTGTGTACTTTATTGTAATAAAATTAACGGCGGTCGTTTCTTGGACACCAGCTTTATTGATCTGTGAAATCTTTCGGCCCGAGACAATGACGGCTTCTTGGGAGGGATATTACTAGAGGGCTTTTCAGTTAACGGGGAGCTATCGGCTGATAGTTGGCTGCAGAAATCTGATGTTTTCAGAATTTAATATTAGCCTAATAAGCGAGACTTCGGGGGTTCATAAGTATATGCTAATTTATACACTTCTAGGGAAGCGTCCAACTCCAGTGCGTTGAAGCAATGGCGTTGCCACGTCACCAAAATTCCGTTTCTGATTGGTTACCTTTCCTCGCCTGCGCAAGGCTTGTCAGCAGAGGTGGCTAAACGACCAAACATTTGTTTGTAACGCAATATGTTGAGTGAAAATGTTTGATCTAGATCAAACTTGGAAAATCATTTCAAAGCAAAGTTGAGAGAGGCGGCTAAACAGTAAAACGCGTTCTTCCAACACGATGTTGGACGAAAATGTTTAATCGTTTAGCTGGGGTGCATATTGTATGCACTTTGATATAGAGTTCTGTAGGTTTAGGTGTCTTTTTTAGATCCAATTAAAAAATCTTTCTCTCGACTGCAGCACAGTCTTGTACTCATGCTCCGACCTTCAGCTCCCTAATAAGCCATCAAGGCTCACTGTTTTAAGATTTCGCACATGATGTGTTCAATCAAGGACGAGGGCACGTAAACGAGATAGCGAAAGGTCCACTCTTCGTTATTTCCAGTCCTATTCTTCTTCTCGCTCTTGTGTATCTTCATTGGCAGATGGTCAAAACAAACGCAGCTTCTGCATGAAAACGAGATTGTCTTTACCGGTTATGTGCTCATGCGCATAACCGCCAACCGTTTCTTTTTCATTCATACGCAGCTAATAAGCCCGAAGGTTTTGGGGTCTAGAGTGCCGTGCTTTTTAATTCCTACCGTTTGCCCCCGCAAAAAAGGCAGTGTGGCTTTCCACTGCACTTTTTAAAAAGCTGTTTTGAGCAGTTGTTGACACTGAAAAGCTCACTGAAGTCGAATGAGAATAAAAATCATTGAAGTACACAAATAACGGTTTGATTTATCAACATATCGGTGATCGATCCTATATTCGTCTTCTTCGAACTTTCAACTTTCGCCGGTTAGAAAAAAAGTTCTCGCACGATAGTAAAAACGCAAAAATGTGGTTAACGTTTTGCCGGCATAACTTTCGTGTTTCATATACTCCCAGCAGAAGTATTAACATGTTTTGAAGAAGATTTGTTCAGGCAATGAACGGTTCAGTGGAGTCCACGACAAAGGAGTAACTTCAGTTGCAACAGGTAGCCTAAGGCTCTAAACTGCATTGACATATAATTTAATAGCCTTAATTAGTACCCAGATTTGACAATCCAATTGATTCCCTTTAATTTTTGTCAAGCACAGTTTGATCAAATCCCACATAAAAGAAACCAATACCTTGCGGTGAAAATAAGGAAAGAAAAGATATAATAACAAACACTCCTAGCTGTGGAATTTCCTCCCGCTGGTTTTTATTTTTGAGTAGACAAAGGCGCACTAATCTCTTTTTAACGGCTTGTTTTGTGACTTTCATAAAGAAACAAGGAGCCTTGTCTCTATATCACTGAATAATTGACGCCGGACTTTTCCCTAGTACACTGACTGACGATTACAAACAGAAGTGAGCCCAATTTTAATCACCCCACAAGACGCATACAATTTATCACCGACTGGAGTGCCACTTTCAGTTTGAGCGTCCGAAAGCAACTTCATTTTCCTTTATTCTCTGGCATTCGAGCTGATGTCGAGTTAGCGCCTCGCCCAAATCCCTAGCCTGTTCCAGGCGATCAGATCAGTAGTGGCGCGCGAACGATAAAATATTGATAACGTAGAAACAGGGTCCCAAAGGGGTTCAGAGCTCCAGGGCTCCGGCCTAAACAATGCAGGGCTCCAGAGCTCCAAGACGAAAAATTTGGTGCTCTAGAGTTCCATTGCTTCACTCCAGGGCTTCATTTGGTCAAAAACAACATTTTTGTTCGGGCTCCGGGTCGAGATCGGCTTTGGGCTCCGGGCTCCATGACAAAAATTTCAGGCCTCCAGGGCTCCAAAGACTCCCCCTTTGGGACCCTTTAGAAAAAAAAATGAGACGAGACTCTTCGTTTTTTCACCGTTCTCGTTTTTCTTCGTTCGCACGCCACTATCTGAACGCCTGGAACAGACTACAAAATCCCGCGTAGCAAAACGTGAAAAAGAAGCACCAGGGTACGAGGCAGATGGGATACTCAAATATCCTGTGCATCAATTTCTTTCACCAAATTTTATCGGTTTCCGTGACTTGATTGGTACTTTAATGTAGATTTACAACTTCTATGCGAAGCTTCTTCCTGGCACGCTTATTCACAAGCCTAGAGGCACCGCAAAGTGTGCAAGCTCGTGTGAAAATAACCGTGATTTGATTGTTATTAGCGCTTGCAAATCCGTTAATCACAGCCAGTTTACTTAGAATGGGCAAATTACTAGGGTTTTTTGCATTTTCGGGGCCGAACGCGGGAGCGATTCTGCACTTATATCTTTTTATTATTACAATTTTCAAACTGTGCCTGAATCAAATTGTTTTGGAGCGGTAAACCTCATTGAATCGGTGTTGAGTGTTTAGGAAAGGCAAAAATTTTATCACGGTCTAGTGGTTTTATGAGCACAAATGTAACCAACAACCGGTAGCTAGATTGCGAGACAAAATCGAACAGTCTTTAGATATTCTCTCTCGTAGATTTTGCTAAAAAGGTGAAACGCTGAAGTTGCCTTAGCGGTTAGCGTGATGTCTCCAAAAGTTGTTTCTGCGGTTTGGTTTACAAGTGGCATAAATTTCCTAGGTCTAACTGTGTTTGCAAACTACATCTCAACTGATGAGTAATCTACGCCCACATAGAGCAGTCAGCGAGACCAATTATCGGCTTGCTTTATTCGCGTGCGCGACAAGCGACCAACAAGTTGAGAGAAACTCGATAAACGTTTTCTCTTGCCTAAGAAGACCACAAGGAGCTTTAAAATTGACAAAAACTAGCTTTTTTCTACCTTACACGTCCAAAAATGTTACCAAATTCGCAGCGTTTACGTTTCGAATGCAGTTTTCCGAAGAGTAATCAATTGTCTTTATGTCATATATTGATATTGGATGTACAGTTAGTGTTTTGTCAGTTTTGTTCTTTTCAAATGCAAATATATTGTTTTTGCAAAAGGGCTTCGCGTTTTGTCATAGTAATCCTTGCATTGTGTAGAGTTGTTGAAGCGTGGTATCATATTTTTTAATAATTAACCAATCCAAAGACTCTGCATATACCACGTGACGTAACGCTATTGTTATGTTTATTACGAGGGCACAGGCACTTTGGTGGTTCCGTTTGAAAGTTTGAATCATCCCAGGAATTGTTCCCGTCAAGGAAGCGCAGAAATGCGTAGAAAATCGCACTTTGATATTAGTGTGTTAGTGACATGTGTAGGAAATATTTCACACGAATCGTCTGAACCGATTTGACTCCTTCCGCGATCCGATCTATCGACTGCCATACAGCGTTGACCTGTCGAGGACTGATTTGATTGTATTATTCTCATTAATCTGGGTTGAAGTCAGGGCTACTCGAATGCAGTTTAGTGAAGAATTCATAAAGTCTTTAGTTTATGGTATTTGGAGGATAACAGAAGGAAGGAAACCCGCGCGTCTGTTGGAAATCGGTGTTAAAAGTGCGCACGAGAAAGGCGCCTTGTTTGTAGACATCTTTGATTATATCATCCGTTGATGGAAACGACACTAAAACCACTATTGATCCAAGTTTACTATGGTTGATCAACAAAGAGGACTTTTATTACTTCTCTTTTGTTGTGCTGCGATAAAAGCAGGTACGTCTATGCTACTCTAATTATACTTTAAGCTTTTAATATACGCGTTGTACGGCCCCGTAGTTTTCTGATTCAAGTGTGCAATCAAACATCGAATAGACTACCGTCGAAATCATTCATAAACAATCCTTTCAACTTAAGCTTTAGATGACTTTAAATATATGTTTTAAAGATTTTTTTGTTTTGTAGCCTTCGAGTAACTGAAATTACAGTATTTGCGTTAGGCCTGATATCAGACTTCCAAATTATTGACTCGTGCATGTACTGAGATATGGAGTAAACATGGAAAATTCGCTCGCAAACTTCGTTGCCTTAGTTTTGGTAGTTGTATTTAACGAAGACTAAATTCAACACTATAAATCTTTAGTTCTACTGTATCACGCAAACTGCAAAAAAATTGCGTGCTTGAAAACAGTCTTTGTCGGAAACCGACATATGGCCGGCAGAGATGTTCGTTTCATTTGAAAGTCAGTTGACCAGTTTTTTTTTTTAAAGATCTCGCTTTTTGAATCGATCTCAGCACGAACTTCGCGTTAACAAGAAAGCAGTGGGAGTTATCGGTTATTAAAATTCACTTTATTCATGTAGTTGTAGGCTTCCCTTTAGTATTGCGGTTTAGTGTTACACCGAAGATACTTATAGGTGGCGTGATGGCTTTCGTTGCATGATTATTATAAACGCCTTCTGGTGTTCTTAGTACATTGTCACAATTTGATATTTTTGCAACCTGCTATGACCTTGATAATCATTTCATCAGTGCGTCAGGTTTTATTTATTTTGACCATCAACAACTAGGCCACAAGACGCGTAATTTGGTGCTAGGCGCTGTAGATGATAAAATAATTCTTATTTCTTTACCCATCTTTTTTCTTTAGAACAAAATAAGTAAAGCCGCAGGAAAAACAGTTTTATACTGTAAGGTTATATCACAGACAAAGACGATTTATGACTTGCAAAATTATATAGAGGATATTACAGGGTGGCGCGAAGATATGAATTTTATTTTCGAGTGGTGAAAACAATATTTTACGAATGAGCGCAGCGAGTGAGAAAAATATTGTCTTTTACCACGAGAAAATAAAATTCATATCTTCAAGCCGCCGTGTAATTTTCTTTTTATTATAAAGACAAGAGTGTTTTTGCACAAAAAGCAGTGTAAAAGTGGGAAATGATGTCATTGATATCCTCACTAGTGAGGATATGGAAAATATGCCACTCGAGTCCGGGATGTAGTTTCGTATGAACTTTACGAGTGGTCTATTTTCCACTAAAACACTCTTGTCTATATAATAAAAGCTCATATGTAAGCATGAATTAGCAGAACTACAATGATTTAGCCCTGAGACATGACTGTGTCATATGGTTTCAATCACTTTTTTGTGTGCATGTATTGAATTCTCATTGCCTGTTACATGTAGGAGAGGTTTTTCATCTTTTTGTACTTTGTTTTTTGTAGTCTATTTGTGGCTGTAAATTCTCATAAGCAGCTCAGGGAAAAATAAAAAGTTTGAAACCTTTTTGAGGCAGTAATCAGGGATTAGTAACTAATTAATTTAAATGAGTACTTTATAGCCCTGCCTTTGAATTGGCATTGCTGACAAGTGATAAAGCTTTGTCTAATAATTCACATTAGGATATTCGGTAGTGCTTGATAGTAACATGGTATGAAAATAATATTATTAACACGCTCTATGGAGTATCATATGAACACAAATGGCAAAAAATGGCAAACACAGGATGTCTTCCCACTATGCCTTAATACAGGTTGCATTTCTACATTTCTGCATTTCTGTATATGCCTTTACAGGTTGCATCTCTATACTGTACAGGTTGCATTTCCACAGCAGCTCCATAAAAGGCTTTGTGTGGCAAGTCAATCCAAAATTATTGTAAACTTGACAAGTTAAATTTGCATAGGAAACATATCATTTTCCTGATATTTGATGAGTCACATACTAAGACTGAGAAAAGCAGCTTTTTACTACAAAAAGCAGAGTTTGTGAGTAAATTAAAGTAAAACTGCATGTCACCAAAACAAACTTTTATTGGCTAATTGTGGGGTATGTTACCAACCTACATGTACATTTGTGTCATGGCAAGCAAGGGAGTAACACTTTAATTTCTGTGGATTGATATTCACAGATTTAACTTTGTGATCTTTAATGTACCAGTCAAATTGAAGCTTCAACATCCCCCCCCCCCCCCCCGGGCATTTGAACTTTTGACGATTGGCTTGTTCAAATTCCCTCCCCTCGGGGCAAAAAAGCCATTCAAATGCCCCACCTATTAGTACTGAAATACCTCTCCTCAAAGACAAATTTCGTCTTCAGTCAAACACTGTTCATGCTTTCAGACAGAGATATGCCTTAACAACACCTCCAAACTTCTTTTAAAGACCCTTTTAAAAGAGTTTTTCAATAATGAAGGCAAAATTCTGTCTTAGAAAACCGTCAAACCCTGCAAAAAGCGAAAAAACTCACGGGCGTATTGCGCAAGAACAAGAGACAAATCTGGTTCAAATTCCCCACCCTTCCAAGGCAACGTTCAAATTCCCCCCTCCCCAGGCAGGGTGCATGGTCAAATGCCCAGGGTATGCCCGGGGGGAGATGTTGAAGCTTCAATTTGACCAGTACATAATGATGCCTGGGAATAATGAAATTAACAGCCACATGAAAGTAAAAGGTGATGAAGGGAACATTAACCCCCCCTCCCCCCTAAACTTTGGATGTGATTAATTTTAGTTGTTTTATTTGAGGTTGTAGTTTTTGATACACTTAAAGTCTGAGTTTTTCAGGGGTCTGAGTTTTTGATATGTGTAGCCAAGGGTCTGAGTTTTTCAGAGGTCTGAGTTTTCGACATACTCCGGTTCTGAGTTTTTCAGGGGTCTGAGTTTTTGAGTTTTCGACATACCCAAGGGTCAGAGTTCTGGATACACCCACGTACCAGAGTTTTTTTTAGTTTTGTTGTCTTCTGATAATAATTAGCAAGTAGTCTAGATCAATAGGTAGACTGGTTTATTTACACAATGGAAAAATGAATAACAATTATTATGGATTATATTAAGTACATTGTAACAGAATCCTTGGAACTAATGTATTTCAAATTTTTGTTTTCTCCAGAAAACCCACCAAGGATACTTCATGCTACAAAAACTCCGGCCAACTTTAAAGATGGCGGCAGAGTTGATCTTCACTGCCAAGCCAGTGGTGATTCTCAAATCACTTATCAGTGGTTTGCTACAGAGTTTAATGGCTATGACAAGGACATTTCAGGAAGTAGATATACACATAATCAAAATACAGGCCAACTAATTATCAATAATCTGCAGCATGGCAAGGATAGTGGATATTTCTACTGTGTTGCAGGGAATGCTGCTGGAAAAATAAGGTCCCAAAGAGTGTTGATTCAAGTTTCATGTAAGTGAAAGCATAGAATTCTTAAAATAACAGTCTCCCAAAAGTATATAACTCTGTGAAGTAATGATCCCCTAAATCGGGGGCACAAAATGCTGTAAAATGGCATATGAAAAAATTCTTAAATCCCTTAGCAACAATGCCAGATCTTTAGTTAGGGATCCCCCCCCCCCCCCCCTGGGTACACCTGCTTGCATAACCTGATGAAAACATGAGAGGAGAGGTCTAACATTTTTATGTGAAACCAAGCCCCAGGTGAGAGTTTAAAACTTTTGAATTCTTTCAAACTTCCCCAAGGCAATTATGTGTCTTGAAAGCATAAAAAAATTAATGTGTACTGTGAAACCATAAAATGTGTACTGTGGTTTGTGTACTAGACAACTTAAGTTAACTGTAAATGTCCCATATTCACATGTACTTCCTTTAAAACTGTTGTGCCTGTACTTGCCAGGTACCTAAATGGTGACAAGTTACTGAGTGTATATTTGGTGGATGTCCATTGCCCGCTAGTGTGATACATGTACACAATGTTCATGTACCTGTATGCCCTACAGAATAAAGGTGTTGACAGACAATTATGATTAGCAATCACTTCCAGCTCTGTGAAATAAAAATAACAGTTACACATGATCATTTTCTGTTTTGATCTGTGTCTAGACAGACATCTAGGCACAGATCAGAACAATAAACTTATTAACTCGTGATTAGTAGTTTAAGACATTTGTTGACACCCCTTGGACTTGCTTTTGTTTTTCACTGTTTCTTAACGTCGTGGTCTGAAGGATTAAAGAACATATTCTTTATTGAAAGTTGCACCATCTTTTAAAGTTTATGAAATGAATTGAATGTCGATCTTCACACGTAGCATGAAAAAATAAGGGTTTCAAGACTCTGATGGCAATCAAAACCCAGAGCCCTGTGATTCTGGTATATTGCTCTTTCCAACTGAGCTGTGAAGTGTGCTCTCAATGTATCAAGCCTTTAGTCTCAAATCTCAAGAAGGCTGAAAAATCAAGTAGTAAAAGTAACTGCTTAGATTGCTTGCACTCAGCAAAGATCATTCCATTCATTTCATATTTAAACATTACTGTTGTTGATATATACATGATACTTTTATATGTAGTATATTCATTACATCAAATTTTATACTGTATTTGTTTTGATTTAATGTACATGTATTTGTTTGTAGATCTTGAACCAACACCAAACACTGGCGGATCATCAGCAAGTGCACTTGAAGGTGGTGCATTTAAATTTGAATACCCCGAGGTAAAAAGCTTCCCCAAGCCCACCTTTACATGGAGAAAAGGAAGTGCTGTAATGTCAGAGACACAACGGATCAGTGTTTCTAATGTGGGAAACCTGTACATTGCAAACGTGGACACAAGTGATTTAGCTAACTATAAATCTACCGTACAGAATACTTTTACTCGTGGGTCCTTTGACCGAGGTCCTATTGGAGTAGGCATAACAGGTGTGTGTGTCAGAATCTTATCTTTGAAAGTGTTGCATGCCATGATATAATGGTGATGATGATAGAGCAGTTCTCAGTTCAGTGTCAATTTGTTTTTTTTTTTGCTTTGCTGTGCCCTGTGATTATTTTAAAAAACTCGCGCCATTTTCTTAACCAATCAAAATTCAAAGCCAAACCAATGAATTTAATGTGTATTTGGATGTATTTGCTACACTGAGTTCTGAATGGTCCTCCCCCCCCCTCCTACCAAACTAATGTATTTGCATACCAACATGTGTACACCTAATTGCAACAGCATTGTCATAGAAAATTGGAAAAAACGAAAAACAAAAAAATTAGGCGTGCGTACTACATTCAGAGAAGTGGTCTGACGGATTACTAAAGCTCAAAAGGTCTTTACGGTGGCTAATTTACCATACATGGGTAAATACAATACATCAACAACTCACTTGATACCATATTGAAGAGTTAATTTATACTGTAGTGCATAAGTGCTTTTAGAATTATTAAAATGTAATTTGCATGGCTTATTAATTCCTGTTGGGTTTTTTCTTTATTCCTTTTTAATGGAATTGTTGTTGGTGTACAGTAGTCCTGCATCACGCTTCTGTTTCTGAATTTAGTTTGATCTTTGCTAATAGATGTCTTTACCTAACCTATTACCTTTTGATTTCGTTTTGCAGTGAGGAATCCGGTACCTCCACAAGTAGAGATCATTTCTGGTCCCACCAATCAAGTTGTTGTAGAGGGAAAAACATCCAGTGTTACATTTGAATGCTTTGGAAATGGAAGGTAACCACGGCACATCCCGAGTTTCGACAAGTTTTGGCAAAACCTGACGACATACAATAAAAACTGTATATGCATGCAGTACGTTTTAATATTAGTCTGCTGAGTCATTTACATGTATCTACTTTTTTCTAGGCCAATGCCAACCATATCGTGGAGGCGAAATGGACAAACAATTTCCCGTAGTTCAAAACATAGTTTTGATCTGTACAGTAAGAGACTTACAGTGCACAATCCGCGCAAAGCTGATGAAGGTGATTATGAGTGTTATGTAAGCAGTGCAATCAGTCCATCACCAAGAACAAGCACTGCAAACCTCACAATTATTGGTACGTACCAATTCTCTCTTGCAAGTAAAAGTAGTTGGCTTAGGTACCAGAATGACTCTGATAGTAACAGTAACAGTATATCTTTATTGTGCCTTACTCTCTAAAGGGAGGTATTGGTCTAGTTATTGAACAATAGGCTCACGCTTTAGCTTGCTTATAATATATATCGTGTTATGATGCACGTAGGAAGATTGGAGAGCACACGAGAGAAGGGTAAGAGTTGTCTCGGGACTCGGGTGCTCTCCAAACCTATCAAGTCCATCATAACGCGTTGTACTTACAGCTAAAAGCGTGAACCAGTTGTTTATAACATAACCAGTGGAAGTGCGTGGCGAAAACCAAACTAATTATAGCTTTAATCTGCGCGAAGGGATTATAAAATAAGAAGTTCCATCCCATAGAATGGCCATTGTTTTCGCAACATTTGCTTTGTCTTACAGTTAAAGAAACTTCCATGGTCCGTCATATTGCTAGTTATTATCCGTAGATGCTCAGAAACAGTTTTTGTTTGTTTGTTTGTTCTTTTGGTCTGAAATAACTTTGGTGTGAATTGCCTTTTTTCTCTAGTTGAGCCCAAATTCACAGTGCCTCCTGCAAATGCCGACAAGCGGCCTCAAGAATCAGTGATATTTGCATGTAGCGCCAGTGGAACTCCACAGCCAAAAATTACTTGGTTTCATAATGGAGTAAAAGTTCCGCCCTCCCCCACAGGGAGAATTCAGATCAACAGTAAAAATGAACTGAAATTCACAAGTCTTCAGTCTGGGGATAAAGGCACAGTACAGTGCGTAGCAACAAATGACGCGGGCGAGGCAATAATTAACGCGACTTTAAGAATCAGTGGTAAGTGACATGTTGGGGGTACAGTATGAAGACACGAGGGGAGAGGGTTGCCTAAAGTTAACGAGAGTTAATATGTTCAAACTCTATCTTTGTTTGGCGGCAGACTTGGCTGCTCTCATAGCATGCATTACCATCTACTGAAAAGTTTATTTCTTTGCTTGGGTTAAAAGATTGTTTTACAAGTTGTTTGTTGTGTTTTAATTTCTTCTACAACGTAGTCTAAATGGAACAAATAAGGTTTCTGTGTTATTTCACTGTACATGTACATTGTAAAATATAAATTGTAGAACATTCTCTAACGACACGTTTGCACTTGCGTGTAAAGAAACCGAAACGCTACAGAGAAACCGGTACACAAAAGAGTTCCATGTATTTCCTCTGTATTATTTTTAGATTTACCGATTTGGATTGACATTCCACCCAAAGACACCGATGCACTGGTGAATGAAACAGTAGAGTTGGACTGCAAAGGCAGAGGAGGCCCAACGCCTACGATAACCTGGAAAAAGAATGACCAGCTTATTGACTTTGCAAGCAACTCGCGGTATTTCAAGAAAAATTCGTCACTGCAGATTAGGAGAGTGGAGAAAAGCGACGCTGGGAAATACACTTGTGAGGCATCAAACATTAAAGGCCGGAAGTGGGCAGATGCTACTCTCAGGGTGTTGAGTAAGTCCAATTTGTCTACAGATACCTTTTAGAGCAGTTTTCAATTAAGTGTCTAAAGTAATTTTGCGTTTGCTTGTGATCACCCCGTGTGATTGGTTAAAGGAACTCGTGCGATTTTCTCAACCTATCAGAAGTAATCAGAAGTAGAATCAAAACCAATCGTGACTCGCTCGCACGTGTTTTCCCGCGCTTGGCGCCGGCTACGGCCATTTGCTTCGAGTTCTAATTGGTTCATTGCCTTTCTTGTGTGTGTTACGATTGGGCAGAGTAATAGCTTTTGGCTTTGTTTTTCGACACTCAACTGAAAACCGTTCAACCACTGGAAATGAAATTAACGCGAATTTCAAAATGTGGCGTGAATTTCCGTGACGTTAATTAAGAAGAGCGTTTATTTCCATTTTATCCGATACTCGAAAAATCTTGTCCTGCATAGACAGCTTTTTCAAGCTTAGTACATCTTTTACAATACTCCATTAAAAAACTATTATTCAATATTGCTGTCAGAAGGCGCTTTATCACCATCTGTTTTTGTACATTTTTGTCAAAATTTCTTTGGAATCATCAACGTAATCTTTGACAAACAACTTGACTCCCACGTTTCATGTTAGGTACCTTCCTTTGAAAACTTTTGCCTTCTCCTTTGCATTAATTCATTTCTTTTATTCCGTGCCATTTTCTTCACTTCGCGTCAAGTCATGGACTTTTGACAGAGCTTTATAGAAAAATTTTTTAAAGTGGAAACGTTTGACATCAGATTTTTGCCATTTTTGCCGTGTTTCCGAATTAGTGGATTTAACAGTAATTCATGAAAAAACAACTGGTAATCCGTACAATGCAATTTTCCTCATGAAAGTCTTGGGTACAGTTTGTCTAAGATGTGAATTGAAGTGCTAACGTTGTATCATCATATCGTACTGTTTCTACCAGCTGAAACAACTTCTTTTTGATTTTTTCCCTCAGTCAAAACAGTGATTACAAATCCATTGCCTAACCAAATAATAGCAGTCAAAGGCCTGCCTCATGACCTTCCCTGTGGAGTCGAGAAAGACCCGGCTGTAACAGTCCACTGGCACTGGACAAAGGACGGAAGCCCAGTTGACGGATCCCGGATGACGTTACAAAATGACGGAACACTGCGCATAAACACTGTGCAGGAAGGGGATGCTGGGACGTACACCTGCCGAGTGCAGTCTTTGGCGGGAAATGCTACAACTACCGGCACGCTGAGTGTGCAAGGTATGTAGATGTGCTACCCAGGTAAACTATAGGCGGTCTGTAACCATGTAAAAAAAAAAATTCATTCCTTCCTCTTCGCTTGTTAAACGGCCCGAGCAAAAAATCGTTGCAAGGAATCCCAACCTCCTAGCCTTCGCGCGTGTTTAATCTCCGTCATTTTCATTCGCTCGCGTAATGGACGATCTCACGAGAAAACAAAAAGTCAAAATCGTGCCAATTCAGTTCATAAGCAGTTTCGAGTGTTTGTTGACCCATCGCCCGCCTGACCTTATATTCTGAAAAAGTAAAAGAATACCCCGATCACTGCTTTCTCTCTTTTTATGCTTTCTGCTGTTTTGTTTTTCCTGTAATAGACCCTAATGTTACACTGGTTCAAGTGAGCGGACGGGCATCCTAATCACCTCGGGTCAATAAAAGCCTTGAAACACCTTTGTTATGTTCCAATTTTACGAGAGACAAGGGCGACTGGAAACAAAGCTTTTTATTGGGACTGACCAACAGTTTCTTTTTCTGTTTTCAGAAACGCCACTTGCGCCCAGTACCCCCGTGGTCAGCAACATCCTGCCCACATCAGTCCGCTTAACATGGTTTCCCCCGGGTTATGATGGAAACAGCCCCATTTTGACGTACGAGATTGAGGCTAAGAAGGTATCTGACCCCTGGACGCTGCAAGAAGACAACATCAATCCATCTGGCAGTCAGATATCATTTCTCGTTCGCAAGCTTCTGCCACACACTCAGTACCAGTTCCGTGTCCGAGCTGTCAATCGAATTGGAAAGGGAGCACCGAGTGCAGCGTCGGGAAGCATCAGGACGCTTATAGCAGGTAAGTTGGCAATCTCGTCCCCAGAGTCCGCGTGCATTTTAGGTCAGCGGTATCGAAATGCCACGGGTCTTGCATCCTTGGTGCTGACCAAAAGGAATGCGGCCTCTGGGAACGAGATTGGTAAGTTGGCCAACTACCGACTTATAAAAAGAACTAACACAGCAGAAAGGTGTGAAATGACTGAGCTATGGGGAACTCGTGGTAGGGTTTGTAACAGTGCTAGGTACCTTTACGGGTCAGTTTTTGGCCTTTAGATAAGAAAAAATTTAAACTTGAAGAGTAAAAATACCCAGCTGTGTGTTCAACTTTCTGTTAAGTAAATTGTTTATTCCATTACTGCGAATTCAGTTCCTTGATACATGTAGTTCGGCTCTGAACGAGTTGGCATAATCCCAAAGAACAGAAATCTTTACTTTTTATGTCACGCTTTCCTTGGTTATAATTTATGAGCATTTTAGTTTTTTGTTTTTTATATTAGATTAACTAGGAACACGATTAATTTGAAAACCAATTTATTGAAATTATTACCGTGTATAAATAAAGTTAATTCACATTCCTTGCCGTCGCCGATGTCAACACTTAACGAATTATTTAAATGTTTTGCTTGATTTGTTTTTTGGTCTTGTGTTTTAGCTCCTTCTCAGGCTCCTCAGAATGTGAATGGCGTACCAATCAGCGCTGATTCTATTCTTATACAATGGCAAGTAAGTATATTGACATCGGTTTAGCGCCCAGATCTCGCATTTAAGCATAACTCTTGCGTATACTTCCACGAAATAGCCCCTAAAAGTAAAGAGGCTTCAAGAGAGGAAAAATGTCCAACAACAGACGAACGAAAGGCACGGAGAAAGACAGTTTGCACGAGGACCCCGTTAGGAGATCCCTTAAATTTTGTGCGGTACCCTTAAACGTAACCTGCTGAGACTCATATTTCGCGCTTAAAAAAGTTATGTTTTGTTCCTATCTCCTGACTTCCTCGTGCGTAAAACTGGCACGTAAGGCCTCCAAACTCCCTCTCCAGTGTCTCGTGTCCTGGGCTGCAGCATGCTCGCTGTGACAAGATCTCCAACCTGCTTTGTCGCTTTCTTTCTTTACTGTTCGTCGCCGGCCCTGTTTTTTGTGGTCTACTTTTCTTTCTCTTTCGTAATTAATTTACTTTTTATTATAGATTCCTCCACCTGAAAGCCACAATGGTCCTCTGCGAGGTTTTAGGATATACTACCGTCTGGACGGGGTGTCTGGGATCCAGTTCATCACCAAGAGAATTGAAAACCCAGCTGCCACTCAGGGAAATATTGACGGACTTGTGCAGAACACTGCGTACGAGATTAAGGTGCAGGCTTACAACGACGCTGGAGGTGGGACAAATAGCAGTTCGATCACAGTCAACACGGCAGAGGGGGGTAAGTTCTACAGTCTGTTTCTGAGAATTATGATATTTAAATTTTCCTAGTGTTTTCTTACGCAAGCAAAAGGAAGAAGAAGCTTGCATGTCCTTCTTTGCCGTTTTAAAATGACAACGCGTTCTCTTGTCCCTAAGGAAGTGTAGCCTGTTCTGGGCTCTCAGATAGCAGGGACGGCAAAAATTGAAAAGAAACCGCGACGCGCGGGAGACGCGCGGGAGACGCGCGGGATCTGGACTTCGCGTTACTTTTCTCATTCGCTTTTACTACTATCTCGGAGCCTGGAACAGGGTAATGCCGGAAGTGCTGTTTAGAGTGTTATGCCACCGTTAGGCTCAGTTCCTCAAACAGAATTCAGCTAATGCTTTATTTGCATAACCTTAGTTCAGTTGTGTTAGAAACAAACAAACAATCAAATAATATATGAAGAAAACAATGTCTCCACGTTTCACTTTCATCTGGACTTATCTTGAACCGTAATGAAACTGCAGCGAGAAAACGGTATAAAAAGAGGAATAAAAACCTTGGCCAAGCAGTGGTACTAGTCGGTATACAGCTATATTTCAATTAGTGTTCTGGGATAGAAGCTTCAAGCATTCGCGACAAGTCCACAAAGTGATATGAATACATTTTCAAAATCAGCAACGCCTTGCTCGAATAGAAGAAAAACACCCGGGCAATCATTGGTTACATCAGTTCAAAGTATTTTTTTTTTAATTTCATATTACTGCAATGACAACGTTTCTTCGAGAAACGTTTCCTTAAAACCAATAAAGCATATCAGCAATTTAGCGATTTTGTTCCCTTACTTTGCAGTTCCTACTGCACCACCCCAAGAAGTCACAGTTATAAACATCACCACTGTCAGTGTAGTGTTGCAATGGAAGCCGCCGCCACAGAAGCAACAGAATGGACGCATTAGAGGATACAAGGTACTGGCATCAAATAGCGTGAAAAATGGCTTGAAAAACGTGAATGACTGACTTGAAAACCAAAAGTTATCACCTCTGTTCAGGCACAACAGACGCAAATGACGCAGTTAACCAACCAGCAAAAACATATAACCCGTTGCCAAGCGCGGGAAAACTTGGAGCTGGTGTCAAGGGCGGGAAACCTCGGAACCAGTGCCAAGCGTGGGAAAACTTGGAGCTGGTGTCAAGGGCGGGAAACCTCGGAACCAGTGCCAAGCGCGGGAAAACTTGGAGCTGGTGTCAAGGGCGGGAAAACGGACATATAGTGTTTTTCAATTGAGTATTGTCAGCCAGAGCCACAGTAATTACTCTGACAAGTCAGTCCAAACGCAACCAGTGAGCCAATCGGAACTCAAAGTGTATACACGTAACAGACGTCAAGCGCGGAAAACGCGTGAGATAATAAATTGGTTGAGAAAATGATGGAACTGTCGTAAAACCAACACCCAAGTTATCGAATCATTTTGTCCAGGTACAACAAATTCAAATACACATGTAGCACAATGATCTCATCAGAACACGAAGCGAAAAGAAACTACTGTTGCCAAGGGCGTGTAAACTTGGAACTACTGTTAATGGTAGGAGATCGCATATCACGAAGCACGGCTACTTTTGATTCTGCGTTTGACTGAAATTTAGTAGCACGCAAACCTTTGACTTATTATTTGTTTGTTCTACACAGCTACAAGCATGGAAGGGAAACACGCCTAACAATATAGTTCAGCGTGTAGCGGATCATGATGGCAGTCTTATTATCCAGAGGGGTACTTTGAGTGGCTTGGAGACGTTTACTCAGTATACTGTGGGTGTAGTAGCGTACAATGGCGCAGGGGACAGTCCGAGGTCTGATACCAAAATTATCAAGACTGGGGAAGGAGGTACTTGCTGTCTAGTTCTTTTAAAGAAAATCTTCGATGAATGCATTTCCTCTCCATTGTTTTGATTCGCAGTTCTTCATCTTTTACGGTCGTAGGAGAGCCTTGATTCTGCATGTAAAGACGTGGGTAAACTAAGACGCTTTATTACGGAAACATTGCATCTTTTGAAAACACTATTTACAAGGCTAAAAAACGTTAAAAAAGGCAAAAAAAAAACGTTTTCGACTGAGTAAGCCATCTTCAGGGTAAAAAAACCGTCCGCTCTGTGCATATTTTTATATGTTTTAAGTAATTCCCGATGGGAACAGTTTCGCAACGTAAGAATGAACTTGTTTGTTCAAACTGGGACTCCACTGTTGGATCATTAGGCCTTCAATAATCCTGCGCTTGTGAAAGAAATGGGCTGTACAAAGTATTTGCCCACTAAAAGAATGAGACGGATTCTCGCGTAGGTGACGGGCAGGTTTAGAGTTATTACTGCGTGATTTCGTTGCTTCTAGTAAGAAACTTCGGTAGTATCATCAATTTTTACCCTGAAGATGACTTGCTTAGTCGAAAACGTTTGGTTTTTTCCTTTTTTTTTGAACGTTTTTTAGCCTTGTAAATAATGTTTTTAAATCATAAGGGAATATTATGGATATCATTACGTCTTTTATTTACATTGTAATGTGGCTGAACTGATAGGGTCGATTTAGACGGTACTATTTTTGCTTACAGCTGTTGTATGCGACTTGCTCACGTCATGGCTGCAACACGAATCGTGTCGTCTTAATGAGACGTACAACATCTTCACGACAGCTGCACACAACAAGAAAAATGTCGTAGAATTTTGAAACATGTTTTTAAACTCAACGACAGTCGTAGCCACTATCAAAATGTTTGAATGACGATTTGTTTACGATCTTTCCTTGACGCGAGCAGCGGGCGCTACAAAAGTCACAACGACAGTCGTGAGCAAAAATCGTATCATCTAAATCAGCCCTAAACATTTTTGGAAGCAACATTTGCGCCGCAGAAGCGTACAAAGGGAACTAGGACGAAGAAAGAACTTCTTTGTCGACTGCTACCCTTTGCTAAGAATGACAACCAATTAAATTTTTTACTGAACTAAATTAAAAACTTTTTCTTGTTTCCAGAAAGAATGGTTTGCGTTCCGAAACATGTTTTTTCGTGCGACTAAGCTAGGCCTTATAATTAGGTCGACTGGGCTGTGAGCCGTAGTGTCTGTTCGTAATTCAAGCATGTATTCTGTTTTTTGTTTTGTTTTTTTGTTTCTTTAATTTTTCTCGTTGTCAACTCCTAGGAAAAGACATTGATCTGTGTACTTTTTTTATCCCCAGTCCCAGACGCTCCCGGATCCTTTACAGTATCCGAGGTTTTCTCTGATGCACTGAAAGTGAGCTGGGACCGACCACAGCGCGTCAACGGTCTTCTAGTCGCCTATATAGTCAAACATTGGAGGAATGACACGTCGCCTAGCAACGGACAGACGAAACGGGTCTCAAACACTACCTTGTCAACGACTGTAACAGGATTACGAGCAAATACCGTTTACAGTGTGGAGTTATCAGCTGAGACTGGAGCGGGGATTGGTACGAGTAAAACATTGTCGGCAAGGACTACGCAGTCACCTGGTGAGATTACGTGACATTTTGTTTTAGTTTCAGTCTGCGATGTGTGCGAGCAAACATTTCGTAGTTTTTGGCAAAAGCGGACAAATTTTGATTAGACATACCATATTTTTTCTATTTGTTTTGTAATATCTAATTGTAAATATAACTCAGTCTTTAGGTCTTCAGCGTACATTCTTAGGCCCCATTCACACGTTTCCATTTTCAATGGCGTTTTTTTTTTCTGAAAACGGAGATTTTGCAATAAGTGGATTCAAATTCGCTTTCGCTGTTCACACGTGTACGTTTTAAACGATAGAAAATGCAACTCTAAAGGGATTTGTCCAGTGTTTTAAATAAACGTCATCGTTTTCGAAAACCTCCGTTCAAGATCGCTTACGTGTGGAGGGAGGGCCAGACTGTAGAAAAAACTTCCGTTTTTGATTGCGGCGTTTTTGCCGTCCCTGCGGAAAAGATAAGGCTCCGTTTTCAACAATATTTTGAAAGTGTTTTTCAAAATCTTCGTTTTGGAGCGTTTTTTCTTTGTGTAAGTTTGGACAGGAGGCCAAACCGAATAAAACAAACTTTCGTTTTCAAAAAAAAAATGTCTTATGTCGGATATGCGTGAAACGTTTTGATTTTAGCTCTTGCTCATGCCTGAATAAATAGAAATGTCAATAAATGTATTTTTTATTTCCAGTTCGGCCAGGTGCACCGCACAATCTGAGAGTCATAGAAGCAAAGGCGCGCTCTGTGGTACTGAATTTCGCCCCTGGACCATCCGGCCGGGCTCCTATTCTCACCTACACAGTGGAGTACAATAACGACTCGTTTTACGACCCTGCGTTGGCACGATGGCGAACACTGATGGTTGTCACAGACGCTCATCTTGTGTGGAACTTACTTCCGCTTACATTAGCGCATCTGAAACCGAATACTGACTACAGATTCCGAGTCATTGCTGCGAATAAGGTCGGCAGTAGCAGCCCTAGCAACGCCTCGGATACAATCAAAACACTAGAAACTGGTAAGTAGACCCTTTCTGGGAGGATAAAGTGGTGCTATAATGATTATGTTACTGAAATGTTGAGAAAAATTCTTCTGATCTATTGCAGGATTTTCACTATTTCAAGGCATTTCTAAATGTAGCGATTTTTCGATTTAGTAACTGAACAGTATAGTCAACTACTATATATTTATCAATTTCTTCGTTTTCTCAACGGTTTTATCTATTTTTTCGCATGTTGAAACAATGTTAATGTTATTCTTTTCAGCTCCCTCCAGTCCCCCGAGTGATTTGACCGTGAGTCAACGTGGCAAAGATGGATTGGAATTGAGATGGAAGGTAGGTGCTAACATAAGATGAATTTGTTGAAGGAAGAGTTTGTCGTCTCATGTTTAGCCGTCAATTTTCGTCCTGTTTAAACGTCAAATAAGACGAAAAACTCGTCTGAGCTGGAACACCCGCCATGATTTGTCTTAGGGAAGAAAATCAAGGATGGATTTTACACCGTTTTCTTTTATTATTCATGACTTTAAGACCGTTTAACCCTCCTTAAGGTGTTTCGATACAGTTTTTTTTGGGACCATACCTAACTTTAAGAATCGGCTCTTAGACAGTCTTCTCCATGTCAAATCAACGTGAAATTTGCAATACTTGTTGGTTTTGGATTGAACTTTAGAGTGGTTTACATCTTGTGAAAATCGATATTTCCATGACAACGATAAACAAAAATCCTCGAAAACAGTAAAATTGAAATATTGCACGATCCAGATTTCACTTTGAAAAGTAAATACCAATATCTTACACTGTGGTGTATGGCAAACAAAATAAACAAGAAGAAAAAAATTCTGTATGTTTGTTTTGAAGTAAATCGCAAAAACATTTTCAACCTTAGTTTTTGCATAGTAATAGTAAATGCACCGAAACATAATCAATGCTTTGATGAAATGGCTGGAAAATACTATTAAAATGTGTCTTTTACTTACTATTTTACGCCTAGAAAGTTTTGTTGAAACTGGTGCTCGCAATCTCGGGAACGAATTGTTTTTCTAAGATCATTCGCGTAATAATTTTGTGGTAATTTTTGAATTTGAGCGCTTTTGCAAAAATCTTAAGAACAGCTCGATAGATTTTTTTAAAAAACATTTAACACGCGTGCTTGACGATGTGAGCAATTTTATTATTGAGTCTTATTGACATTGATTCACTGGAACACTTTTAGATTTAACATTAAAGACGACGTATTAACCGACGGAAAAGCTTGCGTTACATATTCACAGTTGGCAAGTAAAATTAATGTATTCAAAGTAATGCGCAATGCATTCTTCTGTGATTTTTACTTTTCGTTGTAATCTACATTGCAATAAAGAACAAAGAAACCAAATAAAAATCACGAAGCAGTGAATTACGCATGATGACACATTACTTTGAATATATTAGCATTTACTTGCCAACTGTGAATTTGTAACGCAAGCTTTTCCGGCGCTTCATACGTCCTCTTTAACGTTAAACCTGAAAGTGTTCCAGTGAATCAATGTTAATAAGATTCAACAATAAAATTGTTCACATCCTCAAGCACGCGTGATTTAGTGTTTAAAAAAAATCTATCGAGCCGTTCTTAAGAATTTCGAAAAAGCGCTCAAGTTCAAAAGTTACCACAAAATTATTAAGCGAATGATCTTAGAAAAACAATTCGTTCCCGAGATCGCGAACACCAGTTTCAACAAAACTTCCTAAGCGTAAAATAGTAAGTAAAACACATTTGTTAACAGTATTTTCTAGCCATTTAATCAAAGCATTGATTAGTTTTCGGTGCATTTATTATTACTATGCAAAGACTATGGTTGAAAATGTTTTTGCGATTTACTTCAAAACAAACATACAGAATTTTTTTCTTCTTGTATATTTTGTTTGCCATACATCACAGTTTAAGATGTTGGTATTTGCTTTTCAAAGTGAAAGCTGGATCGCGCAATATTTTAATTTTACTGTTTTCGAGGATGTTTGTTTATCGTTGTCATGGAAATATCGATTTTCACAAAATGTAAACCACTCTAAAGTTTAACCCAAAACCAACAAGTACTGCAAATTTCACGTTGATCTGACAAAGAGAAGACTGTCTAAGAGCCGATTCTTAAAGTTGGGTATGGTCCGAAAAAAACTGTATCGAAACACCTTAAATCGAATCATGTAGGACGGGCTTATTCGTCAGATAGACTTCCATCTAAGATGAGTTTCTCGTCTTCTCTTACTGGTATATTGAATGTGGCTTAACGTTGCTACTCGATTCAGCCCTTAAATTCCCTCTATTAAGCGCCCCCTTTTACTTTTACTGGTTCAGTCTGCTATTTTTCATTTTGTTTCAATCATTCAATTTTATGACAACAAGAAAAAGTGATGTTTGTTTTAGGATAGGTTTATTGACGTAGAAAAGGAAAAGCATTAGCTGTTGTTTCATTCTTCAATAGGTACCATCAAGAGACACTTGGAACAGCGACTTCATAGGATTTTGGATGAGATTTGAACCACAAGGAGTGAACAAAACGATCCATTCCTTGGAGTTAAAAATTCCAAACAGCCATTTAGACTACTTCCTAGCCGGAGGGCTGTTAAAATACAAGCACTACAGAGTATCTGTCAAAACGTACAACTTGAATGGCCTGGGAGCTAGTAGTAGCAGCGCAGAGGCCTGGGCCTGGACTCAAGCGGATGGTAAGTTCCCGTATGCTTCTCGGTAGGATCCCGTGTGCGCATCCGTACGCAGTTTTAAGGCAGTGCCTTGAAAATGCTTATAAAATCTGGGTGAAGCGAGAACTAGAGTCGCTGTATCTCTCATGGGCTAACGTGGGCTCTTTGCGTCATCAAGTAGTAAGAATCCGCGCAAATAACTTTTTGAATGGCCAAGTGTTCAATCTGCCGATCTCGTTTGCGCTCATGCAATCTCATCGATTCTTATGTGCTCCCAAGGAGTTTCAGTCCTCTCAAATTTTCCCGCTTTGAATCGACGAGACTTGGAATCTTCCCCTTGTCACGTACTATCGGTAATTCTCTTTTTCTCTTGAGGAATTTAAATTTGCTCAAATTTTCAATAAAATTTGTTAGAGTTCAAATTCTCTCTCCTTTGACCTTATCCTCGCGCGCACTTATCTGTCGACTTTTCAGTGATCTCTGCTTTCGGAGCAGAATAAAGCAAATGATTTTCCATTCATGAGTATCTCTATTCCAGAATGGGAATTGTTCAAAAGAGCGCGCTTTTTATTTTCTCATTGTAGCCCCGTCTCGTGCTCCGGTTGGTCTCAAAGCTGTCGTGACTGGTGCATCATCTGTAACACTGAACTGGGGACAAGTGCCCTTTGTAGAACAAAATGGACAAATCCTTGGATACAAGGTAAATTCTGTTTTAATTGTCAACCTCCACCCCGCAGACTGCAAGAGTGACTTATAACGATACTCAGATCAATAAATTTTAAAAAAACGTTTTGAACTTAAAAGTTGGACCAGATTCAAGAACATTGAAATTAACGTAACGTCTTTAATTTTCGCGGAATTTAGAATTTGCGGAAGTCGTGCAAAGATTGGCCGACCAAATTTTCGCAATATTTGCTGGTTTGCGTGCAATACTGAGGAAAATGCAGAGCCCTTGGTATACATACAAGAAATAGAGTTTGATCATCAAAAACACGTGAAAAATCCTAAGCAAATCTTTATCGGTGAAGTATAGGGTAGATCACCACCCTAGATTTCTGTCATGGTGACCTAGAACTTAACCTTCTCAATCTTTGGATAAATATTCGTGGGTTTAATTCGCGAACCTGTGGCGATGCCCCAAAAATGCTTCCGGTTCATGCATCTAAGCACAACAATTCATGCACGGATTTAGTGAAAGTCCTAACAGATATTATGTTCATTTTAGATTTACTACCGCGTCGTTGGAAGGCAAAACACAGAAAAGGAGAAAGAAATCAATGATGGTATGACATTCTCCACTTCCCTCACGGGGCTGGAGAGTTACGTCACTTATGAGTTCCAGATCCTCGCCTATACCCGGATTGGGATTGGACCGAGGAGCTTGCCAATCAGAGCTACTACTTTGGAGTCCAGTAAGTTGAACGCACAGTAAATGCCTTATTTGTCTTCAATCGAGAGGCGTAAAAACAAACTAAAGTAACATAAGAATGGTTTTCAATACTGCTTTTCTACTCTCTGTGGTTAAAAACGTTACCGCCTTTTTCTCAACCAATTAGAAGGAAACCGACTTAAAGCAATCGTAACTGGCTTTGTCGCGTTTTTCCGCGCTTGGTTACGTCTACGTGTATTTGCTTGGAGTTCTTATTAGTCTGCTGTGCTGTTTGTGTCAATTGACTGGTCAGAGAAATACCCTTGCTTGTGGTTTCGAACAATTGAACATCGCTTCAACACAGGCTACATACGCAAATAATTGATCAGATATTAAAGCAAATACACGTAACACCCCCTCCCTCTCAAATGAGTTTTTGACTCAATTTGTTCCTGTTTTATTCAGCACCAGGCCCACCTGCTCGCGTCCGTTTTACTAACGTGGGTACCTCCTCAGTGACGATAGCCTGGGACCCACCGGTTTATCCTCGTGGTGTAATAACAGGATATAAAGCTCTGTGTCGCTTTAATCACTCATCCGTTGGTTATGCGTGGAGAGATGAGTCCATTGATCAAAGTGCGCGCACTCGAACGGCAGGACCTTTGAGTCCGCAGAGATTTTATCGGTTCTTACTTTACGCGAAGACAAAAGAGGGTTGGAGTCAATCTCCTGCAGAAGCTGTGGTTTTTACTGGCGGTTCTGGTGGTGAGTACCATCCTCAGTAATGAATGGGTGATTATTTTTATTTACTGAAGAAATGAAATCACGTATTCTTACTGCTACTCTTGGAGACAAAGAACCCCCCCCGCCCCCCCCCCCCCCAAAAAAATAATAATAATAATGGTTCAAAATAATGGCGTCTCTCCTTATTATATGGTGGTGCGTGTGGCCTTGTGGGATAGGTGCACTGCAGCCGCGTTTTGCATTCTTCCCACGATGCCCCGCGCCCCCCGTTTGCCCACGCTACCGGCGCCTTTCGCCGAGGCAGACACACCGTCAGGATAAAAATGGATTGCAATTGGCTCAATTTCCTTCAAGTTCTTCACTTGTGTTTCGGAAATATCGCTAAGACCGTATCTCCCAATGTGACAGTCACTTGCTGTCTTCTTTTTGATGTTCTAGGAGGATACAGTGTACGGGTATTGGTACAGTAATGGCCCAAAAACGTAGACTCCCCCCCCCCCCCTTCCAAGGTGTAATCCCTTTAAACCTGATGAAGTGATGGGGGGTGTCCTTGCGCTGGAATAACATCCTGTCTAGGGGTAAGATGCTTAAAGGCAGTTGCCACAAAATCGGAGTGAAACCCGGCCGTGTGGCCTCTTACGTCCCTGTGTGCAGCTTAATCTTTCGTCAAACCTGCGCTTAATTTTTTAGTAATCACCCTTGCCTATACAAGGAATTCTTTACGAATTCAAAGACGACGATGTCAAGTGAATTTTCGATGGAGAGCAAACTATAATCATAAGTCTTTATCAACTTTTAAACAACAGCAGCTCTTAAAAACATTCAGCTGACCCACCGTTTTCAGGTTCAAATTAAACTAAAGACTCGACACTGTGTAACTTCATAGAACTTAAGTAAAAACTTTTTCAACCAAATAAAGTGCACGTAGTTTTCTGTTAAGTTTATTAAAGGACGTTTCCTCGATTAATGTCGTGGTTTTCTTCCGTGACAGTTCTGATTCCCCCAGATGCACCCTTCATTTTGCCCATTTACTTTTCGGACATCGGTGAACGTTGGATAACAGTCAAATGGCAAGCCACCTCGGATCCTAAAAGCCCCTTGAGGTACTTCACTCTGCAGCTAAACAAGCACGGTGAGGGCTGGCAGGTGTACTCCTCAAATGTGCCTTACACTGCACGAAGCCTTAAGGTGGAGGGGCTGACTCCTGGAGAATCGTACATGTTCAGGATAATGGTGACTAATGATTGGGGGAACAGTCCATATAGTGCCACTTCAACGCCCACCACAACTCGTCTCGCATGTGAGTATAACTTCCTGTTCCACAAGGTGTGATTTTTTCTGTTTTGTCGATTATATGGACACAAACGGCATCAAACTTCTAGAATTTATCACCGTTTAAAATGAAATTACCTTTAAAAGTGGCTGTATTCGCAGGCTAAAAAATCCCGAATAGCCCTTACTTTTGTTTACGTCAGACTAGCTAATTTCTCTCCCAAGCCTCAGCAGCGTCAAGCTGCAAAATCTTTGAGAAGAATTTCGTACAAACGAGGGAGGCATGGGTTGAATTCTGAACTGGTGATGAAACATGCATAAGGCCTTTTCGATACTGCCTCTGTCTATCAAGAGAGTATTTAGAGAACAAAAAGGACAAGGGCAAAGACCATGATGATTACTCAGTTTTGAAAAGTCGTAATAATTGCAGGGAGACATACGAGTAGTTACGTGCAGAGTTTCATCTACAAACTTAAAAGGTACATGTACCCTGTACAGCATAAGGAACAGAAGCATAGGAAAGTGCTGCTTTATAGCTTCATTTGAATGGTCACACTTTAGGATTTCATCCACAGACTCAAAAGTTAGAACCACCTTGTACAACATAATGAACAGAACCACAGGAAAGTACTGCTCAGTAGCTTTCATTTGAATGGTCACACTTTAGGATTTCATCCACAGACTCAATTGTTAGAACCACCTTGTACAGCATAATAAACAGCACCAAAGGAAAGTACTGCTCAGTAGCTTTCATTTGAATGGTCACGCTTTGGGTTTTCATCCACAGACTCAATTGTTAGAACCACCTTGTACAACTTAATAAACAGTACGAGCAGCAAAGGACTGGTAGCTTTTATTTGAATCAGTCGCACTTTATTATTTTGTCCACAGAATCGTTCTCGGTTTGATTGTAGTGCGGTTAGTTTATTACTGTTATTATTAGATTATTAATCAGTAATATGGATGATACCTCAGAGTTGAGTTGTCTGGACAAATTAAAACCGAACAGTCACAGGCTAAGTTTTCAGCGTTTCTCATCACTTTGTCCTTTCTTCAGTACCGACAGGAGCTCCACGTGACGTGAGAATACGAGCTACTTCTCCAACATCGCTTCTTATTGAATGGACGGTAAGTTTCCTATCTTCTCTTCTGTTTTCCCCGTGACAGAGACCTGCAAGCCTAGACGTCTTCTGAAACTCAAACGTAAATTTACTTTGATATCTGCAAGCCAACATTTCCAAATTCCAATTCGATCTGGAATCCGAGGGCCACGGGTCTGTCAGTTGAAAAACTGTTTAGTGTCACCCTCGTTAAACAAAGACGGTTTATTTTTATTTTACTTTTTTAACCACATTGAAATGTTCAATGATGTTGAAAAGGATTGGGCTTTGATTCGTTAAAATGCTCGTCTCAAAGTTCGAGTTCATATAAAAGGGCACTAATTTTAAGTCAACAAATGAATAAAAGAATTCTCTGAATACAGTAGTGTGATATTTTTCAGATGAAAATAAAACATAAAATAGGACGCAAGCTCTTCAGATGGGATCTGGGAAGTTTATTTCATGGAGAAAAAACAGGCCTATTTTATGGTATTGCATGAATAAATTACACTGCTTCTTTGTCCGTTTTTCCCAGGCTCCTCGGCCTCAAGAGCTGGGCGGAACTCCTAAGGGATTCATACTGAAATATAAGGAACAAGTGCCGGGCATTAGTGACTTCATCGAGGTTAACTTGCCCACCCGCGCTCGTCAACATACATTAGAGAACTTGAAAGTTTTCACTCTCTATGGAATCAAAGTGGCGGCTGTGAACGAGAAGGGACCTGGGCCCTATACTCCCGTCTACAATGTAACGACTGGCGAGAGAGGTAAGTATTGTGCTTTGGCCTTCAGCAGACAGCGTCTACAATATCTTGCATTTTAAGACGGATTCCGCTCAACGTTCGAGCAATAAGTGCAAAAAATATTTACCAAAAAAACTACTCATAGCACGGTAACATTTTAAATGCTATTTGAAACATCTCACTCTAGTTCACTTGCCCAAGTGACCCCGCGATGAAATTATCAAGCATTCTCAAGAAAATTAATTTCAAATCTCGTAAAAGTATGCTAAAAACGGGCGCCATTTTGTTTTGAACTGACATGAAGCATCTTTTTAACTGAAATATGGATAACTTCAAATCCAATTTTCTCTCGCGGGGTCAGCTTGGGAGCAAAAGTAACGATAAGTTCTTCTTATCTGTTCTCAAAATGTGACAGTGCTGCTAGTATTTTTTTGGTAACTTAATTTTTGCACTTACTGCTCGAACGTTGAGCGGAAATCGTCTTAACCCTTTAAGCCCCAATATCCACAAGTATATTCTCCTCACTGTTCTCCATATATTTCTTATGTTACTAGTTGGGAGAATTTGATTAATCATCAGCACATTTTCATGTCTGGTGATCGTTTCCTTAATTCTCGTGTCCTTTATGTTTGATCAACTAGGGATATTGTAAGGAGAAATTAGATGCTTGTCGCACTTGGGGCTGAAAGGGTTAATAGAGATTCGACTTCAGGGAAAAAAGAAGGAGCTACAGTCTAATATTATTTTGTCAAGTTTGAAAGGGAAATGGTTAAAAATTGCTTCAAACGATGCATTCAAAGATTGTGACATCCACATTTACCTCTCGGCCTTTCAATCGGCTGTTAATTTGAGGTTTTCGGAAAGGTTATGTCTTGTTCAATGTTCAATGTAATCTTCCCATATCTGCTAGCGTTGGTAAATGTCACATTCGCTATATAGCAATTTAAAAAAAAATGTCTATACCTTAGCCAGACTAAATTAATTTACTTTTGATAAATTTATGCTTTAAATGAGGACATCAAAAGACGTCCTATTTTCTTCCTTGGTTAAGTTTTGACTTTGGCGAACTTTCTCTTCAGCACCGAGATCACCATCCAAACATTTTTTTTTTCAGTTTTAATTTAATTTGTATATTATTTATTTTACACGCATAAAATGAAAGTACAAATGGTAAGAGTTTCCTAGATCAATCTTTGTGCTCGTATTGCATTTAATACATTTTTCTGCTGTTTTGTTTTTAGCTCCTTCTGAGGCCCCCAAGAATTTGAAGGGTGGTGTCGTGACCCGAACCTCTATTGCAATCAGCTGGGTTGCACCTTCCTCGGAATCTTTTAACGGTCATCTGATGGGATATAAGGTGAGTAACCTTTGTGTTAACGTAGAACGCCAGAGAAATGTTTTAAAAGCTTAACTGCACTGGTCGAAGACGAGTACCTTTACTGAAATTTCTTTAGTATTCTCAAATATCTGGTATTCCGATATTATTTTATAATGCTTTTGTCTATTTGTTTGTCTCATTATTCAAAGCCAATTTTTCAAATTTTATTTCTTCACCTTTCGATTTTTATAACCCAAATACCCAATACCCAATACCCAAATGAAATGAATCACTCGCCAACATCCTAATATAAAAATTGAGATATTATTTAGAATGTAGAATTGTAAGACAGAATGTCTATCGAAATGTATGTCGAAAATCGCAATAGTTATGATGAACAAAAACAAAATACAATTCTCAATTTTCACTTATACTTGTTTTTCTTCATATGACGTGTTTTTGACTGTAGGTTTATGCGGAAGACCTCTCATTATCTGGCCAGGGTAATCGCAGGCGCAGACGATCAGTGCTGGTAAGGCGGTGACTAATGATTGTCAGGAAACCTGTTTTTTAATTAAGTTTTTCTCTTAGTGTTCGTTCCGAAAGGTAAAGACAAAGCAAGATACACGGCATAAAAAGCTTGTTAGAGAAACGCACCAACAGTGTCCGAAACTAGTTTTAGTAGGAACGCAGTATTAGCGTAAGTGTTGTTTAGGCCTGCTAACATTCTTTCCCTGATATGATTTCCTACCCTGAGTAGTGTGGCTCGTGAAAGGTTACACAATGAACGTCGTATTGAACGGCTGTTACTGTGCGATGCCCCTTTTCACTGGAATTATTTAAGCTTGCTTCGAACTGGGTAGACTTGACGCTTCATGTAGTTACAAGCGACGAAGTCGCGAGAACCTCTTCGCTATAAGACGATCTTTGAAGGATGGAACCAGCATATCGGATAAGTAATATTTGAAAGTACCTTTAGAAAATCTTAGAGCAGGGTAATAAATTTACTGAACGGATCTGTAACGTTAATCTTAGATTGTTATTTTTCTCTGCAGCTTTATAAGGAAGACCGCTTATTTTCTCTCACGCGCAAACTTAGACACAAGCACGGGCACCGAAGCAGACGATCTTTACCCTTGTGTCAGCGAGAGCCCGTGCCGAAGATATTGTTCGTTCCTCCTCACCAGACCACCGCAAATATTACTAACCTTCGAAAATTTGTGACGTACAAGATCTGGGTACGAGCGTATAATTCCATAGGGGAGAGCCCGCCGAGCGCTTCATTGGAAGTTACCACGAAACCGGACAGTAAGTTTGTTTTGAGCTTCGGATAACTTTTTCGTAAAATAGAGACATTGATTTCTATTGTTTAGTACATCAAAACAAAACTAGTTCCCAGAGATACTTGTGCTATGAAATAAAGAACTTTGTCAACAACGGACGTCAACCTCCCCCCTTCCCCCCTCCTCCCTCCTCAGTCATCCCCCCTCATTCCCATTAGTGCGTGCTCGCTTTAACCGCTGATTTTGCCCTTGCGGAGATCTCGCTAGCGCGTATACCTATACCGGCACAAGCGAATGCTGTTCCCGGCGAAGTTGCAGAGGCTTTAGTGAAACGTTTTGTTAGTGCGGGCCCTTCTTTGCAGAGACTGAATCATGCTAGTTATATTCCCGGCAATGTTAGAGAAGGTATAGTGGAAAAATGTGTTATTGCAGACCTTTTTTGCGGGGACTAAAGGGTCTCCATTTAAACAGGAGTAACACAATTCTTCGTGGAACCAAGAATGCTTGTTTGTGGGAGTTTCAACAATGTTTGCACTTTTGCTTTGTCTGATGATATTTTCTTTTTGTTGCCTCTAGGACCAGGGCCCCCAGCTGATTTCGGCCAGGACGCGGTCTACAATGCACGCGTGGACTTGTACTGGAAAGCACCATGCGAGCCGAACGGAAAAATACTCGAGTACGAGATAAAGTATGGAAAAACATCAACGAATATCAGGCAGGAGGTCATTGTATCTGGTGATAAAGAGAAAGAAATAATAACGGGTCTGGCCATGTTGACGTCCTATTCTTTTCAGATCCGAGCAAGAAATAACATTGGATATAGTCCGCCGAATATGTTTCGTGTAGAAACAAAAGGGCCTGCTAGTAAGTTGAAAGGACGATATAATGCACTGTATACCATAACACAACTCTGTTGTTTTCACCTGGAACAACCATAAAAACGAAACTCACCACAGGAAAGTACCGTTCGCTATCTTAGCTGCACTTTAGGTTTTATCGACCGACTCATACTTTAGAATCACCTTGTACAATATAACCGAACGAGGACTGCGTGTGTATTTCGCCCACCCCACAATCACCATCGCCAAAATTAGACACTACTCGCAGTCTAAATCGAACGGTACCACAGGAAAGTATTACCCTTCAGTGGTTTTGTTTGAGAGGTCATACATCAGGATTTTATCCACAGAAATAGACTTTTCAAGCCACCTTATTCAACACCGTAGACACTACCACACAAAAAAAAACTGCTCAAAGGCTTCATTCGAACGGTCACACGTAAGGATTTCAACCTCAGACTAAAAGGTTAAACGACCTTATACAACACAGTAAACGACACCAAAGGACGTCCTGCACATTATTATAGCTTTCATTTAAGTTCTCACACTTAGGGATTTTGTCCACCGACGCAATCGTTAGCACCACCTTGTACAACACCACAAACATCACCACAGGAAAGTACTGCTCAGTAGCTTTCATTTGAATGGTCACACTTTAGGATTTTATCCACAGACGCATAAGTTAGAACCACCTTTAACAGCGCCACAGGACAATTAACAGCGCCACAGGAAATAACATTACTGCTCAGTAGCTTCCATTTGAATGGTCACACTTTGGGATTTCATTAACAGCGCCACAGGAAATAAAAGTACTGCTCAGTAGCTTTCATTTGAATGGTCACACTTTAGGATTTCATCCGCAGACGCAAAACTTAGAAGCACTTAGTACAGCAAAATAAACAGCACCACAGGAAAGTACCTCTCAGTAGCTTTCATTTAAATGCTCACACGTTAGGGTTTTACTGATTCATATACTTTAAAGCTAGAATCACTTTGTACAGCGTAATATAAAACACTACAGCTACAGCTTCATTTGATTGGGCACAATTAAAGATCGTCTGTCAGCTCAAATCCTAGAACCACACTACAATATGTAAAGGCCTAAGAAAACATATCGAAAATAATTATGCATTTTTGTTGCAGCATTACCTGAACAACCTGGTAAGCCTGTGGTACGTCCGGGGTCTATCACAGCTGTCATCATGTGGCAGAATAGAGACAGTGGTAATATTCCATTTGAGAAGTTTGAGATCCAGTCCGAAACGGAAGGTAAGCACATCATGCGACAGGTGCCTTAGAAAAATCGCGTGAGATGGTACGATGGTGCGAGCGCTTGCCTTTCACTGTTGTGTTATATGAAGTATTATGTCATACCGGTAGCTTGGTTGAAAGTTTGTGTTCAGGATTTCATGATTATTAGCCGGCAGTATGGCGACCACCGGATTTAGTAATAATCATTTTTTGTGTGTGGTCGCGGTTTTCTTTGTAGGTTACTTTCTGCAGACTTCCGGTTTTCGCCTGGCCAACAAAAAGTCCAAATAACTTCCGGTCAAAAAACTTTTGGTTCCGGTCATGACGTCAGAAATTTAAAGTACCGAAAGTACCAAAGCAAAATCGTGATGTCATTCCCTAACCGCGTTACTAAAACGCTCTTGTCACGACATATTTATTCGTGAGAGACTAACCCCTGTTAGCATTGTAATAGCCATACGTATCTTACAGACTATATAAAACACGTGCACGATAAAATTAAGCTCCTCAATTGTGCTCTTTCGACGCCCACTTTTAATGGAAGGCGGATGGGGAATGACGGTCGGTTTAATGCCCCTCGGGCTTTCTTGTTGGTCAGAGGAAAAGTGACGTTGAAGTCGAACTCTTGGCCTTTGCACACAGGTCGGCTGCTCTTAACACAGACTTACAGGGAGACTAGTGCTAAGCTACGTCATATTTCCTGGACTGGTATTGAAACAGACCATTATACTACAAGAATCAATAGCGCCGAAAGCGCCTGTGAGGTGTGAATGTTGTGAGCTGGGAATGTTGTTGTTTCTTGTCCTTGCTCCAGGCGTGCGTTTCTCGAAAGTCATGTTAGGGCCAATTTTGACGATTTTTGCTTACGAGTGACGCGTGCGACTCTTGAAGCGCCCGATGCTCGCGTTGAGCAAAGATCGTAAACAACTATTCATTTCTAACATTATGATTGTAGCTACAACTTGTCGTAGAGTTTTAAAACTTGTTTTAAACTCCTACGACATTTTTCGTGTTGTGTAAAACTGTCGTGAAGATGTTGAACGACTGATTTAGACGACACAATTCGTGTTGCAGACATGATGTGGGTAACTCCTGTACGACAGTTGTAAGCAAAAATAGTACCGTCTGAATCGGCCTTTGGAATAACAGCTTTGAGAATAAGTAGTTCATATTTTTACAAGGCCAAAACGTTTTCGGGACTCTTGAGAACGCGCTCCAGGTTCTCCAGCATTTTTTAGCCCTAATTCGATTTGGACTCCAAGGGCAACTGAGGGGTCTTTTCTAAAACAACGTCCATTCAGTAATTTGTCTTTTCATCTATTCAAAGTCTTATCCTGTCCTTTCTTTTTTTTCCTGAAAGGTTCAGATTTTGAGACTCATTGGGAAGCAACTCCTGATGAAACTAAAAGGAACCAATCATATGTCTACTACACTGTGGGGAACCTCGAGCCCAACACAGGCTATCGGTTTAGAATCATCGCCTGGAACGCGGTGGGGCGCTCTGACCCGTCTTTGGCCTCAGACAAAGTCTTCACAGGTTAGTTATTGCTGAAGAAATTTGCATTATTCTGTGTACTTTTAAGGACGGTGCCTCCTAATAAGAGATGTTTTTTTTGTAAAGGTTATGACTATGGGGAAAAAGTAGATCTTAGCAGGGGTTACTGGAATCCAAAAAGAAAAATGTGGGTAACCACGCATTTTTCAAAGATAATTAAGCAACCATAGTTCTAAAAAAGCGTTAAAATACAAAGAATGTATGGCAATTTCTCTCCAAATTTAAACTAAGCTATTTCTGAAAAATGCGTGGTTACCCCCAATTTTCTTTTTGGATTCTGATAGCCCTTGCTAAGATCTGCTATTTCCACATAGTCATAAAGCTCGCAAAATGTTGTTGTATTAGGGGGTAAATTCCTAAAGAAACCCGAATATCCCGAGATGCGCAGAACGTATGCGCAGAAACATAGTCCTTAAAAGGCTCTTCTGCATAGTTCCATTAACGCATACCCTCTACGTTCGTGCGGTTAATTCAGCCAAGAAACTTTTGTCCACACCATTTGTCTCCAGAAACGGGTGTCAAGCTTCGGCTGGATGCCGCCGTTTTTTGATAAATTCTAATTTTGGGTAAAATCATAGTGGTCGCCATCTTGGATGCCGGCACCCCCCCCCCCCCCCCAGCAGCGCCGCAACCCATAACATATACCTCATCTTGTATAGGACATCAAAGGCTTTGTATCAAAGGCAAAATCTGTCCGCAATATTGAAACACTGCAAAAACCCAGGGGAGGGGTACCACGGTTTGGGGTGTGACTTTGCTTGTACGTCGGACGGATGACCTTGTTACTGTCATAAAATTGTTGCGTATTTGTTATTCTAGGTGGCCTCGAACCCGAAGCAAGTCAAGTCATCTACAAGCGGTGGTGGTTTATCCTGCTGATGGTGCTGTTTGCTCTTCTTCTCATAATTCTGATTGCGGGTTTCATTTTTATCTGTTACCGACGAAGGAAATGTAAGTGAATAATGCTTAGGAGATTTCAGTACTTGTTAACAATTATTGGGTGTCGTAAAACTAGAACGAGAGTAATAGGCCATTTTGGAGTTGTCTTGTGCCTTTTTTTTTTAAAGCGAGGACTAGTGCACATAACGAGTTTTATTTGGATGTGAATAAAAACCGATTTGAATACGGAAGGCTGAGAACCAAGACTCGCTTTGAAAACGAGGCATAAGACAACTCGGAAATTGCTTACTTCTCTGACCAATCACAACAGACACAAACAACACAAGGAGCCAATCAGAACTCGATGCAATGCATGTAACTAGCGTCAAGCGCGGGAAAAACGCATGCGAGCAAATGACGAATGGTTGTGACTTCACCTATGACTGGCTGAGAAAATTTCGCGAGTGTTTTTTTTTTGTTCTTTTAACCAATCAAAAAGCTTTATGAAACAAAACCAAAGCAGACACAAGGTACTTTCAACACGCAGTTTAAAACCACTCTGTTAGTATTAACGAACAACGTCTCGTAATAGGCTGATAACAAACAAGTTCAGATTAACTTTACATCAACTCAGTGAAGATACGTTATGTTTTCCACTATTGGTCTTTATAATATATAGATTTAGCCAAGCCTAAAAGCGGAGCCCCCTTTTTGTTTTGTCTATTTTTTGCTTTTGTTTTTTGTTTTGTTTTTGCTGGCAGTTATTAATTTGTGAAAATACTCTCATCCAAGTCGTTTTATTGAAAAAAAAAACCAAAGAAAAAAAAAAGAAAAAATTCTTGCTCCCGCTGAGTGTCGAAATCGGTTCGTCGGCGTGATATGCCGGTAACTAGTCCACTAGGCCATGGGCGTTTGACATTGTTTACGTAGTTAATTTTAATACTTATTTCTTTCTTCGTGACAAGCTGCCTATCAGCATGAAAATGCTGGTGTTTTTCCTGGCAAAATGTGTTCGAAACGCCGTAAAAACCATGGTTGTGGACAGAAAAAACGAAAAAGCACTAGCTCTGCTATATTTGGCGTCGAAACCGCTGCGAATAGCTGCGAACTCAAGCGGTGTGCCGACCGAGTTTGAACAGAACCGACGAGGCAAATTTGAACTTTTTGCCTGAACTTTATCGCCGAATTTCTTTCGCCTAGATTGAACTTTTCCTCTTCCACCAAAAAGACAACTGAGTGTTCTTTTGAACTTTTTTTTTCCACTAACAAATTTGTTTTTGACTTTTGTTGTCTTTGCTTGTTTTGCTACAACGCGGGTCAACATGCGATTTCGCGCCGAAAACAGACGGGATTCAGCACAGGATTCTATCCAGTGTAGGAAGTGTATTGGTATCCCTGTGGTGCGGACGGACGGACGTACGGATGTACGGACGGACGGATGTACGGACGGACGGTCACGTGACTACTACGTCACTACCAAAATTTTTTGGCTTGATAGATTACCAAATTTCCTTAGCAATGGAGCTTCGCTGACGCGCTAGCGCGCTGGCTCCGCTAATAATCTATAATTTCAATATATTTGCCGGACCACCGGCACCTTTCAAGTAATTATATGTAATTTGACTTTTTAATTCAGTCTCAACAGCAAGAGAGTTCAATAGACTATTATTTATTTATTTATTGCTGTTGCTCTGATGATACTTTTATGTCGCACTCTACTAGCATTGTAATCTACTAATTTCCTGTTGAAGTTGTATAATATTCTGCAGGGTTGTCCACAACTTTTCAAGTAGCTGGCAAAAATTTCTAAGTAGCCAGATAGTGATTACCGAGCGCCGAAGGCGATCCCTTCTAGGGGGGTCTGGTGGCATGCCCCCCCCCCCCCCAGGAAATTTTTACATTTGAAGTCCCCAGAAACGGAATTTCCTTGATTCTGAGCACAAATTTCCAATAACGTCAGTTCCAAAAGTAATCGTACCTTTTCAATTTTATTTGTATAAACTCACGCCTTCAGTGGTTTTCTACATGTAATTCCCAGATCACAACGCAATGAACGAATAATCGTGCATCTCTGTGCCAACCAGATTATTTTTAAGTCAATAAACTGCAGTGGGAAATAAGTTTCCTTTTCATATAAACGCGCCAGTAAAGGAACAAATATCCAGGAAGCTTATAACCACAATATTTATTACGTAAGAGGCACTCTGAGTATTTTTAGACGATTTTTTCAATTAATACTGTGTGTTAATTTTTTAGACGACGCGGGGCAAGTTTCATCTACAGGAGTATCCACAACTCAGAGCACGCTAGAAATGATGAGGACCCCCTCAAGAAACGGAACCATTAGAAGTGGAAATGTTCAAATGTACGTGTTATCATGCAGCTTAATTATATTACACAAACTCCGTTCGAAATATATGAGAAAACATCAGGTAGAATCCCACTTACTGTGCTACGAACCACTCTTTAACACATCTAGAATAAAAGAAAAACATAACTGTACCCCCCTGGGTAAGAAAATGTCACACATGACGTAATACCATAACTCCCTGCGATCGTATAATAGACCGCTGGCCTCTGAGCCCTCCATCTTTTCCCTCGTGCTACGGACCACAACAGGTAAGTGGTTTCTTTTACCACACTTTTTAATCTTTTTTGGCCGTCTTACGGCTAACCTCGGCTCTTTTAGAGTCGTTTCGTTTGTTGGGTAAGTAGTTACTTCTCTTTCAGGAATTTTTTCCGCGTTGTTCCTTCGCAATGAGCAAGAAACGTCATCGTTCACGCTCGAGATCTCGCTCGAGATCAAAGCATGGCCGCCGAAGCGACCCGGAGAAGTCTCCTCCTCCAAGCGCTCATAAACGTCCGAGAACCTCAAATGAGGGACAGGATTCCTTATCGGCTATCCTGAAAACTTTACAAGAGGTCCAACAAGACCTAAAACACACAAACGATCGTGTGTCGTCCATGGAAAAGCATTGGCATCAAAACCTCACAGTCTTCCCTCCAGATCCTAGCGTGGAAACTGACACACTCTCTGTGATGGTTCACTCGGACGAAGACCTTGCTTTATCCGATAGTGAGGGCTTGGTTACGGCTTTAAAGCCACCAGCACGGGCTAATGAGCCACCAACTCGGGCAAATGAGCCACCAACCGAGGTTTCTGAAGCTCAAAGCGGGGTTAATAAACCCCCAAATGAAGCCGAAGGGCGGCCAAACGCGCCAAACGTGTCTTCAAATGGCGGTGATCTTTATGATCCAGATTCTCAGCAGTCCTCATGGGAACCAAAGGCGAATTTTACCGCCTTTTTGGAAAAACACTTCCGTCGGAAGTTAACTTATGATCAAGTGAGTGACATACTTGATAGCTATTCAATCCCATCTGTCGACTGCCTGTTCTCACCGACCTTGGACAACTCTGTTTTGAATCAGATCTCCCCATTAAAGTCTCGAAAGTATACACAAGAGCGTGACAAAGAACTGGCCTCTGTGCAGAGGTCCATGCTAAACACAACAGGTCCCCTTTGTTGCTTACACGATGCTTTATGTTCGGACCAAGAGATATCCAAAGAGGACATCAAATTAATTCTTGAGCAGTCACTATGTTTGCTAGGCTCTGCAAATTTCCAGTTTTCAGCCTTACGGAGGAAGAAAATCCTCGTGGCCATAAATAAAGAAAAGATTGGCCTGGCTGACCAGCCTCTCCCCAATGCTAAGCGAAAGCTCTTTGGGGATGACTTTCCAAGTATTGCATCAAAGCAAGCAGACCTTTCAAGGGGCCTCGCAAAGAACTTGGGTGCAGCCTCCCGGCCTGCTAAGCGCCCGCGCTCAGGGCCTTCGCGTCCTCCTAACAAGGACAAGCCCTTTGCTGGCTCCTACTCTAAGTACAACAACCGTCCAAACAACGGACGTTCCTTTCGTGTCCCCAAACAAGAGGCAAAAGAATCGACTCATTCATAGACAACTGGAGGAAAATAACCTCCGACCCAGACATCCTCAGTATTGTTTCAGGTTACAAAATTCCGTTGCGTTGCAAACCAGTTCAGTTTTCTCTACCAGTTACAAACCCCAACCAAGTAAATGCTCACCTTATAGATTCAGAGGTGGAGAGCCTCCTCACCAAGGGGGCCATTGCAGAAACACCCCCCATAAGAGAGGGTTTCTTCAGTCGTTTGTTCCTAGTCCTCAAAAAGGGTGGAACTTTTCGACCTGTGATAGACTTGAGTTTCCTGAACAAGTTTGTGGAAAACTCACACTTCCAGATGGAAAGCATTCATTGCCTAAAGTCTCTACTTCAAAAGGGAGATTATATGACCACTCTGGATCTGAAAGATGCTTATCTGTCAGTCCCAGTCCACAAGGACTCACAAAAGTTTCTTCAATTCCTTTGGAGAGACAAATGTTACGCCTTCCAAGGCCTTTGTTTTGGGTTAAATACTGCACCAAGGATCTTCACCAAACTTTTAAAACCCGTAGCAGCATTCCTTCGCAAACGGGGTGTTCGTATGATACTCTATCTGGACGACTTCCTAATCTTGGGGTCAACCTACCAGGAGGCGCAGAGTCACACAGCTCTGGCTGTATCCCTCCTGGAAAGCCTAGGCTTCACTATCAATCGGGAAAAGTCACGTCTAATCCCAACCCAAATAATAACATTCCTGGGTTTTGTAATCGACTCCACTGTAGAAACACTAAGCCTCCCACAGGAGAAAGTTGTAAAGGTGAAATCCCTTTGCATGAAGGCAACCGTAACTCCAACTATGTCTGCTCGTCAAATAGCAAGTTTACTAGGCACTCTAGAGTCGTGTCGCCCAGCAATTTGGCAAGCCCCCCTTCATTTCCGATACTTGCAGATCAGAATGATCCAAGCTCTACATGTGAACAACCAGAACTTCGATGTGTTTATTACTCTGGATCACAACTCTTTGGAAGAACTCCGTTGGTGGGTGTCCAACATCAACTTTGTGAACGGCAGCCCAATCAGACCTCCAGCTCCAACGTTGTTTATAACAACAGATGCATCCAAGACGGGATGGGGCGCGGTCTGCGAAAGTCAACGCACAAACGGGCGTTGGTCAGTCAGCGAACGCACCCAGCACATAAACGTATTAGAGCTCAAGGCTGCCTTTCTTGCCCTAAAGTCCTTTCTAAAGAAACAATCCCACAAGGTGGTATGCCTGAGAATGGACAACACAACGGCAGTAGCCCATGTAAACAACAAAGGCGGTACCCACTCACCCTGCCTCTTAGCACTCACATTGGAACTCTGGCAATGGTGCCTGGAGAGGAACATCATGATATCAGCTCAGCACGTACCCGGCAAGTTGAACACCATTGCCGACTCAGAGTCGAGGGTGTTCAACGACAGCAGCGAGTGGAAGATAGACCCTCAAACGATTTCCCCATTTCTGAAGGGGTGCAAAATCGACCTGTTTGCCTCTCGCCTATCCACCCAACTTCCCCAGTACGTCAGCTGGCGTCCGGATCCAGAGGCACTGCATGCGGATGCGTTGACATTGGACTGGGCACCCTTCAAGGGCTACGCCTTTCCACCCTTCAATCTGATTCCAGCCGTCCTAAACAAACTGTCTCAGGACAAAGAGACATCATATTAGTGGCACCCATTTGGCCAGCTCAACCATGGTGGCCACTGCTACTGAGCCTCCTGGTCGAGCAACCTGTCCTCCTGCCGAGCTACAGGCACCTCCTGAGGGACCCAGCCGACCCTCAGAGGATTCATCCAATGTTCCCCAGACTACACTTAGCCGTGTTTCATGTCTCCGGGGACAGTACCAGACACTGGGAATTCCAGACAACGTTACGGAGATTCTCCTCTCAGCATCCCGCCCATCTACAAGGAAAACCTATCAATCAGCTTGGAGACGCTGGAGTGGCTGGTGTGTTAAGAGAAAGACTGATCCTCTTTCAGCGCCATTAACCGACATTCTACTATACTTAACCGAGTACTTCAACAGTGGAGCAGCTTATCGCTCAGTTAATGTAGCACGCTCAGCGATCTCCACCTCTCACACCAAACTGAATGGCCTCCCTGTGGGTCAAAACCCGTTAGTCATCCAGCTTCTTAAGGGGATGTTCAACAATCGCTCCCCTAAACCTAGATACTCCCACACATGGGAAGTGAGTTTGGTGACTACATATCTTGCGTCTCTTGGCAGTAACAGGTCACTGTCTCTCCAGCAGTTGTCATGGAAACTTGCAATGTTATTTTCCTTAACTTGTCCCGAAAGAGTTTCAGCACTTACAAAGCTGGATCTACGCCACTGCTGCATCCTTCCTGATGGTGTTGAGTTTATTCTCTCGTCTCCTCGTAAAAGGGGCACAGCTGATCAACTACCGAAGGCTTTCTTCGCGCGTTTCCCTTCAAACTCCAAGTTATGCCCAGCAGAGACATTACGTTGCCACTTAAAGGCTACACGCTCAGTTCGTCCAGCTATCCCCTCGTCTAGACCAGATCCATTATTTATATCGTATGTGAAGCCTCACAAACCAATTTCGGCTCCATCCTTGGCAAGGTGGCTACGTTCTCTTCTGAAGGCTTCTGGAGTCAATAGTGATATCTTTAAGGCACATTCTGTGCGTGGAGCTTCAACCACTGCAGCTGCCAATTCCAACGTCCCATTATCTGAGATTTTGAAGATGGCTGACTGGTCTTCTCCATCTACATTTCAGAAGTTTTATTACAAACCTGTTCACAGCTCAACTTTTGCACATGCCGTTCTTCATTGAAACTTTTTGTAACTTTATACTAACCATACATTGAGCTTACAAACAGCTCATGACTTTGAGATTTCAGTTAAGCAATCTGATGATGTTATGGTGAATTACCTCACCTTCCCCTTATTGACTTTGTCAACTTTGCAGTATTTTTGTTATGACATTAAAGTCTTTCAAGTTATTTGATTCTGTCTGTCTATTATTGGCACCATCCTTCTGCGTTGAACTCTACCTGATGTTTTCTCATATATTTCGAACGGAGTTTGTGTAATATAATCCCAATTATACCAGGGCCGGAGGCCTGCCAGTATAATTGAAATTATATAAACAAACGAAGTGAGAAATATATGAGGACCCTCCCACCCTTCCCTGTCGACGGTGACACCTCATTTTTACACTTTCAGGTACCATGTCTATGGTGCCAATACAAGAACAATAGTGTTAACCGTCCACAGTGTTAAAAGAATGGAGGGCTCAGAGGCCAGCGGTCTATTATACGATCGCAGGGAGTTATGGTATTACGTCATGTGTGACATTTTCTTACCCAGGGGGGTACAGTTATGTTTTTCTTTTATTCTAGATGTGTTAAAGAGTGGTTCGTAGCACAGTTAGTGGGATTCTACCTGATGTTTTCTTATATATTTCTCACTTCGTTTGTTTATATAATTTCAATTATACTGGCAGGCCTCCGGCCCTGGTATAATTGGGATTTTCACATACAGTGGAATCCCGATTTTTCGAACCCTCTATTTCTCGAACCTCCCGATTTTTCGAACCATGGTATGTCTCCCTTGGATTTGATTCAGTCAAACAATGTAATTTTACCCCCGATTTTTCGAACCCTCGATTTCTCGAAACTCCCGACAGTTCGAACCAATTCTTGCTCCCATGGAAGAAATTTATAAGAAATTAACCTTCGATTTCTCGAACCCGCACGAAATTTTTAAAGTATTACTCAGTAGCTTTTATTTGAATGGTCACACGTCTCAGACTCAAAAGGTAGAACTACCTTCTATTACATAGTAAACAGTACCAAGAAAAGTACTGATCAGTGCCTTTCATTTGAATGGCCACTCATCAGGCCTGGCTTTCCTGTGGGCGCTGATTATTATGCGTATAAGGTGGTTCTAACTTTGGAGTCTTGAGTAAAATCCTAAAGTGTGACCATTCAAATGAAAGCTAAAAAGTGTACAAGAGTGCCATGGTATTTCTGTTTGCTTTCCTGGTTGTTGTAAAACAAAACCTCGTAAATCAAGCGTGATTTCATGCCACCTTCCATTTTCCGAATTCCCGATTTTTCGAACCAATTTCCGTTTCCCTAGGAGGCTCGAAAAATCGGGATTCCACTGTTCTTCTTGTCATCTCGAGGGACACAGAATGCTGATTGGTGTGGATGGATTTTGAAGGTGACGTTATGAATCTCCGCGGTCACCGGTAGATGAACAACAAAACAAAATGGCAGACGGCGGAGGTTTCTCGCAGGCCTTAGCGGAAGTCATTTTCAATGTCAGTGATTTTTCAACGGGTCCTTAGCAACTACTATCATTTTTCTTTTGGCGCCTCTTCATATATTTCTGCTAAAGCCTTTTTGTCAGACTTCATGTCAGTTATCCCCGCTCTTCTAATCTCCATTATTCTGACTGCGAAAGCGTTTTCTGGCATTGATTCTTTGCGTGTTGGAACACTGAGCAGGAATCGAGGTAAAAATAGGTCCTTTGCATAACTGTGTCACGTGACCTTGGCAATCATAAAAAATGGTAATAGTACGAAATAGATATCAGAAATGGAAAGAGCATGATGAAATTAGTAAGATTTTCAATTTTGACGTTACTGACGTTAAAGTGCAACATTTTACGGTTGTTTTAATGTTCAAGAAATTACCAAGACTTATAGGGAGAAAAGCTGCTGGATGGAAAGCTTTGCCATCCAGCATACAAATCTTTTATAAATTTCAACCTTTCAAATTGTCCTAAAATCTTGCACTTAAACGTTAGTGGCCTCAAAAATTGGAAATCCTTCTAATTTCATGATGCCCTTTCCATTTCAGCCATCTATTTCGAGCCTCGACCATTTATTATGATTTACAAGGTCACGTGACACGGTTATGCAAAGAGCCTATCTCTTCTCCAGGAACTAATGGGGATTCAACTCCTGATCCCTACAATCGCACAATGATTCAAACTTCCCCACTTGTTTATTGAGAAACCTCTCATTAATTTCTCTCCCCAGTACCTATCGTGACACTGAGCCCGCGGAAGAGGAAGCGAGTAGCTTGGGTTCCAAAGAGGAACTATCGGATGATAGTGACAGCGGTGTGTCAGAAGTTACGTACAAGCGCAAGGCTGATCTTTCATTCGTGAACCATTACGGGAACAATCCTAACCACGTGCCGTGGAGACCCAACCGTCCCAGATCAACACAGGGTCCGAGAGAGCGGAACCTTATCGAGCACACGACGGAAGAATCTGACGCTCTCGATGAAGCTCCTCTTTCTAGAGGTCTCAAGTCATTCTCAGCAATGTCGCTACCAAGGGATCATCGAGAAGTGCCTCCAGCTTATGACGGCCGCAGATACATGGCAAAATCTGCTGACCACTTGGATCGGATCCAACGAACTCAGCTTCCTCCCGAAGCTGTGACTTCATTCATGTCACATGATTATGAGGAGAAACAGAAGAAGCCGATCTATCGCGACAACGAAGAGCCTTACCCACGTTCGAGAGCCTCGAGACCCGCGGGTCCTATACGAAGGTCTCGGGACCAGATCGACTACAACGACGACAGCAGTTCGCCACCACAATCTCCGTCGCGCCCGAACTATGGAAATTTCTCTTCCTCACCAAACACGGAAATTCAGCGCAGAAGCAGAAGAGAACCGAGGAGTAGTAGCTTCCGTCGAGCGCTCCAGTTTGAGGGAAATCCCCAAGATTCTGATGGCAGTTCCAAGTACTCAGATCGGGCGTCCTCGAGTAGTAACGACCATCGCGATACTAGAACTCTTGTAGATCCCAGTGGTCCTCCGAGAATTCAGTACGATGAAGAGCCTGGACCCAGGAGACGACCTAAACCGCCAACGCTTCAAGTACCAGCGGAGAAACGTCCAGGGCATCGAGACTCTCCTTCTTTGAGACCTCGAGGCCCTCCTTCTCCTTCTACACCAGTGTCTCCAGCACCTTCTTATCACACCGTAGACCCAGTGTATGGGGGTAGAGTATCTCCTGTGCCATCTTCTGGTTCGAACAGAGACGTGCACAGCGATCATTCAGACGGTAGGAATCCTCCAGTTTTGTACCTGCACAAGAACGTTTACAACAATGAAAACTACCAATCTAGTGAACCACACATCTCATCTTATTCCTCGTTTGTCTAACATCAGAGAGTGATAGGTACTGTTTAAATTTAGAGTTAATTTATTAGGATTGTTTTTAGTAGGTTTGAGTTGGAGTTGTGTGTGTTTGTGAGACGCATTGTTCTCTTTTGGCTTTATATGTTGTAGCTCAATTTTATTCTTGGTTCAATTTTTATTTTCTTTTTTATACTCATTATCATATATTTACATGAAAAAGAACAAAAGAAAATAAAAATTAAACCAAGGATAAAATTGAACTACAACATGTATAAGGTGTTTGTCAAAGTGTAGACCAGTACCTCCTTAACGTGCGTCCATGAAGATGGTCTTTAACCCGTTCACGCCATAGATTGGGGGTAAAGAAAAAATCCCAAATTTCGTAGTGTGAAATATTGAAATACAAAAACACGAACAGCACCATAGTAAAGTGCTGCTCATTAGAGTTCATTTAAATGGTTATACTTAGAGTTTCATTCACAGACTCAAAAGTTATAGCCATCTTGTACAACATAACAAACAACATCACCGGATAACAAGTTCATCCACAGAGGCAAAAGTTGCAACCGTGTTACATGAACAAAGATTTGACCGGGATTAATTTGACCCCACAAGGAGGAAAACGGTTTTGACGGATAGTTGGACCATTCTTGCTGGTCCCAAGAATTCCAACTTAGCGAGAGACGACTCAGTGTAAATACTAGTTGTAACAAAGAAGAAATGAAGTCTTAGTAAGGCATAATTGCTTAAATGGGAACTATAGTGCACACATTCCCAATAAGACGTTTTACCAGTGTATATTTGTAAGATATATTATAAAGAGACTAAGAAATAATTTAAGTTTTAAAGACATTTCGGCGCCCAAGCATCCTAGTTTTCTTTTACCTAAAATTTAGTTTTGTAATAATGATATTTTTAATATACAGCAAACGTGTGCGTAAAAGTGTAATTTGTTGCAGCTTGCATTGTCATGTTCTTTTATGCTCAGTCGGAGAATGTAAAAAGTTAGCTAATTGTTTTATATTTGATATAACTGAGTTAAGATGCATGTATATAGCAATATTTTTATACCTTCGCAAGCTGTAATATAGAAGCCATATTTTTGTATACGTTCGTTAAGTATCTCTAAAGGTCGCTTTCAAAAGTCTTTGTGTAATGATTAGGATGTTAGGTTAGTAACAGAATTATTTTTTAGCTGTAATCAGTTTGTTAGTCGACAGAGAATCAAACGTGATTTAGCGTCTTTCAAAACTAAACGAGACATCTCGTTGATGTAGGTTTGACCATTCTCGTGGGTTCTAGGGACTGTGTTAGTTAGTTCTTGAGATAGAGCGTTTTTCATTTGAGGGGGGGGGGGGGGGCAAGACCAAATTTTAATTTTAAAAATCGCATCTAGCTTATCAAAACAATAGTCAGACAACGTAACAAATAGGCTCGATCCCCAGCCGTTTTGTGTGCCCGTGTTCCTTCGCGCACACCTGTTGGGAGGAGGATGAAACTGGACCCCCTTAAACGGCTGGAAATCGAGCCTACGTAATAAAGTGATCGAGTAGTCTTGGCATCAAAACTCGGAGCAAAATTTGCGACTAGTGCTAAGCACTTTAGTTTGTTCCCGGTTGGGTGAAGTGCTTATTTTCCAAACCTTGGTTTCTAACGGAGAACCAAAACAAGCCTATGATAACGGCTGCAGTGCGACGCGCAAACGGACGGCTACAAATCCGTATATTTTCGTGTGATCGGCCAACCAGTCGGAATGCAAGGTCATATTCCAAAAAAACCAACTGAAGGTAGCATGTGAACGGAGTTGGTTTACTGGAAGCAGTCCTGGCGTTCTGACTGGGTAACCGATCTCGTGTGTGCGATTTGTTTTTGCGATTACAATTTGGTGCGTTGTGCTGTAACGATTAGCCAAAAGGGACTAGTTTTCGGTATTAACGGAAGACAAAACGAGAGAATGCTGATTACTTGTATCGAGGTATTTTGCCTTGATCAGCGTCACATTCTTTAAAAGTAAGCAATTTTTGACGTTTTAGTCAACTTGTACATAGACTTGTATAACAATCTGACACTTCTCCGAGTTCCTCGGTTTTAGAATTTGATCGCACTGGTCACTGTAATATGTAGATGGCTTTTGCTGTTAATGAATGTTAATGCAGTGCGTTGAATGGTTTGCTGATATTAGGCTTGAAATGAATTGATTCCTAGCTCATTCTCCACCCCGCTAAGGTTAACCCGAAAAAAGAGACGAAGTTTGGTGGAGACACATATGGGTGGTGCTCAGACCTAATTATACTCAAGCCTCTTCAATCGAACACTGATAGCCTGTTCCAGGCGTTAGTGTGCTGTGTCCGCGTTATGGTGGTCTATGTTAGAGGTAGAATTGACATAAATTTTGGACACTTTCGGACCAAGCGAACCATAGGTATACGGAAGTGTCTGTAAGGAGAGGTTTAGCCTCCCACGCAGTCGTTCTTAGGAGAGGTTCGGCTGTCCCATTTTTTTCTAATTTGGGCGAGGCTATCCAGATGCTGTTTTGCAAAACAAAGTGAGGTTGAAAGCGTTATCTGTTTTTTAGGGTAGGAAAAAAGCCAAGAAACGGGATTAAGAACTGGGCTAATTTTAAATTGCGTGATTTTTAAATCATTGCATAGAACATAAATTAAATAAGAAAGGTAGTATGCACCACAAAATAAATACGTTTATTCCGTGCTTGTTGTGGTGTTGTGTTTTTCATATTGTTCATATTCATAACTAACGTTAATTATTAAAGGGGCTGACTTGCGAAGACACAATTATGCCTGCTCTTTCTCGACCCCGCCGTCAACCGAAAATTCGGCAGTGGGATTCTGTAAAATGTATCAAGTTTAACTCAACATTGGTAACTCGAGGAAACCACGAGAACATCAGAACACAAAGCTTTGATGAGCGAAACGATGGCACTGCCGTGCGTTATACATGATTGTACATTTCTTTGCAAAATAACAGCATGAAGTGACCGTGAATTTTCTTACGGGTGCAGGCAAACCTTCACGAAAACTCATCTTAGGCCAGCAGATAGTTCGGCCACATACAAATTGAAAGTTTTAGAATAGAACCACAATGAGAGATTGTGAATTTATTTTTTAAGTGACGTTTTCTTTGTCATTGTCGTCAGTTGTCTCTACGGCAATCAACTTATTCTGATGTGCAACCTTGGTCTCAAATCCCCCCCCCCCCCCCCACCCCCCTCGCCTCGGTCAAAAAGAAAAACAATGTTGTCTTGAAAATGTACTCGATCGACTGAGTTAGCATTTCCAACATTGACCGGGGCGCGAGAAATTTTCCAACAAAATTAGTCCACGGTTGTATCTGTTGCATATTGCAAGTGGGCTAGCTGCTGCCGATTGTTAATGTAGCTGAAAGTCGAAACTGAAGATTACCTATTGACAAGCTGATAGCAGTTAAAGGGCAACTGAATTCTCGTTTACTTACGAACCCGACAAGAGGGCTGGAGATGCACGCATGAAAAGAAAAGTTGAATGCAAGAAAAAACTTCAGGAAGCTACAGTCTTGGACGGAATAACATGGAATAGAAACCCCCCTACCCCCCAAAATCAATGATGAAGTCGAGCGAAGGGAAAAACGTGCCATTTTTCCATCCTAGATTTCGGGGGGGGGGGGTGGGGGTGGTCTAAGTGTTTCATTTAAAATGCCCAAGATTGTAACCATTTTTACCCCCATCAGGGGGGGAGGGGGGGAGGGGGGCAAGTGAAACAGAAGTCAATGAAATGACAGCAATTTTTCCGACACATTGCTTTTTATAGCATTACGCCCATGACTCAAACATAACTCGGACGCTACAAGTTACTTTTCACTAGTGTTCCTCACCAGTGCCGTCAGTTTCTACTTACTCAAGAGATAATAAGGGGACAGAGAGGGATACTGCCAGTCCAGGCTTCGGGATATGTCAAGTTCGGTAAAGTTATTTTTAGACGGCCATTTGGAACGGAAGTCCGTTTTCAGAACGTCCGCATAAAGGCAACCGCCATCTGTTGTTTGAAGAACCATTTAAAATTTTGCTTGTAATGGCGGACCAAGTGATGTTACGTTTTTGTCGATGAAAATGACTTCGAAAAACAAGGGAAATTGTATTTATGCGGACGTTTCGGGAAACAGACTTCCGTTCAAAGGCAATCTATAAATAACCGTTGTGGAATTGACATATCCCAGCCAACGCCCTCAGAGTCCCTCTCTGTCCCCTTATTTTCTCTTGACTTACTTTAATAGTTTGCCTGTAAGCACTTTTAACAGGGTGGTAAAGGGGTTCCGCGTGACGCGTGATTTGAGCAAAAATTAGCGCGTGACACGTGAAAGAAGCTCAAATATTGCCGTGATCCGTGAATTTGCAGCCTAGTGTGATGCGTGAGCTCCTTATTTTAAAGACCGTGATTCGTGATTCCGTCAGAAAATATTCGTGAAAGCCGAAACTAACTTAGTTACTAATAAATCAATTTACAATAGTGAGCAAGTGTAATACTTAAAAAAGCGTGTTGAACGTTGTTAATCCGTTTCTGTAACATGTCACAAGTCAGACAAATCATTACATTTGTTAAAAAGATATCTAGCTTATTGTTAACTCATCAAATCTACACGTGTCTACATGTCTTCAGAGCTCAGCCAGCTGGAGTCGAGTGCGACAACATAAGTTACAGCTAAAACAGTTAGAGTTCTAGCGTCATTCGCCCTGGCAATAGAGTCTGGACAAACATCCAGCCACCCACTGCATATTCCGCTGTCCCAAAGGGATCATGAAAAAGTTGCCCAATTTCAAGCAGCAGCTTACAAGTCTCACTGACATTGCGTTTAGCAAAGGTTTAGGAAAAACGTCGACACTACAATTGCCCGTGCAGTAAAACTACCAGTGTTAGCGGGATTGAGACCTATTCTTTACGAATCCAGGAGGCGTAGAAACACGAGTTTCCAAATCTCATTAATAGGAATGGGAATTGATCTGCAATGAACAGCCTAGGAGAGAAGCAGAAACGAATGAGGTTGCAATAAACTTTCTTTTAAAGACAATTCGCCCTCAATCAGGGAGGGCAATCGCTGAAATAGAGCATTGTCGTCCTACTAATGAAGGTAAGAACAGTTTAATAAACTAAAATGTCTACGACATTCAAGACATTAAAGCCTAGGAGAGACAACTGTGTGAAGAACGTGTTTTCTTGACTCATTTCATGCGTTTGAGGCCCTCTTTCATACTCGTAGCTCCCCTAAAAGACTGTGTATTGGAAACTAAACGCAAAGAAAATTAATTACGGTAGTCAATTAGGGATAATTTTTTGCAATGGTACATGTATATGTTAAAAACGTGATTCGTGAAATGTTTCAAAAAATGTACGTGACTCGTGATTTGAACGAAAATAGGCTCGTGTTTCGTGATCGCGACCCCCCCCCCCCCCCCCTCCTTTTAAAACTTCATGACACTGAGCGTTTAATACCGAACTGCATCAACTCGTGAAACATCCCTTAGTACAAGCTACTTTTATAAAAGCGCTGAGTCATCCTTGACAGGTCAAAGCCAATCAAAACTATTCGTTTGCTTCTAGCTTAACTGGTCAAAGTCTACTTCCGAGTTGTTTGCTTCTAGTAAACCGATTATTTAGTTCGAACTTTCATTTCCACTTTTTTTTACAATTTTTTTTCCCCGTTTTTCAATGTTTTGGCCTTTGCGCGCGCGAAGGGGATAGTGGGATAATAGGAAGTCAGTTTGAAAAACAACCTAGCTGATAGTGACGGGTAGGGTACGGTCTGGGGGGATTCAAACGCCAAAAAATCCCATTGCAACACATGAAACAGCACAGAATCAATAGCAGTCGATAGCAGCGATGCCTTGGACCTTGGTCGAATTTCAGGAGCCCCCGTTCTGTAGTAAAAGTATCCTGCCATCAGGTCGAATTTTAGCGTGCACTCTTTACATAAGCTTACTCTCGTCACTTTTATACTCTCTCTGATCTGTACGGCTATTCCATAACTACTAGAACTACGAGAACCTACCGCCGTATAATTTTTCCCCGCCAAAAACAATACGGTGGGGTGTAGGGTAGGGTTGGGTCCTACTTAAAACCGTCGGAGAGAGACTGGGGTTTACTTTGTGTAATGGCGCCGAACTGCAGTGGTGGAGAATTTTCTTATCCACCGAGGATCGCAGTTTCCTTTCACTCATTTGCGCACCTTAACTTTGATTTCCACAACGTTTCTTCGGTTTTCATTCCCACACTCAGTGATTACCAACAGGTATGAGAATATTTTAGTTTCTACAAAAGCATGAAATGTTTTGAAATCCATACTGTAGTGATAGCAAGCAACAAATGACCTGCCTTGCTTATTTGTTTCTTCATGCTTTCTTTGTTTAATTGCGATTTGCAGGGATGGTTAGATGTATGAACGCAACTAAATGTTATTAGCTTCGTAGGGATCTTGGGTACTGCTTGAAGATTTGTTTGAAACAGCCTCACTGTAGGGCATGTTGCTTTATTTAAAAGATCATTCCTGCGTCATGATCATAATAGGATATAGGAATATTGGAAAGAACGTATTTTATAATGATACTAAGCTGAGGTAGTGATTCAGAATTTCATCGTGTTTAAAAGAAACATAAGGTCAAGGACAATAGTCCAACCCAACAGATTAACGGATTAGAAATATTATTTCACAATAATGTAGACTCTGTATAAAAACATCTTTAAGATAAGCTTATCGATCCAACTATTAAGAAGTGGAGGACATTATTTTTCCATGTTCCAATTTAACAAATAAATGGCAGAGTTAAGGTTTCTGTAGTTTAGATGGTTGTTCACCCCAGGCTGCATATTATTTGTGTTGCGCCAGTAAATATTCGTAGCCCCATTCCACAGATGGCTTTTGTTTTGAACCCCCCCCCCCTCCCCTCCCCCTCCCACCTATCTGGAAATTCTAGTTAGCTTCATACTTTCCTCAAAAAAATTTAAAAAAGGCTTTTGTTGATGCTCTACCCTTTGGAATTTCCAATGACCTTCCCCAGGGTGGATGTAAATCTTTTCTGGTACCACACAGTTTGTGTAGGTTATGCCAAAGATCTTCAGCATTAGTCTCAGACAAGTTTGGAAGGAATTTAGAAAATCTTGGCATGTCAACAACGTGGGACTTACGTTACTTGCATCCTGGAGTTCACCTCAAGCAGAAATTAGAGCACCTTTGCCAAGCTAATCAAATAGCAAGTTTAATAGTCACTCACTGGGTATTTTTCTAGACAGCCACTGTTTGTTTGTCACACGATGTCCTGGCTCAAACTACACTTGAGAGCTAGAGGTTCCTTCACAGAATAATCCATAGTAAATTTACCTTTCATCCTGTGTTTTGAGTTATATATAGGGATATGGCCTGCTGCCAATCAGATAGTTAAGTGTTTAATAAAGTTGACTGCCACTGTCATTAGGCAGCAGATTCAAGTTAACACAGTCTATTGAGCTCCCTAACTCACTTGTGGGTTTTTGATCAGACTCCTCTCCCTCAAAAAGGAAGACAGTGTCTTACAGTGTTAAGAACTGTTGGCTGTTGCATTCTGAGTGTGTAAGCCTCAAAGAGGGGGAGTGCTTAAAATATAGATGTAAAAGTTTCAGTTTAATTTCTGTCTTTGTTGTTAATTAAGTTAAAGAGTTAATTAACTGATGAATCTTGATCACTCTATTCTCTTTTTCCAGGTCCTGTTGCTGTATGCTGTGGGTCCATGTCTGTTTGGTGGTCTGGTATTTCTTATTTTCTGTGTGCATTTCACAGCAAGCTGGTGTTCCTGTGACAAACACCACAGGCTACATACCAAAACCAAATGTGTCATAGCCGTGAGATGTATTGTTCTTTTAGCATCAGTTTTATCCAGGTTGGTGATTGCTTTGTTGTATTATTAGGGAGTGTAAAAGTTACCCAGGGGTCACTTGGACAATGAAAAGTAACCTGCTTTGCAGAATGGAAGCAATTACATGCTAGAATCCCAATTTGATTTGTTTTAGCCAATCAGTTTATACAACTGTAGTGCAGGGAAAGCAGCAGCGCTCCAGCGGCTTGCCGCAAGTGGCCGGAGCGCGGAGAGGCAGTTGTATTCACAGGCTAAGGGAAAGATTTCAAGTTGGAATTAAATTAGAGTAGCTGTATCTCAGCTGATCCTGATGAGCTATATGTTCCACAAAATCATGGGTTTGAAGGTCTTAATTAAATTCTTTTGAACATGGTAGTCTTAAGCGATAAAGTGTATGATGTAAGAGTACTGTTGCTTTTCAAATAAGATAAAATAAAAAACAATTCTTGTCTTTTAATGTTTGTTTCAGTGGATTCATTATTGCAGCCTTTGTGTTCAATGATACAGCAGACCAAGGGGTGAAGGGAGTACTAACAGCTGTTGACAATGTCAATGACACTTTGATAGAAATACAATCTAAGGTATTCAGTCCTGATGGGTTTTCAAATTATACAGTTGATTCCTATTAACTCGAACCCTTGGTAACTCAAAGATCCCGCTAACTCGAACCAAAATTGATTTTTCTTGGATTTGCTCCGTACATTTACTGCAATTTTACCCTAGATAACTCGAACCCTTGATAACTCCAACCTCTCGTTAATTTGGAGTAAATCTGTTTTCCCTTCTTTGACAACTGTGTTATGAAGTCAACATAAATTGTGTATCAAAATATGCATGTGTTACTACAACTCTCTTAGAAGCAAGCTTTGAGAAAAACCACTGTTTTTTGTATCATGAGTAAGTTAAAGGGAATTAGGAAGGGTTGATCAAGTTTAAGTTGATTCAGTATATTTTTGCCTTCTAGTGTTAGACGTTTAGCTGTTGTTTCGAACCAAGGTGGCACTGGGTGACAGCTTTATCTAATTTCTAGATACCAATTCTGGTCCTTTGATACCATCTCCTGAGAACTCAATCTCCTGATAAGTCAAACTTTTTTCGATTTTCCATGAAGGTTCCAGTCATAGGGGGTCAACTGTACAGTGCTTAGAATCTTGCTGTCTTAAATGCTGAAGAAAGTCAAAAATTCTTTGAGATTATTGCAGGAGATTTACATTGTAACTAATGCCTCCAGCAGGGAAATTTGAATGTTGCTCTCTTTTCTGGCATTTATTGTGTCATTGTCAAGTTTCAGTCAATCATTCATGTCGCTTGTCGCCTTTTACATGTAGAATAATATATTCTGTCTTGCCAGTTTTTGGGGTAGTGTCACTTGTCACTTTTACCCCTTGGAAGGTCCCATGTATGACTTTCAATTTTCAGGCCTCATTTTCATTTTGTACATGTATGACTCAGTCAATTGTCAGTGGTTTTCTTTAGGGAAGAATAATATTATTCTTAGCATACAGTAAAATCTCCCTGAATGACCAGCTTTCTGATGCAACCACCTCTCTGGTGACCAAAGTTTCATGAAGTCAAATTTGTTGTTGTTGTTGTACATGTATTTAAGACCTCTTATTAGCAAAACCCTTTCCTACGGTGACCAGTTTTTGCAGACTCTATTAAGTGAGAAACTGAAATATATTTTATTGTTTTGTAAGATTAATTCTATAAAAGATGATCTGGTGGATCTGGACAGCAACATCATTGATGTGAAGAGCTGTGATGGTGTCACCGATGTTGGGCAGGAACTGATTGACAAACTCAGGGGACACATTGGGGAAATTGTCACTACTATAATAAAAATAAAGAAAGTTAATCTACCACCTATTGAGGAATATGTCCGGGACACTGAGTGTTATAGGTGGGTTACTGAGTTCATTGTATTTAGTAACGTTCTGAGACTACATGTACGATGTTTACTAAAATCATTTCATCTTAATAAGTGAGGTTTGTCTGGAATATCTGTTGTCTAAATTGTGAAGAAAATAGAGTTGAAAATCACACGGCTGGCTACCAGTTGACTGTTGTCAAGGCCAAAAAGTTGAACCTGGGACTTTTTAGTGTTGGGAGTACTTTACCTTGCATTTTAAGCAAAGCATGTTAAATTATTTCTTTTGTTCATGATGGAAGCAAGCAGGGTTTTTTTTTTGTGAAAAAAGTGTTTCCAAAATGAAGGGACAAAACAGGGCCCAATTTAATCAGAGTAATTGCCCATTTTCATTAGTAGATGAATGGCCTCCCTTACATGTATGTACATTTAAGTATACTTTGGATAGGGTTGGTCATGTCCTCCAGGCCCCAGTTGTTCAAACGGTGGATAACTTTACCCAGTGGATACATTGCTATCCAGTAGAGCAATTTTCCTTCAACTTACTCGTTTGGCCAGATTTTTGCAACATCACACACTTCATTATAGAAACACTCAGCTTGCTCTTTTAATAAATCATAGGGATGTGTAGAGATTTTCCCACATTTTGTGTCTGGTGGGTTACAGCTTAAATCCAGTGGATAAAGTTGTCCACTCTTTGAACAACTGGGTCCAGAAGCTTAAAATGTGATGGCTTTCAAACCATGTAGAATGTTAGACGCTGGGTAACGTGATTGATGGAGTTGCACCGTCCTAGTCTCCCTGTGTTGTGTTTTCTGTTATCTTGTTGCATAAACCAGTGTCTGTTGACTTCAGTTGATTTTTTCATGTTTCACCTTTCCAGGTGGTGGGGTACGTTTGGGACACTGTGTGTGAATACTCTGACCTGCTTGCTACTGATCTATGCCATCTTAAGAGGAAGCAGATGTGGCTTTGTGCTGTAAGTTCATTTTGAGAAAGAAAGATGGCCAATAGAAAGCTTGGTGAAGAAATAAAAGTAGATTGTAATATTCAGTGTGTCATGAGGGAGGGACAGGAAAACATGTGACTCCCCACCCAAGGGAATCGAACCCATGACTTTCCACACACCAGCTGGCTGCTCCAACCACTGAGCTACTGGGAGACTTGTGGCAAGCTACATGTAGGTCATATTTACTGACTAGTAGGTTCATTGTGACACACGTCCTGCTTATTGCTAGGGTTGGCCATGTTGAAAGAGTCCTGTAAGCTTGTCTTAATATCTTACTCTAAAGGGAGGGATAACAGGGCTGTCATAATGCTGTATTAAGAACTTGCTACACAGTCAAGTAAATGAGGTGGGTTTTTGTAAGAAGTTGAACACCAGGCAAATTGGCCATCAGTGCAAATGATTTTGCGCGGCTACTTAGAGGGTGGCTGGAGTGAATTTTCTTGTCTAAGGAAACAACACAGCTGTGAAGAGACCAACCTTCAATCTTCGCCAATTTTGTTGGGAAGGTTATCACATTTTACCTTGCTCTTGCTTCCCTCCCCTCCCCCCTTTTCAGTGTTGGATTTCATCAGACTTTTCTTCAGTAGTATTGTCTGTCAAACATTCAACATTAAAAGGGGGGGGGGGCAGCAAAAAGAGACAGAGACTAATTAATAGCGGAATATTTAGACGCAATGAATAAAATCTTACTAAAATTCTGGTTATGGTCAAACTTTCCCAGCAACCTATGATGAACGTTGTAGCCTTGAACAGTCAGTACATGTACCAAGCCTCTGATCTTCCAATCTAGTCTAACATGCAAACCACAACCCTGCCACACCTCCAACATGACATTCCATTATAATCTGAAAATGTTTTGGTCCTAGTGGTGTTCTTACTGGTTTATTGTATGTATTAAATTGACTTGTGTGCTACCTATTTCTCTATTTGCAGAGCAATACTTCTTGGCACCTTCAGTCTTCTCCTGGTCTGGTCAGGTGCAGGAGTTGATCTGGCTGTGGCAGTTGTAAGTTATATTGCATGATTATATTATATAACAGCCCCAGCATATGAGACATTTTTCTCTCACCTGCCCTGATTGGCTCCCTGCTACTGCAAGTTATTTTTGTAAAAGAATAATTCTTCCAAAAAAGTAAGCTACGGTAGCCAGGACAATTATTGTTTTTCTTGGGTAGCAAAGGTGTTACAAAAAATGATTCCACTGTATCAAATCTTACTGCATTCATGGGTATCTCAGTGTTATGAAATGAGTAATTAATGAACATATTTTATGTTGACTGTATTTTTCTCTGTTTAGGGTATGTCTGACCTTTGTGTTAACCCTAAAGAAACTGTGTATTACTACATAGAGGATCAACCTGCATTACAAAATACTGGTAAGAATATGTAAATCTGAGTGATTTTACAGGAACATACCCAAAAGAGAGCTAAATTTCTGACAGTAGGACCCTCCCCCCCTCCCACCTCCCCCCTAGAGATCTCCCAGGCACTCCACAACTACACCTCTTTCTAGCTGATCGTAAGTTGGCGTGTCTTTACGCTACATATCAAAGAAACATACATTTCACTCTTCTCTAGGTCACTGACACAACTTGGACTGGTTGTCAGAAAGATTTATTTTGGGAGAGTGTACGAGCATGTCACTTGATAAAAAACCCCTTCAAAAATTAATTGTCACACAGGTATCACCAGAAATGTTCATCACTGGCCACTTTTCGTTAAAGCTCTCAGAAACAAACTTTCAGAAAGCGGGACAAAATCCCAAATCCTTGAAATTTCCCATTTCTTGGCATACAGTCATGTAAATTCATTATTTTTCCAGGTATTGTAAGATATTATGTGGAATGCCCTTTAGGAGAACACAATCCATATCAAAAGGTCAGTTTAGACACGGTTTTTAATGCATCAGTTGGCTTAACATACGAACAAAGTGCTGTGAAGCTTGTGGTAGGGGTATTCAAGGGTGGTACTGTCTTATATAAGATGCATGCGCATATTAGTCTGCTGAATGTTACCTTCATGTGTTCTGTAATTTACAGTATTTAAGATATGAACGGCTAAGGGTTGTTAAGTATGGGGTTTCAGTATTTGTCTTGTATACCGCATGCGCAACTGAGTAAAGCAGCTAATAGGATTGAATGCAAAATTGGCTGTGTTGTCTGATCTAGTTAGTGGTTATGGTGATAATTTTTTAGCGCAGGAGTTTTGTTATGGGGATTGGCATTTTGAGGGATGTAAAAATGTGGGAGTGGAAGGATTTGTGAATGTGAGGAGCATATCACGCTTCTGTGAATGTGATTTGCTTTGAAAGTTGTGTTTTGTATAGCAGTGGTGTAATATTGTGCTGCTTGAGAGGCAGTTTCCCTTGGCGTTTTATGGGGGGACGGTTTCCGAAGTGGATTGTAAGTTTTCTCATTGGGTAACCTGTATTTCGCAGAGGAGAGAAACGACAGCTGTGTTTGCAGCTTATTAGCGCGGTAAGGAACGGTGGCTTAGGAAGAGAAGGGATTGGCACTAGTATGATGATGCAATTAGTGGATTGCATCATTGATACATCAAAGTTCTTGGGAAGGGAGAGAGATGAGTGTTTATTTGATGCGAGAAGTTGATTTTAATTGCATAAAAACGAAGAAATCAGTCATTAATAAGGAGATCAAGTAATAAGGTAGCTGTTACGAGTCTTTAAGTTAGAAAATAACTGAATATTATTGAGCGATGCGTGTGGTTTGCGTGTAGTGTTGGTTGGGTTTGAGGTAATTGTCTGGTACGTAGCCGTTCCGAGTCAAATTGTTTACTTTGCATGGGGATTCCCGGGTTGGCAAACCGGATTTAAACATCACGTCATGAGATATGCCTTAACGTGCCCCAGACTCTGACAATCTGCTCGAGCTCGTGTTTGTCAAGCGTTATATTTTGATTCTACTGCTATGTTCACTGTTTGTATTCATGGTCTAGGCACAACAGTAAATATTTTGTCATCCCTTTGTAAGCATCCTCAGTTGTGGGCAAATTTATACCGACATTCAAACATTTGACTGAATTTGCGTTTTTCAGCAGAAATAAAAGCAATAAGAAAGATAAGCTGAGTCATCAGAGTTTGAACGTTACGTCATTCAGTAACACTCTAGTCAAAATATTGTGTCACACAATCACACTCTTCATCACGCCGGTTCGTATAAATACAGGATCGTGCTAACATTTGTAAAACCTAGGGGTGGGGAGGGTCAGAACGCCCGGTTAAAATGCCCACTGGGCTGTCTTGTTAAAAGCGAAGTAATCTTTTTGTTATTTCTTGTTTTGTGGCTTGAACCTGAAGATAAACAACATGTACACCATACACATTTAGATTTGTGCCTAATTTAGTATAGATACCCTTGGTACATACTTCTGGAACCAATTCAGGAGTTCCAAAATCATTTAGAAATAAGCTTTGTAGGGACATCAAGAGTCAAATACCTGTTCTTCCAAGTAAATTTTAATTTTAAATTTGATATAATAATATTTTCTTGCAGTATGCTGACAAAGCCCAGGAAAGACTAGTGATAGCATTGGATGTATTTTCATCACTAAAGAATCTGGTATGAGCAAATTACATGACTGTATAAGACTGTAGAACACTTTTCTACTTCTTAACATGGCAAATATTTTGCTTGTCATGGAACAGCTGACATGTTACAGACACAGTATTCTCTTAGTTTCATGAAATCTGAACACAGACCCTCTTCCTAAACAGATGAAACTCTAAGTCAAGTAAGGCTAACAGTGACTTGTCAAATATAATAATTATAATTATTTAATAATTTTAATAATTTTTTATAATCGTCAGATCTCAGTATATGATGCACTACCCAAACAAGTGTAGGTGGAGGCTGCTGGATTGCAAAGGCCTCCTTGTAATCTGTGTTGCTGTGATTTTTTAAAGTAGATTAAAGTTTCCTTTTCCTTGTTTGTTGTAGGGATTAAATTTGTCACAGGATTGTCACGTTAAACTAACTTGCTGTGATGATGACCTGAAAGAGACACAAGCAAGCATGACAGTTATTGCCAGGAATTTAGACTGTACATATGCACACCAGGTAGGGTTGCCTTAAATTGTGTGATTCTTACATGGTTAGTACATGTTGATCTTTGTTATGCTGGCAGACAGAGCTGAATAACGCTGAACGGTCAGCGGTGCAAAACGCGGGCGACCGCGCGCGAACCCGACTTGGCGACTGGGCAGGCCTGGCGGGCTATTTAAAATGGCCGGTATTTGTGGGATTTTCCCGTACGGTAAACAAACCCGTTTGTTAAGCACAGTATTGCGTTGTTAAGAAAAGACTGTGTGTTTTTGGACAGCCAATACCATACTGTATCTTATTTTAGTTTGAAAAAAGTTTGTTTTCATCGGTAAAATTGTGAAATTTTGACTTAAACGAGATTTTACGAATTGTGCTTACATGCACCAGTCGCTTTATTTTATCGCGAAAGTTGCAAGTGGTGTTTCATTGGTTGTGGGACTTTTATTTTTTCCTCTGTTTTCGCGTCGGCCCAAGAAAATTGTTTCAAATGTGGAAGTCCACGGGCAAGTGAATTCCAAGGCGATTTATAACGACTTTCTCCCAGAAAGCCCGATACTCAGGCTAAACTTTGTCGTGTTGTTCAAGTGAATGCTGAATCGCTCGCTTGTCAACGCCACAGAAAACAACTCGAGAAAGACAACAACAGCTTACAGGTGTTCCTATCAAAAGCATGGCACCGCTTCAGACGAGAGTAAACTGTTAAAAATTCCAATGACATTATTATCACTGAGGTAAGTAAAGCTTTCGTTCAATAGAAACGTCTTAAATTAAGATTTTGGTTTCTACGGAGCAACACCGCCATTGAACAAAAACTATGTTCGGCGTTAATTGAATTAAATTAAGTACATGTCTGCATTAGTGTAACTTTCAACTTGCTTCATTACAAGTTTACAAATTTCCAATTATAAAATTTTAAAAGTTTGTTGTAAGGGAATAAGGTATCTTTATGAACAGTGACACAGCCGCTTTACGACGCTTCGACTTGCCGCAATACAGCTTTTAAAAATAAAAAGCTTTTCAACCACAATTTCTATTGAACGAAAACTTTACTTACCTTAATGATATCGCCAAAGACACCGAATTCTTCTTTTAACATTTCCCAGCACTAAATAGGCATTGAGAATAAAATATTCCACAATTTATTGTCCTTTTCGAACACAATTAACAAGAAACTGACTCATTCAGTAACTGATTCACATTCCACAACTCTCCACAACCCAGAGCTGCGATCCGTGGCGCTGACCGTAAGGATCGCAGCTCTGGGGACGAGAGAGGAGGAGAGCAGTGACGTAACGAACATGCGCAGTGCGTTATTCAGCTCTGTCATGCTGGCATTCTTGTTCTTCTCATTCATGACTGACTTACTGACTGACTGACTGACTGATTGACTGACTGACTGGCCAACTGACTGACTGACTGGCTGACTGACTGGCCAACTGACTGACTGACTGGCTGGCTGACTGACCGACTGACTGGTGAACTGACTGACTGGTGAACTGACTGACTGACTGGCCAACTGACTGACTGACTGACTGACAGACTGACTGACTGGCCAACTGACTGACCGACTGACTGGCCAACTGACTGGCTGACTGACTGACTGAGTGAGCGACTGACTGACAGACTGACTGATTGGCCAACTGACTGACTGGCTGACTGACAGACTGACTGACTGGCCAACTGACTGACTGACTGGCCAACTGACTGACTGATTGGCCAACTGACTGACTGACTGGCTGACTGACAGACAGACAGACTGACTGACTTTTGACTGACTGACTGACTGACTGGCCAACTGACTGACTGGCTGACTGGCCAACTGACTGACTGACTGGCCAACTGACTGACTGACTGGCTGTCTGACTGACGGACAGACAGACTGACTGGCCAACTCACTGACTGACTGGGGGACTGGCCAACTCACTGACTGACTCACTAACTGGCTGACTGACTGACTGGCCAACTGACTGACTGATTGGCCAACTGACTGACTGACTGACTGACTGACTGGCCAACTGACTGACTGACTGGGGGACTGGCCAACTCACTGACTGACTGACTAACTGGCTGACTGACTGGCTGGCCAACTGACTGACTGATTGGCCAACTGACTGACTGACTGACTGACTGGCTGACTGGCCAACTGACTGACTGACTGACTGACTGACTGACTGACTGGCCAACTGACTGACCGACTGACTGATTGGTCAACTGACTGGCCAACTGACTGGCTGACTGACTGACTGACTGGCTGACTGACTGACTTACTAAGTGACTGACTGACACAGACAGACCCTCTGGCCGACTGACTGACTGGCCAACTGACTGACTGACTGGGGGACTGGCCAACTGACTGACTGACTGACTGACTGACTGACTGACTGGCTGACTGACTGATTGGCCAACTGACTGACTGGCCAACTGACTTACTGACTGGCCAACTGACTGACTGACTGGGGGGACTGGCCAACTGACTGACTGACTGACTGGCTGACTGACTGACTGATTGGCCAACTGACTGACTGACTGACGTACTGACTGACTGACTAACTGACCGACTGACTGGCCAACTGACTGACTGACTGGCCGACTGACTGACTGGCTGACTGACTGACCGACTGACTGACTCTCCAACTGACTGACTGATTGAGATTGACTGACTGACTGGCCAACTGCCTGACTGACTGACTGACTGACCGACCAACTTACTGGCTGACCAACCAAGCGACTGACTAACTTATTTCGAATTTTTCCTACAGCAATTTGAGAGTGCTCGTTGTTTTGTATGCAATGGTGTGGTGTAAGTATCTGAATATTGTATTTTATAAAATACTCCTGGTGTAAGGTTTTTGTCGCCCATGGGCCAAGTTGTTCAATGTATGATTATGTTAACTCATAATAATATTTCCGTAAATGTTGTTACTGGTTAATCCTAGATGAGTGATCAATAACAACCAACAAGAACAATAATGAAAACAAAAGGTTTACGAGGAAGTCACTTGCCAGTTGCTTGGAAACCTGAAGGCTTCTCTGAGAATTGCGATTAAATTTATAGTTCGCAATAGTAGACCACGCGGCTGAGTTCTCTATGTGTGAATAGCTAACCCTTTCAGCCCCAATAGTGATCAGCATCAAATTTCTCCTCATCATATTAGTGAATTATAACACATACAGGTCATGAGAATTGGGGAAATGATCACCAAAGATGAATTATCTTGATGTCTTAACAAGTTCTTCCAATTTCTACTCAGTGAAATGCATGGTGAATGATGATGACAGGGCTTAAAGGGGCTATGGCACAGGTTTTTTTGTGTCTTGGGGTCAAAATTCTGCTTAAATCGAAACTAAGAGCATTTTCTTATCGCCAAAATGGTTTTCTGAGAACTCCAAGAAGAAATGAAGTGAATTCTTGAAAGGAGAATAAAATATAATCAGTTAATAATGGTTTTTGCTAGACAGCAGGTAAGGGAAAACTTGAAAAAAAGAGGCCCGATTTTTCTCAAGTTGCAATCCGTTTCCATCCTGATAATCCGTGGCAAAAGGCACTTTTTTACAGTTTAAGTGCACTAGTAAAGTAGCTTTAAACAAAACTAGACCATTATTTTGGGTTTCCATTATTACAAACATGCCTTTTGGCTTCTCAAATTAATGCTAAAAATTGGTGACATAGCCCCTTTGAAGGGTCAACGAGGTGGGACCGAGTTGACTGTAGCTCGCAGTTATGGATTGTTTTGGTAGACAACTAAAAGGTAACAATCAGAAAATGATGATGTGTTTGGGTTGTATTTACACACAAACAAACAAATTTCAGTATTCAACTACATAGCATACGATATCAGTGTCTGTCACTGAATATACAATGACGAACGATTTAACCAAACAATTTCGCTATTTGCAACAGACCGTGGCGAGTGTCTACTAAAAGTTATGTTACTTATGTTTAAGGGTGGGCATTGCTGAACTCCTGTTAGTTACCCTGATCATTGGTTTCTTACTGATCGTCAACCTCAGTTTAGTGCTGCCAATATATCTCAGGTAAGTTTCTGCAGTTTGCATTAACGTCAGAGTAGTTTTCAATTGAGTGTTATAAAACTAAAACCAATGTAATTATTTTAGCCAATCATTGCAGACGTAAACAACAAAATGAAGCAATTTCATGTGAACGCCGCCAGGCGCTGGAAAACACGTGCAAGCAAGGCGCGATTGGTTTTGTGTGAAAAAGTGGCGCGAGTTTTCTTAACCAATCACAGAGCAAAAAAACTAAGGGAAACGCAAATAGTCCAGTTTCGAGGTCACCAAGACCGCTGAATAAAAATGCTGAAGACACATTTTTACAGGATAGTCTCAATCTGTCGTAAAATGTGCGCAAATACCAGCTGAAAAGGGCTAAAACCTAAAATAAAACAATACACAGAGTCGTCTGATGTTATGGGTTAAGCCCTTTCAAATGGGAACGAGTCTCGGTCAGTTGACGCAATCTTGGCGACTCTCTTGCGTTCTCGAAGAGTATGAATCTGCTCAAAATTGAGTTACCATCAGTGGAAGTTCCAACTCCCGCTCTTATTTGTCCTCTGTCGCTCATGGACCCTTTGACTTTCATACGCTCTCAGTGAGTTAAAAATCGTGTCAACTCTTATGGACTCTCATTCATAAGTCACCAACAAAGGACGTCGTTTGCTTTTTCTACACTATTAAGACGGATTCCGCTCAACGTGCGAGCAATAAGTGCAAAAAATATTTACTCAAAAACTACTAATAGCACGGTAACATTTTCAGTGCTATTTGAAACATCATACTCTAGTTCACTTGCACAAGTGACCCCGTGATGAAATTCTCAAGCATTCTCAAGAAAATTAATCTCAAATCTCGTAAAAGTATGCTAAAAACGGGCGCCATTTTGTTTTGGACTGACCTGAAGCGTCTTTTTAATTGAAATACGGATAACTTCAAATCCAATTTTCTCTCGCGGGGTCAGCTTGGGAGCGAAAGTAACGATAAGTTCTCCTTATCTGTTCTCAAAATGTGACAGTGCTGGAAGTATTTTTTTGGTAACTTAATTTTTGCACTTACTGCTCGAATGTTGAGCGGAAATCGTCTTAAAGTGCGCAATGCAAATTTAAACATACTTGAACTTATAAACTTTATTGGGTGTACACAATTACTGGTGGACCCAGTAGTTTACATTGTGGCCCAAAGCACCCCTAAAAAGAACAAAATACCTAATCTAAAAACACAGAATAAAAGAGGTATTAAAAAGTACAAAATTGGATAATGGAATTGTTATATCTACAAAGCGTAAAAAAAAATATGTTAGAAAGTTCTAACTGTTTTAAAATGTTCCAGTTTTGACATGTGCTTTAACATCGTATTCGTTAAGAGTTGTTTTTTTAAGTTTCTCTCACTTAAAATATCTTTAATTTCGTCACATAAACTGTTTCAAAGATGTGTTCCACTTACATGGAAGGTTCGAAGGCCGGAGTTCGAGCGGTATTTGGGTACTTCTAACACATTCTTGACAGCGGATCGCGTGTTTGAGTCCTGGTTCATTTATCCTGTGTGGGGCAGTGACAGAAAGGCGAGGAGAGGAAAAAAGGGGGAGGGAAGGAAAAAGGAAGGGGACAGTCCCCTCATTTCTTCACGCCGACAGCTTCTCTTTTTACCTGATCCATTACAACAACTTGTTCAGAGGATATGTTGCTCTTTGTCCTGAAAATCAATTTTTCTTTAAAATCTCAGAAATCACCAGAATTTCACCTCAGCACAATGAGACAAGTTTGTTGTTGTGTAATTTTGAACTATATTTTCGTCAAACGTTCTTTCAAATTTCCTCAGTAATGACCCTAAAAAGTAGCATGTTTTTTTTTTTCAGTTTTTGACACTTGAGATTGATTGACAACTACTGATGCGAATGGGCGAACGCATTTTTCAATGATATGATTTTTTCATGCAAATGCAAAACAAAGTAAACACCCGGTCACTTTTGACAATGAGTAAGCCAACAAAAAAAATTAAAAAGTAACCATGCCAATATCTGCGCCACTCCATATAGTTAAGTAAGTTTCACTGTTTTCGTTTAGAATTCCAAAGCATCGAAAACGAGGAAATATCTTAGATATGTGTGGGTAAGTACTGTAATCATTTGTTAAACTTGCTGTTGGGGTACCTTTGACGAAGTGCACCTAAACAATGTCACTTAAGGTGGCTGGGATTGGTGAAAAACCTAATTAGTGTGGTTTTCTTAGCTATTCTTCTAATGCGTTCAGATTGTCAGTTTAATATGAATAAGATTAACCATGTCACTCTCAAAGCACAACCCTGGGTTCTGTAATGCTTTGAGGATTAGAAATCTAGAAAAAAAACTTCGTTCTTATCTTCTGCAGGTCAGATTCGCCTATTGGAACTCCTTACCAGTCCATTTCGGAAGATGACAACAGAGTGGAGACTGTTCCTCTTATTCCCAGTGCTCCTCCGCCATCTACGGTATAACTTTTGTTTGTATTTCAGTGAAAGAAAATGTTTCAGTTTTGCCGGTGAAGTTACGAAATTGTAAAATGGCATATTTTGGGGCCGATTAACATGATTCAAATCAATATTTTCTCTCAACTATTGCATACAATGTACTAACTACATTTTCAATCGGAAAAAAAATGGCGTAAAAAAAAGCTAGCAAACAATAAGCTCTTGAAAATGTTCAAAGAGACCTGGGCTGGGGATATACTATTAAATTACTTTGTCACCTAACCCAAAGGTTACAATCCGATCCGTACTAAAAGCCTTACTTTTTTACACTTAATTTCTTATCTTTCTAGTCTCAATTCATTCAATTTTAAACATTTGTACCCATCCCTCACGTGGTGTTCGAGGCGGGCAAAGAGATATTGGCTTTTAGGAAACATGAAGAACTTAGTTTCAGTTGCAACCAAGCGCTTGGTGCCAGACGCAACTGGATCCTGGACGTTCTTCTTACCAGGGAATTTATAACATGTTATTCTCTCGTTGCAGTATGACGCGACAAATCACCGATCATCTCTGGAATTTCATTCATTCGAGGAGTCAGGGATAACTGGACGCTACAATCATGGATTTATGGACCCAGGCCTCCCTCAATCACCCACGACAGCCTCTCCCTCAGTGAATTCTGGACCTTCCGTTCCCAGCATTCCTAGCACGAGGGGACAGATCACCAGTATGGCGTTTTAGCGGCACGAGGCCTTGGAAGTGGTCGTTACCAGGCAACGATGCGCGTCTGGGAAGCCATTTCCGTAGTTCTGCGTACATTTGGCGGAAAAATTTAATCACCAAATGTTGCCACATTGCTTATAGCCAATACAGCTTTGGCTACAGTGAGAATGCGGCCAAAGTAAAACAGAAATGGAATTTTGATTTCACATGTGTACCAATTATTTTACCATCAAGTTATTTTATTTTTTACACTTACGAAGTTTTACACAAAACACAACGTTTTTCGTAGAAGTTATTATAGATTTTAAATTGATTAACGAGAATACAAGTCGTCAATCATATATGACCGTAAGTTAACTTTGTTTATACATAAAAGTACAGTTTTGCCCGAAATCTCACTAAAACGTAGAGGTTTGGTTTGTTTCAGGTGTCTGAATACTTTTATTTAAGTTAGAAAGAGTGAAAACTTTGGACATATTTTAATACTAAAGGGGTTTTAAATATAAGTCGCCAATAATATATGACAACAATTTACTGTAGTTTATACTTAAAAAGTACAATTTTGCCTGCCAATCTTACTAAAACAAAGAGTTTTGGTTTGTTTCGGGTGTATGAGTACTTTTATTTAAAGATGGGAAGGGTGAAAACTTTGGACATATTTTAATTCTGAAGGGGTGTTATATAAGAATAAACTGATTGACGAGAATGCAAGTCGCCAATAATATATGACAACAATCAAATTAAGTTTATAAAAAAAAGTTCAATTTTGCCCTTAGATCTCGCTAAAACGTAGAGGTTTGATTGGTTTCAGGTGTTTGAGTACATGTACTTTTATTTAAAGTTGTGAAGACTGAAACTTTCGACATATTTTAATACTAAAAGGTTCTATAATATGATTAAATTGATCGACGAGAATACTGTAGTTTATACATAAAGGTACAAGTTTGCCTGCAAATCTCACTAAAACATAGAGTTTTGGTTTGTAATGAAGTTGGGATAATTGAAAACTTTGGACATATTTTATTTTAATGTACTAAAGGGGGTTTATAATATGAGCGCCTTTCACAGTGCATTTTACTGTTGTGAAGGTTTTAGAAAAAGTGAAGGTATGTCTGACCCTGAATATAATTATTTTACACACATGAAGTTATTTTGTAAATAAAGAGAATTCATTTTTTTTTTGTAGAATTCTGATTTGTTATGGTCTATTTAAATCGCTCAATCTTTGCTTGCTGACCGTCATCGCTCGCTTCCTTTGCGCTCAATTTCTCTGTGAGACCTTCCAGACTCGAAGATTTGGATTTTAGTGTAGTGCAGATCAGTCAATGCGGAGAGTCGCGAGTGAAGGAGTTTAGATTGGATTGGAATCAGATTTTCGTATCTCGTGTATACTGTCAAACGCCTCCATGACGTAAGATCAGTCCTGACTTTTAATTTTCTTGGTGTTCTTCGGGAATAAATTCGTACCCACGTCATTTTGAAAGAGACTGCAGCAGACAAATCTCGTTGGAACGCTTAATGAATGCGGATATCAGGAAAATATACATACTGCGGTTATTTGTACTCCGTTAGAGCCGGAGCCGAATAAGGGCGAACAAACACCAAATCATATTCAAACCATACCATTGCTGTCAACGGCGAAGTAATCATAGTATATATTGTCTGAATATTTCGAAACTGCTCCTCAATGGTTGCTAAAATGTCTTGGAACAATTCAAGATCATGGTTGACGAGACAAGGTAACCCTTGGAATTTCCCTCAAACTTTCATGATAAGGAGCAATTTCACCTTCGTCGTCAAAAGCCTTGTTTATTTTTCCAGGTTGGTCCCCTGGGGACAGCTGTTGACTCTTCTGTGGAGTAGAGCCATTTACTAGCTTTTTCCCGCTCTTTGATGGTCTGGAGGGTGCAGCCGCTGGTTCAGTATCACTGCAGTCACTCTCTTCTTTGATCTCGTCATGTTTGTCGTAGCCTGTCTTGGGAATGCGACAGTCACACAGACAGCAGCAAAAAGTGACTAAAAATTAAACATTTACAATAACAATGAATCAGCACTTAGTGTTCTGGTTGAATTGTGGTACAGACTAACAGTGGTTCGTTTTAAACAAATGTTTTCCAGTGCAGAATCTTCCATCATCTGTTGCTCAACAAATGCTGAACCTCTGATTGGTGTCGCCAACATTTGCGATTACAAAAGTACAGTATGAAGCACGGTATTACATTTGTTAAACGTACGAAAGTCGAAAAATGTAGCAAGCCAGGAAATGTTGAATTATCTGTCATTGGCATGGAACTCTCCTACAAATTTCACCAGAGTAATGGGTCCAAGACAGATTTGTCTGTTCATCCCCCTGCCAACCCTGATCCAAACTTCTAATTTTGAGTAACACTCAATGAATACAGTTGTAATTGAGTAAGTGAATAAATTCATTGAAAAGGTTGAAAACGTGCGAAGTGGTCGCACATCCTCCCGAAGCAAGGGCTTAGCAGACGGTTACAAACGCCTGTCCACACATTGTCACACTAAGGTTAGAATATTTTCAACAAATAGTGGGTGTGACGGCAAAGGAAACGAATAATCACACGCCCAACGTCAAAATGCCAAACTGAGGCTACTGAAAAAAACAGCTGTTCTCATTGTAAGTTGTTGAATGGGCCTTTGACCCGATGATTGCCTCGCAGTAACGTCCAAGAATGCACCTTCCCCAACATCTATCACGGTAAACGCACGTTGACGACCCCTATTTGAGTAAAAGGTGCGCAATCAAAAACAATGCAAGTAATGGGTTGCAAACTTGAAAAAAAAATTGGAGTACAGACAGAATCCTAACTGTTAAAAGTAAACAAACGCTTCCTTTTTTGAGACTAATTTTATCTACTCACTTAGAATAATGGTGGCTAAGAATGCCAGCCCCATCACTTGCCACAGCCTGAGTCCCCACAAGTTCCTCTCCGTCACGGGTAGCGGAGTTGGTGTCGTTAGTCTGGGTTCCAGTGTCTTTACTTTGGGCGATGGGAGAAAAACATTTTGCGCAAAGCACGATGTTCCCTGATACAACAATACAAATAAATGCCTTAGTATCGATAGAAAATTGACAGGAGTGAAAAACGAAGTAAATCATAGCTGAGAAAAACCTTATTCGAAACTGAGAACGAGCCCAGAAACGAAAAAAGCTACACCTAATAAAGTCGTTAAATGTGAATGTGGGAAGGCACATGAACAGATCTAGAGCACGTTTCAACATTTATAATTATTTCTTATTAACCGAGCGCGAGGGCCGTACTAGGAGAATATTGCCGGAGGTCTTTCTGGTACGGATCGAGCGAAGCGAGGTCCGTATTAGAAAGACTGAGGGCAATATTCTCCCAGTACGGTCCCGAGCTAGTGAGAGTTGATAAGAAGTTTATTATACGGCTGTGTCTAACGCTATACTACTTGAAAAGCGAGTCGTGGCGGATTGGGGTGAATGAAACAGTTTACCGGAAAGCATTGATTTCATAACTCAGCAGTTTTATTCCACACAAAAAATTATATCGCATAAGAAAAAGTAGATATCTTCAGAGAAACTGCCTCTTTTCATTTAGCTTCAAATCATTCGAACTATTTGAATCAAATGTACTTTCACATTTTCTACATTCCCGCTTTACCTGCGGGGCATTAACATAGCTCATAATGCCCGTGGGCATTACGGGAAAATCCAGCCTCGAGTATTGGCCAATCACAGTGCGCGTTATATATTTACAAGCTCTAGTCATATAATAATGGGAATGAATCCATCATCAAAATAACGGTATTATCAGATAACATGTTAAATAATTCATTCACTTTCTCTCGAATGGTTATTGGACCACTTTCACCTATTGTTCTATCATATCGAAACCGCAGAATCATGAAAAATGATCGATCACAAATACTAATCTTCTCGATTTCTTTCTTTCTGAAGATTTTATAAATTTACCCTTACCAGTCTTGGGTTCTCTCCCGCGTTCCTATCATACCGTTTTATTTGCCGGGGTTAAGTGTAAATGATATATACGCGCATTATAAAAATATATAAAATAATTATCGCTTGCGAGCCATTAAAATAAGTAATACCTTGTGTACGGAAACTTATCTAAAACATAATTCTCTTGTCGAAAATGTTTTAGCTCTAAAATAGCAAATTCCGAAGATGAATCACAAAAGCAATGAATCACTGAGCGTATGTTTGTTGCATTTTTGCGCAACTATGTAATAGTGCAAGGCATAATTACCTGAAATCCAAGGAGAACTGAGTGCATAAACAGTATCTTTAAAAGCAGAGGTGGTATGACGTTACCAGCTGTCCCCATCGTCAAAATGAAACTAGAGCAATTTCTTATCTGCAGTTTTTCTTCAGTGTCTGTAGCATTCACAATGCTGGATGAAATTCGTAATTATTTTAATCGGGGATGGTAGATCACAAGTACGGAAGGGAAACAATGAAGCTAACCCTGCTTGCGACAAAACTAAAATTATGATTATCTTGTGGTTCAAGTGACAATTGCTCAGGAGTGGGTTTTGCTTAAGAAATGAAATAGTCACGTGGTGGAGAGGTTTAGTTTGTGTCCTTCTATGTGTACAGTTTTAATTACTGTTTGTGGTTTTAGGGGCCAGGAACGTATTGGTCAGCCGAAAGAAAACATTTTCCAGCCTATGAAAAACGATAGGGCTGTTTTACAAAACAAAAGCTACAGAGACAGAACCTAATTGAAAGTTCCACAAAATCAAACTGATGGGTAGGAAATTCTCTTCCGGAAAGTGCGCTGGCTGCTGAAGGCCTGGAAAGGTCGCCTCCTGGCGAGGTCACTTAGCTAAAAATGGCGGCAGATTTTGTTGTTCACCGCGTGTTCTTTGACTAGAAAGATGCGTATGTAAGCTTAGTCTTCTTGTTTTTCTTAGGAGCAATGTCTGACCTGAATATTCTATTTTGGTAAGCCTACAGATATAGTGTTCATTTTGCTTCAGTTTCTACCGTCGTTTTGCTACCAAACCATCGAGGACTGCTACATGTCGAAATGTGGTCATCTGATTAATGTTTGGAATTTTTCAGTCCCGATGACCTCCTTGCACAAAACAAGAAGCCGTTTAATTTACCACTTCACGGAGGCCCAAAGGCATATGCTCCAGATGCCGACAATGATGAAGAAGAGAAAGCATTGAAATCCATGCTACAAGAACAGAGAGATGTCTTGAAAGAACAGAGAATACATAAAAAGTAAGCTTAAGTTAATTATATATGACATTTATGCAAGTTTGTGTCCTTTATCAACAAAACCTCTCTCTCATAAGTTTCCTAAATTTGTCTAAAATTGAAATTCTCTTTTTAAAAAAAATTGTTGGCAGAGGAGTTGGGAGGGGGAGGGGAGAAGTTAACTGCATACAGGCGATTAGTGTAGTAACTGAAACTTCTCTGAAACATTTCTGCTTCCTTGGTTAAGCAGAAAAAGTATCCATAACTAGGGCTGGCCACTTACAGGAATGATCCTTGTAAGCGGCCACTAGCAGTATAAGGGACAGGTGGCTACGTATGGGAGCTTGCATAATTTGCTGAATTTACGACAAAAGAAACAAATGTGGCACCTTATATACATACACTGTGCAGTCACTGTGACGAACAGCAGTGTGAAGTTCATTGACTAAAGTTAGATGAAGGCTGAAACGATTTTTTCTCTGTGGTGTCCGCTCACTGTAATTACATTCACTGTGAGATCATACTGTGATGATCGACAGTGTGAAGTTCTTTGATTAAAGGAAGATTAAGGCTACAGTAATTGGATTTTCCTTTGTGTTGTCTGCTTTTGGGAGCTTAGTAATGAAAGAAGAGGATAAATCATTCACCTCAAAAGTGTCAGTAGCCACTTTTTAGGAGAATGGCTGCTTATGGGAATGTGAAAATACAGAGTTTTTATGGGAGTTCAAACAGGGTTTTGTCAAGGCAGTTATAAGTAGAGCTGTCCACTTATGATAGCATATTGAGGGGTAGGCTTGACTTGGACAAGCAGGGTAAAAATGCCCCTTTATCTGTAGACTTCCCTTCCACTTTCTGAGAAGTCCACTAATTGGCCTCACAATTCCTGCCTCCCAAGACCATAGCCTTCATTTCCCCATTTTTCCTAGATTTCTCCCTCCCCTTACAAAATAATAATAATAATAATGATAATAATAATAGCAATAATAGTAATAATAATAATAATAATAATAATAATAATAATAATAATAAACACCACAACCAAGTGCTTTTAAAAGTTGTCATTGAGAATGGCTGATCACTTACATGTATGCTATATATTATGTTAGGAAGTTTGAACATATAACTTGACATGTGCAACTCTCTGTTTTGTCGACAGAGGTACTTTGTCTGTGGGAAGTTGGAAACCTGATGAGCAAGTGGTTGAAGTATCAGTGGCAAAGGTGACCACACATTTTTCTTTTCAGATTAATTTTTGAAAATGAAAACTCTCTTTTTGCCAGATCCTTGGAGCATTGAGATGGCAACACTAAAACAATTTTTTTTAATGTTTTTGCCTCAGAAACAAAATTTGCTATTTCTGTTGATAAATGCGGTGTGTATGCAAACAGAGGAATATTAAGAAATAAAATTCTTAATGCCAACTTGTGTGGGCAGAGTCTTACAACAGCAGGACTAAATTGGGTAAAGTAAACTAAAACAAATTTCACATGCCTGGGTTTTATGAGTTGTACGTATCAGGCCCTGTTAGTGGGGGGGGGGGTCTGAATAATCCATAATCCTGGGTAAATTTTGGAAATAATCCGTATCCCAATTTTGTAAACAAGGTATCCCTAAAATAAAATTCTAAAACGAAATGATCCGTAATCTTAAAATTTAGTGGCCAATTATCCGTATCCCTTCTCTAAAGACACCTAATAATCCATAACCCTAAAACCCTAACAGGGCCTCACGTATATACCCGGACTACTAGTATTGTGTTTTTTTTAAGTAGGGACCTCACTGGCAACATTTTGGACAAAGGAAAGGTGGTAAAATGCTGTTACAGCCACAAGAAGCTTTGTTCCTTCTGGAGCAGGTAATAATAACTCCCGCGGTTAAGGGACTTATCTGAAATATTTTTTCTTAATTATGTTGTTGTATTGAAAATCAAGACAAAAGAGATCTTTATAGACAAATGTGGCAATAGCTTCAGGGTTCGTACGGGTACGAATTTTTCAGTCCTGGAAAATTAATGCAGGTCCTGGAAAGTCTTGGAAATCTATAACTCTCGTAATAAAGTTTTCGTTAAAAAAAATTGTACGACTATAATTGTTGGATTTCTGTTTCGTAAGGGTTTATTGCTCAATTATTGTGCATTTGGGAGATCTGGAAAAATCTATCTGAGTTCTCGAGAAGTCCTGGAAAAGTCCTGGAAAATTGTTTCTGAAAAAGAGTATGAACCCGGTAGCTTACTTGTGATTAAAACACTGCCAATATGCGCTTTACACATGTACATGCCATGGAATGTTTGTGTTTTTAAGTGCCAACAAACCCTTACAAACCTATTGATGGCGTACATATTTCAATTTAAGAAAAGAAAAAAGAGAAAAGTAACCCTACTAGTTGATTTTTGATTGCTTCAGGATAATGTACATACATATACATTGTAATCAGCAATGAAAACTAGTCCCAACATTTTTTCTTTGTAATATATATTTTTTTTAATTTGTGATTTTCTAAATGCCTGTAGGGGAGTTTAGAGCTATATTATGGTGGATTGCCAATGTCTTTCCAGCAAGTAAGTATATTTATCATTTAACAGAAAAAAATTCACTGCTATTCTTTAATTAGGATATGCCCTACCATTATTTGCAGACAATGCACAAGGACATACATTTTTACTTACCATACAGCGTATAATTATGTTGTGGTTCAATTTTATCCTTTGTTCAATTTTTTATTTTCCTTTGTTTTATATATACTCATTATCATACATTACCATATGCAAATGCAAAGGAACATGAAAATTGAACCAAGGATAAAATTAAACCACAACGTATATGTCTGTTTTTGAACAACAGTAGTGCTCAATAGTAGCAGTAGCAGTAGCAGTAGCAGTAGCAGTAGCAGTAGCAGTAGCAGTAGCAGTAGCAGTAGCAGTAGCAGTAGCAGTAGCAGTAGCAGTAGCAGTAGCAGTAGCAGTAGCAGTAGCAGTAGCAGTAGCAGTAGCAGTAGCAGTAGCAGTAGCAGTAGCAGTAGCAGTAGCAGTAGTAGTAGTAGTAGTAGTAGTAGTAGTAGTAGCAGCAGTAGCAGTAGCAGTAGTAGCAGCAGCAGTACTAGCAGTAGCAGCAGTAGCAGTAGCAGTAGGAGTAGCAGTAGCAGTAGTAGTAGTGGTAGTAGTAGTAGTAGTAGTAGTGTTGGTGGTGGTGGTGGTGGTGATGATGATGATGATGATGATGATGATGATGATGATGACGATAATCCCTTTGTCAGGGCTCGAGACTAACGGTAGCCAACTAGTCACAGACTAGTAGAAATTCCGTTTTGGCTAGTAAGTTTTGCGCTTTTACTAGCCATTTTGGCTAGTGAAAATTTCAAATCACTAAAGCACCGGATGGAACCAAACTGACTATTGCTTTTGATGATCAGATCCCAATTGAGTGAACAGAAACTAAAACTTATTCCGTAAAAGGATATCATAATTTTCGTCTGATACTTGTTTTCCCCTCTCAATATTTCTCCCTACTAATTCTTGTCTCAGTTGGCAACGTTTTCTCTGTGTCATTACTACGTTCGAACGAAATTAGCCTTCTTCAGAACGTTTAGCCTGCGTAGCAATTAGCGTTTGCTTGGGTTTTTCGGACTCTCAAACCCCACGGAAACGCTTGCTACGCAGGCTACAGAACGTTTCACCATACGTTTCCTTGAAAGGACCATTAGTGCGTTCATCTAATATTTGTCTACACGTTAGTACATGTACGTTCAATTCTTTAGTCTTCTCTTATCGACTTTTTTCTATAAATTGCCACGTTCGTGCAATATTAGTTTCTCTTCCCAGCGTTTCTCTCTACGTAAAGCCTTCACAACATTTCTCCGTATGTAAGTAGGTCCGTCGATTTATTAGTTTAGTCTTCTCAGCGTTTCTTCGTACGTTAGCACATTCGCACGACATTGTTCTTGTCTTCCCAAGGTTTTCAGTGTGTTAGTACATTTGTACGATAAGTCTACACTTCTTAGCGTTTCTCTGTACGTTAGTGTGTTCATAAGATATGTCTTGTCCTCTCAACGTTTATCCGTACATTAGTACGATTTAAGTTGTCCTCCTTTCGTTTGATCTCCGTAGTTTATTGTCCCACCATAATAGGTTTGTCCATTCGGCGTAATCTTCCATACGTTACACGTTCTTACGGAAGTAGTTTTGTCCAAGAACGTTTCTCCGTAAGTTAGTAGTTGCGTATTTTATTAGTCTTAGTGTCTCTTCAACTTGTCTCTGTATCTGGTACGTTGACAGTGTCTCTCCCTACTGTAGTGCATTTACAACCAACGTGTTTGATATGAATTCTCAACGTTTCTCCGTACCTTAGTAAGTTCGAACCTTATTAGTTTCGTTTTCTCTCCACACTTAAGCACGCTTATAATTTCCTAGTCTCCTCTTGTAGACGTTTTTTCCGTGTGTGAGTTGAGTGATGTATCAGTTTTGTCTTTCTGACGTTTCTCCGTGCCTTACAACTTCGTACAATGTTAGTCTTGTCTTCCCACCATTTCTCCGTACGATGACATGGTCATATTAGGTTAAGTGTTCGAGTTATTCGTCATGATCTGACCAAAACGGAAAAGAGAGGCCTGAACTACATCACGCCTGGAAATTTGCCCTAAAGGCACATATTACTTTGAATTCGTGTGAGGATCTTTAACCGTTGGAAAGAATGGTCAACATTCCAGTTACTCACCCTTGAGATTACAGAGAGGCATGTTTACAGTTCTTAACTCGGCCTCAAAATTAGACATATTGAACACAGCATGAGATTATGCAAAAAAAAAGTCTGGCTAGTGAACATTTATTTTGGCTAGGGAAATCAAACCTGTCACTAGCCACTAGGCTACTAAGCTGAAAAGTTAGTCTCGAGCCCTGCTTTGTTGATAAGATTTTTACAAAAATTTTTTTTCTTTGCAATGTACAAAATACCACTCAAAGAGGTTAACATACAATAACCAACCTGTATGCCAAAGTAGAGTAGAATTGGAGCAATAATTATTTTGATTTCAAGGCCAAGTAGTCACTTACACCCTGTTTCCATTGAGCCCTTTAATTAATGCCAACAAGATGTTGTTGTCTTTCTGTAGGTCTATATGTCTATGTTGTCAGAGGATTTCTCCCCTGATCATTATCTGGTTAGTATATTTTGTGTGTGATTTGTGGACTGATATGTTTCAATTTATTCACTGAGATAAAAGTATGAGTTCAGAATATCTACTTGTACATTCATCTGGTACATAAAAATGTACTTTGCACGCTAAAAATTTCATCATCTTTAGTTTCTGTCAATGAGTCAACCAGCTTGCTTTTTTAACTTGTGAAGACACAGGTTATAGAAGTTTAGGGTAAAATTTTGGTCAGTTGGTCTGTCGATGGTCCGTAAAATGGCAAAAGAATACAAGACACCATTTATATAGAGATCAGTGGAACCAAAGCACAATAAAGCATTTACTGTATTTCCAAAAATGCAAATGGGTAACAAGCAAGTAATGTATGGTAAATATTTTCAAAACGTTTTGAAATTATTTATTATCTGAACAGACTTTTTTTTATAATTAAAATTCTAAACCAATCAAAGAGCTTGCAGATACGTTATCTACACAGACTATTTAATAACAGCATTTTTTCTTCTCAAGTTGGCTCACAAGGAGCCCTTGATTTTTGGAAGAGGTTTACTTCTGATCAGTAGAACTTATTTCCTGTAGGATTAGCATATTGGTAATGTTTTGTTTTTGTTTTGGTAATGTTTCCTTCAGTTTACTTAATTACCATTAATAATGATATTTGATTTCACAGAGTGTGTACATTCTGCCAAGATGCAGTTCACTTGAATAGGGTGGATGTCAAACTACTGATCATTGATAAAAATTGATATCTATTAACACTAAGATTAATACTAGGAATTTGCCACTATTTCTCATGTGACAAAAATGCTGATTTTGTTTACATATTCAATACAGGTGTATGCTTACTTTCTGCGATTGGGTTTCACCGTTTTGCAGCATTCATCAAGGTACCTGATAGGTGTTCACAGCTTCTATCAACTGTAAACAGTTGATTAAGAGTCATTCTCTGGATTTCCCTCCCGTACCCTCCAATATAGATTTGATACTTTATAAGGCTTTATTGAATAGACATGACCTCAAAATCCTGTATACACACAGCTTCAATGATCTCTCTTTCTCTTTAATTCTGTCACCTGCAGTTTCATATGCATGATTTAGTTTCTTTACCCTTTGATAATTATGTGAAAACAAACTCCTTTTTAAATTAGTGCTTAGTAACTAAACATTTAGTGTAGTACTCAAACTTGAACTGAATTCAAACTACAGAGCTCATAAATTCTCAGTCCCAAATGCTGATCTAATCTACATGTGGTATAATGTATGTCTTGTTAAGAAATAAGAGTGTGGCCGGCATGAAGAAAGAGAACAAAAATCAACAGGAAAGGGAACAAAAGCAAAAAACATCAGATGCTGAAAACAGTGACGACAAGGCATGTGATGATGAGGAAGTTGATAAGCCAGTGATATCTACCCCTGTTTCGCACCTCTGGACTAGCAAAGATGGTGTCACACCACTTGTCAGACCTGAAGAGGCAACATCAACAGGTGTGCTCTGTAATCCTCAAAAATAATAATGAATATGTATACTAAGTCAATTTCAATAACAGGGCTCCATAAAAGTCCTGTTTGGTTTTCCAGGACAAGTAGATTTTCTAGTCGAGCGAGTCTTCATTTTCTTTCACTTCAGTTCTGAGGGGCACAGGCGTAAGCACACTGTCCATTAACTTACAGTGCAAGTCTGTAATTTGCCAGAATATATTTTGAAAACATCCAAGAGAGATGTGATACATGAAACACCAAGAATGTATTTCACATTAAACCCCTATAAAGTGTCTAATTTCCTTTGTTTGGATTGTGAAACTGACCAACCAACTGAGCTATCAAGCCAACTGGGAGCTGGTCAATTGTGAGTTCGTATTTATCCCGTAGATGGAGAAATGAATATGAATACATGTATATGAAATGATCATATATTTGAACTGTGGATAAAGATAGAATTATATGAAGATCATCACAGTGAACGTGTTTCAACTTAAGCAGTTGAAAAGAAGAAACCTGAAAAAATTCAGGCTTGAACAGGAATCGAACCCTATGACCTCTGCGATACCGGTGCAGCGCTCTAACCAACTGAGCTATCAAGCCAACTGGGAGCTGGTCAATTGTGAGTTCGTATTTATTCCGTAGATGGAGAAATGAATATGAATATATGAAATGATCATATATTCATATTCATGACCTGAATTCATTCAGGTCATGGGTTCATTCAGGTCGTGGGTTGGATTCCCGTTCAAGCCTGAATTTTTTCAGGTTTCTTCTTTTCAACTGTTTAAGTTGAAACGTGTTCACTGCGATGATCTTCATATAATTCTATCTTTATCCGCAGTTCAAATATTGCTGTGGGAGGCAAATGAATAATATCTCTCATCTAGTAAAGTTGGATGCTCTGTACATGTGATGTAATTGCTGCAGTCAGCATCTAAACGTCTTCAAAACAAAATTACTTTTGCTTTTAGCTGCAGTTTTATCAAAGCTACAAGTAATCAAGAATCAAAGAATGACCAAAGCTGACTTGTTGGAAAGGTTGGTGAATAATCCTGAACTGGAGTTGAGAATTCTCCTTACTGATTGCTTTACACTTCCATTAATGTTTGTTGGTCATGTATTAGAAGAGTCTTTTGAAACATTTCTAAGATGGTCTTCTGTGGCTGACTTGTCCACAGTCGTCTTCCTGTTGAGCGATGTGTGCAGCACAGGAGCGCAAGGTGTCTCACTACCCATCACACCTCACGCTCCCGTGCCGCACATGTCGTGCAACATGAAGACAACTGAGGACAAGTCAGCCTTCGTGGTATTTGTCATGCTGGACCATTTTTTTTTCATCACAAAAGCACAACCTTTGACTCATGATACCTTCATGACCTTCCCTAGATTTTTGAAATCCAGCTTATGTATTTATGCAAATGTCACTAATTCTTGTGGTTGTGTGTTCGTAGTTGACTTCCATAAGCAACCTCTGCGAAGTGTTCGAAAGCCGGAAAGGCAGTTTAGATGACTTAAATTCTAAAGAGAAATATTAATAGGATATTAATCGTGTGTGGTATGCTCAAACAGGGCAAAGAACACTGGACACACATGAGAGAGGAGAAATTTACATACAGGAATGGGATTGATTGACTTTTTGACAGGGTGGTAACAAGGTATTGGGGCCGGGGATCAAAGGGGTAGGTCAGGGATCAGAAGGTGGGATCTAAGATCACAGCCCTGGGATCAGGGATCGGAGACCATGGGATCGGGATCAGCAATTTTTTTAGGGATCAGGGATCAGGCTGTACTATATTAAGGATCAGGGACCAAAATTGGTCACGCTTTTGGAATCAAGGATCAGACATTTGCATACAAAAATGGGATCAGCATTGAAAAACATAGCTCGTTACCACCCTGTTTTGAGGAAAAATTGATGTTATCCTGGTGTAATAGTGTTTTTCGTTTATTGACACTCAGTTCAGGTCAGCAGTCTATCCCGATAGCATTTGATGTTTATCAGCCAGGAGTGAACTTCAAGAAAACGGACCCAGGTCTCCCTGATTTCTGTATCGCTGTATGCAGGTATGAAATGACCCCCATTGGTTTGAATATTTCTTCGTATCGCCTCTTCCTGACGGAAATAAAATGGAGGGTTTTAACACACATGTTAAATTGGATGATGTCTTCTTGTCGTATTGTTCCTGTCTGACAAGTCACAGTCATATTCATAGGTTATTTAACGGGTTGGTACACTTAGCTATGGTCTGGGTGCGTCTCCAGACTCGAGAAGCAAATTCTGCGGGAACGCACTCAGCCATTTTACAGGAACGTCATAAAATAAAGCTCAAGACAAGACAAAAGTGCCGATGAGAGGATCGCTCTCCCCGCAAGAAAAGTAAAGTCGCTAAGCCTGGAAAAGCACGGTTAAAGCATCACATGCAGTAACGAGTAAATTTTCTAGTTACTTCTGTTTGTTACACTTTACAGTGGAACCCCGTGAGAGGGAGTGTCCCGCCAAAATAACGAAAGTTCCATTGTCATCGACTGTACAACTGTAGAGCAAAACAGAACAAGTAGTTTGGGGATAAAGGACAGGATTACAAGGAGGGAAGGGAATTGTAGTTCGTAAGGGCGAGAATCTAGCCTCGTTCTCAGTCGTCCTGGGCGGGAACGAGGCTCAACGGGAAGTTTTTCTCGCTCTCATGTTCGGCCCCAAGCCTCACACTGTCATCCAATAAGCGCGCAAAGGCCTAGGGACGAGGCTGGCGGGAATTCACTGTAGTTTTCTACTGTAAAGACGAACTTCAAAGTGGTTTCAGTTCTTTAATAAATTAAAACAAGTATACTCGGCTCTTGTCAGGTATTGTGACCCTCCCCCTTCGCTGGCATCGTTGACGTTTCTTACCCAGCAGTGTCATCCTATTCCGCTGAAGATCGCCCTGGTAGACGGTGGAAACATTTCATTTTACAGCGTGCTAGATGTGGACAGCCCGACTTTTATCACAAGAGGATAAGGTGTATAAGCAAAATTTCCAGTGATAGTTGACTGTCGACATCTGTGAATTCGATTAAAGTGGAGCCGTCATTTTGACATCTCGGCGGCTAGCGGAATCTGGGGAGCGTCGATGAAGAGTCAGCGCATCATTGCTTCTCTGGTTGCGTAGGTTTTGCGTCATGCGCTTAACTTCCGAGGCTCGCAAAATGAGCAGTGTGAACTTTTACTAGCGGAATGAAGACATCACGAATAGAGAACACGATAAAGGAAGAAATAGGTTTTTGTTTAGAGAGTATTTTATCCACACTTTATCTGAATGAGGGGGAGGACTTTTGAAAGGGTGCAATCTCGTATGCCCGTCTACACCTCCTGGAGTGAATAAAACTTTTGAGTAACGGACATTTCACTTTCATGTTTACTAATAACAAACTCAGCTAACGTTTCAGCTGCAAACGCTTGAATGGGTTAGAACTGTTTGCATTGGTTGGTGCTGGAAAACAGGGAAGGCTTTTGGACTTAGGTGAAGGGGAGGGGCATAGGCGCTGTAGGGGAAGATAAGGGGTTTGGCGATGGAAACACGAAATCTCGTGGACCCTTGGGAGATGCGAAGACCGGAAGGGAATCAATCGATAATGGCTTTCATCAATAGCATAAAAACGACGAGGGGTGCTTACCATTTGCTTGAAAAATCCGGTTGGGCTGACCGGATGCATAATGGTAAGGAAGTTACCGTTTTGTGTGACCAACCGGATGGAATGTATCTTACCATTTACCAAACAGGTAAGCGCGATCGGCGAGCACGAATTTCATACCATGCACTTTTCTTCAGCGGAAGACTGAAACCGAGAAAAACGATCAAATGGGTTCGTTCCAACCGGAAAAAGAGGAATACCTCAGAAGGTAGTTCAAAATTTCCGGATGGAATTTCCGAAAAATGACTTTACCATTTACATTCCAACCGGGATTTTCGGAAAGTTTAGCTAAATGGTAAGCACCCTAGAACTCACGATGTGAAAGCAAGAAGTCATAATTACATTTCCGATGAGGAAAGGATGCGCAGTAAGAATGGCAGAAACCAAGATTCTTGTAACAATGACGGTTACTCTCCCAGAGGACAAGGTTGATAGCAACAGTCTTGGAAAAATACTATTGATATCGTGGAAGTTGATGTAAAGAGACAAAAGCCACGGTAAATAAATTCCTGTTTACTTAACTCCAATAGGCTTGTGGTTTGTATGTTGCTAACAAGCTCGAATGAATATGGAGTCTTGTTGAAAATATACAGTATTGGGAATTCTGCAAACAACTGTGGAAAAATCTGGCTTTACCTCGGTGTAAGAACCTGTGAAACTCACGGATGACGTAAAACAAAGGAAACAAAAACATTTAAAACAATACCGTACAGCAAAACAAAAGCTAGCAAACAAAGAAAATCTTGTCAGGTTCTTACACCGAGGTAAACCCAAAAATCTGACCAAAAGTAGTAGGTCTCCTATTCAAAATACGTCATTTTTGTTGACAGTGAAAGTCCACCACAAGCCCCTGTTAAAATTAAACAACACTGAGCCACAAAACCGAAGAAGAATATGAATATGAACGTCGAGCAAACTACAAAAATGTACAAAAACCATCAGTAAGCGCTATACTACCAACAGCCTACTATTTGCATATAAAACTGGTAAAAATAATAAATTAAAAATATGAATATATGAATTAATTGACCAGGGTAGTGGGTGTGGGAGACTCTCCCACCCCTACCCCTCCCCTGGCCACCCCCTACCCCTCCCCTGGCCACCCCCTACCCCTCCCCTGGCCACCCCCTAACCCCCCCTGGCTTCTGCACTTGTTCCCCCTCCCTCCAAAATAAACGGAACGTCTTGAGAGGTAGTCCAAAATTCCCAACTCAGTCTACCTGTTGAGCGCCGGCTAAACGATCAAACATTTTCGGCAAACATCGTGCCTGTCACACAAAACGTTCCATGGCTAAACGGGCAAGCAATGTTTGACCAAACATCGGACAATAGAAAACCATTTAAATGCAAAGTTGAGAGAGGCGGCTAAACAGTAAAACATGTTCACCCAACACGATGTTGAACGAAAATGTTTGATCGTTTAGCCGGGGCTTTAGAATGCCAGATTTCTAAATGGAAAAATAAAAGACAAGCCGTCTCTTTGAAATGGGGCAAGTGTGGCTTCGAGAATACTGTTTGAAACGTGCATCTTCAATTTTTATAAGTATATTTAAATATTTGAATTTCCGTCTTAGCGCTTTTGTTACCAGACGAGTGTGATTGTGTGTCGTGTTGTGTTAAGTGTACGCGTGAGTTTGTTGGAAAGGGGGTTGTTAGGGTGTCGGTAAAAAAATCTGTTCCTTCAATATTTTTTGTTCTTGTTATTGTTTTTGTATCTTCAAGAAGTAAAAATAATAAAACACGCATACAAAAAAAAAAATTCCCAAGTGGAAAATCCAAACGGAAAATTGTGTTCCATTTACTTCTTTCTACCAGTTCCAGGTCCTGCGCCAAAGGTCAAACTAATTCCAGACTCTTTGTAAATTAGCGTGAATTGCACAAATGGTACATGCTAATCTCGAACGGAATTTCCCATTTGGGAGGTTTTTCTAACCATTTGCACAAACCATTGACCAACTGGTTTCCCCTGTAAATGGTAAAGGATCGTTAGCATCTCCCGAAAAAAAAAATTATCAGTCGAGATAAGCCGGTGACCAGCATTTCACTGTTTTGGTATAATTTCTCAGATTCAACCGTATTCTTCCCTCCAACATATACCTTTGTGCATCATGTGGGTTTTGACGACTTGCGTTTTCCTGGAGACCAAGATAACTGCCTGTTTTTTAATTTCCTTATTATACTCTGCCTTAACTTAAAAGTTCCGCACATTTGTCGGCCGACTGTTATTAAAAGGGATCTGCCGGTGATCTATCGTCTAATTGCCGTAACCTGTGGGCCGTTTATTGCTCACAGCATGGCCACCTATACATCGGAGAAAAAAGGAAGTTAAAGCTGCCACCAAAGGATAATTCGCTACCTTTCCTTTGTATTGCACTTTTCATAATACATATTGCACCTTTAGCTCTGAGAATTTTTTGGGTCTTTAGTTTTAGCTTTATCTTAACACACGACCACATCAGCCAAGCTGTAACTTTAACGTGTATGAATAAATGCTAGAAATGGAACATCTTGGACGCCAAGCATCAAGCTGACCTCCTGACGATGTAAATGCATGGCGTAGCAACCGTTCTCAGATTTGAATCTTTGGGTAGAGTAGAAATGAGTGAAATGTTGTTATTTGTCATCACGAGTTTGCAACTTCCGATAATTACTTACGACTCCGTTTGGCCAGGGCTTAATGATACCGGAATTTCGGGAAAACTAGCCCGTTACAGGCGTTCAGATAGTGGAGCGCGAGCGAAAACTAAAGCGCTAAAGCCACCCTTAAACATTCCTAGACATCCTTAGCCGTACTTAGACATCCTCAGCCACCCTTAAACATCCTTAGACAACCTTAGCCACCCTTAAACATCCTCAGACATCCTTAGCCGTACTTAAACATCCTTAGTCATCCTTAGTCGTACTTAAACATCCTCAGACATCCTTGGCCGTACTTAAACATCCTCAGACATCCTTAGCCGTACTTAAACATCCTTGGTCATCCTTAGCCGTACTTGAACATCCTTAGTCATCCTTAGCCCTACTTAAACATCCTCAGACATCCTTAGCCGTACTTAAACATCCTTAGTCATCCCTAGCCGTACTTGAACATCCTTAGACATCCTTAGCCGTACTTAAACATCCTTAGACATCCTCAGCCGTACTTAAACATTCTCAGACATCCTTAGCCGTACTTAAACATCCTCAGACATCCTTAGCCGTACTTAAACATCCTCAGACATCCTTTAGCGTCCTTAAACATCCTTAGTCATCCTTTGCCGTATTTAAACATCCTTAGACATCCTTAGCCGTACTTAAACATCCTTAGTCATCCTTAGCCGTACTTAAACATCCTTAGACATCCTCAGCCGTACTTAAACATCCTCAGACATCCTTAGCCGTACTTAAACATCCTCAGACATCCTTAGCCGTACTTAAACATCCTCAGACATCCTTTAGCCTCCTTAAACATCCTTAGTCATCCTTTGCCGTATTTAAACATCCTTAGACATCCTTAGCCGTACTTAAACATCCTTAGTCATCCTTAGCCGTACTTAAACATCCTTAGTCATCCTTAGCCGTACTTTAACATCCTTAGTCATCCTTAGTCGTACTTAAACATCCTTAGTCATCCTTAACTGTACTTAAACCTACTTAGACATCCTCAGCTCTATACTTATCCTTAATCATCCTTAGCCGTACTTAAACATCCTCAGTCGTCCTTAGTCTTGCTTAAACATCCTTAGTCATCCTTTGCCGTACGTAAACATCCCTAGACATCCTTAGCCGTACTTAAACATCCCTAGACATCCTTAGCCGTACTTAAACATCCTTAGTCATCCTTAGCCTTACTTAACCGTTCTTAGTCATCCTTTGCCATACTTAAACATCCTTAGTCATCCTTAACCGTACTTAAACATCCTCAGACATCCTTAGCCGTACTTTGACGTCCTTAGTCCTCCTTTGCCGTACTTAAACATCCCTAGACATCCTTAGCCGTACTTAAACATCCTTAGCCGTACTTAAACATCCTCAGTCATCCTTAGCCTTACTTAAGAGCGAATGTTACCAACGGTCAAACATTTGGTGGCAACAGGTCAAAAGTCAATTCCGCTCATATTCTTATGTTAGGTAGACCTTAATGTGAAACAAATCACTGCATAGTTCGTTTGGCTGAATATCGATTTATTTTCAAGAAAATCGATATTAACGGAATTCTCTCAAAATACCGCTTTTGAAGCTCAAAATTTAAGGCAAATCTCGAAGCTTCGCGTGACAAAATGAAGCACTCCAGAGCAATAAAAATTAACCAAACTTGTAGAACGATGTTTAAATATATGTCAAAAGCAACTTCAACAATTTCTGCTCATTTATTTACGAGCTCTAATTAAATTTATCCGACATACTTTTGACTAGATAAAAAGTATATCAAGTTTAACCCCTAAAAAAGGTATGTGGTACAGAATATTATTCGTCAAGAATCTGGATTTCAAGAGGAGAAGGGATGTTCTTTTGCCTCCTAAAAGGATTCTTTGGGGAAATTTATTGACGCGATGTTATAGAATTTTAAAGTTGGACAAAATGCGTCGATTCAAGCGATCAGAAAAGTCAGCCTAATTAACTCAGTGTACACATACAAAGACAAATTCACGTTTACCGCAGGTTTTGATCAGCAAACAACTTATTTTAACACAAAATCCTCTAACCTTCATGTTGCTGTATCACAGATGAGAGCTGTTTTCCTTGTTTATGATAAAATTCAAGCAAACTGCAAGGAAACTTGACAGGATATCGCAACTTGCCATGCCGTTTCACCAAACATCGAAATCCGCCGTTTTTGATGTGAGGATTCTCTTTTCCTATTTTCGTTCGAAAGCAGGCTTAAGGTGTTGTACATAAGATGTTTTTCCTTTGAAACTAGCTCTGAACTGAACAGCGAAACAAGAAGTCGTTAATGCAAAACAGCTGTTACGTGCTTTGGGTGATGCCGCTAATTAATTTAGAACAAGTTTTAGTGAAATCGACTACTGCATGCATGTACCGCGGTAACGAAATTTTGGGTGCATCCGGTGACTTTTGGGGAATAAGGTTTAATTTTTTTCAAATAAGCTAATTCTGTCTTCCTACGTTTACTACTTTAATGACTGAGAGAAGATTCTCAGTAGATTGGGTTCGATGAGTACTTTGAAATCTGTGCAACTGAAAAAAGCGCACCTTGGTTGCGTGACATACCCTAGACTGAGCTTTTACCTGATGGGCAGGGCAAAGGGGGTTTTAAAAATATATTCTCTGTTGGTTTTCCGAGAAGTCGCACAGTTAATGAACGCTTTACTATATACTATGGTTAGATTAAAATACAAAGTCAGGCATAAAAATTTCCTGTTCGGTCTTAAAATTCTTTTCTCGTTTTGTTGGGGTGAGGGTGGGGAGGGTCTTGGGCTATAGGTTTCGGGGAAAGAAGTTTTAGAGAACACTGAATCGACTGATTGTATCGATTCCTGGCATTCAAAGACTTTCAAATAAGGCAGCGGTGATACGTTAAACCTCCTTTTTATTTTACCTGGTTCTTGTTCGTATTTACGCGCTAGTGTACATTAAACGCACAAACACTTATTTACGGAGAACAGACATTAATAAAAAAATCAAAACTCGTACTGGTTCTCAGGGAGAAAATTTAATGATCTGCAAGATTGTTAAGAGCTTTGTCCTGTGGCAGAAAATACAACCCACTACGGGCTTTACTTGGATGACTTTTTATGGGTCTTGGGTTTTCCGCTTTCGATGCTCGACGGGCACCAACGAAAACCGACTCTACTCGACTGACACTGTAGTGCGTGCAGTCTTTTTTTAAAGCTTCCAACAGTGAAGAAAACTACAAACGGTGAACTGTGGGTTCAACGTTCTATTCAACACAGATCAACGCTGTTGAATTTTAAAAACAAGCTTGGCCTTCCTGCTTAATGATGTTTCACAATTTTGCCGACTTTTCTTTTGTTCTCAGGTGTGCCACCCTGTGCAATGATGTTCTGTAATATTGATTCAACTTTTTCTATGTTCTCAGGTGTGATCAAAAGTATTGAATTCGTTTGCCCACCTTGTCCAACATCGCACAACAAAGTTGTGTTCAAGATTGTTGAATAATGTTGAAGGAGTTTGGCCGAGTCATAAAGTTTGCAAACGCCAAAAACGCAGAGAGCGTGAGCCAACAAAATGAGGGCGCAGCCGGGGTTGAAGGCTAAGAGAAGGGGGAAGTTTGAACCCTTAATCCCCAAACATGAAAAGGTTTCCCCTTAAGTAGATTTCCAACACCCCCCCCCCCCACCCCCCCCACACCCATCGCCCCCATCCTCGCGAAAGTGGGTCGGTCGGTAGGTTGATCAGTTAAGCAAAAGGGAAAGATAATTCCAAGATAATAATTCCAAGCGAGCCGCAGCGACCCGCTATCACTCTTAAAGGTGTTCGAAGACCTTGATATGAGGGTGACTTAGATGTCCAAGCCACCTCAAGATGCCTTTAAAGAATATTAAAACGCACGAGGAAAGGGTGCAGGCACGGACTAAGTATTTCTACTAATACTCGGAGCCTTTTGGGTCTGTGAAATCAAGTTTTCGGAAAATCGAGAACCTGCAAAGTCCTTTCCAATCCGCTTTTATAATTACTGAACAAAGCTTTATCTCATGCAGGTGGCTGGCTTGAATGTTGTGTGATGTTGTAAAGCAAAAGGTTTCATGCACGTCTGCATAATTGATACATTAAAGGTGGGTTAGGTGAGTTCTGAAACAACAGATGGAAAAGCTCCGCTTTATTTGAAAATCCTTTAATGCCAAGAATCGTTTACTTATACTATTACTTTTACCCGGGCACTTACAATCAGTCGATTTAGTATTCTCTTGAACGTCTTTTCAAACACCTTTAGCCCAAACCCCGCCCCACCCTAAACAAAAAGAAAGAAAACATTCTCAGACTGAAAACGAGGAGACTTTCATGTCCAACTATGTATTTTAATCCAGCCACAGTTCATTACCTGTGCTACCTCTTGGAAAACCAACAGGGAATATATTTTTAAATCCCTTCGCCCTACCCACCAGGAAAAAGCTCTAGGGTTAATGTCACGCAACCAACGGACGTTTTTTTCAGTTTCACGCATTTTTAAGTGCTCATCTGAAACCAATCTACTGAGAATCTTCGCTCAGTCCTTAAATTAATAAACGTAGGATGACAAGAATAGCCTATTTGAAAAAACAATTTAACTTTATTCCCCAAAGTCACCCGATGCACCCAAAATTTGGTTACCGCGGTACATGCATGCAGTTGTCGATTTCACTGAAACTCGTTCTGACTAAATTAATTAGCGGCATTACCCAAAGCACGTAACAGATGTTTTTGTATTAACGACTTCTTGTTTCGCTGTTCAGTTCACAGCTAGTTTCAAAGGAAAGGCATCTTTTGTACAACAACTTAAGCCTGTTTTCTAACGAAAATAGGAAAAGAGAATCCTCACATCAAAAACGGCGGATGTTTGGTGAAACGGCATGGCAAGTTGCGAGATCCTGTCAAGTTTCCTTGCAGTTTGCTTGAATTTTATCATAAACAAGGACCACGGCTCTCATCTGTGATACAGCAACATGAAGATTAGAGGATTTTGTGTTAAAATCGGTTGTTTGCTGATCAAAACCTGCGGTAAACGTGAAGTTGTTTGGGTATGTGTACACTGAGTTAATTAGGCTGACTTTTCTGATCGCTTGAATCGACGCATTTGGTCCAACTTTAAAATTCTATAACATCGCGTCAATAAATTTCCCCAAAGAATCCTTTTAGGAGGCAAAAGAACATCCCTTCTCCTCTTGAAATCCAGATTCTTGACGAATAATATTCTGTACCACATACTTTCTTTAGGGGTTAAACTTGATATACTTTTTATCTAGTTAAAAGTATGTCGGATAAATTTAATTAGAGCTCGTAAATAAATGAGCAGAAGTTGTTGAAATTGCTTTTGACATATATTTTAACATCGTTCTACAAGTCTGGTCAATTTTTATTGCTCTGGAGTGCTTCATTTTGTCAGGCGAAGCTTCAAGATTTGCCTTAAATTTTGAGCTTCAAAAGCGGTCTTTTGGGCGAATTCCGTTAACATCGATTTTCTTGAAAACAAATCAATATTCAGCCAAACGAACTATGCAGTGATTTGTTTCACCTTAAGGTCTACCTAACATAAGAATATGAGCGGAATTGATTTTTGAGCTGTTGCCACAATATTTTGAAAATGTTTGATTTTTGGCAACATTTGCTCTTAAACATTCTAAGTCATCCTTTGCCATACTTAAACATCCTCAGTCATCCTTTGCCGTACTTAAACATCCCTAGACATCCTTAGCCGTACTTAAACATCCTTAGACATCCTCAGCCGTGCTTAAACGTCCTTAGTCATCCTTAACCGTACTTAAACATCCCTAGACATCCTTAGCCGTACTTAAAGATCCTCAGACATCCTTAACCGTACTTAAACATCCCTAGCCATCCTTAGCCGTACTTAGCCGTACTTAAACTAGGGATGTTTAAGTACGGTTAAGGATGACTAAGGACGTTTAAGCACGGCTGAGGATGTCTAAGGATGTTTAAGTACGGCTAAGGATGTCTAGGGATGTTTAAGTACGGCAAAGGATGACTGAGGATGTTTAAGTATGGCAAAGGATGACTTAGAATGTTTAAGTAAGGCTAAGGATGACTGAGGATGTTTAAGTACGGCTAAGGATGTTTAAGTACGGCTAAGGATGTCTAGGGATGTTTAAGTACGGCAAAGGAGGACTAAGGACGTCAAAGTACGGCTAAGGATGTCTGAGGATGTTTAAGTACGGTTAAGGATGACTAAGGATGTTTAAGTATGGCAAAGGATGACTAAGAACGGTTAAGTAAGGCTAAGGATGACTAAGGATGTTTAAGTACGGCTAAGGATGTCTAGGGATGTTTAAGTACGGCTAAGGATGTCTAGGGATGTTTACGTACGGCAAAGGATGACTAAGGATGTTTAAGCAAGACTAAGGACGACTGAGGATGTTTAAGTACGGCTAAGGATGATTAAGGATAAGTATAGAGCTGAGGATGTCTAAGTAGGTTTAAGTACAGTTAAGGATGACTAAGGATGTTTAAGTACGACTAAGGATGACTAAGGATGTTAAAGTACGGCTAAGGATGACTAAGGATGTTTAAGTACGGCTAAGGATGACTAAGGATGTTTAAGTACGGCTAAGGATGTCTAAGGATGTTTAAATACGGCAAAGGATGACTAAGGATGTTTAAGGAGGCTAAAGGATGTCTGAGGATGTTTAAGTACGGCTAAGGATGTCTGAGGATGTTTAAGTACGGCTAAGGATGTCTGAGGATGTTTAAGTACGGCTGAGGATGTCTAAGGATGTTTAAGTACGGCTAAGGATGACTAAGGATGTTTAAGTACGGCTAAGGATGACTAAGGATGTTTAAGTACGGCTAAGGATGTCTAAGGATGTTTAAATACGGCAAAGGATGACTAAGGATGTTTAAGGACGCTAAAGGATGTCTGAGGATGTTTAAGTACGGCTAAGGATGTCTGAGGATGTTTAAGTACGGCTAAGGATGTCTGAGGATGTTTAAGTACGGCTGAAGATGTCTAAGGATGTTTAAGTACGGCTAAGGATGTCTAAGGATGTTCAAGTACGGCTAGGGATGACTAAGGATGTTTAAGTACGGCTAAGGATGTCTGAGGATGTTTAAGTAGGGCTAAGGATGACTAAGGATGTTCAAGTACGGCTAAGGATGACCAAGGATGTTTAAGTACGGCTAAGGATGTCTGAGGATGTTTAAGTACGACCAAGGATGTCTGAGGATGTTTAAGTACGACTAAGGATGACTAAGGATGTTTAAGTACGGCTAAGGATGTCTGAGGATGTTTAAGGGTGGCTAAGGTTGTCTAAGGATGTTTAAGGGTGGCTGAGGATGTCTAAGGATGTCTAAATACGGCTAAGGATGTCTAGGGATGTTTAAGGGTGGCTAATGATGGCTAAGGATGTTCAAGTACGGCCGAGCGAGTAGACCGCCTGGACCCCGGCCATATGAGTAACACACCGCCCGGACCACTATATGACTGCCTACACCAAGTAGGGTGACTATATGGAGCTTAGCATGAAGTATATGCCACTATCTGAACGCCTGGAACAGGCTACGGGAAAACTGAAGACAACCCCAAGAAGTTTGGCTGTTTTCTCAAATTTTCGAAACCTCCTTCCCTTCCATCCGATTTCTTTCGCCAAATGTCCGGCAACAGTTTTTGGAATTTTTCGGAAAATTGAAGGTTATTTTAGGGGCCTTAAAAGTTTCCCGCCAATTTATTCAATCGCTCGGTCCAATCGCCTCGCGCCATTTGTCTACCCGTAAACATTCAAGATGGCGGAATGAACCGTCCAGCAGAGCTCCTAAAGTCTTATTTTAGAAATGTTAGTCTTGTTGCACTGAGGAAAGCTAGGTATATTATGGAGGTATTTGAAGGATTACGGAGAAGAAAAGGCGGCATTAATGAGGAAAAGGAAGCAAAGAAAGGAAAAGAAGATGGAAGAAACGACCTGAAGAGCCCTTCAAGTGGAGTTTGCACTGTGGAAGCAGGAACGTACTGGCTGACGCGAATCGTGTTTCTGAGGTCGATTGGCTTCATTTACTGTAAGTTAAGCTAATGAAATTCACAAGAGAAAGCCTCATTTTTTTTAACTGTAATGTACTCAGTACTAGTCTTTTTAATCGTGTTTACTTAGCAAAGAAACCTCAGTTTTCCCTTGCTTTTTAAAGCAGGGCAACATTCAATATTCAGCAATCCTAGATAAGATACATTTGCCGGACTATAAAGCAGTTTTTCCAAACAGGGACCTAAAATGGAGGGTGTTGTCCCAAACAGGGTTGGTAGTTTAGGCCTTTTTTGGCCCAAACAGGGTCAGGGTTTTAGACTATCAGTGGCCCCCACCACACGGCCATAAAATGACCCCCCTCCCCCACCCCGGGGTAGCTGGCCAGCTTTCCACAAGCTGGATTTTTGAAGTGATTTTTTCAGTAGTCCACTCTCCATCCAAAAAAATGTAAAGCAATCTTTTGTTTTTTATTGCAGTTGTGGCTTTTGCAGTTGCTGCCAACCAAAACAAACAGCTTTTAGGCAAAAATGGGCTTCTTCCTACTGACTTGTATCTGAGAAGAATAGAAGAACATTTTGCCGATGCTGGCTGGAGAAGGTTTCTTCATGTTCCAACATTGCTACTTTTTACTGATAAAAGCAAGATTGATCATTATTTGGACATTTTAGCATACACTGGGTTAGCATTTTCAGGAATTGTAGTCGTCTTTGGATGCGCTAATATGTTGATTATGGCTCTGCTGTGGGTGTTATATCATTCTATTGTCAACATTGGACAGAGATGGTAAGTCCTCTTAACCTAATCTCCCACTTAAATAAAACAACAGGATAAAAGACACTGAGAAACTATTTGTCTGGAACATAGGGAACCTTTTTTAACACCATGACCTGCATGAGAAGGAGATGGGCAGGGAAGATGAATAATGACAATCTCTCCACCCACCAAACACAGCCAAACAACTAATTTCTCAGTGATCTAAGGGGGCAGCAAAGAGTGTAACCATTAACTAAAATATTTTGAGTGACACCAAAATAGAACTGTTTTGTTTATCTTAAATGTTCAGTCAGGTTCAATTAAAGCTAATAGAGTAGAGGTAGCCAAGTGGATAGTATGTATATATCAGACCTTTGATTTAAGGTCTGGTCCCAGTTGTTCAAAGAGTGAATAACTCTATCCACCAGATAGATCACTATCCAGTGGATAGTGTACTTTGTTTTCTTATCATTTATCTGTTGGTTATTGATTTTTCTGGTGGATACCATTATCCACCCTTTGAACAACCGGGCCCTGTTGTTTTGCCATCATGCTGTTTCCTTATACACCCAGGTGTATTTAATTGGATCTCATGGTACCGTCCCATCCAGGGGAGGAGATGTAAATACTCCTAGTTTCTTCATGCTTCCTACCCTTGGCCTTCTCAAATTGTGCTCGCAGCTGTCAATCTTTCTTGCTGTAGATGATCATTCTCTGTTTATCCTCTTACTTCAAACTGGACATTGTCTTTACCTCCATTGCAACCAAATTAAATGACCCCAAACCTTACTAAACCTTACTGCCTTCTCCTCCTGTTACTGTGCTACAAAACATTGAGAGGTCCTGCAGAGAAACCAGGTTATTCTTTAACCCTTTAAGCCCCACGATCAGCATGCATATTCTCCTTCTTGCTCACCATATATTCTTATGGTACTGCTGTAAGGAGAAAATAGATGCTTGTCACCATTGGGGCTTAAAGGGTTTACCATGTGCGCTAAACATAGTTTGAGTGCAATTTACCAATAACGACTGAGTGTTTTCCTGACAATATATGTGGGCCATTTAAATAACTGGCATCTTTTGTCCAGCTAGTTTCACGTTACCCTCATTTGCCCATTGTGACTAACAGAGCATGCTGAATTTCAATCTAGTACATAATTATTGCCATTACTTTTTTATAATTATTAAAACTATTTTTTGGTGTTTTTTTTTTCTGCCGTGTAGGTATTCATTTGGTAAGTGTGTTTTATTTTTTTAAATTTGTTTTTGTTATTCACTTTAACTCCCATTTTCAAATATTTAGTTTTCAAACTTTATTACTTCCATTTTAACTTTGTTTTTTTAAATTCACTTTTGTTATTTCCTATTTTCAGAAATTTATTTATTTATTTTTATTTTATTTTTTTATTTGTGGTTTTCTCTCAGCTCCATTATTTACAATCTTATTATAGTTTTTAATAATTTGGATAAAAAACCTAACAGATGTTGGTGGTTTCCTCTTAGGTTGGGAGTCCCAGCTTCTTGAGACAGGCTTCCTAGCAATATTTCTGTGCCCAGTGTTGAAGATGCAGCAAGTGCCTGTTCATACACCAACACCATGGGTTGTTATCTGGGGATACAGGTGGCTTATCTTTCGTATTATGATTGGTGCTGTAAGTTCATTACACTTTCTTGTAATATTTCTAGAGCACTGGCATGTTTTAATATAATATATTTTTAAATTTTAATTCTATTTTTATTATTCTTGTAAAGCGCTATTGATCAGGATATGTAAATAGTGCTATATAAGCTATTAAATTATTAATTATTAATATCATGTACATAATGTACCGTTAATGTTCAAGCTTGATGAGTTGTTCTTATTCCAAGGGAATAACTTAATTAGCCCCAGGACCCCACGCTGTTTTTCCAGCTGGGTGTTGACTAACATTATGTTGTAATTCGATCACTTGTTTTACTCAGTCGGTTGAGTACCGGTAGCTATTTTTCATTCCCTCCCTCCCATCCTGGGGGCTTCTCTCAAGTCCTTAAGGCCTCTTGGTTTGTTCATTAAAGATGCCCAAACAGATTCACTGGCTTGTTTCTCGTCTGCTGAGATGCGCAGGGGACGTTGGGGGGATAATTAATGTAGCACTGTCTTGGAAATTCCCCTCCCTTACCCTGGAAACCACTAGGACTTCCTTAGAAGCCGATATATCAGCCATAAAAACAATCAACCAAATTCTACTCGGCAGAATCAAATCTTAGTTCCCAGACTTCCCATGCCAAAATAGCATCAGTCGCCATCTTGGATTTCATCTAACACCTGTCAAGAGATACCAATAATTTTTTTAAATGTCATCCCATGGCCATGAAGTATGTTTATTGTTGTAAATACTCTGAAAGTTTGGTATTCTGATGTTTTAAATTGAATATTTTGCAGATTTTTCAGATTTTCATATACTAAAAGTTTCTATTAAATCTCCAAAATTAATTTAGGCTGCGAAGAGTTTAACTCGTATAAATAGATCTGTTTGTAAAGGTAATCTTTACCATATACCTGTAGTTTCCTTCCAGGTATCTGAGTCTTTTGTTAATTTGACCCCAGCCCACAAATTTCAATCTTGAATATTGGTAAAATGTGAAACAGGTATACAAATAGGTAATAAAGAAGAAATAAATGTCAAGATCTTCTTGGAAAAAACTTGCGACCCCCCAACAGGAATCGGACCCATGACCTTCCAGATACTGGTTGAAACACTCTACCACTGAGCTATGGAAGACTCATGATGAGCGAGGTCATACAAATTGGGGTCATGGGTTTTTGAGAGTATCGGTAAACTTGTTATATTATTTTTTTAATAGGTATCATACTTTAATGACCTGACGTCAAGTGTTTGCACATGAGCCCCTGGCTCGGGAGATTAGGCGACTACTCCCTACACTATGACGTTAAATTTGATATGATTTACCAATGTTGTTTACTGTACAGGGACTGATAAAGATAAGAGGTGATCAGTGTTGGCGAGACTTGACATGTATGAACTATCACTATGAGGTAATATTATCACCGGTTTATACCAGCTGTTCCTCTGTGTTCAGCTGATCGTTTTTTTAATCAGGGTAAATAAAGACATTATTATTATTATTATTATTATTATTATTATTATTATTATTATTATTATTATTATTATTATTATTAGGTAGACTGTGTGTTTTGTATGTACCACTTACACTCACGATATCAATGGTCAAACCTTTATTAAGCAGACACCGTGTTAATCAAACTCCCTCTATCAAGCATATACAAAACGGGGTGCCAAGAGTTATTTTCCTTTTAGTTAGTGTAAATAATGTCTCCATATAGTGGACACCACTATCAATTAAGAGCAGATGAGTAGACAGATACCTCATCATCCAACATGTCTGGCACCAGAAAAGGCCACCCAAGATTTTTCCCTTTTATGCATTATTCAACAGATATGTGATTTGACAAAAGAGTTTACATATGAAGAAAAACAAAGTTAAGACAGATTAAAACAGGTGTAACCCAAAGGTATCTACTAAACATCAGTTATCAGAATGGCATTTGACAGCTAATATATGACATCTTCTATATGGGATTAACCTGTTTTAAGTGCACACTCTTTATTAAGTATACTAAGGGAGCATTCACAAAAACTTGTTGGGGGGGGGGAACTGATGAGAAAATGGGGGGTGTCTGAAAATTTTGTGGTGTAAGAAAGGGGGTCTCTGAAAAATTAAAGTTGTGCCAAGGGGGGTACTTGAAAAAAGAAGAAAATTCACCACAAAACTGGCCATTGAATAGTGGACTCCAGTGTGTTTCAAAGTCAATACTATTTAATAAATTGAGTTTAACATTATTTACTATAGCTATTAAAACTGAAACCTTTATGACAATATAAGCATTAACGTGTATGAATTAACATCACAACAAAATAACTGTTTATAGTGCAGCTTTTGGCTACTCCAACCAAGGCCATTTGAATATCAAGAGAAGCTTCTCACACTTTATAATATGGATCTCTAAAACAAGCTATCTGCTACAGAAACAATATTTATTGATCTTTTTATTGTTTTGACACTGGAGATCAATAGCACCTAATTTTCTTTTGCTAGCCTTGGTCACTTTAGTCACACTATAATAAAAACGTCAACATTTTGCATGTCAAGACTATCAATATTAGCTGCCTTTTTAAGAGGAAATTATAATAGAAAACATGTATCATATATAATGTATGATATATATGTATTATCCATAAGATGCAGTATACTGTGGTATTTAAAAAATAAGTATCAAACAGTTATGCATCAACACATGTCACAAATGGAGTGTATTGAGTGTCTGAATAACTAATTTTCTGGATGGAGCATTGCAGAGGAGATTGCTGAAAGAATAGATAGGGCACCCATTTTGGTAGAGGTTTATTGAGGCTCAGTTGACTCTACGGGAGGACTGTATTTTCTCACTTTCAACAAAGTTTATGTTAAAGAGTACCAGCAAGCAACAGCTTCCAATAAGCCTTCAGTCCCTGGCTACTGTTATCTAAAGAAATTGGAGCTATTTTAAGGCAAGAGCATAGTCAATCAGGAGAGCTATACATGGAGTACCTTAGAGAATTGTGTACTAAACAAGAAGACAAATGTGATAACTGCCGAAGCACAGAGTGGCAAGGGCCTGTGATGGAACGTATACCTCGTCCTTTCCCAGATAAGCCAAGGGAAGGACATTATCTCGATGTCTTCAGCACTCTGGAGACAAATGAAGACAGTGGCTTTCCCCAGGAGATTGATGACTTCTTGCCTAGAGCACAAGTCAAGAATCTTTTTGCCAAAGGGGAACTGCACAGCTCCGACAAAGGCAAACTAGCAAAACTTAGTAAGGAGTTATGTGTGGCTGTGAATTTACTGGAAGACTCTGTAAGCTGTGAACAGCTGCAATTACATGAGATGAGAAGTAGGAAACGGAATCAGAAAAAGGAAGAGAGGGATGCAAAAGTGTACAGGGAGTGCGATTGGGCTGATCTCATCTGGTCAGGGAGTTTGCTGAAACTGACTGCGAAAGAACTAGACAAATATACAGACCATGATCACTTGCAGTGTAAGTACTTGTCAAAGAAAGTCAGAATTCATTTATAACACACCATTACTACAGTACCACAGGAGTGGACAAGCAACAATCGGAGGACTCAGTGGACCCGACTGACGAAGAAGACGAAGAAGAAAGTGAAAATGGTGAGTATATTGTTTTAAATGAAATTGGAGGCGAAGAAGAATCAGAAGCAGAGCAAGTTTCATTTACTAGATCCGGAAGAAGTACTGGCAACAAAAGAAGAATGGAGAGTGACTGGCTGTTCTACTGACATGTAAAAAAATGGTGGAGAAACTGTACGTTTTTTGTTATGAATTCTAGTACGGGGGGGGTACTTAAATTCCAGAGGACTGTGGACGGGGTGCTTGAATTTTTTTTTACATTAGACAAGCAGGGTCCTAATTTTTTTTTAGTAAGGGTAATTTCTCATCAGTCCCCCTCCCAACAAGTTTTTGTGAATGCTCCCTAAAGGAAAAGCATTCCATGGGCGTGTCCACTTAATACAGGTTTAACTGTATTAGATCATTGTATTAGAACCTTGAGTTGATATACTTGTGTTATTCTGTTTTATTAGACCCAGCCTGTGCCAAATCCCATGAGTTATTTTATGCATCAGTCTCCAGAGATTTTCCACAAGTTTGAAACTCTGATGAATCACTTTATAGAACTGGTGGTTCCTTTTTTTATTATCCTCACAAGGCCATTCAGAATTTCATGTGGCGTTTTACAGATTTTATTCCAGGTAAGGCCATAAGTTCTCTTATTCCAGTGTGTTTTTGTTGTTGTTGTTTGTTTTGTTTTGGCATTTGTTTTTCACTGAACAGGTTGAGTTGATCATAAGACTTTTGCCGTAAAACTGAAGAGAAACAGAAAATTGTTTGCTTGATAACAGGGTTTCAAAATAGCAAGTTAGAGTAGTTTCTGATTTTTTAACAAACCTGAACTATGGTAAAAAAACACCATTCTTTTAAAATTCAATTCTCACTTTTGTAGATGGTTTACAGATCATGTTTCAGCCATAATTAAGGGAAAAAAAGCTAGTCACCCTGGGCAGTTCCCAGGTGTAGTCTTATACATGACCCTTAGCCAGGCTTTTCTGAACCTTCACCTTCCACTTTCGCCCTCACCCCAATTTTCGCACGATAAAAAAGCAAACAATGCTTCAAATGTGCGAAATCGCCTACAGAAACTCTTGCTAGGCAGGCTAATATATGACATTCTGCACACTGACCAGTACATGTACTTCAACCTGGGCTTGTCACCTTGTCGTTTTGGTGAGACTTGTGTCTCGATGATCCCAAGCACAATGCCGACAGGGGCTTTACTCCTCGTAGGTTCAACCGTTCTGGATTGGTCGAGCTTGAGAGGCCTGACAAAGGACAGGCCCTGGTCCTCCAGGTTGGGGGTTTGGCTTGGGGCTGGTCACCCCATCCTGCAAAACAAAAAACGCTGTTGATTACGGGGACTGGGAAAGGGAGGAGGGAGAGGGAGTTGATTTCCTGCCCTGTTCCTCACACAGGGAGAAGAAACTGATGATGACACACTGGTCAGACGTTGTTCATATTTCTTGTTGTCTTATTCAAGTGACTGAGCTGTAATTTTTCTTGGCAGGTTATTTTGATTATCAGTGGTAACCTAAGTTTCCTTAACTGGCTGACCATTCTTCCAAGCCTTATGTGTTTTGATGACAAGAGCCTGGCTTTTTTGTTCTCCTCGTCTTCAGCCAAGGATGAAGTGATTAAGATACAGCAACTGCAGAAGGCTGGTGCTGGTCAGAGGCCCACATGGGGTAATTCATCTTATAGCTTGTAGGGTGATCTTTGTTGACGTCATTTTTTACACTACAAAGTATTGCGTATCAGCTTGAACGGTCACTTTTTTCAGGCGAATCTCTCGATCTCCTGATCGCTGAAACTGAATCGAAGCTGAATCGAAGCTTAAGCTGAAAGTACATAACATCAATACACGTGGATCCACGAGGAACCTGAAACTCCCTAAACCCAACACTAACTCGGGCAAACACACTTTTTCTTTCCTCGCTTCTAGTGAATGGAACATGCTACCGGATAATGTTAAAACCTCATCATCGCTTTCCTCGTTCAAAAGGAACTATCTAAAGATGGCCTTCTCCAACCTTATAGACATTTAATTCCCTATATTCAGACTCGCACATACCTTAGTCTAATTCTCATGTTTTTAGAGTTTCTTTTATATTCTAGTGACTGCTGTTTTTTTTTTCTGATCATTTTATAGTATTGTACGTTATATCGATCTTTCTTGAGTGATACGTATTTTAAACTAACATTAGTATTAGAACATTATTATTATTATTATTATTATTATTATTATTATTATTGTTATTTATTTATTTATTTATTTATTTTTCTTTATTTTAGCAGGGCCTGGATGAAAATTACTTTGCATAATTCTAGTTTACCCTGACTAAATAAAGTGTTGTTGTTGTTGTTGTTGAAACTCTAACTAAAAAAGCAGTCTTTAATGAGTGAAAAAAGCCTCTGTTAGAAAATATCCATACTACCACCACAGAGGGTCATTGAAAATTCCCAGGAGGAGGGGGTCTTAAAAGGCCAAAATTTTTAAAGGAAAGTATGAGCCTAAACTGGAATTTCCAGGGGGGTGGGGGGCTCAAACCAAAAAAACCCTCTGTGGGGGAGTATGGATATTTTCTGGAACAACACAATTATTTTAAAGTTCGGATGCTTCATTTGTTCAGACTTTCGAATTTTCGGGACGTCACGTTTTGTCCAAAATTTTTCGAATTTGAAGGTAAATAACATTCTGTTTTTTTAAATCCTCTAGGTCTTTGTGTCCGACGTGTATTTGAGCTCATGTTTGGTGCCATGATAGCTTATCTTAGTATTCCTGTGGTACAGAACCTGCTTTCACCTCGTCAAGCCATGAACACTTCATTTGACTCGTTTAGAATCGTCAATACTTACGGAGCCTTTGGAAGGTAAAGTAACAAAAGCCTATTACTACCTTCTCTGTCAAAGTGAATTCTTCCTGTTCTGTTCAGGTTTGGAAATGTTTTCGATTTAGTACTTACATCTTATAAAAAGATGGCCCAAGAACTACAATTATCTGCACTGTACCAAAAGTGCCTGACTCCGGCTGTATTGGTTTGAGAAGCTTTGATACAAATTTGTGAAGTAAACAAGAAATCATGCGTGCTGTCAGTAATGATAATTGAAGATATTCTTGAAGTTAGTAGAGAATTAGTTTTGATGTCAATATCTTAAAAGAAATAGAGAGCTTACTTTTCTGGTTTTCATACGCTTTCGTGACATTTGCAGAAGTCTGGGAAATGAAACTTTAATTCAGCAATGTGCTCTATTTCCCTCCTAACCCTTAAGGGCCCATTACAGTATCTTTTTAGGCCGTTGCTAGGGAAAAATGAGTTTGCTGTAACTCAACACATGTATGCTTTCATTGGACCAAATTTGGACAACATTCATTGAGGGCAAGTATGGTTCAGTTTATGACGTCATCGGACCACGCCCCATGTCACGTGATCAGAAACAGAAAAATGCGTTTTTACTTCAAGTCTTACCTTTTTGTCCATAATTTCTTGTACCGTACCATTTCATAAGCCGTCTTGAGGAAATTTAAGTGTGCGTTTTGGTTTACGAAGAAAAATAAACAAATAAGAATGAAAAATGTGCTTCTTTGACCACTCTTTTGGGTATAATTTTTTTGTTTTCTGTTTTTTCGCAAAAAGTATGCTTAAATTTCGAGAAAAAAAGATGTTTTTTCGAATTCTTTTAAAATGCAGAAGCTACGTTTACTTCTCGACGAGAAAAGTACATTTTTCGCGGCACCGGAAGTGACGCTACTGTTTTCAATGGCCAGGTGCCTAAGCGTTAAATGGCTAGGTCGCTAAGGCGATAATTTTCCCATTCTTGGCATCGTGGACGGTAGCTGAGCTGAGTTGAGCTGAGCTGAGTTGAGCTGAGCTGAGCTGTTGTTGGAATAATGGCCGCGAGTCAGATAAAAGCCGTCGAACTGGATGTGTAATGATGATTGGTTTTTCCGTTGGATTGCTTCAGTTCTCGCTTCTTTCACGCTCCAGTCGGCGATCTGTTTTACGAACGGCGCAAGCCATTCAACAATGTGGATCCACCGAGTCGAATTGACTTGGTCCAGACTTAGAGTCCAGAGAATTTTATGATAATCTTTCAAATACTGCCCACTGACAAGGAATGAAAGAGCAACGATTACGTTACGTATTGCAGACCTTGGACGAGTTGTGGCTTTCACGACAGAGGTATCACTCTTCAAGCTGAATTTCTGTCCACATCGACTGCACTCGAACTCAAACTCTTCAACTGTGTTTTGTTTTACCGAACAAAATTCGTATTTCTCAGTCCTTTCTACAGTCACAGTCTTTTAGATCGCTTAAATTACTTTTTGCTAATTTCTCAAGTGATGTTGTTAGCAGACGTTGCCCATCAGATGTATCGAGCTCACCATTATTTGTCAGGTATTCTATCGTGTGCTTTAATTATCAATGTGGGCATGAAATTCGCACGATAGAGCTGCTTTCAAGGACAATTTACAAGCTTCCTTTCTTGCTGTATGCTGCTCCACGCTGTCTTGCGACAGTGGCTGCAAGTCAGTGGCCTCGAGAGCTTCGTTTCTTGAAGAGCTGTCTAAACACTGGAGTTGTTCAGGTTCGGAAGGACAGTTCACAGGTTCGCACATCGATTACAGTTTTCTAGCAAGCGACGTCAGGCAGTTTGGGAGCAGTCGAAGTCACGGCCGCGGACACAGGGATTTCTTTATGGGTTCGGGATGATGGCACAGCACTTATTTCGGTATGCCTCCGCATCACTGACATTTCTATCCCCGACCTGACACTGAAAATCTTTGAATGTCGGCTTTTCGCGATCTGCATTTCCCCATCGACTTGCAGCCATCGCTGCGCTTTCTGCTTACGTGCGTACGTGGATACGTGGATAGCTTCGAGCTCATTTTCAACTGAAACACCCAGTTTAAGAAATAAAGGCACAAATCACCTGTTGTAAACGTAAAGCAGAAAATTAAAATCAATTTAAAAAGTAAACAAAAAAATTCTTTTGTGTTTGTCGCAACGAAATAAAAAAATTAGCGGCGACTTGAACCGGCGACGGGCCGGCGCCGGGAGGCCAGAAAGCGCGCGAAAAATTTGCGGACGACCGGAAGTAAAATTGCACGTGCATGGCAACCGCGTATCATAGCAACGAGATACTTTAATGGGCCCTTAAAGCCCCAATATCACACATGCATATGCTTCTCACTGTACCCCATATATGTCTTATGGTACCAGTCAGGGAAATGTGCTTTAACATCAAGACCTTTTTATCTTTGGTGATCATTTCCTTTATTCTCATAACATGTATGTTTTATCATATCAAGTACTGATATTGCACGGAGAAATAAGATGCTCGCCACTTTTGGGGCTTGTCACTTTTGGGGCTTTATTAAAAATTGTGCTTATCAGGAGAATAAATTTTTTGCGCTTTTGCTAGTGTGACAAAAGAGAGAACCGAAGTGATATTTCAAGGCACGAGAAACTTAACCATAATTCCAGATGAAGATGGAGGCATTTGGGAGGAATATCAGTTCAACTGTAAACCTGGTGATCCCAAGAGACGGCCGTGTGTTATTTCGCCTTATCACTACAGACTGGACTGGCTTATGTGGTTCGCAGCCTTTCAGGTCAGTTAAAATAAATTGTACTGTAGCACAAATGTGTTGTCCTATATCTGACATACCTAGTGTGAATACCACACCCAACAAAACAGTTTCTTTCCCCTGCATTGACGTAGGCATTGACCGGCGTCTATTTCAGTGTTCTGCCCAAGCCTGTAAATTAATAGACCTCGACCAGTCTCTCTTTCCGCTCAGGGGTAGTTGTGCGAAAAGAAACAACTGAACGAGCTCGAAAATCGCCTGCAGCGTGAAAACGTCACGCGCGCGTGATAAGCCGCCTCACTACACACACTAGAGGCTTATCGCGCGCGTCACGTGTCAAGCGGCAAGCGATTTTCGCGCTCGCTCGCAAGTTCTTTTCGCTTGACTATACCTGAGCGGAAAGAGAGACAGCTCGTAGTCTAACAAATCAATGTTGTGTCATGAAGGTATGTACACGTTCCTAGTTAAGTTTGGTTAATAATTTGCCTTCTAAGAATTTAATAGTAACATTATAGTTATAATACTCAAGATATGCGCAAAACACAACAATTTGAAAGGGCTTTTTAAAGTTGTGGGATTACTGACTACAGTTTTGTGGTCAAAATCCACCGAAATGCACCGTATAGAGCGGTTTTCAGTTGAGTGTCATAAAAGCAAAACCAAAGTAGTCCCTCTGACCAATCACAAAAGGTGAACACGACACAATGAACCAATCAGAACTCTAAACAAATACAACTGACCGGCGCCAAGCGCGGGAAAACGCGTGCGAGCAAATCATGAGTGGCTTTGGTTTTTAAAATTTTCAATTAAGTGAAATGAAAGTACTAGTTCACGCAAAGTGTATACAAACCGGGATTAGTTCAGTTCCCTTGTGCTTGCTTATAATTCTTAATCTGCGTGAGTCTGACTCTAATAATTGGTGCGCTAACTGAACCTTGTTGCCAAATGCCAAATCTTGCATCATATACGAGTGGTACATTTTGTAAGCTCTGATCTTTTTTCAGAACTATCAGTACAATCCATGGCTTATCCACATGGCGGCCAAACTTCTTGTTAATGATGAACAGGCTACCTCTCTGATAGCACACAACCCATTTGTTAACGGCACACCTCCAACGTAAGTACCACGTTCCAAGTCGTCTACCATTACACCTGCTATATACGTCTGAATACTAGGGACTTCAAGCAACTACGACAGTGACGGCAACCTGAACGTCACAAAACAGTACGTTTCAATGAGAAAAACGTTGACGTTGCCGCCGTCGTGGGACTCTCTTTTTGGCCAAACATAAGTCTACTTGCCTCCCATCGTGTAAATTGTTTCTGAGGAAGAGTTCGACAGTCACCATTCTTGTAAAAGAAATAAAATTGGCCGTTGATTCTTATGCACTCCTTTCCAAATTCTATTTATTCCCTGCTCAACTTCTACGGTCGATGCTTACCGTGGAAATCTGTGCTCTTTCAGTATCGTTAACTAAATGATGTTTCTTTATTTTCTGATTATTTCTGGTAGATACATTCGTGGGGAGCACTACCTGTACAAGTTCGCAAAAATCGGCAGCCAAGAGGCAAAGTCTGGATACTGGTGGAAACGCACCAGAATAGGATCATACTTTCCACCAATCACGTTACAAGCTGTCAAGGAATATGTGAAATCGCAGGGATGGAAAATGCCGAAACTCAAAAGGAAAACCTAGAAAATAATCTAACAGCTAGATAAAACTGAAAATATTGTGGATTTCAAAAGTAACGTCGGTTTTAATACGCGCTACATAGTTGCCATTTGAACGTAGTATTTGATGGGTTTTTGTCAACTTTTTGATGGCTTCTGTTTTAACTCACCAATCAATTCCAAGAGGTGTGAAAGGAGGAGTCGCTAGCGTGAACATTAACTTGACTTCTGACAACTCCGCCTCTCACTGTTCTTTCATTTTAATTGACCAGTTGTCAAAAGCATGCCACAAACTAATTGAAAAAAAAACTTCGTTCAACTGGGAACGGTACCTCGCGTAACACTGTAACTGGTTTTGTAGTGTACCGTAAACGCAGTTTAAAAACCCTCTAGGATTGTACGTCTTCGTAAGGAAGGAATCGAATATCCTGAATAAAAAAAAGCGTTCTGAAATTCATGGGTGTTTGCTTTGACGCTGCCTAAGGACTACAGAGTAAGGACTCACAAGTTAGACCCGCTTGTAAGCGACCACCAAGCCTTGACATTTGGGTGTTCGCTTACGGCGAGGTTCGACAGTGTACTAAGTAAGACACCATTCGCGTACGGTATTTACTCGAATAAACGCCTTCTCTCGTGTAAACATCGCCCTTATTCCCCTCTCCCTCCCCACACCTCCGATTCCGTAGACCGTATTATTGGCGTTGCCGTCGAAGTCGATTAAGGTCCCTATTGTGGCGGTTCTGCTTTAGGTGTTTCGGCGCAACCTCGAAATAGAAACTGACGCTATTTTTTTTCTTTTTTGACACTCCCTGATTAGATCACCATACCCTTTTAATTGCTTTCAAGATACTCCAATTATTAAATTCTCGGTTATTGAATTGCTCTCTTGGTTCACACACAGGTAATCGTCGATTAACCTGTGGAACTGTGTCGGGTGGGAGGGGGAATGGGAAACACTTCAATTTGATATCAGTTGAGGTAAAATACGATATTAACCCTTACACTCCTAAAGTGGCCGAAGCAAAAAATTCAGCAAAAATTCCAAATTTCGTTTCGTAAAATACTAAGAAATAAATAATCCTATGTAAAAGTTCTGCCAAAGAGGTTTCATTTGAATGGTAACACGATAGGATTTTGTCAACAGATTAAAAAGTTAGAGTGACAAACCATCTCACCATAACTTGGTCTAAGGAGTGAAAGGGTTAAATTGGCCGCCGTAAAGAGATAAAGGAGGAAGTAGTGATCAGTACTTCAGGTGGCTTCATGCCGCCCGCATACGTACAGAAAACGGAGTTAAGCATATTACATCCCCCCTGAATGGGATGCCATTCCATCGCTGGGTTACCACCAACAGTGGAGAGAAACAATGTGGAGTAAAGTTTCTTGTCTATGCAGAGACCAAACTCGAAAGTCGAGTGGGGTAACCAGGCGTCGATAGAGCTCGAGAATAAAGGTAAACTGCGGACAGCCGTTATTTTTCTTCAGGGACACTAGAGCGCGCGCGAGAACTTGGGAAAGACGAATGTAAATCAAAACTTCAAACAAAGAGGAAAGTTCAAATAGCGCCGTGACAGACACACAGTATCAAACGATACTGGTTTCAAACGTTCCTCGTATGCGTGTTGCCTACGAGTATTAAAAAGGTGCTGGCAACATACATTGCGTTTCTAACGATTAGTGACTTTGACCAAAACGACAAAAAAACTGATTGGCCTACATGCAAGCGTCATCTTTTCCCTCCAGAAATGGGAGACATCTACTGGCGCAAGCTAGATCATGAATGTCAGTTGAACAAAATCGCAATCAGTTGAACAAAATGGCCTCTACTGAACTGCTTTATTTTATGGCTATCAAACGAGGGATCACTGCGCAGTACGGCCCTTCTATGTTCTCCGCCCCGCCCTGCACCCCGCCTTAGCTCCCGCCCCTCTTAGCATTATGAGCGGAAAACTGGAGACGAACGGGGAAACAAAATGGCTGTGACTGTAGGCAGAGCTTCGAGACTCCGGCAAGTTCTCTCCAAGAGCAGAGGTATATACAATGTAGGCGTTATTAATGTATCATTTCAGGGTCTGTATTTCAAGGATGCTGAACAGGGAATGACGTAACTCTATGCGGAAAAAATTGCCGAAAGAACGGCAGCGCTGCACTCTGTCTTCAGAGACATTAGCACCTGAGAGACTCTCTCATCATGTCTCATGCTTTAATATTAAACTTAGCTTGTGCATTGTAGACCTTTCATAGTGGAAACTATATCAGACCTAAGCTTGTAAATTGTAAACGAAAAAGGAAGGGCACTAATGGAAAGTCCTCAGTTCAATGGCTTTCTCTTTCATGTGAATGGAAAAAAAATTGCGTGACTTTTATTATTAACTGCTTCTGTGGTTTTTAGCTGCAAGAGCTTAGATTTGGATTGACTCTAAGAACGAAAGGGTTGCTGTTCTTGATTTCTCAGGCCGCTATAAACACAATTCTTTCAGCTTGTTCATCATGATCATGAGCCTTGCCTAGGGTGATTGATTCTCAGCTAGTCAAAGGTTGTGGGAGGGGGGGCGGGGAGGGTGTTGAGGCTGGTATTAAGTGATTACAGTTGACTCCCGATAACTTGAACCTTCAAGGGAAATCATAAAAGGTTTGAGTTATTTGGAGTTCGAGTAATCGGGGGATGCGATTCCTGCTGACACCACTTATCACATGTATTCTCACAGGAAGAACTGACACATTTTGTGTACCAAAACACCAGGAAACTAAAGAAATTGGCACAAAGGACAAAGAGACACATCCAAACTACAATGCTGCTCAATTTTTCGAAAATTGATTCAAAATAAATTCAATGTTCTGGAGTATGTTTTGTCTCACTACACTTTGACAAACGAGGTTCGAGTTATTGAGGGTAAAATCATAAAGAAAATGACCTGAAGGGAATTAAGGAATTGACTTTGAGTTAGCGGGAGGTTCGAGATACTGAGGGTAAAATTACAGTGAATGTAAGGAGCAAATCAAGGGGAAATCAATTTTGGTTCAAGTTAGCGCAAGGTTCGAGTTACCGAGGGTTCGAGTTACCGGGAGTCAACTGAATGAGGTGATATATTAAGGGTGCTTTCGATGTAGTGCTGGAATAACTGTCTTCTATTACAATCTATCTTGACCTGAAGGCATAAATACAGACTTGACAAAACCTCTTCCTTCCTGGATGTGTACTTAACATGCACATTACATACAGTACAGTTGTATGTTTGCTTTAAACTCTTGTAGTGCTAAACCCTGGCCATCAACTGCGGTTCATGTCATCTCTTGTTAATGTCGAGAAACAAGGAAAAGTTGCTGTTCTTGAGCTGAACAGAAAACCAGTCAACAGTTTCAGTCTGGATTTTCTCCAAGAAATAAATGAAGAGTTGGACAAGCTTGAAAATGACCGAGAATGCCAAGGACTCATTGTCACTTCTGTATGTTAAAGTGATTCTTTATTAAAAATTTAATTTATTGGTAGTAAGCTCATTACCATATAATTGCAACAGTAACAACCCCAATACCCAACCAGCTGTTCTCCTGGGAATGTCATCTTGCAATAAAATTTTGCTTGTGATCTATGTTACTAATGAAAATACCATTCCAGCATGCTAATGACCATGGCTTATGTCCATACTGCCTCCTTCCAGTTAATCACTTATAGTACTGGGTAATATAGACTACGAGCAGTTTCTCTTTCTGCTCAGATAGTCAAGAGAGACAATTAAACAAGCAAGCGAGTGCAAAAATCACCTGCAGCTTTGAAATGTGACGTGCATGTCAAGCTGGTTCATTACACTAGCGGCTCAACACGTGCATCATGTTTCAAATATGTGGCAGATGATTCAACATGACAGGCAGTTTCGCACTCACTCGCTTGTTGTTTTCCTTGACTATCCATGAGCAGAAAGGGGGACTTCTCGTAGTCTATTTAAATACTGGGTGCCATACTGTTGCCACTTGGACAAAGGTTTTTGACAACTTTTCATGGTTTCTGTGTGAATTGACCAGTTAAAATGAAAGAACTTTAAGTTTCAGAGTTATCAACTTTTACTATCCTTGCACTTGCGATGCCTCCTTTCCTGTTCATGGATTTGATTGGGCACCAGAGATGGAATCCATCAAAAGATGTCAAAAACTAATATTTTTGAACTTTGTACACCACAACTTGTACAGAAACCAGGAGATGCTGTCAGTTTACTGAAGGATGCTAGATTTGTTTGTATTCATCTTATTTTGAACATGTTGTGCAATAATAATAATAATATAGTAATATACCTTATGATATAGGAAATAAATGCTTGTGTTAATTAAGGTATTTGAAATAAATGCGACTTAAATTAATGCGAATTGAAGGGAAAATTACTCCTCAATAAAAGAAATTCACACAAAAGAGACGTAAAATTTCAAAATGAGGGAAATTAACATGATTAGCACAAAGAAACACCCTGTGGTCACAACTGCAACAAATTTATTTCTAACTGAATATAAAAATCACAAACAAAACAGGTCTACAGGTGTGTGAGGCAATTTCTTTACAGACAATGTGCATTAAATTCTGCCTAAATGTAGGAAAGCTATTGTTTTGTGGGTATCAAGAATGTATCGACTGCTCATAAAAATTAGCGTGACTTAAATTAAGCTGAATTTTTATAATTTGCATTAATTTCATGGAGCGTTAATTTCCTATATAAAGGTATCCTATCAATCAGTCAATTATATTTTATCAAGTAGTTATATTGTTATATGGCTACATTAACAGTTGTTAGTTATGGTGATTAGGACTCTGCTAAAGGTATTATGTTCGTACACTGGAGACTCCTATATGGTACAAAAATAATCCTTGTGTGAGGTGTTTATTTTGTAACGAATCAGTTCCTTCAATTAGGGTCTACCTAAAGTGTTCTCAGCTGGCCTAGACCTGGTTAAAGAAGTTTATAACCCAGCAGATCAGAAGCGCCTCGCGACTTTTTGGCAAGCTTTTCAGGAAATGTGGCTCCGCATGTATGGCTCGAGGCTACTTACTATGGCAGCAATAAATGTAAGGGCACCTTTTCTGTTTTTTGATAAAGGCGTTATGTCATGATTATTCTGTGATTGGATTGTTGTCTCAGTTAAGCTGAGATAGTTACATACTAATCATGTCATTTATGTCAAGTTACTGAAACTGTTATGGAGACATTAAGGTGATTCTAACTTCCGAGTCTGTGGATGAAATCCTATGGTGTGACCAATCAAATGAAACCTCTTCAGCAGTACTTTCACATGGTACATTGTACTATTTATGCTTAAGTTTTTTTACAAAATAAAATTTGAAATTTGTCTTGAATTTTGATCTTAGGCACTCTTGGGAGTGACAGGGTTATGAAGCTTAGACACAAGAGGAGAAAAATTACCAGTAATTCATTCTTCTGTCAAGATCTATAGACTGAACTTAACCTCCCATGCAGACATTCTCTTGGCTTGTCACGCAATCTCTCCTCCCCAAGAAATTGCTTGAAGAGCCAAAAGAATGTCTGTGTTGGAGGCTATTCAAGTCTTGGATTTTTTCTCTTAAATTTCAAAGTTCTTTGGGAAAAAGTTTTGTATTGCTTAATTCATTCATTAAAAGGAAAAAATCAACGTGGTGTTTTCCTTCGTTATTTTCCTCTTTTCATAGGGCCACGCCCTAGCGGGAGGCTGTGTTCTGAGTTTGGCATGTGATTACCGTGTCATGGCTGATGGATCCAGAATTGGTATGGTGGAAACAGAAGCAGTGAGTTCATGTTGCCTATTACATGACAAATACACCTTATTCGATGTTTTGGTATAATACGCATGGATATTTTACAAGTTGCTTAGTATTTTGAAAGAAACGAGTAAAATGTCTGCAAGTACAGTGTATTATTGACCAAAACACCAAGTAAGAGGTTTATTATTCCACTGCATTTTGTTTTTCCTTCATCCTCCTTCAGCAAAAAACCAGTCAAACTGGGATTGTACAGTGTAATACACTGGGATATTTTGCGCGTTTTCTTGCCCTTGTAAGGTAAAATGATGCAACAGTGGAATAATAATAAACATATTTTTATACTCTTGTGTTCATTTATATCCTTCTCTGGAAGGCAAGGTACTCTTGTCGTCATGATTTGCTTTGATATTAGTTTACTTCCAAGTAAAAACAGCAACATTTAGCAACCATTAGCAACTGGCAACCTAAAATAAAGCACTTCAGTGCAGTGCAATGAAGTGATGGTTGATTTGTTTTGTTTCAAAAAAAAAAAAAGAAACTGAAGTGATTCTCTTGAGTTTCCAAGCGAATTAGTTGCTTTTGATTATTGGTAAGGTCTCTCTTAAAAAAAAATCTTAGATTTTAAATAAGTCTAAGTCAAGTCCAACATTGGAGCAGTACAAGCTTAATTAAAAGAAGGTATTAATTGTGCCTCTTTTTTCACCAAGTTCATCAGTTTATTATTAATACTTTCCTAATTTTTGTTTGATTGTTATTTAGGGTGTTCCACCTCCTTTCTGGTAAGGGCTCAATTAATATTATATTATTAAATTTCAAACTTGAAGTATTTATTCAGTGCAGGTGCAACTGCCTATTACTTACTGAAATTTATGTTATTATTGTGCACATCTTTTTACCAGGGTTTATAACAATCTTGCAACTGTTGTTGGTAATGGTGTTGCAGAAAAGGTTATAATAAGCAGCAAGAGATACATTGCGGAGGAAGCATTAGCTATTGGATTGGTGGACAAAGTTGTACCAAAAGATAAAGTGTTGGAAGCAACAAGATCACAAATGGATGAATGGATTGTCCTACCTGGTAATAAGACATATATACTCAGCTGACTCTAACTTCTGAATCTGGTAGATTGGGTTTTCCATATTGTGATTGTTCTGATATCTTGGTGTAACTACAGTCAGTATGGTTTATCACATTGCAGCTTAATGATTTGTCTCACATTCTGTCATGGAGGTAGTTCAGATCTGAAGACCAATGTGCTAACCCCTACACCACTGCGCCGCCACTCTGTCATAGAGGGGGAGGATGTAATAGTGTGCCATGGTGTTGTAGTTCATTAGTGTTAATCCTTTTAAGCCCCAATAGTGACAAGCATCTAACTTCTCCTTACAATATCAGTACTTGGTCAAACATACAGGTCATAAGTGTAAAGGAAATGGTTACCAAAGAAAAAATGGTCTGATGTCGTATTGAATTCTCCCATGTGGTACCATAAGAAACACCTGGGGAACAGTGCGGAGAAGTCATGCATGTTTTCATTTTAATCACACTTTCTATTAGAGATCAGTGGTTCAAGGCTTGATCTCTGCATGATGTTGTGTTGTGTTTCCAAAACACAGTACAGAGAAGAATGACAGACAAGAAGCTCCATTCTGCATTGTCTCTCTCCAGTGTATAGATGGAAACTAGTGAAACATTGAGCAATCCTCATGAAATGCTGGGAGATAACCCTGTGATGGCCCAATTAGCACATTCCATATAGGAGGGGATGTGGGGGTGCGGTGGTGTAGTGGTTAGCGCATCGGACTTCAGATCTGAAGTTCGGTGGTACGAGGTCCAGTCGCTGCCATCGGGTTGTTTCTTAAGACAAGAAACCTTACCCCACATTTTCTTTCTCCACCCAGGTGTATAAAATGGGTAAAGGTGACATACTGCTGGGGGTAACCCTGCGATGGACTAGCATCCCATCCAGGGGGGAGTAGCAATACTCTCAGTTTCTTCATGCTACAGAAAACGGGATAAGCTCCGGCCGTGTGGGCCACCAGCTTGGCTCAAGTGCGACTTTACCTACCTTTACCATACAGGAGGGGGGTAGTTATGGTCCTGTTTGCTTCATGCTACAGATACTGAGGTCAAGATGCCAACCTCAAGGAGCCATCTGGTTTCTTCAGGTTACTGGATTGAACAAAGGACCTAATCTACTGCATTTTTGAAATGAAAACAGACTCTGATGATGACTTCCGCTCAGGTTGTCAAAACGTCAGTCAATGTCACCACAAACAGTCCTTCTCAGGGCTACACTCACCTGGACGATCATACTTTCCCATCTTATAATTACAGGGTGTTCAAACCATTTACAGTGAAAACATACATCAAAGTAAAGATACTAAACATGGAGTGTGCTCGCTTTATTACTAAACTGTTTTCAGTATGTCACGAGTATGACATGGGGCTATGAGAAAACATCGACTAAATTCTCTGATAAGAGTCGAGCACATCAGTGACCTTTTGCACATCTAATTCTCTAACCATAAGTGTGGTAAAACTGTACCATCAGGCTCTTTTCTCTCTTGTTGTTCATGTATAGTTTATCTTAAAATAGAATCTCGAGAGAGCAATAGAGAAACTTGCACTTCAGTTTTGAGGTCCTTTCTAATGTGGTTGTACTTTTGACTGCAGGGAGAACCATGGAACTCACCAAAAAGATCATGCGTAGGGATGCTATTGAGGCACTCGAAAACAGACGAGAAGAAGACATTAAAGAATTTGTTGATTGCATAATGGAAGACGAAGTGCAGAAAGCAATTGGAAAACAAATTGAAAGAATGTCAAAAAAGAAGTAGAAGTCTTGTTGTTGCAACAGTCTTTTTGGTGTTGTGCAACACTTGTAGAAATATTGTGTGATGTCTGGCCCAATCAACGGTTATGAAAAACGAAAGTTAATGCAAGGCTTTTTATCAGGTCATCTTAGTGTAATTGGTGCCCGTGTAGGCACCATCTTTCCAATATAAGCGTTAACAAGAAGTTTTTGTATATTGAACAAGTGGTGATCATACTGTAAAGAGGAATTTCATTTTCGTCACTGCTAGGGCTTTAAGGGTTTTAACTGATAAGCTGGACAGTTTACTAAAGGAAACGTTACATGACTTTATTTATCACATTTATCAGTTATTTAGTTAGTTTTAAGTCAAAAAGAAGTGCACTCTAAAAGAAATTTAAATTCCAATTCCAATTCCAATTCCAATTTTTAGAACTCCTGGTCGGACATAATATCCGGGCAAATGCTTTGAATACCAATGACTATCTCTTTGAAGATGAATAAAAATTTGGAGGTTTTTTCCGACGATGTTCAAAAATTAAAACCTGTGTGTAGTCACCAAAAAAAACTACACAGCGCTCCACATATTTATTCCATTAGACCACTCACCTAAGACACACGTTCCTGTTTTCCTGTCCCAGTGCGGTTGTGGGGGAAAGATAAATTACAAAAATATTACTACAACGTACGTTAGCTTAGCTAATAGGACAGAAATCGACGAACCAAAAAACAAAATTCTAGCAACTCTGACAACTTACAAATGATAACCGATAGAAATTTCAAATGACTATGCAAATAACATAAGAAACGTATAAACGAAAAGGTCAGACAAAATAATTCCATACTTACAGAGGGAAGACTACATGAAAATGAAAAGATCGCTTTATCCGAAACTAGAAGCAAAAGAAAAGTTAAAGAACAAAAACTTTACCTCGGTGAAAGAACTTGTGAAACTCACGAATAACCTAAAACAAAAGAAACAAAAAAATGTAAACAATAGCGTGCACAAAACAATAGCTTAGGAAACAAAGAAAATCTCTTCAGGTTCTTACAACGAAGTAAACCAAGAGTAGTAGTCGCCCTTGTTAGTTTCGAATTTGGCAGCCTTCAATCGCTTTTTTTCAGGGATCGCTGCTTTCGGGTAGCAAAAAACGTTTCACCCAGTATGACTGTATAATCTGTATATGGGCCGATTCATCAGAGTGACTCGTGTTAGCTGCTAGGGGTCCCTTTCGTAGATAGTCGAGCGGGTGCTAAATATGCCGCCAGCAACTAGTGACCGCCACGCGCGAGAGCTGTGATGGACGAAAGTAAAAAAAAACAAGAAAGCCCGTTGGGCATTTTAACCGGCCATTCTGACCCTCCCCACCCCTAGGTTTCACAAATGTTAGCGCGATCCTCTTTTTTTTCGAACCGGCGTGACGAAAAGTGTGATTGTGTGACACAGTATTTTGACTATAGCGGTACTGGATGACGTAATGTTTAAACTCTGATGACTCAGCTTATCTTTCTTATCGCTTTATTTGTGCTGAAAAAAGGCAAATTCACTCAAACGTTGAATGTTGATATGGATTCGTCCACAACTGAGAATGCTCACATAGGGACGACGAAGTATTTACTGTTGTGCCTAGACCTTAAATACTCACTAATAATCTCTCTCCGTTCACAAGAACTATCATGTACTGATGGTGCAATCAACTAATATTGCATCATCATACTAGTACCAATTCCTTCTCTTCCTAGCCCACGCCGTAAAACGCAACTGTCCTTTTTGTCCGCTGCGAAATACAAGTTAGCCAATCAGAAACCTTACAATCCACTTCGCAAACCCTCCCCCCCCCCCCCCATAAAACGCCAAGGGAAACCGCCTCTCACGCAGCACAATATTACGCCGCTCCTATACAAAACGCAACTTTCAAAGCAAATCACATTCACAGATCACAGATTCGCATTCACCGATTCACAAATCACATTCACAAAATGTCAATCCAATAAAAAAAATCCTGCGCTAAAAAAATTTTCACTATAACCACTAACTAGATCAGACAACACAGCCAATTTCGCATTCAATCCTATTAGTTCCTTTACTCAATTGCGCATGCGTTATACACGACAAATACAAAAACCCCAAACTTAAACAACCCTTCGCCGTTCATATCTTAAATACTGTAAATTAAAAGACAAAAACATAGGAAGGTAACATTCAGAAGACTAATATGCGCATGCGTCATATATAAGACAGTACCGCTCTTGAGTACCCGTACCACAAGCTTTACAGCACTTTCTTCGTATGTTAAGCCAACTTGCCTTCGGGAAAAACCGTGTCCATTTTATAAACCGGCGGTTGCCATCATGGCGACGGCCGGTTAAAAAGGATTGAGGGGATAAGAACGCCAACTCGACTAACCACAAAGGGACACCAGAAGTCTAGAAGTCTAACCATTTGCAGAAGTCAGAACAAAGGCAGCACTTCCTCCTCAGTTATTTAAAGACCCTGAGTGGATCCCCGAGTGTTGGTCCGGCCGGGATTCGAACCCGGGCCTACCGCTCCACAGTCTTGTACCCAACCAATTGAGCTAACCAGGTGGCGGTCTTAGTATTTCTTCGGCGTGGGATTGACATGGAATGCACCAAGGTTCGAATCCCGTTTGCTGCGATGGTCGTCAACATTTCTTGTCTCAAATGCATGATTATTTCGTATATTCACATCAGTCTTAATATATTAATACATCGTTAACGGTACAACGGGCACTGGTTGTAAGCAGTATCTCTCGGGTCGTCTTACCACTTTTATGCAAGGTAGTTTGGTACGCTTATCTATTAATTTATTCCGCAGTTTTTCCTACAGGCAGTGACGTGAAATTGTCTGCGGAGGGTCACTACTTTCGGAATTCACTAAAAACCGTCAAATTTTATCGCTGCTATCGAAGGCTTTTTTTTCTTTCGAGGGCCTTTACTTTTGGAACCAGCTTCAGGAATACTGGTCTAAATTAGGCGGCCTGACTTCTTCAGGGAATGAATTCATTTAGTTCATTCCCTGAAGAAGTCAGGCCGTGCCTGACAAAGCATCGGAAATCAAAGAAAATATAATCCCAGATGAACAGTCAGCCTTCGTCTCCTTGTTTTTTCACGGTGTACTTTGCCAACTAGCCTGCGAGAGCAGACAGCCGAAAAAGCCGTCTGCTCTCGCAGGCTATTTGCCAACTAGATCCAGCAGGTTCGGCACCTTTGCTTTGTCCGGTTGGCCCTTGCAAAATTTCATAAAGCGTATTTGAGAGAACCGCCTTAACAAATGTTGCTGAACGTTTTCTACAGAACTGTTTTATGTTTTTTTTCCCCAATGATGATCGCTATCGTGCAAGAGATCAGTCCGGTTTCTTCCCTTCTCTGTTTTCTCCTCAGTTAGCTTCGCGAGGTTTTACGCTCCCCGCGTTGTGCCTTTGCTCTACCCGTCTTTATAGCATTACGAGCGGAGAACTGGAGACGAACAAGATCAGGGCGGGAAAAGGTTGGGCGATGAAACGAGCAGTCCACTCTTCAAACGATGTGTGATGCGGAGAAGGACTGGCACGAGCGCTCTTTCCACGCTTCCGGTGCGTTTGGTGGCCGGCAAAATTTACCTTTCAACAAACCCGAAATCTCATTTTCTTTCTTTATTTGTCAGCCAGCTGTGCACTATGATTAAAACGTTTTTTCACGGTCCTGGCTCACAGCTTAAAATGCTTATGTCTGCGTGGACATTAGTCAATCTTTTTCACAGTAAGTTCCCGAAAAATGCGCTCAATTTGAGGGTGTCGAATGCTTGCTCTTGCCGAAAACATGACATGGTTGTCTTTCCGCGTCTCTTTTAAAAAAGCTCCAAATTACTCCACCCTAAATCTTACATATATTAGAGGCCGATAAATTTTACATAACATAATAAAAAATTAGCTGGAGATATTTGGAGATAGTGGCGTTTTGCAACCTTAAACTTTGCCTCCTTGCAACGCGCCATGGCGATGATTCGTCGCAACGCCGCCAACTGTAGGTAAACAAATTAAAAGTGAAATTAAATTTGCAGATTTCTCCTCCTTTTATCTCACAAAAACAAAGCAAAGAATTGAAAACCGTCTAAACTGAGGAGCAATTCTATTTGTAGTGCCTAAAGAAACAGACAAGCATAGGAGAGGTTTTGGGGAAAAAGAAGAAGAAGCGTGGTGTTGATGTTGATGTTGATTTAATTAATATTAAGCAGGGACGTGTCCTGATTAACCTTGCACGAGCTGCACGAATTATAAATACGCGTCATGCCACGCGTCATCCAAACGCCCTTTTCCATCTTTTTACTTTGCTCTGCTCGTTTTTAGACAGTTTTTGGACAGTTTCTTAGCATCGATTAAGGCGGAAAAGACAAAGAAAAGATAACCCAAGTTGGCGTTTTTCGGAAACGATAATAGATTATTAGGACGCAGGTAGGCCAAGCTCACTATGAGAGGAGCGCATATATTAACCTGTTCCATTTTGCATATATTATGACCTCGGCAAAATATAAGAGTTTGTATGAAAAATGAAGCAAATACGTTTTAATTGCCATAAATGCGAAATAATTCACAATAATAAATGGTTCACCTTGTTTCTGTGTTATATCACTTGCTATTTAATGGCCTTTTGGGGTGATTTGAAGCGTTTTGACCGAGAATAAGCGTCCTTGATTATTTGCTCCTAACACTTAATAAGCGAAGCGAAAGGTAACACACTGTTGGCCGTCACGTGACCGATTCAAAGATATTTATTTGCTGTAAATCTCGAATTTTGGCACCTCTCTCCAAAATTCTTTAAGCGACCAATGGCTTTGTATCGTAACAACAAATACATACCAAAAAAGTCCAACATTCGCGTTCTTTCCCTTATCAAAATCGCCATTTTCAATCTCTCCACCACGGCGAACCATCCGTGTGACGAACTGTTCGCGAATGCAAATTTCTGATCTCTTTTCATTGGAAGACTTGCACAATAGGCGCTCAGGACAAACATATCCCGTGTATGGGAAGTGTATTTGACAAATTACATGCGAAATTTGAAAGTTGCACGTGAAGCGTGGTCAAAACGGCCGATTACTTTTTACTTTTAAAAGTTTTAAAAACCCATGCGTCCGCAAAGGAGACCATCAAGACATGTAAACTGCATGGGCTATGAAGTCCCATTTTCTCGTACAAATTACCATCAAATGTCATTCGTGCCAAGAACTGTTCGTGATTGGAATAGCCTCCCAGATTCCGTGGTTCTGGCGCCTAGCCTGGAAGCCTTTAAAGACCGGCTGTGGTGCCATTTTGCCAATAGCCACTGACCATACCCTAAGTTTTTAATTCCCAAGCACCTTTCTTTTCTTTTTTTTTTTTTTTTTTAGAAATAGCACCTGCACTGACGCTCACGAGAATCTTCATTAAAAAGGAGGTGGGTTATCCGAGGAAGAAGAAGAAGAAGATAATACTGAAAAATAAAATCGAAATTACTTACGTACTACACATAGTGACATTTCGAATATCAACCTTTAATACTATCAGAGGGTGTCAAAAAAAGACCTCCGTTAAGCTTTTTAGTGTTCAAGATAAAATTACAAAAGTAAATGTGTTTTTTGTTGTTGAATTTATTTAACCAAGTGTCGTTTTCCCCGTCGTTTTCCCCGGTAAGGTCAAGGTGCTAAAACTGGCGTAAATCACAAGTTCTGCATTTCGCACGCTTCACGTGCAATTTTTAAATTTCTCATGTAATTTGTCAAATACACCGCCCATACACGGGATATTGTTGTCCTGAGCGCCTATTGTGCAAGTCTTCCAATGAAAAGAGATCAGAAATTTGCATTCGCAAACAGTTCGTCACACGGATGGTTCGCCGTGGTGGAGAGATTGAAAAGGCCGATTTTGATAAGGGAAAGAACGCGAATGTTGGACTTTTTTGGTATGTATTTGTTGTTACGATACAAAGCCATTGGTCGCTTAAAGAATTTTGGAGAGAGGTGCCAAAATTCGAGATTTACAGCAAATAAATATCTTTGAATCGGTCACGTGACGGTCAACAGTGTGTTACCTTTCGCTTCGCTTATCAAGTGTTAGGTGCAAATAATCAAGGACGCTTATTCTCGGTCAAAACACTTCAAATCACCCCAAAAGGCCATTAAATAGCAAGTGATATAACACAGAAACAAGGTGAACCATTTATTATTGTGAAGTATTTGCATTTATGGCAATTAAAACGTATTTGCTGCATTTTTCATACAAACTCTTATATTTTGTCGAGGTCATAATATATGCAAAATGGAACAGGGTAATATATGCGCTCCTCTCACAGTGAGCTTGGGCTACCTGTGATTAGGATTTTGAATTTGGATCTTTGAATTTTGATCTATCACCCAATTCGATCCCAGTCCACTGCATCCCACCTTTTTGCTCGGACGCGCTCGTTTCATCGCCCAAACTTTTTCCGCCCTGAACAAGATTCGCTATGAGGCTTCACCAAGTTCTCTCCAGAGGTACGTGTATATACCATAGGCGCTTGTGGATTATTTTACGATTTGCATTTCAAGAATATATGCTTAAGAGGGAATAACTTAGCTTAGCTCTATGACGAAGAAATCGCCGAAGGAACATCGGTACTACACTACACTACGTCAACAACACCAGTAGCGCCTAATAGTTCTCACGCATTTGTTGCCGTCAAAAAATCAGACTAGCTGAGGCTTGCAAATTTTAAAAAGGAAAAGTACCATACGAAAATACTCAGATAATAGCTTTCGCTTTCACACGAATACTAAATTTATTTCGCCATGTTTATTTACTTGTAAGTGACTTTATTTACAGATTCGAAAGTTCAACACCCCGCCCCCCCCCCCGGGCAACTCCCCGGGCATTTGAACTTTTGAAGATTGGGTTGTTCAAATTCCCTCCACTCAGGGCAAAAAAGCCATTCAAATGCCCCACCAATTAGTACTGAACTACCTCTCCTCAAAGACAAATTTTGTCTTCAGTTGATCACTCTACACGATTTTCAGAGAGAGATATGCCATAATGACACCTTCAAACTTCTTTTAAAGACCGTTTTGAGAGAGTTATTCACTAACAAAGGCGAAATTCTATCTTGTAAATCCGTCAAACCCTGCAAAAACCGAAAAAGGCTCACAGGCATATTACGTCAGAACAAGAGATAAATCCGGTTCAAATTCCCCACCCTTCCAATGCAACATTCAATTTCCCCCCTGCCCAGGCACGATGCACAATCAACTGCCCGGGGTATGCCCGGGGGGGGGGGGGGGGGAGATGTTGAAGTTTTCGAATTGATCAGCTGATAAGCTGCTTATCAGTTAACTTCCCCAGGGAAGAGGGGGGGGGGGTTCTCCCTTATATAAGCTATATAGGTATGTGGGGTGCCAAAGGGTATGGTTTTTGAGCCGTTCTGGTCTGAAATAGGGTATAGATTTTGACCATTTTGGTCTGAAATAGGGTAAGGTTTGTGCACTCTGATATGGAATCTGGTATTATTCTTACAAGAAGCTATCTTTTATTAGTTTTCTTCTCCTAAGAACTGAGGTTTGATTAACGTTGGGAATTTGAAGCCCTTCTCAAATGTTTATGCAAATGAAATAGGGTTAGGTATGGTCTGAAATAGGGTATCAATTTTGGTTCAGGTCTGAAATAGGGTAGGGAAATCACATATTTTGGTCTGAAATAGGGTACGGGTTTCCAGAAGCACGTCGCACACCCCCACCCAAATCTTCGGGAAATACCCCCCCCCCCTCCCACCCGGGTTAACTTCAAGCTTGAGCTTAAGATGTGGCCTGACTCTATAAGGCTGCTGTTGTCTGTCTCATGTTTACATCCTGACTTCTAAAAAGCACAGTTTGTTTCATGGTATATTGATTCTGAGCCAGTCTAAAGTTGTCCTGTTTAGTCAGGGTCTGGAAGGGTATTCTCGGGATCCGGGATTTGACCAAAATACAGTGCGGGATTCAGGAAAATGCAAACTATCTTGACGGGATTCGGGATTTGACTGCTACCAGGGAAGCGGGATTCGCCAAAATTTGGGCACAGGATGCGGGATTTTTTGGCTTGTCTGTCGGGAATTCGGGAAAGCGTCACGACCCAAGTAAACGTTCTGGCGGCAAAAGCGAATCAATCAGGCGAGCGAAAAATATCAATCAAAAGGGCCAATCTGCATCTTAAATTTATTAGCTTTTGCAGAAATTAGTCTTATTTAACGTATTTTTGGGAAAGAAAAAACGGTATTCGGGATAGCGATGGAAAAAGGGCGGGATGCGGGATTCTCCTCAAAAAGGAGCGGGAATGCGGGATCAGGACCCCCCCTTCCAGACCCTGTTTAATGCAGACTAACTACAGTAGGGTGGGGACAGACCTGGTGGGGGTACTTGGAAAAATTTTGGTGGGGGAGTGCCGATGGGACTCTGAAACCCTTAATCTATACCAGACCACTTTCAGGTCCTTTTTGCAACCCTATTCTAGACTAGATGCCAAAAATCCCTACCCTATCCCAGACTAGCTATTTTCCAGCTATCTATCAGAAATATGCCACACAGTGCTTTTAATGGCAAAACCATCTCTCGATCAACAAAGTTGTCACGATTTCATTTAGATTTTATATTTCCGAGTTTTTCAAATCGGTTTTCAACTAAATTTTTCACATCACTTATTACTTTCTCCTATTAGTTTCCCGGTAATTGATACCCTATTCTAGACCAAAACTCCCTGATTTCTATATCCTATCACAGACCAAACTGCTTGAAAACCATATCCTTCACAGCAGCTCATACCTATATAGGTTAAATGGTAGTACCCCCCCTGGGGTGACAGGAAAGGAGGGGAGGCAAGGAGGGTGGGGTTGTGTAAGGGTGATATAAAGGTTAATTAGGAGAAGATGTGGTAGTACTTATGATAAACCAATTTTGGAAATTATACTATCTTCCATTGCATTCTATCTCGATTACACACTTTATAAAATAAAACCTCTTTCTTGATATCTCTTTTTGCTAGATTTGCAGTAAAACATGCACATTACATATATGCTTTTAATTATTATAGTGTCAAACCTTGGCCATCAACTGCGGTGCATGTCATCACTTGTTAATGTCGAGAAACAAGGTAAAGTTGCTGTTCTTGAGCTGAACAGAAAACCAGTCAACAGTTTGAATCTGGATTTTGTGCAAGAAATAAATGCAGAATTGGAGAAGCTTGAAAATGACCGGGACTGCCAAGGAGTCATCATCACTTCTGTATGTTATGCTTACCTAATTTTTAAATTTTGTTACTGTTTGTCTATCACAAAAGGCACTTAAGATAATTAACTCAGCGCTTAACAAGGATAGCTATAGTCCATATTACTGTGGTCTGAGCTTTAGAAGTTGCTAATATGCTGTGTAATATAATTTATTTAATCATAAAAGAATTAATATAATTTTCATTGGGGTAGTTACTTTCGGGAAAGTAACAAGTACATATAACTGTAACATGTAATTATGTTCAGCCTGCTGTTAACAACTAGTCTGCGCTACCTCCTTCCAATAAGTCCCTGATATTACTGGGGCAGAAACCATAAGGAGGTTCTGGCAGCTAAGACATGTGCAGGGCCCGGTTGTTCTAAAGCCAGTTAGGGCTAGCCATGGATTAAATGTTGCCCAAGGTTTCTGATTCTCTTGTTTAAAAGCATTATAGCTGCTAATTTTACATGTTTTGAAAGCAGCCTAAAAACAATTTACTGGAAACCATGTCATTGTGGATAAGAAGTGAGTTAAATCTTCAGTTACCCTAACCCTGCTTTGAACAACCAGGCCCAGATATTGCGGTAGTGTAGCACCTCTCAAAAGCTTGTATTTTCATTGGACCGCTATATGTAGCAGCTCTATTGTTTTTACGCCTCGTTCTTTGTTTCTTTTGTTTGTTCTATTGTTTAGCAGACTAATAGTGGAAGACCTTACGACAGCTGCTACATCGCCCCAGATATTGATCTGCTTATTTGAAACATTTTCTGCAGTAATTGTGACTACTAATAATATTTTATTACAGTAATTAATTATTAGCTAAATCAATCTGAATTACAAATTTTTGCAATTATAGGGTCTCCCTAAAGTGTTTTCAGCTGGTGCAGACCTGGTCACAGAGTATTACAAACCAGATCAGAAGCGCCTTGCAACTTTTCGACGAGCCTTTCAAGAAATGTGGCTTCGCTTGTATGGCTCAAGGCTACTTACCATGGCAGCAATAAATGTAAGGGTACCTGTTCCGTTGTCAATTGATGATTGTCGTGATTGTTCTGAGAAATCTGCCTAGTTGTCTGATGCACGCCTGGGTGGTGGGGGGGAGGGGGCACTCAACAAAGTTTATTCGGGGAGGCTCTGCCCCACGGTCCAACCCCACTAAAAAGGGCCCCACTAAAAAAGGCCTTAGTGAGTTGGGTTCCCTCATATAATATTATTATTATTATTATTATTATTATTATTATTATTATTATTATTATTATTATTATTATTATCATTATTATTATTATCAAATATTGTTGTTATTATTATTGATTTGTTATATAGGTCAGGAAAAATACTGACATTAACATTGTTTCATTATGACCTGGTAAATAATCAACTTTTTAATTGTAATTTTCCTTTCTCCAATTTGTTCTTCTCACAGGGCCACGCTGTAGCGGGAGGCTGTGTTCTGTGTTTGATATGTGATTACAGAGTTATGGCTGACGGAGCAAGAATTGGTCTGGTGGAGACACAAGCAGTGAGTGATTCACTTGAATTGTTAAGAAAATTACTGCTTACATATAATTTAGAGGTATTGGTAAGGCATGCTAAATATAAAATGAACGTGATTCAAGCAAAAGTAAAAAAATTCTTTTTGTTATTTTAGGGAGTTCCACCAGCTTTCTGGTTAGTGCTCAGTTACTTGTCTCTCGTTTATTTCAACCTTCAAGTTGATTGAGCTACAAGCATTTATTAAAATGTATTAAAATAATTGTTATCATTTTGCTCATCTTTTTACAAGGATTTTTAACTCTCTTGCAACCGTTGTTGGCAAAGGTGTTGCAGAAAAGGGGGTGATAGGCAGCAAGAGATATACTGCTGAGGAAGCATTAGCTATTGGATTGGTGGACAAAGTAGTACCAAAAGATAAAGTCCTGGAAGCGACAAGATCACAAATGGATGAGTGGATTATCTTACCAGGTAATGAAACATGCAGATAAGCTGTTTTAAACTCCATATAAGTGCCGTTTTTGTTTTGCATATTGTTCATGTAGCGTGTTGGATTGGACACGAGATTTCACCTTACCTTTATGAAAAACATGCGGTGATAAAAGAGACACTAAGTCCTGAGGGGGGGGGGGTACCCCCTATAGTGGGCTATACGGGGAGGCTCTGCCCGAAAGGGGGGCCTTTCTTAAGCTCGCAGTATATAAAAGGGTAGGGAAAATTGCCATTTTAGTATACAAAAGGGTCACAAAATCAGCTGCAAAGTGGAAGAAATGGTCGCCAAAGCGAAGTATATCAAAGGGTGCTTTGCAACTGAATCAGAACGACTGAAAATCCAGGAAAAACGTGGCGATTACAGGAAATTCTATTGTTTTGGCTTATCCTTGAGGTATAAGGAAGGGGTGCAATTTTGCTCTAGGTATATGAAAGGGGTACCATTTTGGTAAAAATTAGTATGTAAAGAGTAAGGGTTTGAACCTCCTGGCGGAGCCTCCCCGTTCAAAACTTTATTGAGTAGCCCCCCTCCCTCCCTCCCTTCTGGGCAATAAGTGAGAAGTATGGTCATGAGATTAAGTAATTATTCGGTGTTTTGGTGATAATACGCGCGGATATGTCAGGAGTTGCGTAGTATTTTTGAAAAATTAGAGCAATGAGTAAAATGTCCACGCGTATCATCGGCCAAAACACTTATTAGTCTGTTACATTTTGTTCTTGCTTCATCCCCCCCCCCAGCAAAAAACCAGTAAAACCGGGATTGGCAGGGTAAATTTATTTACGCTGGCATATTTTGCGCATTGCCTTGCCCTTATACGGTAAAATGACACAACAGTGGAGTAATATATGTTAATGTAATGTCGGGAAATAACAGACAAACGACCACGTCTCTGTAGTTACAAGCTTGTGTCAAGCTGACTACAGTAAACTTTATTCAATATGTCATGAGCATAGGACTCAACGACTCATGAGCATATGTCAGTGTAAGCAAACGTGTAAGTTCCTGGCAGGAGGCGAGCACCAGATGTTCTACGCACTGGACAGATACTCAAACTTCAGTAACCACATGTGTTATATGGAAATCTAGATCATTGTCACTCCCGCAATGTTTTTACCCTCTCGTTATTTGTGTGGAGTTGATATAAAAATAGAGTATCTTGAAAGAGTAAAACAAGAACTTCCATATTTGGTATTTTGAAGTCCATTCTCATGTGGCTGTACGTTTGCTTGTAGGGAGAACCATGGAACTCACCAAAAAGATCATGCGTAGAGACGCTATTGAGGCACTGGAAAACAGACGAGAAGAGGACATCAAAGAATTTATTGATCGCATGATGGATGAAGAAGTGCAGAAAGCAATTGGGGAGCAAATTGAAAGAATATCCAAAAAGAAGTAGAAGTCATGCTGTTGCAACATTATTTCTCTACGTCACGCAACAATTTGAGAAGCTGATGTGTGATGTGTGACCCAGTCAGTATAGCTACGAAAGATGCCAGATAATGCAAGGCTGTTTATAGAGGTTATAGTGACGATAGTATTATGCTTTGTAGGACCTGTCAAGGGTACTAGCTTTCCCCCGTGGACATTAGTAAGAAGCTTCAGCTGGTTAAACAAAGAGCCTCAGCCCGTTCAGTGGTCATTAGGCATGGTCCGAAGGGGACTTAGGGCTCCAGGGCTCCAGGCTTAAAATGCGGGGCTCTAGGACTCCAGCACTTCACTCCAGGGTTCCATTTGGCAGATTTAGCCATAATCAGCATTTTGGTTCGAGAAAAAAACGAAGAAGAGCTGCTGGTCGGACGTAATATCCATTTGACTGCTTTATATAACAAAACTGTCACTTTGTAGATGAATACAATAAGTTTTTTATTTACTCCCCAAGATTTTTTTCAGAGACAGTTTACAAACCAAAAAAAGGCAAAGTGAGATTGAAACATTACAGTATTACTACAAAATTAAATTTAAAAAGAACGATAATTCCAGATATTAAGATATTTGCCAACGGTTTGGCAACATGTCGTTGTGTCGTTCACACGCACCAATTTGAGCATGCTAACACGAGTTGGCCAACATTAGTTTGACGTGTGAAGGCCGGTTAAGATCACAGATGCACTGATGTGGAAGGGGACAGGGGGAACACGGAAGAAAAAGAGGCGGGGACTGTACGGGAGGCGGGAAGGGGGGGGGGGGTGGGATTCCCAAAGTGGAAGAAAATAGGAGAAATAGAAAACACTTACACAACATTGCGTAATTTTTCTGCAATCGGAAAAGTGCAAAGAGGCGGGAGCCAGCTAAAAACAGGCGGGAACCGGGATTAAGGGGGTACGGGAAGCGGGATGTTTGAACCCCCTGTCCCCCCGTCATTTGCGCCTAGATGTGTTAACGTGGGACCTGACCAAGCCAGATAGAGAGTAATTCCTGGTCACAGCGTTCAAAACTCCACCCGGGGAGAGGGTTATTCGACCCCCAAGACATATTAGAATGCCTATTAGAATAACTGCCATATGTTTGACTCGAACCTACCACCGTAGGAAACTGAGAAGCAATTGACAGCTTGTCTATGATACAAATCCAGTGGAATTCCGGTGTCTTTTCTATGCCAGGAAGGGTAAGCAAAATCAAAACATCACACAAGCCATAAACTTCCTCCAAGAGGAAAACCTTTTTGGCTTCGACAGTTTTTAAACCAGTCGGCCCTGTCCGGCGGTGCCAAGGTCAGCCGGTCTGCCGAAATGAAGGAAGATTTTCAGTCCCACTGCGTCCAGTTCGCTTGAGTCGGTTAACGTTGCTGTGTTAAAAAAGACACCATTGACAAAATGCTATTTCACATGGCTGAATTTTGTGAAGTCGTCCACATACTGCTGTAGACTCAACATAGTTCTGCGCTCTATTTCGAAAGTTTCTTCTCAGAAGAAAAAAAAAGTTAATTAAGTTGCTATTAAAAAACAGTCAAAATGACTTCTGCTACTAAACAGCGTTTAGATTTCCACGTCAAAACTGTCCACAATGTCAGAAAGAAGTGGCAGTGCAATGTCCATTTCGTTGGCTTCTTGATTTACCAATTACATTGCAAGTTTGAAAGGCTCTTCGCGTGGATGGAAAAAGCCTTCCCATTTGACACGAAAAGTTTCCGGAATTCAAAACCGAAAATTTTGGTAAATAGAAAGCGCCCCCTACCAATAAGGACAGCCTCTCGTCACTCATTGCGCTGCAAAGGGGGAATTTATAGCCCTTTTTCCCACAAAGCTGTGATCTGCAGCGTATGTATAGGAACCGAAAACGTTAAGGTGTTAATAGGGGGATAAATACTGGGCTAAAACAGTGTATTAGCATGATCACGGGTTAGAGAGACGACGCGAGAGGCCCCTTTCACAAGAGAGTCCCCCCGCCCCGGGACCGGGGCGGCAAAAATAAGGATGTTTTGAATAACTGCACATTAGAACACAGGCTTACCATCCGTTATCCGAGTGGTGCACCGTGCTTTTAAATAGTTCATCTTAAGAAAAGGTGATAAGATAGTGTTTGAATTATAGACGACTGAGACAAAGTCACCATAACACCACTTTTTAATCTAGTAAAGTTGTATCATTCCTTACAATTACGTTATGTATTACATAATTCGCTACTACACGATCAATGATAAAATGATATCCCAACAGTGCTTATTTGGCTTTTCCCCGGGCTTTCAAAGTCAATTTGTTTCGGTGCTGTTTCTGGGCACTCAGCTCACGTGACCTAATTGGTCGAGGCAAGCAAGGAAGCCTGTGATCTAGGCAAAGTTGGACCTCTTGCCTCTTGTTGCTAGGCAACATGTTATTTCCCTGAAGGTGACCTGACGTGAAAAACTGTTGGAGTACTTGCGAGTGCTGGGCCGAAACCCGTTTTCAATTCCGATACGATACTTGTCGACAATTCTAATTAATACCAAGACTCTTTCGAAGGATGCGAAGCAACAGAGACCGTGCTAAAAACACAATTTTTTTTCTTCTTTCGCATGTTTGCGGGATAAGTTGAAAAGAATCCAAAGGAACGATACTCGGCTTGTGAATATCGACTCCTTGTCGAATATATTTCATGAAGATACCTCGGTGTAGTGGTATCGATTTCGTTTGTATTGGTATCAATCATTAAGTGATTGGATAGCAAACATCACAATCTATTACAGCGCTTCTAAAGACGTTTTCCAAAAACGGTATACTTGTTTTCCTAAGGTTGTATGGTATGTATGACTTCTATAAAATTAGCAACCACCCAATAGAGGTGCTTAAAGTAAGAGCATGCACTCTCGTGGAAATTGAGGTTTGTCTACAATATGGATGCCCAGGTGAGGGTAGTCCTAATAGACTCATGGCTATATTTCGTCCCGGTTATTTCCAGAACTAGGGCGGAAGTCGTATTCAGGGTCAGGTAAATGGTTCATCGTCAGACAATGGTTTATACGTATCTGTCAAACGACCTGATTTGTCTGTAAGTTGTTCTTGTTACCGACTACCCTTACCAGGTACGTTTCTCAAAACTCCCGGAAAGGTTCGTGGGCGTTTCTCGAAAGCCCTGGCAACTTTTTGGCCAAGATAAGCCATTCGTAAAAACACAAACCACTCATTCTACAAGGCTGGTATTTTTTGACATGTCTTTTAAATAAGAAATGTTTAACGCTATTCAGACCAGGCTTTTGGGGGGAACTTCTGGGACCGGGTGGGGTGGGGGGGGGCTCTTAACTCTGAGAATATTAAAGCTACGACAACGAAATTTAGAGGGGAGATAGTACGTCCAAAAATGTTTCCTCTGAGGTCCGCAACATGAGCTGTTGACGTCATATGACGTAGAATTACAATTATATGAATCCGCCATCAGTACCTTTGAAAATCGGCAAAATTGACCAAAAAGTAATAAAAACAATAAAAAAATACGAAACTCGTATTAAAATGTAAAACTTGCTTCAAGAAAGTTATAATTTTTCATTGAAAAGGTGAAAATTCAAAATTCTGAAAAAGAGCCTGTCAAAAAGTAGTTGCCATGGTAGCGTAAAACTTGCTGGACAACCACTTGCTAAGCCATATTGTTCCCAGGTAAATTTAAGGAAAAGTCACCAAGTTTCGTGGCTTTAGCTTGTTTATTAAAAAAACGTTATGAACATCTATGGTCAAAGTCAGTGCCGGCAGAATCAGTTCCCCGGTCTGAATAGGGTTAACTTATAGGAAGGTTTCATGCTTAGAAACTTCTTTGTTTTCAAGGTACAGAATGAGCTATATATAGTGTCCAAAATCGGCCCAAAAAGTTTCGGGGCTTTCGAAAAACGCATTCCAGAAATTTCTTCGGGAGATATGAGAAATGCACGCCAGCACCTGGTTTCAAACAATTTTACACAACCTATGTTAGCGTTGTTGATTACATGAGATGCTTTATAATGATATATACTTGAAAACTGACCTTAATTTAATGCTACATTAGGGTGCGACGGTATTATACGCTAAGACTGAAATGCTCATGACTTAGCATTCGCTGTCCTTCCACACTGAAATCTTTCTCTTTCTTTTCTTCTTCTCTTTTCCATCCCCTGTTTCATCCATTTTAACCGCTTTGCCCCTCGTCTTTTTCCGAAGCCAGTTTCATCTTGGCTTTGCCTTTCTTCTTCTTCTTTTTCTTGGTCTCCACCTTATCTGTATCACACAGCTCCAGGTTGTCTTCACAAGTTTTTTCAAGCTGGTCTTTCTTCTTTTCCTTTTTTGGCTTTTCTTCGTCAGCATTCAACTCTTCGTCACAAGCTCTGCTTTCTTCTGCAGCTTCTCTATTCTTCTTTTTCTTACCCGGCTTTTCTTCGCCCTCTTTTGTTTTATCATCTCCGTCTTCTTCTATGGCTATGTCAGCTGTAGCTTCTTCCTTGTTCACTTTCTTTCTCTTATTTTCCTCATTCTCGTTTATTTCGTCTTCCTCGTTTTCACTCGTGGCCATGCCAACATTAGTTCCTTTTTTCTTCTCTTCTTTCTTTTCTTCGCTCCCCATGGATACTTTAACGCCAGTTTCTGCTGTCGTTTCCTCTTTGCTTGTCTTTTGTTTCTTCTTCTTTTTGCCCTTGTCTTCGTTTGTTTGGTTCCCGCCATCTTCTTCTGATCTCATTTTGTTCTTCTTTTTGTTCTTCTCAGTTTCCATCTCCCCTTTGTCTTCAGTCACAAACTTTACCTTGGCTTTCTTCTTGTGTTTCACATATTCCTCGTCATCCTCATCACTTTGCATCACATGACTCTTCTTTCTGTTTTCTTCTTTCTTTACTTTCTTCTTTTTCTCGCGATCTACATCTGGTTGTCCATCCCTTCTTTTGTTGTCTGCCTCCGTGATCCAACCTTCTTTTATTGTTTTCTCTTTTGGTGTTTCCTCTCTTTTCTTCTTCCGCTTTTTCTTGGCAGCATCTTTCTTGCCAATAGTGGTTTCCGGATCGCTACTGTACAAACGCCATTTCGTATCATCATAAGATAGGGTATCTCCATACAGAATGCTGTTCAACTCTGCGTCTGTGGCGCAGCGACTTTCTGCATCTCGCTGTACGTCATCGAGAATTTTCAAAAGCTCCTTGTCGGACACTGCTTCGTCCACAAACGATCTTTTTCGATCCGTACCTTCTGCAAGCTGCTGTTGCTCCATGGTTGTTGCATCGACAACAGTCATCAATAAAGCAGGGGTTTTCACTTTAACTGCGCTTCCTGGATGATTAACCACGCTATGAGGTGCAGCGCTGAACGCTGCTTTTAACAACCTTATGCCATCTTTCACAACAGACTCGGTTTCGAAATCACTCTCGTCGTTACTCGATTCCTCATCGTCGCAGTTGCTGCCACTGCTTTCATCGCTTTCACTGTCGCTTCCTTCGGAGGAGTCACTTTCGACTTTTATTTCTTTGAAGGAAAGGTCTTCCACCGTACTCTGCTGCCTGTAGCACTGCAGTATTGTGTCCAGTTTTTCGTCGCTGTGTTGGTTAAGAAACCTTTCTAACACAGGAATGGAATCACAGAGTTCGTCCTCGTCAAAATCCCAGTCTACTGCCATTAACAACCGCATCAAGTTTTTCTTCTTCTCCGTAGAGGTCTCACATTGGAACCACTGCATCTTCCGCATGTCTTCAAACGCGATGTTCCTCATAGAGTGCATGGCGTTATCGGCCTTGTCGGCGATTTTATCAAAGTTGAGCTCCAGTTCAGTCTTTGGCTCTTTGTAGACTGGGAGAATAGCATGACTTATTGACCTGCCCATGATCTCTTTGAAGCGATGAATCATGAAGTCAGCTATTTCATAATCATTCGACTGCTTCTCCACATCGCTACGAACTTCAGTGAAGGCATCGTTGATTATGGACAGAAACATGTTGATGAGGATGAACACCATTGACACCGTGTAACTGTAGAAGAAAATTGGCCCAATGATCCGATTGGCTTTTGACATTTCCTTGAAAGTGAACTTGCCAAGTAACGTGTCCATTAGAGAGGCACAGCTTCGCAAAAATGTTCCAAATCCTTCCATGCTCTGTCCAAAGACTAGGCACGCGAAGAGTGCAAACGCAAGGAACGCCAGGGCGAAGATGACCATGAATGAAAGCAATTGGCTAAAGGATCGTTTCAGGACTTGCTGAAGTGTTGACATGCGGCGGTTGAAGCGCAACAGACGAAACATCTTTAAGAACGAGAGAAACACGATGATTCCCATGATGCACTTGAGCCACTCGTCCAAAAAAGCAGTGTAATGAAAACTGACGAAGCCTTTACGATCCCTTTTCATGGCTTCCAGGGCCTTTTTGGTGAACGTCATTCTCGCAAAGTACAAACCTACTGCAGAAAGCGAAAGAAGTGTGACCACGATTTCAAGAATGCTCCATGGATTCTTCAAATGTTCCCTGCCCTTTTTTACAAACAACCTGATCTCCTTGAAGACAAAGAACGAGCAAAACAGGAAGTACGTCATTTCACACGCCAACACGATGTACATTTCGCCCCCCACATAACGGAAGAGACGTAGGGTGAGAATGCTGGGATATGGGGTAAGACTTCCCGTCGGAAGTTGTTCGAACAAAAGTGTTACTACACAGAACAGATTCACGTTCGCGTTGTAGGTAGCAAACTCAGAGAAGATAGCTCGTGTGTAGCGGTCCAACCAGTTATATTCCCTCAGGTTTCCAATTACTTTTGACGATTCGATTTCACCCCTTGGTACCATCTGTACGTAGCCTGTAATAGAATCAAACAGATGCAAGTTAGAAAAAGACATCAAAATACTGATCACGCAAGCCTGATCAACTGTTAACGTCTGCCCGTCCGGCAACAATAGGACTTTGAAAGATAACTCGATGATTTCTTACCTCAAGATTTTGAAGCGTTGGGGCTTCTGAAAATAAATGAAGATCGCTCAAAGTCCCACCCTCCCCCCCCTCCTCCCCCGCCTCAATTTTTTCCTAGGCTCTCCCAGCAAGTCATCTTTAATCACTTTTCAATAGGTGTGCACAGAGAGACAATTTGGAGTCTTTTAAGGCCGTGATAGGAGGGTTCGTGGACAGCTAGACTATCACTCCACCAAAACTAGTTGGAGAGAATAGGGCAAGGCTTGCGTATAATCATGTTTTTGCGTACCTCCAGCACCGTATATCGCCTTGCTACCCCAGTAAGGAAACGTTCCCAATTCCTCTCCCGTCTGATACTCCCACGGGCCTTTCACATGTGGCATTTCTGTGGGAGTGGTGGTGGGGTTGAGGGAAACGTTTTGATGTGGTATTGATGGCTTTACTTTCCAGCCAGGTAGATACAAGCCTTGGTCTTCTCCCGCTTTACTGTAGAAATCGTTACACTCTTTGATAAAATGCAGGAATAATTGCTTGAAAGTGCAGGTATCTGTTTTAAAAAAAACATGGAATGAAGACTAAAGGTAGTAATCATTTTATGGTCATTCATTAGCCCAAAGCCAGAAACCTTTGGAGCTGGCTAACGCTGTCATGGCGAACGTGCTCTCCGTTGTATTGTCACGTATTATGTTTCTTTCGTGAAAATAGCAAAATAGAGCTTTTTGTGATGACGAATAAAGAAAGGTGGAAAATTTTAGGCTCAGTGACTTACTACGTCACACAGAATTTATGATGAATAAGAAGTTACATTCTGTGTGCGACGAGCGTTGGACAAAAAAATCCCAGTTCCCGACGGCAAACTAACCCATGAACTTCCGTAAAGCAGAAAAGTCATAAATTTGATCCCTTCATATACTCCGTTTTTTTCTTTCTTCCACACTCGTAACACCTAGAATATAACATCGTTCTTACAAACTTTGAAGGGATATAGTGAACATTACAAAAAAATTGAAAACACTAAATTTGCAGGCCACCAGCTGAGGCGACCCTTTTCCTTGTTGTTTTTGGTCTAGGTAGTTGATTTGGGTATATTTTGTACTTTGATTTGAGTGGTCAGGACGCTATCTGCACTTTTCTATTATTAAAACAAAATTTACTCTTAAATAAACGCTTAAAGTGCTCGAGGTCTTAACGTTACAAATTGTAAACAATAACAGAATGTCAAGTCATTTTAATGACTGCAATAGTATCTGGGAATGGGTGCAGCCACTTTTCCTCAACAGAGGGACTCATCAGTTTTATAAACTAAAAAAAAGTTGAACATTATTTAACAGCGTAAATTCTCTGGCTAAAAAGTGTTTTAGTTGTTACAAGACGGTGTGATCTCTTTGATTAAATGTCCCGTCCAAACTTGTGCGTTTTTGTTCAAAGACGAATACCTCTTGGCCTATCGTCCTCACTAAAACAATAAAAAAACCATGATCAAAACATACTTTCAAAACCTGTTGCAAAAGCAGGTGGTCGGGTGAAAACGATACGAAAACGCTGTTCTTGTGTGGACGAAAATATTTTGTTATACTTTCGGCCAAATGAAAGGGGAGTCTTTTGAAAACGCAAAAGTTTGGGCGTAACCTAAATCAAGTCCATGTACCTTTCTTGATTCTCAGCTGCCTGAGACGGGCGACACCCAAAAGCCACGCAGTGGGTGTGTCTGCAAGGAATCCATTGTCATACGGTGTTAAGTTATTGTAGCACAATTGTGGCGTCAGAGAAGGGATAAACGTGTTACTCATCCAAGTCCAGTAATGGTTTACATCATGCACCTTGAAAATAGATAGAGACGATCCTATTAAGTTTAATTCATGTCCTTAAAAACGGCGTGTGAGGGTTTATTGTCTAACCACTTGGCGAAAGAGTTCTCCCCAGCTAAACGATCAAACTTATTCACTCAACACTGGATAAGACGCGGAATGTCATTGATACTGGAGCTTTATCCCTGATCACGATCTTATATAACATGTGCTTGAATAAATAATAATAATAATAATAATAACTGTCTCGCTAATCGCCCTCGCAAAGTGCGAGGTAGTTGGTCGCAAAGTGAGGTAGTTGGTCGTCTTACTTAAAAGGGACCTAAAGCAACGAGAACGATGTCATTCTGGACGTCACGAAGGAGAATCGGAAGTCAATTGCTAATCTTTTCGCTTGATCTGACCTCATCACGTCAAGCCACAAGCGTCAAAAGAAGACTTGACCCTGAAGCGCGGGCACCAACGATCAATAACACCTGCTGCGCACACCAGAAAGAACAGAGAGGCTGCTTGTGGTCTAAAATAATGCGGTACGTAAATTATTTCAAGTTACCTTTTTGTAAGTCAGGTTTCCACTGTACGCAGCTTTCTCAAAGATATCCTGCATATGTTTAGTCACCTTGGATGTCGTCAGATCTCTGTTACCATAGCTGATGGTAAGTAGAACCAATAAGAAGATCACGTACCATAAAATCTCTCGGATGATGGACATCATTTGCTTTTCCTTCATGCGCAGCTTGCGCGCCATCTCCAGCTTAGCCTCGTCTGGTGGTTTATCGTTTATCAGTTGCTTCACCATCTTTTGCTTTTCGGGATCGAGATCTTCCGTATTCTTATTTGGCCATTCTTCGTCGTTAGCAAGAGCGTTTGCGTCCGTGAACGAATCTTCTTCGGCTTTCTTTGGGTCTTTGACGAGAAGAGCAAACAGGGTCGCCAGAATGAAGACCTTCATCGGTTGTATGAAGAGCACGTCTTGTAGAAAGGAAATACTCATTGACAAAAGCCACTGCGCTGATTTTTCCGACCCGAACTCCATTCCATACATGATTACAAACGATGCTGATGTGCATGTTGCGACAAAAGCAATGCCGTACGCTATGTACACAAACCAGTGAGGCAGAGCAAACGTCTTTGGGGCTTTATTCTTTTCTTTCGCCCCCTCGATATCAGCATCATCGAGTGCGCTTCCCTCGGTTCTCACTGTATATCGATTCTCCTTCGGCTTGGCTTTTCGAAAGATGGTGACGACGATGAGATTTGCTGGAAATACGATCAAGCTACTCACGATTCCGATCGAGACCTGGCGGATGGAGAAACTAAATCCCATTATTCTGATGGAGTATTTCGGCGTTTCGTTCTCCGCTACTCTGTAAAACATAGCGTTTGCAACCATTGTGCACATCAGAATGGACAAACAGCACGTCAAACGCTGCACTCGAGTAAAAGTGCTTCGCCATGGGCGAGCCAAAACCGAAAACCAGATATGACCATCGCTCAGGTTCTTCCTTACTTCAGAAGTAAACAGCACGTTGAACTTGGTCAGTTCCTTCTTGGTGGCCGGATACAGAATCCGCTCGATTTTACCATCGCTCTCATCGACCGCCAGCCAGTCGTCACAGACAAACCACCACCGCTGGTCTGCTTGTATGTCCTGGATCATAACCCGTAGAAGATTCCAAGAGGGGTATTTCCCACAGTTGTTGTGCCATACCCGAATATGTTTCAAGTTGCCAAGAGACTGAGGCAAACTTAAGAGGAAAGCATCGACGTACCCTGAAAAAAGAGTGTATTTAGTCCGCTTAATGACCGGTCCTTATTACTGGTTTATGTACTTGCTAGTTTTCTATTTAGTCGTCAAGTTATTGGTGGTGACGACTTGAAACGTGATTGGTATGTGTTTGTAATTTTTGTTCTAATAAGTGTCGTTCTGAGATATGTATTTGACAGTCGTAGTTTAAGTATAACATCTAAAGTCACACTCAGGCTTCAGACGGCTCATATACACGGCTGATTCTCTGTAGTATGAAGCAACTACGTGCCCCTGGATGGGCCGGATGCTAGTTCATCACAGGATACCCAGATGCCAGTCCATCACAAGGTACCCAGCATGAAGCAACTAGGAGAATTAAACCTGCCCCTTGATGGGATGCTAGTCAATCACAGTTTTTGCTAGCATTTCCTAGCAATCTCGTGGTTGCCATATGAAAATTGTTGATTTGATTCAGAACATTCTCCGTTTCTTCGTGTTTTGTTCATTGATTTTCGACCTCTTCCAGATGCTGTATGTTTCTTTCAGAAAGCAGATGTAAGAGTTTTGTTTGATTTTTAAACCGATTGGCGATCGCTTTTCTCGTTTTTCAAAAGCACACTGAACTGATTCCCCGAACGTTTAGCGAGATTGTTTCTTTGTACCATCATACTGAACGCGTAAAGAGCGTTAACCATCACAGGAAAACAATATTGTTGAAATACAATGCAAAACACGCTTTGCAGAAAACAAATTGAAAAACAAACCAACAAACAAACATCAACAACCACGAGATCTCGTACTTCGAACGATTATTTGTTAAGGCTTTGCCAGCAGTTCAGCGTGGAACTTATTTGTATGTCTGGGCGGAGAGACAAACAATGTGGAGCAAAGTTGTTGTGTAAGGAAACAACATGGCGCAGGATCCAAGATTCAAACCTCCGCAAATCGTACACGTTATAATAATGATAGCAATAATAATAATAATAATAATTATAATAATAATTATAATAATAATTATAATAATAATAATAATAATAATAATAATAACAATAATAATAATAATAATAACAACAACAACAACTTTATTTCAGTGTTAAGGTATTTAGCTGTACAGCTAATTGGGGACACTAGTTAGATATAAAGGAAATAAATAAATAAAATAAGTGAAAGTAGCTTTCAACGTCGGTTTAGAGGAGATAGCAACTAATCCAAGAAAATTTGAGCGTGATCAAACAAAACAGACCTTTCTTGAAGAGTTTTCTGTTGGGATCTTTCAAAACTCTGGGCTCACTGTCGCCAAGACCTCCCGTCAGAACGATCGATACTTCAGCGGTTGTGCCGGCCCCACGAACAAATCCCGTGTGGACTTGTATTTCGTAGTAATACGTATCCCGCGAGTCATTATCAGGAAGGGGGCTCACTCCAGTCTGCAAAAATAACGTTCAAATATGTTGATAAATTTGTATTTGCATAAAAGCAGTCAAATTGTCGTGCGAACATTATGAACTTGGCTAACATTCCTTGACCTTACTCCACTGGAAACAGCCGAGCAATTAGTGGCATCCTTATCTTACACAACCAAGTTTGTAGATGAAATCTTTACGTTTGACCATTCAAATGAACCATCTTCATCTCGATTTTGCTGTGGTGCTGTTTATTATGCCGCGCAAAATGGTTCTAACTTTTGAGTCTGGTGGTGAAGTACTATAAAAGAAGAGACCTCACCATTAAAACGAAAACAATTTAGCAAAGCGTTACGCCGGTATTGCAGGGTCCTGGGTTTGAATCCCGTTCAAGCCTGAATTTTTCCAGGTTCTTCTTTGTTGACCGCCTTTACGTTGACTGCGATGTTCGTCATTGTGTCTTATTTCATCTAAAGTTCATATGTATGGTTATTCTATATATTCATATTCATTTCTTATTGATTGTTATGCTGTACAAGGTAGTTTAAACTCTTAAGAGCGACTTTCAGTAAAAATCAAACAAAATTTCAATTTAGCGGCAGTAGTTGAAAAATCGATTTCTTTCGTATTTTGCATATAATTAGGTATTAGTAAAGCTAGAAACCTGATGTGGTTCGTTTTCGCCAGAAGCGCTTTATTTAAAAAAAAAACGAGGAAATTGATTCTCGGGTTCGGGGGGTCAAAATCACAGGAAATTAATATTGAAAATCAGTACTATAAACCTGCATCGCGCTGGTAATCTAAAGTGCAGAGAAAAAGATAGGCACTTTCTATCGACAGAACAAGTCTTTTCCATTAACTAGACAGTTGTGAAACAGCAGTAGCAAAATCTACTGAACACAAACAATTCCAAACTAAAACTGAGGGCAGGTTTTGATGATCACGTAGTAACTGATTTGGAACCTAACTTCTGTGAAATAATTTAACATGTGCCATAATTCTAAATGGTCTCAATCCTCATTCAATAGACAGCACAAACATTGACATAAACCATACCTTGAAACTGGCTTGGGTTAACCAGACTTTGTTTGGGACCAGTTCGAACTCAGCAAAGTTTTAACAAATGGGGCTTAGTGAAGTTGAATTCTGCCGTACACAAAAACACGGGAAATTTTGCTTCTTTAACCAAACGGGCTCGCTCTACTTCATTCTTGTTAATTTCCAGCGTTAAGGTGATTCCCTTCAATTGCATTGCACATCCTTTCTGCGCATCATTTTTTTGCGTGATTAGCGCGCGCACATTCGGAACTTGGTTGGTTTTCGATGAAAGCTGAGCAGTTCGGAGAAATAACAGGTCGTTTTCTCCTAAACGAGCTCGGTGACCCCCATTTTTTAATACATAAATTCAAATGGCACACGGTCGGGTACAATAATATATCACGATTTCAAGAAAAGTTAAAAATTCTGATTTGAGATATTTTTATTTAAATGCCGAAAAGAACACGTCTTTAGGGACAGCAGGGTATGTACGCCCGCGGCAAATTCTTTAATTTTTTCATATCCTTAATTTCTGTTCAACTAAAATAGTATACAATGCAAGATAAATATGTCTATTTTGTTGAACTGCTAGAATATTTCACTACAAGCAATGACTTTTGAAGGCAATTATAGTTCTCATTGCTGATAACTAGGGTTTCTTAGGAAAATCTTGTAGGTCGTATAGTTGCTATCAAAATCCATGTTGTGCCAAAACAAGCTCGGTGACCCCTATTATTTATTGCATTTTTAAAATGTTCTAAACGTAATTACCAGTTGGACCAAGTATAAGGAAATTTTAAATATTCCTTCTATTTCGATGGAATCACCTTAACATTCTTTTGCGTTCCACAAAAAGGAAGAAAAAACCCGAAATGGGCAATTTTCACGTTTCCAAACTTCTGTTCCTTCGTGTGCAAATATTCTCTGTACATTTGTTTGCGTTGCGTTACCAAATACCGTGACTAAATTGTTTAACCAAATGTGGATATATGATGTCACAGGTGTAGCATATTAGATGTCACGTTTTGTCGTGGTTTGTACAGAGAACTCACAACGATATCACCAGTATCGACTGTATCGTTCAATTTTTTCTTTTCCGTCTACCTTTTTTGTGATCAACCGAACATTTTAGTTTGAAGCCATCATCAAGCTTCAAGCAACGACGAAGAAAAGAGAGATTGTGTAGCTTAACACGAAAAGTTTGGTGTGTTTCTGGATGCGGCAAAGTTGAACTTCATTAAGCCCCATTTGTTAAATTCGCTGTTTTCCAAGTTTTCCCAAAGACAGCATGGATAACCCAAGCCAGTTTCAAGGTATAGTTTAGTTCAATGTTTCTACTGTCTATTGAACGAGGATTGAGACCATGTGGGGTTATGGCACGTGTTAAATTATTTCACAGAAGTTAGGTTCGAAATCAGTTTCTGCGTAAACATCAGAACCTGCCTTTCAGTATGGAATTGTTTGTGCTCATTAAATGTCGCTACTGCTGTTTTGTAACTGTCTAGTTAATGAAAAAGATTTGTTCTTTTAATAAGAAGTGTCTATCTTTTTTTTCCTTGCTGTAGTTTACCAGCGCGATGCAAGTTTATAGTACTGATTTTCAAGATTAATTTCCTGTGATTTTGACCTCCCGAACCCAAGAATCGATTTCCTCGTTTTTTTCGAAAATAAAGCGCTTCTGGGGGGAACGAACCGTATCAGGTTTCTAGTTTTACCAATACCCATTTATGTGCAAAATATGAAAGAAATCGATTTTTCAACTTCTGCCGCCGAATGCTCCGAATTTTTACTGAAAGTCGCTCTTAAGTCTGAAAATCCTAAAGTGTGACCATTCAAATGAAATCTACTGAGCGGTACTTCAATGTGGTGATATGTTTGTTGTGGTTCTAAATCCCTAGATCAGTGAAATCCTAAAGATTGACCATTTATACGAAGATATTAGACAGAACTTGACTGTGGTTGTTTGTCGTTTGAGGTATTAGTACTGTAAATAAGATTTTCCAGTATGAAGCGGGCGTTCCTTACATTACCTTTAAGGCGTCATTTCTATCCGCTCGTCTGGCGGGAATGAGGCATATGAGGTACAGCGCCAGAATCACGCAAACAGTGATCAGTGCATGAGGACTGTCACGCAAGTCATCAGAACTCAACTTGCCAAAGTTGATCTTATTTGGTGGAACAAAAAATGATCGGCCGCCGAATGTTGTCAGATGTGAAGTCAAACATTCGGTGAAAGTCAAGCTTGTTTTTGGCCCCACCTATAAACAACGCATGGATGAGAAAAATGCAAGTAAAAAGGTAAACTAACTAACCATTATCTACAGCGCTATCTGCAGAATTGTGACATTTTAAATTAATTTTTATACTACGTTCTCGTGGTCCAATCAAAAAAGAAAAGCGTCCCGAAAACCAACTGAAGCTCCTGGCGACCGTCCGCTGACCAAACAGCCAGAGGAGAATTAAATCCTCGAATTATGGTTGGACGGTTGATTGCGAATTATTTAAAACAACCTCGTTCCAGGGCCCTTTCTCTTCATCTCTATAGAGGACCGTGGGAACGAGGTTTTAATTCAAACAGTGGTCACAGGTTTGCTCTTCGTGGTGGAAATTAAATACAAAAGTTAAGTGTACCGTTTTATTCTAAAACTTCGTCAGAACGAAACGTCAGCTTTCAATTACTCTACGGTGGCCAATTCACCTTAATAAGATAGTTCATAAATCTAAACCTATGTGTTTCACTTCCCCACCGCAGTTTCACTGTTTCACAGTTGCAGTTTCCACCACTGTTTCAGCACTCCCTTATTTTAAAACTTGATGGCTTTGCTAATGACTTTGCTGATGGCTTTGCTGAGCCACGGTAACGCTAATTGAGGACACTGGAAAATGAATGAGTTTTAACCTCACTGACTGAGTACAAACATTTTGAACAACTCCAATCGATGCAAGGCTGACCATTTAACATGGTTAACTTACTGCATTACAAGCAGTAAGTGTTTAAATCCTAACAATAACTGACGAAGATCGGTCGAAGAATTCCTTACTGAGCTCGTCAGAACATTTACAAAATATTACTCGTGAAGATAACACGGAGATTTTTTGCGATAACGTTTTATGCAAATTGTCCCATATTCTCCGACACGGACTCAATATGGCCGGCCTGACCATGTTAGGTTAATGACATCTTTTTATCTTACCTCTGTACCTTCTGTTGACCAGACCCCCCTTTTCTCATCAAAATACATACACATGGAAGTGTAAACGGAGAAGTTGTGAGATATCGCACCATCAGAGTCCATTTTAGCCTTCTCCTCTGGTAACGAGACGTTTCCCTTGTAACGCAGAAAAGAGTAGTACATGCCAGCGGCAGTCCAGTTCAAACCATCGTTGGACAAAAAGAGTTCGCTGATGGAGGGCTCCGAGGAGTTGGACGAGTTCATACAGCGGTTTTCTCCGTCCTGAAAAGTCACATTGAAGTCATAAACACCTTCGGCTGGTTTCGGCTCACTTCCTTTTTTTAGATACAACTCCACTTCGACGCTAACTTGCCATCCTACTCGAATATGTACGGTAGACGTATTCTCTGTTACAGTAAACCTGTGTAATTTGTATTTGTCTGAATGGAGCTTCGCTTGCACTACAGTTGGACGCCCCTCCTTTTCACTTCGTGGGAGGATGATGCTGATTTTCTCCGTGAGATTGCTGACGCTGTGTTCGTAACGTCTATCTCCTTCTTCTAAAGTGTAGAATGCTAAGCTAACAAGCTTGCTGTTCACCAGTTCGGCTCTCTCCACTCCTGAATACATATTTATCGCGGACACCATGCTCTAAAAAAGCAAACAAACAAAACAAAACAAAACATCGCCTCTAGTACGATAGGCTGATCACTTTCACACGTTACCGTAGAGTTTGGATCTCTATAAATCTGTATGCCTACATATAACAAGCCACTTAAAAAAAAACTACCAGTGTAAAAACTGTTTCTGTCCTTTCCAAAATTCTAGTAAATTTGAAGCAAACTTGCACTAATCTACCAAAAACTGAGTTGACAGTTGACAGATGCAATGCTGGTCTTGTTTGAAACAGGTTAGGCTGCAGAAAATGAGTCAGTGTATAAAGTTGTACGCTCAGATTGGTGTTGTTAAAATCGTCCGGATAGTAGATAGGAATATAACTATCAAATTTCCGTCTAATTTGTAATATATATGCAGGAAAGGGATTAGCAGAGTAAAAAGTAAACTCTCCGCTATTTTGCTATGTTACTCCAACCTTCAACGAGCAGACGAACAAACTCAGTTAAGTAGAACGACGAACCGATGTGACATTAATGCTCTTTATGTTTTCCAAGACCTGTCCCATGATTCTACTGCAAGACGGGATGATAGTTCACCGCAAGATTACCCGGAGAATTTTGCTACATATCCCCAGCAGTTCTAAGGATCTGAAAGGCTGTTAAAATTTTTAAAAGCTGTTTAAATTCTCCCAAACACACTAAATTACTAGAGATTAAAAAGGAGTAAACGAAATAGTAATAAAATATACCACTTGTTCAACGCTTGAGCTGATGTTGCTGAAGGCTGTGAAGTTATCCGGGAATGTCACTATACTCCCGCCTGTTTTGATTGGCTGTTTACCGATGTTTTCTGCGTCTTCTTTCTTTATTCCCACTGCTAAAGATTCGGTCTCCATTGTTTTTGCTTCTTCACCGGGGATCATGGTTTGGGCTATAGCCACTGCCAGTGTGTTGACAGTGTCAAGAGCTTTCTGTGTTACATTCCAAGATGATTCGTTTTTTCCTGGCGTCTTTGATAGCGACTACAAGGAATTAAAAAATATGTTTCGTTGAGACTTTAGGAGACTGTCTGACTATGGCAGTAATCCCACATGTAAACGTTATAGGTATGTGACCTCCCTGAAGACTTTGATTTTTATCCACCATTTTGGTCTAAAATAGGGTCTGGTCTCTTCACTGTTTTCTCTACTTGAAACGGGTAACCCTTTCACAGTTTTGAAAAGCGCGGTTTAGAATATCAGGGAATATGTAGATACATGTAAAAAAAAAAAGAGTGTATCTAAAATGTCTTATCTCAAAGATCACTCTTATGTGCGTGCCTCTATGTTAATTTTCTCTCGAAGTGGATTAAGCATTAAAAAATCGATGAAAAGCCCCTCTACCCCTCTAAATTGATAATCTGTTAAGCCGTATCTTTCTATAAAAGTATCTGGTGTAAGTCTACCTCTCCAATTAAATTACCACATTGCAACCTTAGAGAAAGTAAATAACCATGTGCCCAATTCCCACCCGGGGATTCAATTTTTTCCTATCCCTTGACTCCGCTCCTAAAAATGTTAATCCTTTCCCATTCTATTGAGTTCTCTCTTGTGGGACGTTCTAGTTTTCCATTTGTTTTCCATTTCAACCCTGTCTCGTTCCATTAAATTTTCTTCCCATGATTTTCTCCAGGATATCCCACTTCTGCCGTACCTGTTCGTGGGTTTGGGATGTGTTCACTGAAAGAATGCAATTAACTGCTGCACCGAACACTGCTTCCGAAGCATTCTTAATTATCTCGCTCAAGGCACCTTTGCCTATGGCTTGCTGAAAAATGACTTTACTTGCGTTCTCAGCAAAGGAAGAAACTTGTCTCTGTTTGGAAGCAAATGTAAACACCCCAATCAGGGCAATGATGAGTTCAAATTCTTGTAAACTTCGAGCTCACTAGACAGTCTAGTCAGTAACTAAAAATATGTATTCAGCGTTAAACACTGATGTTAGTATTTAATCCCTAGCAACAACAACAACAACAATAACCTTTATTTGCATGACTATAATTATTTACAGTATTGCAAAAGCTACGTAAAATCAAGAACAAAAAGAAAAAGAAATGATAATTATTATGATTTTAATACCAGATAATCAAGTGACGTCATTCTTAGATGACAGGATACTGTCACGCAAATTATTCAATGATGAAATATAATTCGTTAATCGTAAATTAAGATAAATATCTTCGGAGTTCATCAGTTTAATCACCAGGTCCGAGTGAGATAACTGCTGAAAATTATGGAGATGACTTTGTATTTGAGCGAAAAATTCATTTCTAAGTTTGAAATATTTCGGGCAATAGCAGAGGAAGGGAATTTCATCTTCAGTTGCATTGGAGTCACAAACTGGACATAACCTTTTGTCATGAGGGGTTTGGTTATATCTTCCAGTTTCGATCATAAGTTTATGATTCCTTATGCGTAATTTTACCAAAGCCTTTTTATTGATTGTTTTTCTAGTTGGTTTAAATAACTTGAAATTTCATAACAATGTTTAAACGTATTATAAAACTCTAGTTTCCTTGTATAATTAACTGAATACCGCCACTGAGTAATATACTTCTGTTTCATTATATCTTTATATCTTGATATTTTGGTTTTATCCAAATTGTTGGGAACAAAATTCGGTAGATTATAAGATTTGGATAATTCCATAATATTACTATAAAAACTAGTATTGCCATTAGAATGAAGATTTAAGTCACCCTTTCAAGGTCCAAAGCGAATTCCAGTTTTTCCGCGTTTATTAGCCGGGGAGGGGGGGGGGAGAAATCACCTATGAAAGTGACGGGGATGCTCGTTGTCTCGCTTAGGGGTGTAAATTGCAGATTTTGGTCTCACTTAGGGTGTTCAGGACGGAAAGCCAATATTTTTACCCATACAGGTATCGCTTAGGGTAGACTATGAACGAAAAAAAAAACTAAAGATTTACGACAATGTTTTTAAAATTTAATTGTGGAAGACAGCGATTCGACGATCATATCTTTAGCGCAATTTAAATCCCTATAGCTCTTATTTGGCCGTCTGTTTTAGCATGGTCTTCTTTAGAGGTCAAATAAAGCCTGAGCCACGCCTAGATTGGTCTCCTTTAGGGGTCTAATTCAAATTTACCGACGAGCATCCCCGTCCCTTTCATATGGGAGTCCCCCCCGGGGGGTTATTGTCTCTTAAGAAGTCTAGCGTTCAAAAGGTTTGGGCAAGTGTTATTTGGACTTACGAAAAGAAAACCAAAATAATAAAAATAATCAATTCGTGGACAACAGGTGTTACCCTAGAGGATGAGCTATTGTTTTGTCTATTGTTCTTTTCAACAAACAATTGTCTTGATTTGCATTTGACGGCGAATGAAACTGACAATTCAAAAACATTGCTCGTATCTGAATCTAAGGCCACTATGAAGCTCGACATGGTGTGGTGGATTCCGTACCTCACGGGTTTTTTCTAATAATAATAATAATAATAATAATAATAACAATAACAATAATAATAGATGAGGTTGAATTTTAGGGCGTGAGAACTGCGTCTCTGGATGTTCTTTATAGTTGGACGGTTATTTAGTAGAATTAATATGCCCTCAGAAAACCGCGGGACTAAAATATCATGCGTGGACGAACAATCGCAGATTAACTGCCTGAGGGAGTAGTACTGGGGAGAAAACAAAACAGACGCCAGCTTACAGTTGTTCCTGGAGAAACCTCCCTGGTCACCACAGTTGTTGTTCTAATCGTGTTACCAATCTGAGCCACATCCTCTAAATTCGTCTGCGCTGTCAGATTCGCGTTACGTACCACAACTCCTACAAGTTTTGTCCTCAGCTGAAAAAGGATGTCGAAAGTCGTAAATTTTGGTCTGAGAAACACGAGTGGGGACTAGAGAACCAGTTGGCACACCAACCAAATGTATTACCTTAAGTCTACACGGGTATGAGCCTTTTGCTCTGAGATAGGCTATCTTTTACCTGAGGGAGATTGAACTGAGGGAGATTTTGGCCATCTTGGCCGTAAAAGGGTTTCTTCGGCCTAGTATGATCTGAAATAGGGTATAGGGTTTGACTATTTTGGTCTAGAAAAGGGTATCTTCGGTCTGAAATAGCATTATTATCCTTTTTTGCCCGTAGTGGTTTAGAACAGTGTAAAGATTTGTGTCCATTTTCGGGTCTAAGATAGGGTACGTTTTGATTTCATAAAATAGGCAATGTCAGATGTGTTTGCACCTGAATGCTTCCTTCAATGTCCTGTTGATTTTTCTCCTCAGTAGTTTGTTCGTTTAACACCAGGGCGATGCTTGAGACAACGTTAGCTGTCTCTTTTATATTTCCGGTTGCAGCTAATTTGTCCAGTTCGCGAGTTTTCTCCTCTAGTTGGTGTACAGTGAAATTGATTTTCTTAACCTGCAAATCAACGATCACAATAAAGATCACGATTACAGGTCAGAAGTCTCTCTAGTAGATTATCCCAACGTACAGCCGCCTTTTTTGCAGACTGTCAGTCGCTTGATGGCTCCAAGTCTTACTATTTTTTGCCTTGTAATTTCTGGCAAACTTTTGCGACCCTTTTAACATTTAGTGCATTTTGGTGACCATTTAAAATACTAAAATAACAGTTTTTCTAACCTTTCGTATACTCTTTAGGGCGGCCGATACAGCCCACTACGAGGAGTACCCCCCCGGAAATTGCTCACAACCCTGATATTTGGAAAACTTAACCAACAAGAAGGTTGACGTCGCGGATGTTTCATCCAGCAACTGGAAGTCCTGCGCCCTCTTTATTTTGCATACCACTCACGAAGGAAAGTAAAACGATTGTTTTGACGTCTATGGCTTTCCCTGCGGCCTCCGGTAGCGAGATCCCGGTAGCCACTCGTGATGTCGAAGACGCAAAGGTTCTAATAATAATGAACTTCTTGTTACATACTAAAGAATTTTAAAGCATTAAGTTTCTAAGGTCGTTGCTTAGGGTCCTTATCAACTCACCGCTACGCTTTGCGGAATCTCATATTGTTTTGAAGCTCCCAGTTTGTCGTAAGCCACTACGTAAAACTTCAACTTGTAGTCGTATTCAGCCAAGCCACTCGGTAGCGAAGCCTGAGAGCGGAAGGAATCCATACCAGAGCCTAAAGTTTCAAGCCTGCCTCTTGGCCTTAAGTCTCTTTTGTAGAAGAATTCATATTTTAGAGGCATATCTTTGTCATAGAACCCTTCACATGACACGTTGAACATGGGCTCCAGTGGCTTTCCTTCCTTGGGTGTTACATAACATGTCCCGTATGTTGGAGGCTCATTCACAGGGACTAAGTAGGTATTCCTCCTTGTTTTTCCACCCGCAACGTTTTCTTGTAAAATAACTTTATAAAACCCACCAGCTACGAGAAAAGAAAACAGAAAAAATTCTTGTAATCAGTAAGTGAAGTTCAACAACAAAGAGGAGAGGAGTACAAACAATTAGAAGAAGATATCAACAACAACAACAACAAGCAACCAAGCATGTACGAAGCATGTTGGTTGCATTCTGAGCCTCAGTTTAACGTTGGAATCGACGGCTGGCGCGTGATCCGTCTTTCCGATCACATACGAAAAAATTAGGGTGCTAGATAAATGGTCCATGGCAGCTCCGCTCCTTTCCCTTGGGTTTTCATTGATGGGATTTCCGGCTCTACCTGACCGTATTAAATAACGTCGGTGTTTTGAGGAACTGAACTGATACTACACTAAAAATTCGACCACGAATTTAAACTAAAACTCCAAGGAGTGGTAAAACTGGGCCAAAGGAGAAGAATAGAAGAAGAAGAGAAGAGAGAAGAAGAAATGAAGACCTAATGAGGATTAAAACTGTTGCTTTACTTTGACCGCAATCTATGTACCTTCGAAAAAATAAGGTTTGATGACCAGGCTGTCAGATGTCAAAGGCGTCCAGGAAAATTTCTGCAGCTTTCCCTCGCTGACATCTGTGCAACGGATTTGAGCCTCTGAGTTGTTACAATGTTTTATGTTCCACTTCAGGTCTCCTTTAGACTTTCCTTTGCCTTGTAACGAGAATTTACTTGCTGGATTCAATTTTGAGTCGCAGTTGAAAACACATCTGAAATGGAAATATTAAAAGCTACCGTAAAATTAAAATGAAAAACAAGGAATGACGTTAGATGACGATAGCTTGCAATTGAAACCTGGACTCTCCCCGTAAGGACTAGAGAGGACTGTTGAGATCCCACACCAAAACATGTAATAGTCTGTAAAGTTCTACTCTTGACACTCTCGGGTGCAAATAAATTAATGATCGCTTTATAGATCTATCGATCGATAGATCGATCAATTGATTGATTGATTGACTGACTGACTGACTGACTGTCTGTCTGTCTGATTAACTGATTGATTGATTGATTGATTGATTGATTGATTGATTGATTGATTGATTGATTGATTGATTGATTGATTGATTGATTGATTGATTGGTTGATTGATTGGTTGGTTGGTTGGTTGATTGATTGATTGATTGGTTGGTTGGTTGGTTGGTTGGTTGGTTGGTTGGTTGGTTGGTTGGTTGGTTGGTTGGTTAATTGGTTGGTTGGTTGGTTGGTTGGTTGGTTGGTTGGTTGGTTGGTTGATTGGTTGGTTGGTTGAATGACTACCTGACTGACTGAATGGCTTACTGTCTGACGAACTGGACGAATGGATGTATGAATGGGTACACATGTATGTTGTGGTTCAATTTTATCCTTGGTTCAATTTTTATTTTCCCTTGTTTTTAACTCATTATCATACATTACCATACACAAAAACAAAGGAAAATAAAAATTGAACCAAGAATAAAATTGAACCAAAACATATACAATAGCTCACTAGAAACTTAGATTTGGGACCAGAATGACATAAACTGTTATGTTCATCGTTTGGTCATTGATCGAATTGACCGTGCTTACGCTAACATGGTACTCTACAAGCTTGGTGCAATTATCATTGCTTATAGCAACAAAAACGTTGCTCAATGAACGATGAGCGACGTTCTTGTGGCTGTAAGCAAACATAGCTAATTGCGCAACTAGATCTTGCGCTTGCCCTCAAGTAGTTGGTGAGCACATGGAAAACGAAGGCTTAGCTGCTCAGACAGCAGCATTAAAATCGCCGTAAAACGAACCCACTACGTTTGTTTACAAACCTTAAACCAATCTGTTGAATGACAGCCACACACCAAACCACAGACACTCCTATTCTATTTCCCGCCATAACTTTCAGGGTCCTATTTCCAGTGCTATAGAACTCGTGCGTGACCCACGGAGTTAAGGTCGTTGAGTTACTCTTTTCACCAAAATCATAAGTCCCATTGGCGCTACTCTTTTTTCCAAAATGCCAGATATAAGTCACATTGGTCCCTTGATCTACACTGCCAGTTATGTTCACAGGTTCGGCGAATGGATAAACTTTAGACAAATTTAATTGTAACCCAGTGATGGTTTCTTGGAGACAAATCGATTTTGTATAGTTCACTCTTAAAATCGAATTTCCAACTGATAAGAAAATGTTCTCATGTCCAACGGCTTCATACACTTTTTTCCAGTGCGATTCAGAATCGGTGGAGAAGACCAGGGCGATCGCCGGCGTATGGAGAACTTGGGTCGGATTGTCTTCTGTCGAAGGAAGGCGGTTACCACGCAAGAGGTCGGAGCCGGTTCTGTTTACCACTGAACTGGAATAATAGAAAGAAAAACCTGCAGAACTGGTTTTCAGAGCTGCAGCAGGTCCAGAGGCGGGAAAACGCACACCAAAGACATCGCCAGGTTCAAGTTGAAGTTGTTGGCTTTCAACAACAGTGAAGATACGTTTGGGGCCACTAATTGTATAAATCATGAAACTTGAGATTTCTTCGTAGTCAACGTTTCCGTAACCCATTATTTTGTTTTGGCAACATGACATGTTTTGCCTGGCACACTGGCTCCCAGAAAAGCTGAACAATTCGTCACTGTCGCAGTTCTTGGTGGCGCTCTCTGTGCAAAGGCTATTGTCGCTGCTGCACATCTTTTGCGATCGACAGTAACGTTGACCGGGATCTACACACTTCGGTCGATAAACCTAACGAAATGATAATCAGAATATTAGAACTGGGTACGCTGGAGGAGAATGTCTACTTGGATCGATAATCGTTTTACCTGAAATTGCCCACAAAAGTGTCAGTTCACAAACAAAAGAAAAAAGAAAAACAGTCAACTAACTTTGGTATTATGGTCTCTGCATTGTGTGGTATTGTCTCCTTACACAAAACGTTTTGCATCACACCGTCTCTCCGTACTCAGGTGTATAAATTGGGTAACGGCGAACCGAACAAAAAAAAAATTATGTACAAAACAAACTTTAGAAAGTCCTAGCAACTGTTAGGAATCCTAAGAAATATCGGGATAGAATAAAGGGATGGGGGGGGTCTTTGCGATGGGCTAATTAAATTAGTTTTAAAATTTGTATTTTTGTATTTTTTCAAAACAACATCAATACATCAAATAGGTGTTAAAATTGAGTGATTAGGAGAATGAGGCAAGTTAAGATAATAAACTGAACTAAATTCACATATCAGTAATACAAAAAAAGGTGTGCACGAAAAAGGACAGGTGACAGAGACAGGGGTCTTTTTAAATATCTTTACGCGCAGCTTTAACGAGTAAAATCACACTGGTTAAGAAAATTTAAGGGCCTAGACTTTGAGGAGAAGCTACACAATGATGGGCTAACTGTAGCACCAAGCAGGCGATTCCATTTTTTTTCCACGAGATTTTTTTGGGGTGGAAGTGCTTTTCTATCAGGGCAAACTGTTCAATTTGTTTTATCATAGCCAAAAGCTGTAGTAACGTTTTCTTACTTTTACTGTGGTATATAGAAGCGCACAAGAAGAGTACAGAAATCAAGGAGAATTGATTTTGCTGTTTCAGTATTAAAACTGAAAGCTCGTTTGTCAATTTCCCAATTGTTGGCAAGTAGACCGATTTGAGTGATCAACCACCTTTAAAAGGCTTTCCAAAAGGTTTTCACTATAGGGCAGCTCCAAAATAGATGTAAGGAAGTTTCTTTTATCACAACCTTGTTTAGAAACGCGAGGTTGCGATGAATAGGCTGGAACTGGAAAGTTTCCAAGTCTGTGTAATGCTCGTTAATGCTTCATGTCACAGACACCAGACTTAAGCCCAGGGTAATCTGGCTCATTCAGCTGCCTCGTCCCCAGGCACCGGTTTAGCGCGGGCAAACAGGGAGCGCAGCGCATCATGGGAAGGATGCAAAACGCGGAGCACCGGCTGCAGTACACCTATCCCACAACGCCACGCGCACCATCATACAATAAGGAGGGACACCTGGGGACGAGGGAGCTCATTCAGTCTACTGTAATGGACAGGGTCTTAACTGATTGGGCAGAAAAGCATCCCCTCCCTTTCCACTTTAAGCCACAAGTCATCTCCTTTCTTCCACTTATTCCCAAACTCATTCCCGTGTTCAATAAGGCGTAATTTATCAGTCTTTAGAATTAGGTTGACTTCAAAGTACCTTCACTTCCAGGGCACCTCCCCGCTCAATGTCGAGTTCAAGTGCTACAACTTTTCCTTTTCTTGGGATATCCTCTCCAGCCAACAGGTATAAGCCGTCAGAAGTGACAGGTGATCCCCCTTCACCAACTGGAATACCCACAGTCATGACTGGTGCATCTATGTGGTGATCAAACACACCAATGACTGACTCATTGAATGATCACACAATACAAAAGATGGATGGCTGACGGATTAGCATGACCTACTGACTTGACTGGCTGACTGACTGTCTGACTGACTGACTGACTGACTGACTGACTGACTGGCTGACAGACTGACTGACTGACTGACTGACTGACTGACTGACAAGGCCGATCTAACTTAAAGGCCGATCGATCGATCGATCAATTGATTGATTGATTGACTTGAATTATATTACTGACTGGCGGGATGGTTGGCTGACTAATTATGACTAACGATCGGACCGACTGATTGGCTAGATGACTGGAAGACTGACTTCGTCACTGTCTAGCTGTCAATCAGGAAATGAACAGCTAATGTGTTGATTGTCTGTCTCACGGACTAAATAACGCTGTCTTCTAATGTTTCAATAGTGCTGCTTACCAGGCAGGAACCCAGAGACCGGATCTTTCCCATCTTCAAACTGTATCGTAGCCTTTACATCAGAGCCATGACGAAACTTCATAGAACAATTGACTGTGACATTGATGGGAGCACACGTTGGACAAAAGATCTCGAGATCGGTCAAATTGGTGATCGCTGTCAGCATAGCAGACGACTCGACAACTGACCGATAACCAGTATGATTGTGTTTCACTGTCGCTCTCCCTCGTATGTAGTATAATCCTGGGTATAAAATTGGAAGCGTTGCATATGGCGGCGTCGTGTAATAACTTGCGTCGTGTCCAATTTTGATTGTGTAGAACTCGACAGCTTGATCAGGAGGTACTGATGGCATCAGTGTTGCATTGAAAGTAGAAAGAGTTAGGACGGACGAATCTAAAGACATTGATAAGCTCAAAGGTCGCACGTCAACCGATTTATAAACGGAAATATGATTTTCTTCGCCGCCACATTTTAAGTTCCCAGAGCCAAGGCAGGGTGAAGAGCACATGTCTGAAGCGCGATCAGCCGCGGGGGACGTAGAATTGGAGCAGAGACATAAATGACCATTCTTCAGTGCCGCATATTTGTAGTACCAAGTGCCGCACTCGTGCATGCAGAGCCCTGGAGTCATGCTGCCTGAATTGTAACCCCCAGGATTGAAAACAAAAGCTGGGGAACTGGTGCTGTCCTGGTAACAACCCAACTCATGATAGCGAGCTGCAATAAAAGAGAAAATGACATAGTTACAAATACCCATTAACGAATGCAAAAGAGTGAGATCATCCTTCGTTTTTATGAGCACTCGCAACATCCACAGAGGCTTCCCAACACTAGCTAAAGCACGTTAGCATTCCATAAACGATACCATGTAATGACCTGGGCTTCTACTGCTTTTTAACTTCTGCTGTTTTTTAACTGCACACGTCTCGCGCTGACGTCTTCGTCTTCGATCATCTATTTCTATTTCCAATTCACATATGGCTCTTATCAAGTATATAACAATATAGAATTATATGTAGATCATCGCAGTGAAAGTGTTTCAACCTAAGCCGTTGAAAAGAAGAAACCTGAAAAAATTCAGGCTTGAACGGGAATCGAACCCATGACCCATGACCTCTGAATTTCACATATTAATGTTCATTTATTCTCCATCTACGGGATAAATACGAACTCTCAATTGACCAGCTCCCAGTTGGCTTGATAGCTCAATTGGTTAGAGCGCTGCACCTGTATCGCAGAGGTCATGGGTTCAATTCCCGTTCAAGCCTGAATTTTTTCACGTTACTTCTTTTCAACCGCTTAGGTTGAAACACTTTCACTGCGTTGATCTACATATAATTCTATCTCTATCCGCAGTTCAAATATATGAATTTCATATATTAATGTTCATATATAACAATATAGTGACTACGAGCATTTATGCCCCCTCCTTCCTTCACCCGAGATGCATTGAATGTAATTTTAATGCAAGCCGTACCCTTCAGCCTTTTGGCACTAACTTCTTACTGGTACATATCTGAAGAGAGACAACAGGACCTTAAGCGTTCAGAACATTCAGAATTTCAGCGATTAGAACCTTCAGAAGACTAGTAAGTGGAAAAATTTACCATTTCAGCTAGAGATTACAACATTGGACTCGATAGGGCGCTTCAAGTCGGCAGTGAATGACCATCTACTTCTTGCTTCTTTTGTTAGTTAGCATTGCACACCCACCCCCTGTATTCTTTCATTGGCGAAATTCTGCTCCTCACCGCGGATAGGAAAACATTGTCTTGGTGTGTATGGCTCGAACTGATGTCGGCAAAACGCGTTAAAAGAAAATAGGGTGACCACCAAAAGGGTAGATGACGCGGATAAATATTAACAAAACAAAGCATACTATCCACTGGATAGTGTTTTGTTTGGTGGATAGAGTTATCCGCTCTTTGAACAACCGGGGCTAGGAGGGTAATATTCTGGTTGCTCAAGGTGTCTCTTATGGAGGCACACAATAACAGAGACCAGTGCTCGAATTTCTGACCTTCAAATCAAAAGTTTCTAAGCCTCGTCTTCAAAAGCAGACTTTAAATAATTGCGCAAAAATGGCAAAATGAGCTCAAAGTGGCATTTCCCTTATCCTACCTTGTTCACAAACGTATTTTGGCGAAGTAAGTGTGCAGCCGACAGTACGCCAACCTCCATCGGCTTCTATCACAACACACGGGTAGGTCCGCGGCAATGGGCCATTTGTCCAGTTACTGTACGAGTTTCGCATGCCGTCTTTCCAGTAAAGTAAGCCGTCTCGTGCATTTTTCTCAAGTCCAATCCACGCTTCGCCCGCTGCCAAGGTGCTTACAAAGGTGTTTTCCTCTTTGGAAGTGATTTTCACCAAGTTCGCCGTTTCGCTGAGGCATGCGTCGCGAGCCGCAGTGGCTGAAAGGTTCGTGGTTTTCAATTTGTAACAGGAGCCGTCGAAAAATTCCCACCCTGCCGCACAAGTCTCGGGATCTGAAATGATGATGGATAAAGTGTGCGTCATTAAAGGAGATTAAGGGTATCTCAGTGGAGTTCACTATCAACAGTGAAATGGACTAAAAACTACAAACAATGTTTATATTTTACTTTCAACCGTCTTCTGAAGACGTTGTTATTATTCTCCGGGACGGGAGTCTCGGTTTGTTTTGGTGGGGCGCGCCATCCGGTTCTTCGAACACTTAACTTATTTCAGATACAAATATCTCATTTTCCAAACCTGTATAGTCTTTCGTCTTTATCTTGAGAGCATGCCAATTTCAGAACAAAATAGCAAAATCTTGACCCATTTTTGGACCAAAGCAGCTCAAAAACCATACCTAGGGTTATTATTTTAATGCTAATACGTAAAAAAATGTTGCTGTTCAGTTTTAATTTGATCAATGTATTAGCTCTCTTGTGCAACGTTTCTTTGTTTCTGCCTACTACAAAGAAGCCGATCCGGAAACAATATTAGGCCTTCCTTGTTATAACCTTGTATTACACGATTAACATTTGAAAGATAAGCTGTTAAAACTCCCAAAACACGGTTACATTCAAATAGGTTCTTCATCAAATGTATTCCTCTTTTTGACCTCCTACAGTTAATTGAGGAAAATGTAACCATCAATTCTCAAAAAGCAGTTTTAGTGTCAAAGCTAAGTAAACCCCCACTCCAGAGTCTCAGGCAGCCTGATTTTAGCTCTGATTTCCGTAAATTAGACTACTACGTCACCTTCCTATTTGGTGGTGGATTTATAGAAGGGATCCAGGTCCCTCTGTTTTGTTCAAGAAAATAAGACCAGTGACCCGCCCAACGTTCCCCCCTTCCCCCATTTTTTCACACCGAGCCCCCGCCTTGCACGAAGGTCTAGATCCGGCCGTCTCCCACTAACAAAACTCACCATTGCAGACATGAAGCGAGCTCATCCTCTCTTCACTGATTTCTTTTTTCCACAATGCAACATCTCTAATCGCGCCTTGGGCAAAGGTAGCATTTTCACCGTTAGGACGACCGATCGTAAGTGACGTAGGTAACACCGCAGATGGCATGGCGGACTTCCCACTTAAATCACGCAACACATTAGCCGCAGCTCCGACAATTACTGCAGTTAAACCGTCTTCTCTGCTCCAGCTCATCGCAAATGTCTCCCACACATATTTCTTGTAGGGTCCTTGCACCTCCCAAACCTTGTCCTTGTCTTGGATAATGAAATGCATGGTTTCATTGACATAGTAGATAGCCACTCCTCCAGAAGACAGGATATAACCGGTTCTACTTCCTGTAACACGTGCTTTGAAGCTCACTGAAATTCCATCCGGGCATTTTGATGGGCTGCTGATGCAGCTGTCGGGAAAATCTCCATGGTCGATCCAGGAATTTGAGCCACCGAGAGCGATTGCTAGAGGTGCAAAGCCCACTTTAGCATGTGCTTCTTGCATGGTCCATGGACCGTGGATCTTTCCGATCCTCTCCTTTTTGAGGTCTTGAACGAAAATTACGGACTTATCCAAGGGCCAGTAATGATCAGCATCTGTATAACATTGATCTGATAAAAAACAACACAGGTTTCATTATCATCATCATCATCATCATCATCATTGTCAACAAGATCATTATCACATCATCTTCTCATTTACATCACCATCGTCAAAGTCACTTCATCGTTAGTTTTTATCCTTAGCACGATAGACGATCAGTGAGATGAACGTCCAAGATTATGAATACTTCAACGATTTTTTTCTAAACATTAAATTTTGTTCACATATCGCGCATTCAGTTACGCATAGCTTTCTTGTATAAATCAGTTATTTCTACTACGTAACTACAACTAGCACTTTTGCATCGTTCAGGGTTGATTAAACAATACCCGAAGCCCCTAAATATACTGAATGTCTACTGAACTTATATTGTCCATTAGGCTTTCCAATCAATTGTCATTCTCCTATTTATACCATGACAAGATGAAAGGCAGCGAAACGTTAACTGCAACTTTGCTCCGTGCCCTTTGTCGTGTCCACTGTGACTACAGGAACCTATTCTAATGGGCTCCAGTCAACATGTAATCTCTCCATCCTCTTTTTTTTTTACATTGTCAATAAGAAAGGTGGGAGTAAACGGTAATCAAATAGCTAATGTTGGGTTGATGAACCACCAACTTCTCCCTAATGAACATCAAATGAAATGCAAGGCGATCAGTTTTGAGAATTACTATTTCCATCTTGCGGCTAAACGAATTAAACCTGATATACCTATGCGTCCACACATATGGAAAGTAGCCAGTGATGAGGTCGTGGAGAAGAAGACATACTTTACGTTGATTGGGTCTGCATCTCTCCAAAACAAATAAACCTGTAAAAGCAAATGTTATTAACTATAATACAGACAGCGAAGCAATCCCCATTGTTAAAATTTGAACAGGAAACCTTTTTCTTTGAATGCTGTTATTTATAGTATATACTACTAGCGAATTACTAGCTATCTCGAGCAGAAGCGAAATATTTCCCTGCCTCTTTCCCGTGCGTCCTCCTTATTATGTGATGGTGCGCGTGGCGTTGTGGGATAGGTGCACTGCAGCCGGTGGACTCCGCGTTTTGCATCCTTCCCACGATGCCCCGCGCTCCCTGTTTGCTCGCGTTAAACCGGCGCCAGGGGACGAGTCAGCAATATTTCCCTTGGATCCTGTTACACCGTAATCAGTAAACTAGATTCGAGACATCCAGCGCCTCCAGAAGTCCTCAGTAAATTTAACTCCCGCTTTCATGAACACTTTTTGTGTCCTCCATTGATTGTCAGAGCAAATCTGCAGTAGTAATTAAACAAAAACCGAAAGAACGAAATAATTTCAAACAACACGAAACAAGTTCTTCTTGCACTTCTCGCTTGTTCCTTGATAACTCACCAATACAAAAGGAGCAATTTTGCCATTACTTTTAACTATAGAAAAGATTCCATGATTTGTGCGCACGTTTAAGCTCACAATCTAGGCTGCGTTTATTATGCTGCATACGAGTGACCAAGAATGGGGTCAAGGTGCATGCGATATCGCTGTTCATACAATAACTGAAAATAATGAGCGCTGTGATTGGTCAATACCTATTGATTATTATACCAGTAACCCACCTGGAAAATGAAGTTATTTTTATATATAAAAGCATTATACCGCACATTTCTATGGCTTATTAGCTCAATAAACCACTTGGGATGTTGGAATAACACTCAAAAAGCTTGTAAATCACTCGTCTTCGGCTCGTGACTTACAATCTCTTCTCGTGTTCTTCCAACATCCCGCGTGGTTTATTGAGCCAATAAACTGAGAAATGTGTGGTATAATGCTTTTATATATAAAAATAACTTCATTTTCATTTTTTTATATGATGTATTTTATTTTTATATTGTTATATATATTTTTCTTTTACAGGACCCCTTTGATAACAGTACGCATGTACTGAAGGGCCATCCTGTTTAAAAATTCGTTATTATTATTATTAAATAAACTACAGGCAGCCCACGTGTAATATAAGAGTTTGTATGGAAAATCGAACTGAGAATTCCTGTCAATAAATAAACATTGTTAATAAAAGAATCTGGTTATGAAGCTCAGCAAAGTCTTTTGTTTTATGTTTTTGTTACCGTTTTTAGCCTTGACCGTGCACAAACAACAATAAGTTTGAATTTTTCATGAGCAATGGACCAATAAAAATGTCACTATTAAGTTATTCAGCCATAGTGTGCGAACGTAACACAGAAGATTGTGCACGGTCGTAGAACTTTCAACATAAATTGCAGCACCTTTGTTTTGGCCTTTGAAACTTGCAAGGTTTCATAACCAGTCCCTCGAGTAACTTTGAAATAAATAAACTTTGGATGGCAAAGCTTTTGAATAGAGTAGATAAAATGTTACCTCGTGTTGTTTTCTGTCTTTGTGTGAACGTTTAGCGCCACAGGAGAGGTTTTTGGTCGTCCACCCTAACACTATACACACTTAGGGTAGTTGACCAAAAAACCTCTCGTTACAATGGCGCTGAAACTTCACAGAAGGACAAAATACAACATCAGGTAACAGCTCATATATTTTATTAAGCAGCTTTGCATTTCAGTGCGTATTTACTTATCGATGGGAATTCTCAGTTCGATTTTTCATACAAACTCTCGTAATACGCTTAGGGCGCCTGGGTTTAAACAGCTAGATCTGACCAACAAAGTCGTGCGCATTTCTTTGAACATTCTTGTGTTCCTCATTTTAAAACTTTAAAGCAAATGGCTTTCCTGAACTAAATTATCGCAGTATCGACCTTAAGTCCTAGTTAGGATACTTGTTGGGAAAATTTGTTTTAACATCAGCACAACTATGGAAAACACTTCATTTAATCTCGTGACCCGCATGCCTGACCTCGTTACTTTTCATTACCTTTTCTCCAGAGCCGAATAACACTCGCTCCTTTTCCATGTCAATCCAAAATGACCGCATTTCATTTCCTTTTAAAGGAGAGGCGACGTTGGCCATCATCAGTTCTTCATTCTGGCCATCTTTAATGCGCCTTAGCTTTACTTCGGTATTCTTCTCTGAACCAATGACAATCTCGTACCGAGAGCTTGTAGCACGTGATTCGCTCGTGAGAAGCACGTGAACTTGGTCCTTGGCGTCAACCATGAACGGAAACTTTGGACGATGTAAGTGGTAGCGCAAGGATAAGGAGTTATTTCCCAGGTGTACAGCGTCGCAAAGTGTCTCTGGAAACAAGAAACAACAACAGCAATTTCAGGTTTGCGATCTCTGGAACCTAACGTGGGTAAAAAAGAGATATAAATGGCATTCATAACTCTTCAAACCCCCCGTTGTTCATACTGACACTCCTTAGTTTATCCATAAATCTCTTTATTTATTAACTGACTAACTGACTTTATTTATTCATCTTCCTACTAAACTCTTTCGCATTTAATTAACTCCGTATATCCAGTCACCTATTATCGGATAACCTATCTTTTTTTACCCTGTTTACTCTCGCCGTCAATTTTGTATTGTCCTTAGAGTTTCCTGGCTTATTTAGGGGGAAGTGGGGGAGGAGGGACGTTCTACATTTATCACTAACAGTAGCTTACTTTGTTTGCACAAGTCATTGTAGATCTCTATTTCTCGGATTCCCACACTGCCACTAGAACCATATACTTTCTTCACTGTAAACTTTACCCAGCTCGCTCGGCGAGAGAGGAATGTAAACTCCTGAAAATCCGGATTGTCCGCTGCAAGGGTGATCTGCAAAACAGAACTCAAACTGGTGAAGAGGTGGATGCAAAATGGTCAAATGGAGTTAGCACGTCAAACTTGGATACTAGACAGTCCCTGAGTACCAGCACCCGCGTTTTCTGATTGGTTCCTGTTCCTCTACGGTTTTTTCCCAGGCCTTCTCAGTCAATTCATGTCGGTGACCCAAAAAAGATTGACCGCGGCGAAATGTAGAGGACTAGGAACTAGAAAGCTCATATATTCTACAAATAGAGAACTTTACCTAAGTAAATAATGCAAATATTAATATATTTTTTCAACGAAAATTGTCGTATTACTTAGTATATAAGTTAGCTCATAGTCCTGAAGTTGTCTGTACAGCAAAACGATTTTTCCTCTGTTTCATGGCCATAGAATACAAGTGCAGAACTAGCTCGGCGCTTCGCTACTCTTTGGTTGTCACTCGGATGTTTAAGGTGGCTCGATCGAGTTTTTGAGTGACGATACCTCTCAACTTTAAGCAACTAGTGCACCACAATGAACAACCCAATAGATAATCGATCGTTACTGCTGACCTAGAAAAAGATAAAAGTTTTACATGAACTACGTTTCATCAAAATCGGAGTTACCATAGCAACGTAATGACGTCATCCCCCATTTTACATGAGAGCTGATTACTTGTCATCAAGAGATAATTCTGGGAAGCGCTCGACTGGATCTTCGACTTCACATATTTGTCTTCACGTCTACAAAATTTGAAGAATTTCTATGGGAGGGTTTTCGAGAAATGTTCGGGTGAAGTTTTAAGGTGTTAAAAAACAACAAAAACAAAATAATTTTGAGCTGTTATTGAAAATTATGTCCACAGCGACTTGATGAAACAACATTTTGGCTTTAAATGAATGTTATGTCACCTAATTACTTTGTGTGAAAATTTCGAGGAAATCGTTCCATTTGATTTTTAGAAACGTTGGCTTGAATATGAACTGGTTTAGTGTGTTACGCGGCTTTTTTATCAAAAATCGACCCTACACTTATTAAAATGATTATGAATTAAAAAGCGTTAGATGAATTTTTTTAAAACTTTGCTTTCAAGGAGAATAATCGATATTCAATACAATCCCCGAGTCTCAAACTCATTGAATCGTTGTAAGGCTATCAATTTAAAGCCTAAACTTAGGAAATTATTGGACTGAATTTACGCCAGTGGCTTGTTGTTCTTATTATGCATCTCCATTGTTTCGAATAGGCGTGCAATTGTAAATTTCAGTACATCACGAATTCATATAACGCTTGATTGCTTTCCGAAGATGTTCCGAAAAACGTGCTAATGTACCAGGTCAGCATTACAATAACAATGGACAGGCTGACAGCAGTGAGTGCAAACCTCAAGGTTAGCAGTAAGCGCAAACTTCGGTTAACAGAGAGCGCAAACGGAAAGCTGCTGTGCTCAGTCAGTGTTCCACATTTTTATGGCAAGGAGTCAACGAAAAATTTAAACAGGTCAGTAGACGTGGGTCTCCCCCAATCTTATCCCAGTCTCAGCACGTTTTCGAAACATCTTCGGAAAGCAATCAAGCGTTATATGAATTCATGATGTAGTGAAATTTACAATTGCACGCCGATTCAAAACAATGGAGATGCATAATGAGAGAAACAAGCCACTGGCGTGAAAATCAGTCCAATATTTTCCTGAGTTTTGGCTCAAAATTGACAGCTTTATAACGTTTCAATGAATTTGAAACGCTGGGATTGTATTGAATATTGATTATTCTCCTTGAGGACAAAGATATAAAAAAATTCATCTACCGCTTTTTAATTCATAACCATTTTAATAAGTGTAGTGTCAAGTTTTGATAAAAAAGCCCAGTAACACACTAAACACGTTCATATTCAAGTCAACGTTTCTAAAAATCAAATGGAACGATTTCCCCGAAATTTTCACACAAAGTAATTAGATGATATAACATTCATTTAAAACCAAAATGTTATTTCATCAAGCCTTTGTGGGCATACTTTTCAATAACAGATCAAAATTATTTTGTTTTTGTTGTTTTTTAACACCCTAAAACTTCAACCGAAAATTTCTCGAAAACGCTCTCATAGAAATTCTTCACATTTTGCAGACGTGAATACAAATATGTCAGGTCGAAGATCCAGTCGAGCGCTTTCCAGAATTATCTCTTGGTGACAAGTAATCGGCTCTCATGTAAAATGGGGGATGACGTCATTACGTTGCTATGGTAACTCCGATTTTGATGAAACTTACCTATTTAAAACTTTCATCTTTCTCTAGGTCAGCAGTAACTATCGAGTTTCTATTGGGTTGTTCGCTGTGGTACGCTAGTTGCTCAAAGTTGAGAGGTATCGTCACTCAAAAACCCGATCGAGCCACCTTAATTAACTCGATTTTGCGAAATAATCGTTGATTATTGTTTCTCACCTTTACGTTTGAGCAGTCACTAAACTCCAACAAAATATCTTGTATCTGTCGCCCCGTGGCCACATCTTGTTGAATTCGCAGTTTGCTGATAGTAAACACGGTGTGAAAACCTATTTGTATGTGTGATTTGTTGAAGCGGTTCCATATTGACTTCCAGCCGCTAGTAGAATTCCCATCGACAACATATTTGCAGTCAGTCGAAGTATCACTACGTGAAGACTGATTCAGACAGCTGCCGCCGTACTTCTGAGATGCGAGGTTGACGGGGCTGCAAGTTGTGGAGACTGGAAAAACAAACACATATACAATCGTTTTCAAACCTTGGGGAGTATACTAATTGTTCGCCCAACATTAATAGGTTTACAGTCAAAATACTCAGCGCATTCCGCTCATTATTGCGTGGTTAGCAGTCTGAGGTTGTCTTTAAAAATCTTTATTTTTCTTTTGACTCGAATTCTTTGTTAATCACATCGTATTATATATATAAAAAAACTGTATAATCCCCTTACGTTAGCTGAATACAAAACTGAATTTTATGTCAATTCTAGATTCGCTTATCTTGCTTTCGATCTAGTCCCGTAGTGTTTGTCATGGTTTAAGATTTTCTGAGTTGAGGATGTAACGAATAAGGAGTTCGATAATTTTTAAATGAAGGTGACACCGTGTTTAAATAAAGATTTCATCATCATCATCATTATCATCATCATCATCATCATTATCATCATAATCATCATCATCGATTGGCTTGTCACGTGCTCCCTCGTCTTTGTGACTACGACTTAGTTTTGCACATGTAAACTCCGACGTTTGACCTAGGCCTAAGAGATCTCAAAATTTTTAATAACATGACGGAAAACTTAAACACTACCTAGTGGGATGTAAGAAAAGGTAATTGGGATGGTGGCTAAAACTTCAGCCGGACCAGTGCCATTCGCTTTAAACACTTCGTCTTTCCAGTCCACGCTCTTGTTTCCCTTGTAACCAATCACAGCGTAAGAAGAGTTCGCCACGACACTTCCGGCATTCTGCGCGCCCACTCCATGAAGCGCGCCAGTAGGCAGTGTGCGACCACTGTCATAAGCTGACTCTTGTATTGCAATCAATATTATTGTGTCCTCGGGTAGCCTGTTTAAAAATGTTCCAAGCTTGTCGCATTCCCCCTGTCTACCAACGCAATCAAACGCAGCTGAAGTGAGGAATCGACCTGAGAGGGGAGAAGGAGACTCTAGTTACACTTCTTGCAATGCAGTTCTAACTCTTAAGTTTGACCATTCAATTCAGAATGCTTAGTGAAGCATGACTTCATCGTACTGCTGTTTCTTATAGCTTGTTCTGTTGTATATATTGTGCCAGCTTTTAAGTCTGCGGATGTAAGTGTAACCATTCAAATGAAAGGAATTAGCAGGAACCTTCCAGTAGCACTACTTCTTATGCTGTACAAAGGGGGTCTACTTTCTGAGCCTGTGGATGATATCCTAACTAGCGGACCGTTGAATTGGAGACATAAAGCAGTACTCTCCTGTGGTGCTGTTAGGTGTTTGCAATGTTTGTGTCTGCAGATGAACTCCTAAGGTGTGACCATTCAAATGAAAGCTACTGAGCAGTACTTTCCTTTGGTCTCTCTCCTCCGCAGAGGCTCCTATTAGTAAACAACAATGAAACAGAAAACGGAAGCGCGGGGGAGAGAAACGGATCGTTCCCCCACGCGCTTTCCTTTTCCCTCATCCCAGCCTCCGCTCGTTTTTCCCAAGCCCGCGGTCAAGGCGCGACTGTAGGAAGCCTCTGTGGAGGAGAGAGCCCCGTGGTGGTGATAGCTGTGCAAAGTAGTTCTTCGTTTACGGGTCTGCGGATGAAATGCTAAAGTGTGACCATTCAAATGAAAGCTATTAAGCTGTTGAGCAGTACTTTCCTGATCCAATGTGTATACATTTTTACATAAATCATACATTTTAATTAAATTAATTACCTTCTGACTTGATCAATTAATTAAATAGATATATGCAATTTTAGCTAGCTTTCTCGATATGTATTAATTTGCTCTTCGTTTTTTAGCTAGATTTTTTCACAGTTTCTTTTTTAGTCTGTCAAACACTTGTACCATGAACCCCTGGCTCGGGAGATTGGGTAACCACTCCCTGTGTTCCTGAGATTAAATAAATTATCCTTATCCTTATCCTTAACCTTTGGTGCTAATTATTATGAAGTAATATGGGACCTTTTTTCTAGTACTTAGCAGTAAATAATTTGAGTGCTGAGCACCTACCCGAAAGAGCATCAAAAACAGCCACATTGTATCCTTTTGTTTGCGGGGCGTAGTTTTTCCCATTGACTTCAATGTAGGCTAATCCATTGGTAGACGGAGTCTTACCAGGGTCTTTTGTCGCTTCAGATCGCACAGTGACATTTAAAAGGTTAACAACTTCTAGAGGAACAGAAAAGAACAGCACTGAGCTGAGTGTGGAGTCCGAGCAAACTATTAAGCAACCTATGAGCTTTCCATGTGTGTGCAGTTGTAAAACTGATTCCAAGCTTTGCAGCCTTTCATATCCGCATATAAAGACGGTGCCCTCTAACACAAAGGCACCGTGTTTTCTAGATGAAACGCCGAGGGCGTTTATTTAAAACGCGGCCTCGTAGATCCGACGTTTATTCGGGGCCCGGCGTTTATTAATTAACATCATCATCCATTTTTTAACATCAGTACTGGAGGTTCTGGAATCAAGAACCAATTACATGGGCATCGGGCAAAATGTTTATTTTAATCGCTCAATTAGTACAAAACAAACTCTTTAATATACAATTAATCTTCCTCTTCTTGAGAGTACTTGTAAAGATGACTTTTGCGAAGACGGCGGGACCTTCTCGAAGGGCGGTCATCTTCCTCTAAGTAATTTACAAACCGGATTCGAGGACGTTTTCCCTTTCTCTGCGAAGGTGCTTCCCCTGTGGGAGGGGGTGTCAAGATGGATGAGGGAGGCAAGACTTTCGCAGGAGTTGCTTGTAAAGTCACTGGTATTTGAACAGTGGTCGCTTGTACTGGTAGTTCTCGGACACCGACCGCTTGTACATCAGTCACTACTGGCTCTTGAACTGGGTTTACTGTGACTGCCACCGGCTCTTGAATGGGTGCGGGTACATTATCTGCCAGAAGATTGCTAGTCATTTCTCGCTGCTCTTCGGAGTAAGGCAGACTTGATTCTGTGCGTCTGGAATTCAACTGTTGTTTAAACGTCAAATACTTGTTTTGTAGCTGCATGTACTGCCTTGCTCTTTCATAATCTTCAAGGTCTGTGCGAGAGAGGAGACCATCCATAGAGTCTTGCAATTTTTGCATTGCTGGAAGAACTAGAGCTGTCGCTAGGTTTTGTTGCTTAAGATACTTCAGTAGTTCCTGTGAGATATTGTCTGTTACCCCTTCGTTATCAAATTGTTCCTCGCCAGGTAGGACGTTCGCTTGTAACCTACAATTATCTTGAGTGGTTGTTTTTAAATCAACGAGCAGATACCCAAAAGGTCTAAGCACGGCCTCGTCATATCGCTTGATAAAGAAAGCAGTGTGGCCGGGATACATTTGCTTAGCTAAAGTCAGAATTTGCAGTTTATCCCGAGGATTTTTGAAGAGAACCAAATAATGACTGTTAAGACTGATGCTTTGACTATTTTTTCCTTGATGGAATAAGTTCTGTACGATGTAAATGACGCTGAGATTGCGATGATGCGAACCTCTGGCAAACAGGTTGACGATTCTCTTGTCTCCGCCGCATTTTCCATCTGGTCGTCGATCACCATTAAGTTGCGTTTGTTGATGTCAAAAAAGGAGTCGTTTTCTAGCTCAGAAGGAATACCCTTGGTACCGTTACCATCAACTCCATGTAAGCGGGCTGCCACTGTGAATAGCACCAAGCTATCCTCTCCGGGGGTAAGTGAACTACCTCTTGAGCCTGCTGTAGCAAAGACTTCACCCAGACCGTTTTACCCGATTCAGTCATCCCAGCAACCATACAAGTAAACGGATGCATAAAGCGAAACCGCTGACACTTTTCTGTGGGGTTTGGCATACCATACATTGCGTTTGGCACACTATACATTGGGTGGAAAAGGGGGTTACCATGTCTATTACTCATGTGCCTTTGCATGTTCACTTTCCTCGAAAAACTCTTTTCACAAACAGGACAGGACCAATTCATGTTAACTCAGTGAAAGCTTAACGCAAACTGACAAAAAGTCAAATGGTTCACATTTATGTAGGCTTTTGAATTCTATTGGTTACATACATACAGACCTCCTCCTCCACAATTTTGTTTCTCTCCTACTCCTCCTCCTACTCCTCCTCCGCAAATTTCCTTCCTCCTCCTCCTCCTCCTCCACAATTTTATTTCCCTCCTCCCCCTCCACAAATTTCCTTCTTCCTTTTCCTCTTTCTCCTCCTCCTCCGCAAATTGCCTTCCTCCTCCTCCTCCTCTCTTCTCCTCCTCCTCCTCCTCCTCCTCCCCTCCTACTCCCCTCCTCCTCCTCCTCCCCTCCTCCTCCTCCCCCTCCTCCCCTCCTCCTCCCCTCCTCCTCCTCCTCCTCCCCTCCTACTCCCCTCCTCCTCCTCCTCCCCTCCTCCTCCTCCCCTCCTCCTCCCCTCCTCCTCCTCCCCTCCTCCTCCTCCTCCTCCTCCTCCCCTCCTCCTCCTCCTCCTCCCCTCCTCCTCCTCCTCCCCTCCTCCTCCTCCTCCCCTCCTCCTCCTCCTCCCCTCCTACTCCCCTCCTCCTCCTCCTCCTCCTCCCCTCCTCCTCCTCCTCCCCTCCTCCTCTTCCTCCCCTCCTACTCCCCTCCTCCTCCTCCCCTCCTCCTCCCCTCCTCCTCCTCCTCCCCTCCTACTCCCCTCCTCCTCCTCCTCCCCTCCTACTCCCCTCCTCCTCCTCCTCCTCCTCCCCTCCTACTCCCCTCCTCCTCCTCCTCCCCTCCTACTCCCCTCCTCCTCCTCCTCCCCTCCTCCTCCTCCCCTCCTCCTCCCCTCCTCCTCCTCCTCCTCCCCTCCTACTCCCCTCCTCCTCCTCCTCCCCTCCTCCTCCTCCCCTCCTCCTCCCCTCCTCCTCCTCCCCTCCTCCTCCTCCTCCTCCTCCTCCTCCCCTCCTCCTCCTCCTCCCCTCCTCCTCCTCCTCCCCTCCTCCTCCTCCTCCCCTCCTCCTCCTCCTCCCCTCCTACTCCCCTCCTCCTCCTCCTCCTCCTCCCCTCCTCCTCCTCCTCCCCTCCTCCTCTTCCTCCCCTCCTACTCCCCTCCTCCTCCTCCCCTCCTCCTCCCCTCCTCCTCCTCCTCCCCTCCTACTCCCCTCCTCCTCCTCCTCCTCCTCCCCTCCTACTCCCCTCCTCCTCCTCCTCCCCTCCTACTCCCCTCCTCCTCCTCCCCTCCTACTCCCCTCCTCCTCCTCCTCCCCTCCTCCTCCTCCTCCTCCTCCTCCTCCGCAATTTTATTGTTTCCATCACCAAAACCATAAAAGATTATATCGTACTAGCATTAGCTCATTTCATCGCCATGTCTCGAGTAGTAAGGAGCAATCGAGGTTTTCTTCAACTCTTAGTTGATTGCTCTCCTGAGCAACGTCAGTTTCTTCTAATTACAGCCACTCCACAACAGATGCACGCATTGGTGCAAGTTATTCTTAATGTACTCCATGAAAACTTACCATTCTCGGAAGAAGAGAGTCGCAAATTGATTCAACAGAAGGATGCTATTCTTAATCTCGCTTTACCTGACATTCCCTACAAGATGAAGAAACAAACCCTTGTACAAGAGGGTGGTGCTTTTATTCAAGATTTACTGACCCCTGTTCTCAGTAGCTTGGGGTATCTTATGTTATAAAAGCACGGCACATTTTAGTCTGATCATTTATCATTTACCTTTAACGAGTGCTGACCAATATGAAGAGAAAAAGGTAGACTGGGACGAAGAGGAACAGAGCGAAAGGCAAGATTACCCTGACGACCACAGTGATGAAGAGGAACCCCGAATCAAAGACGTTTTAGATAATCTTTCGCAGGCAGTTTCCAGAAAACGTGCTTCTGAACTGTTGCATAGTATGGCCACTTTCAAAGATATCTTGTTTTGGACACCCTGCGGGCAATTACTCCGACATCAGCGGATAATCCCTGTGACAAACATCTCAGAGCTGGTCGAATATGTGTTACTCCCGCATAACGATGATGTAGCCAAACCTCGTGCGCTCAACACTTTCCTAGAAGGACTGGCAGAGCTGGGCGTCGATAAGCGTTTGATAAAGAATAAAAAACTTCTCAGCGATTTGTCAGAGAAAGAAAAAGAGTATCCAAACAACGAAGGCTCCGAAAACAACGACGAGCAATCTACAGACAGTGAAGATGAAGTGGAAACAGCTTCTGAGAATAGTCAGTCTCAAGAGACTGAAAAAAATGACCTGGAAACGGAAAGCGACAACGAGAATAGTGACTCTGAAAGCACTACAATCATACAGCAAAAGAATCCAAATCCGTGTCAACACTGTGAAGGCTCAAATGTTCATCACACTGCGGTCATGAAATGTCCCAAGTGCTTTTGGCATGTTAACTGTGAAACTTGCCCTGTCTGCAGTTACAATATTCCTATGGACCGGAAACATATGAAAGAGGAAATCAAGAGGTGTTTTGATTGTGGAGCTGTGACACACTACAACCGGACGAAATCAAAAGAGACTTATTACCCTCCTTAAGAAGAGGACGATTAGTTATGTCACCCTTACAAGTATTCTCAAGAAGAGGAAGATTAATTGTGTATTGAAGAGTCTGTTTTGTACTAATTGAGCGATTGAAATAAAGATTTTGCCCGACTTGACAATTTTTGTGTTTCATGTCTCGCATTATTTTTAATCGTTCAGGCACACGCGATCCTTTTGTTACTTGTGCCCTAGTTCGCTTTCAAAACTTAATTTGTTTACATTCAGGCGCAGTCAAGCGCGTAAACGAGCGATTCCTTTGTACGAGAAACGTGAAAGCTTTTTTGTTTTATTTACCGTTCTTTTAAGCAATAGAATTTGAGTACGGGATCCGGCCACTTATAAAGCCAATGATTTTTTAAGCATTTCACTTTTGCTTTTGACGTTTTTCAGTGACATTTTTGCGAACCCCCTAGCCCGGCTCGTGGCCGAATTATACTACTAGACAAAATAATATAAATACTGATGTACTTTCATTTCTTAGCCATACACATCGTTTTAGTTCCTGTTAACCAGAGTCTTGCTATTTATTTTCAATTAATTGAATTTTCTTTTCTTTATTTCCAAAAATTGTTCCAATGCCACATATGCTTTTCTACGCAATATTCTTATGCGAGGCATTCTTTTGACAAGTTGACATTTCAGCGAGACTTTGTTATTCTGCATAAATTACCGAGATTCCCGCGCATTTTATTCATGAGCCACCTTTATCCTTGTGGCATCAAAACCTCATTTAATTCCTCCTTACATTAACTGGATTCCTCCTCAAAAAAATGCTAATTCCAATGGCATACCACTACTGACCATCCCGTAAAATGCAGTGTTGTATGAGCAGTAACAAAAAGAGGGGTCGTTCCTAACTCCGATTTTGGTAAAATGAAGAGTCTACAGGTCTGGAACTTTCTCTGGATGGTATGCTTGCCCATCACAGGTTCCATCTTAAAATACTTGGAGCTGAGGCCAAAAGTTGCTTCCTGCAGTTAATTCTTGTCTCACTTCAACATCCCATACCAGCCAGAGCCGCTTCCCACCATAACATTTTTATCCCGTACCTCGCCGTAATAAATTCAGTCATAGCATCCCACATACCGCCTCGATCTCAATTTCAATCCCGAATCACGTATCTCGCATCTGCTAAACCTTTGTTGGTCCCGCAATATAGGATCGGGGCAACAACTCGTCGCCAGTTTTAGCTGAACAGTCACTGAATAGTGCAATGGTGTGTGAGCGTAAGTAGCGTTTTGCGAAAGAGCAAAATACAAAGGTTTGTATAAGAAGTCTACAGTCTACGCATACTAAAAAGAAAATGCGAGGATTAACAGTAAAAATGAACGACGTTTTGACCGTCTTCAGTCAGATTGTCAAATTCAAGGTTCGAACTAAATATTAGCACATAAACATGTGTACAATTATAAGAGATGGGAGAGGTAAAACGCTCAGATATGTGGAAAAGATGTAAGAAAATAATAATTAAAAATACATTCTTAACAGAATACATTCTTGAGAACATAATTATTAAAAATACATTCTCGGCAGTAGAAAAACAAAACAAAAGGTGACGGCATAAATTAGGGGCAAAGCAGGTGTAGCCTTTGCGAGCTTAGTGGCTTACAACTGTTGAGCTTAATTTTGTAGCATTAAGCGACTACTCATGTGGCACTAAATTTTTGCGGGAGTTTAATTTTGCGGATTAGCGATTTTTTGTGTTTTGCGGGAACTAATTTTTGCTATTGGAAAAGACTGGTTTTTCTTGCTGGAATTAATTTTTGCGATTTTCTTGAAGTCGCGTTCAAATGGAACTGATAACATTTTCGTGTCGTTTTTTATTTGAGCGCATGCACTCGAAATGCAGATAAAACAACATGGGAATGTCAGTCTATCACACTACAAAGGATCGACAGTAACTAGTGTACCACTTAATGTATTATCCATCGAGTTAACTATGGCATTTTCTCCTTCAAACCAGTATTTTTGTACATAATTTCTACAGTAGAGTAAATTTGTGCGGAAAAAAATTTGCGGTAATTTTATCTTGTGGAAACTTATTTTTGCGGATCGCGAAAAACACAGCAAAAGTTTTTTCGTGCAATTTTTGTCGCACGTTTCAGTGCAATTTTTGTCGCGCTTGAGCTCGCGATAAAACTTGCAAGTGTAAACTAGCGGCGATTTCTGTGCGATTTGTCGCCGCGATATCGCAGAGGTTTCGAACATGTTCGAAACTTGATGCAACTTGGCGGCGATTTGGGGGACATTGCAGCAAGATATCGCACTGGAATCGCAGCGAAATCGCTGCTAGTTTACACTTGCGACAAAAGTTGCACTCGAGGGCGCACCAAAAATTGCACCAAAATCGCATGGGTAAACGGGCCCTTAGAAAGAATAAGCTGAAAAATAGGCATCGTCGTCAGATATCCACGTTCTTCATATCGCTTGATGGACGCTTGATTAATGCTTTGTCACATAAATACAGTAACATTAATATTTAAACTGTCAAAACATTGGAACACAAAACAAAACGGAAAATTTGACCTGGAGTTCTCGACTTTCTAGTTCTCTTTCCAGGGACGTTTTCTTTACAATTCTGAGTTTCAAATAGTATAAACGAGTGATATAAATACAGAACGTGAATTGCAATGGAAACTGAACGCCAATAATTTATATATATATGATTTTATCACTTTTTTAGTTTAACGCTGGAATCTGTGACGATTTTTTCGTATCCGACCAAAATGTCAGTGAACTTATTTTTCGCAGTGTAAAACCAAACAACCATCTCGTCCTTTCTCTGCATTGAAAAGCCGAGTATGCCAACAACAGTTGGTTTTGTCATTCCTTCTTTTAAATTGCTAGCTACATTGTTTAACTGTTAAATTTGCCGGCGGAAATTTTTCTTCAAAGGTGGGTGTTACTGGCGGATGACATGAGAAGCAATTTAATTAAGCATCGATTCTTCCTCGAACCATTCGCAAATAAGAATAACAATACACTCAAGCGCGTTTATTTTGGAGTCTTGCTGAGTTGGACGTTTTAAAACATATACATTATTTGGTAAATGATCTGCTTGAGTTTGTGATAAATACAGCCATACCTACATCATGTGCGAGTTTCCTTTTCTGAGTGTTCCTTCCTCCCTTATTCTGAGTAATAACTTTAAAGGGAGGTGTCACCTACGTCCTTCACAAGTGACTTCAATTTACGTTCAACTTCAGTTTCAGGTTCACATTAATCTATTATATATATTTTAACAGCCACGAGACATAACAAGAACATTATATCTCGAATAACGAGGGCTTCGTCTTTGTTAATATCAGCAATTAAAAGTGAATAAACTTTAGCCTTTCCGTCATTTATAAATACCCCATCTAGGCTTTCAATTATGCAAAGACACTCAAAGTACTAAAGAGCTTTCAGTAAAATAAAGTCGTTTAATATTTTGTCATTGTATTTCGAAATGTAACTTTCGCAGATGGGCATAGCGAACCATATCAGTCTCTGATTTTTTGCTAAATAAACGTTTAGAATCAGTGATCAGTACGTGTTAATCACTTGAAAGGAAATATTTATCGCCACCCTTGTGAAACCATCCATAAGTAACAAGATGTCTATGTGAAGAATAATAGTCTCCATCTGGGATATGCCTAACGATAGTTTAGTGCAACTGTTTTGCCTATTCTAAGTTTTATCTTAGGTAATAAATGAAATTTCAAATAAAGCTAATTAAGCTCCCTAGCGGCAATTCAGCGATCTTTTCTGTCTGCTAAGGCCGCCTATGATTTAACCTGCGATCAGGCCCTATTTTCGTTTCGCTCGGTGAAACATTCAGGCGGGACGGGCGAAACGAAAAATAGGGCCTGATACAATTCTTCTACAGAACGTCTGCCGCCCACTTTTTTTGATTGATTGGCGTTGAACAAAACAGCCAATCAAAATTTCTTCTGCTTGCACGATCCTCGGTATGCAAATTTCCCATAACAGCAATTCGCAGAAAGTCACGTAAATGTCGGCAAAATAAGAAAATCATAGGCTACGATATATCTTCTAGACACAAGTACCCCAATTTAAACGATTGCTAACTTGAAGGTTCTGGTACTGTACATGGTTGCTCTGTCTGAGCTGAAACTCAATGAAAATCAAAACACGACGAGGTTGTCATGTACCAAAATATGCTGCATGCTTGAATCATTTCCCATTTCAAGTGGTATCCGGAAATATTCTCTTCCCATTTGTCACCGATTTTCTGCGTAAAAAACCTTGGGCAATTAAGAGAAATACCTTCAGTTTCATTCTTTAGAATAAAGATATAAATAAAACCGTTTATACGCAATGGAGTATTTTGTGATTTAATTCGAGAAGTGATAAATATTTGAAATCAGCAGCGAATTTTATCTCTAAGCAGCACCGAATTTTAAAACGAAGAACATTTATTATAAAACTAGTCAGATCCTTTGATGTCAATGTCAGAGATCAATAAAACGACATAAGTATTAAACAATGAATGAATAAACTGAAAATCGTTATTGCGACTTGATTGCGGTTCTCCGCACTTCTCGCCAAACAGCAGTTTACCGTTATACCGAATTATCAGTTGACTTGTTGATCATTCTTGGCGAAAGATAGTTGCTCGTCTGCTGTTTGTTTTGTTTCGTAAAACGCGGAAACAGCCACTACTCTGTTCATGTTATCAATACTAGTTGAAAGCCGTCAAATGAAAATTCCGCGACACGATGCGATAAAACGGAATAAATACTTCACTGTTGCTGTACTTCTCTGCTCCAGGTGAGAGACAGCTTGCGTCAAACCGAACGCCATTCTCAGGAGAGAAAGAAATGGTGACAATTCTCCTAGAACGACGAGAATTTATTAGAGCAACACATTTTACTTCAGCAGACTTGTTCCTTGGTTGTTCCTTGGCGATGGCGGTCGGATCGAAATTACTTCCGTTGACAGCTCTATTGTTAAAGGGCCAATCAGATTGCGAGATTCCCGCGGCCAAAATTTGGCCGCCGACACGAACTCTTGTGAGAGATTGTATCAGGCCCTATTTTAGCGAGCGACCAACATAAGAGAATATGAGAGCGATGCTAAAATTCGGCCTGATCGCAGGTTACCTATGATTAATTCTGAAAAGCGGTTGGGGCGATCGAGTATCGTAGTTTTAAAAAGTGTTATTCAAAGTGATTTTTTTAATTCCGGGAATATCTCAGTTTTAAAATTTGAAATTTGAAGTGAATTGGTAGAAATCATCCATACGCATAGTTTGGTCGAGTAAGTCATCAGTCAATGACAGTAGATTTAATACTTCTTAGCTCCATTAATGAAACTTGCAATTTTGCACCATTGCCTAGTGTATCGTATGGACAGACATTAGAACCATTCGGGCTGGACACAGTGTTATTGCTTAGCTATTACTTTTCCTACGATAATTCTGATGAAAATGTATTATGAAACATTTATTTTTAGTACATGTGCATGTGTATCGTACGTTTATCGCGACGCGCGGCAATAAAATAAAAACAGTAATCTTTCTTCGATGATTAGTTTCGTTCAAAGTTAATTCCCAATTTTCAGCAGTAAATTTCCGGCTAATCACTGTTTTAGTTAATCGTACAGAGTTGCACCGGTTTAAGTACTAACGAGAGATATTTGAAAGATAAGTTGGAATCAATTTCCAGACTGTTCTTGTTGTCCGAGTGGTGGCGTTTACAATTTTCCCTCTTCATGAACTTAAGAGGCATAATGTTTCTTTAACAGTAAAACTTACCCAAAGCGTGATCCAACGAGGCATCACAAGCGAAAGAGAATTTTATGAACTGCAAACAAAACGTTTCGAAACTTAGCTCTGTCAAATACTAGTTAAAATATAAACTAAAACATGAACACAATTACTGGCGTATTAGCTGGAAAACTTACGGTGAAAAAATTTGCCGCGAAGAGAAAAAACACAAAGTAACCTCCCGCTGATGTTAAACACATCTCTCTTCACTTAGTCATTTTTGGCTCCTTGTTCTTTAAAATTAACCAAATTTTGATGTCAGTTTCAACGTGAGCAAAGCCAGTCTGGTCGTAAGTCCACTTTTTTTTTTCTATTAGACTTCATAACACGTCAATTTGGAGCAATTTGATTGGTTAACCCATCATCAATATTTCATTAACGGTATTTTCTTTCCTGTAGTGGGGAACTACAAGCGGTTACATAAAATTGTTAAAAGACAATCACGGTGTGACCAAATTGCTCTGAAATGGGGTCATTTTAGGCTAATTTTGCTTCCTCTCCCAATCTTTTTAATGACAAGATTGACACAAAATAAAATGACAAATTATGACTTCACAGTTGTTGACTTCACAAATGAACTCTATTGTAAAGTTTTAAATTTTAAACAAAAACGTACACGTACCCGGACAAAACCTGCCGACACCTCTGACATAGGAAGCGATTAAGAAATGTTCCAAGTTGGAAAATTCTAAATCCCTTATTCGAATTACAGCCCCAGTGGTATAGTAAACTTTGTCAGGTTTGAAACAAATTATTGCTGAAATTTTCGCTAAGTTTCCCGGCGCTAAAGAATTTTCAAACACGAGAGACATGTTTTGTTTTGTTAACATTGATGCCGTTTTAGGGTTTACCTAATAACCTCTTGGCCAGTTTGTTGACAAGCTATAAGTCGACAGTAACTATTTAAATGTAAAGAAGATCCTCGCAGTTATTAATGCAACTTATGCAGTTGCGAAAAGAAAGCCTGAAAAAATCAGGCTTGCCGGGATTCGAACCCTGACCTCTGCGATACCGGTGCAGCGCTCTAATATATAACCAATTGAGCTAACAAGCCAACTGGGAGCTCTTCATTAAAGTTGCATAGGTTGCATTAATGACTGCGAGGATCTTCTTTACATTTATTTCTTCATTCCGCAGTTCAAATATATGACTTTCCTATATTCATAATTTCATCTTCATCTTTCCCGGGTATATTACGAACCAATTGCTGGTTTTCACAAGCCTGATTTTTTCAGGCTTTCTTTTCGCAACTGCATAAGTTGCATTAATAACTGCCAGGATCTTCTTTACATTTATTTCTTCATTCCGCAGTTCAAATATATGACTTTCATATATTCATAATTTCAGTAACTATTTAATAATTCAGGTTACTTAGCTTAGTTTGCTTTGCTAAAAATTCGTCTATTTCTGGTTTTAAAAGGCTTTGAGAAATTGTTGATATAACTGACCCTCGCAAGACAAACTTTGACCTTGGAATTTACCTAGTGCTACGTTTATATTTATATTTTATTTTGCTTTATTAGTTTGTGACGGGTTGAACAAAAGTTGTTTACATAACCGATCCTCGCAGGAAAAACTCAGACATATGGACTTTCCCTTAGTATTCTATCCAAGCAGAACAATTCTGAATCTCTCATTCGAATTTACACCCGGTCGGGCCGATATAGAAAACTTTTGCTAAATTTAAACTTGTCGCTGGCTTTATGCATGGTTCAATTTTACCTGTTACCATCCCCCCCCCGGGCAACCCCCGGGACAAGTCCAGCCCTTCGGGCCCGGGGGTGGGGAATTGTTTGAAACGGTTTTGTCCCGGGGGTAGGGGGGCGGGGCAAATCGAAAACAACTTCTCGTTTTTCTTGTGAAGCACGTCACTAGCTTATCACTTCTCATTTGACACAATGGCGCCGGACCGCGTAGAGAAGACTGCCTGTTTCCAGGGAAAATCTCTAGAATTTGTAGCAGACTGGTTGGAGAAGAATAATCTCTCGAAATTAAAATCTGTATTCAAAGGCACGTTTATTATAAATTGTTAAACGAAAGTGCGTTTGATGTGTACTCGAATGGATGGTGTTAATCACAAACATAGAAATATTTCTTCAGCGTATTTGCATGAAACAGATGCACGGCTTTATATTAAACAGAGATCTCAGTCCAGTGTTCTTGTGAAACAAGCTAAGAAAAACTCCTTTAAAATGCTGTCATCAATTTGCTCACCGGACCTCTTTTGCCCATGTGCTAATAAAACACGTGGTGAAGAACATTTCTTTACTCGCCAGCAGAATGCCAGTGCGGTTAGACTTTTTTCTTCAGTTTTCTTCTTCACTGTAGTGTCCATGTTTTTTAATACTATGTAATATCCTTCGTTCAGTAAACTCCAGAAAAGCGTTTAAGTTCTTGTCAAAACGTCTGGTTGCAGGTTGTGCTATTGTACGGAAATCAATTTTGGTCGATGAGGAGTCCCGGGGGTGGGGAATTGTCTCTTTCTGCGTGCCCGGGGGTGGGGAATAGACCGCCAAGTAAGAAAAAAATTGCAAATCCCCGGGGGTGTGCCCGGGGGGGGGATGGTAACAGGTAGAATTGAACCATGCATTACCGGCCGCTAGGAATTTTGAAACGCGATATACATGTTTTGTTAATACTGATGCCGTTTTAGGGCTTACGTAATGACCTCCTTAGAGTGACATTAACTTTCCTTTTTAATAATTCAGGCTACTTAGCTTGGTGTCCATCCTCACCAGACAAAACGATGTACAATTTCATATCAATGGCCGAATTTATACTTCAGTCGTCTAAGACTCCCGGATGCATTAAACTTTTGGCTGTTAACTGCGACTAAAGCTAAGTTCACTCTAGAGCAAAAGTTACCGGATTCGTGTCTAATTCGGCGGGAACAGGTTTTTCAGTGAATCCGAATACTTTCTACGGCTTTCACGGCCTTCGTGTCTTTAGATGACTTTGTCTGGTTCCAATTTTCGCTCCCCCCCCCCCTCCCCCCGGTTCACTGTCGACTGAATTTGCTTTTGCAGCAACAACCAATCGGAACAACCAGTTACCACCGCTCACGCGACGGGCCAATCCAAAATGCTGCCAGTTTCTCCAATTTATAAATTAAATGTCTGCAAGCAATTCAAGGAGTTGTAAAGAAACACTGTCAAATCGTAAATATGCGCAACAACTGGAACATTGTAGCCTTTAGTCACTTGCAAATACTAACGTGAAAGTATTTCACTTGATTTCCAGCATTAAATAGGCGAAATTGACAAAATCTGAACAACGGTACGAATTTTCTCCATAGCAACGGCCATAGCAACCAATGTTTACATTTATTAAATGCGAAAAAATGACTTTCTAAAAGGAAAATCACCCCCACCCCACCCTTGCTTCCCTGCACAAACCAACGTCAGTGCTCTTCTAGCGAAACACCTGCCTGAGAAGAGGAGAGATATTTGGTCTCTGCGTTTTAATTTGCAAAACAAGTCCTAGTTCCTACAGAAAACGTGTTTTTCTGAACAGGAAAGTCATTCAATATAAATTTCAGTGTGACAAATTTCGATTGACAATAGTTTTAGGGCAACAAGCGACAAATAACTGTCGAGAATTCATTCCTTTATCTTTACGACCGTTTTTCTCGAATAACAGAATTTCCTGGAATAGAGGAACTCTTAACAAAGATATCTCCCTTGCATTTTAACCTACTGTTGCAAAATTTTCATCAATATTAAAGTACTGTTTTTCGGTGCAATGAACCTAAAAAAGAGTATACAGGTTTGAAATACGTCTCATTAATTGACTCTTTGTCTAATAATTATTTCCTGTTACCTGAAGTTTTAAGAAAAACTTTTTTTTAAAAATCGAATGAAGGAAAACTGGCTAATTTTTTAGGTTCATTGCACAGTCATGTCATTTATGTACACGTTAGAGTTGGTTTGATACTTTTCCAACCGTGCATTAGTGAGTTATCCTTGTTACCGCGAACATCACTTTTTCTAACTTATTAATACTATTTTATTTATTTATTTGTTTTTTCTTCGTCTTTTCTTTCTCGGAGAAATTAGCTATACAGCTACCCTTGTAAATCTGAGGTGAAATAAAGGTGACGTTATGTTAAATAAAGGTGATGTTATGGTTAATCATTAACTATTGTGACATGTGACCTGAAAAGACTTATATTGATGTTAGGGCGCCTATAAAGTGATGGTAGAAATTTCCCACAAAGTTCTGTTCTAAAGAAATTCATCTTTTAGGGTACCATTCCACCTTAACGGAAGTCGTAAATATCATAAAATATATATAGAAAGGCTAGACTAACAGCGGAGCTCCCATGAATAAGTTAGTGTTCGTTTATTAGAAAACCCGAAAACTCTTCGGGCCCCAACATTTTGCGGGACTATTTTCGGGCGCGATATTCTTTCGAAAAGTGTTCTTAAAAAGGCGACAGTGTTTTTTTCACAGCGCCGGAAATTGTTCTGAATTGTCCCAAAATTCGCGAAAATGTTCGGGCTGGTCATGTGAATTCGAAATCGAAAGTCACAGCTCTATTGTAATTATCAATTTCTTTTTTGGGCTTCAAACCGGACGCATAATTTTTTCTTTTGTTGCACCGTCTTCCTTGGTTTTTACAATGTTTCAATATCCTGTCATTTAACTGTCAAGACTTGTCAAATCCTATCAGACTATTGGCCGTTCGCTTGAATGAGCTGGAAACGTCGCTTATCTAAAACAGCTAAATATAACTCACTTTAAACTAAACGGGTTATCGTTTTGGGTTTTCATCGAGTTCGGATGATGACAAATAACACGAAATGCCACAAAATCGGAATCAGCAAATAAATGAAGACTTTACGACATCCTTTCAGACTGATTTGAGAGGGTGAAAATATTTCCTCTCTGGTCGCTTCACAACATTCGTAAATATCGAAACTAAACACCCGTAAAGAAAGGGTTAAGTCTGGGTTAATAGTTTTTCTAATGCGTAATAACCTTCTTCAAAGGAAGGACAAGAAATTCGTAAAGACGTTTTAACGGTGCCATAAAATTTACCTTACGCTTTTATTGTCTTCATTACGAATCCGTAAATGTAAGATTTTATGCTGTGAGCTAACGGCGTGCTGTTTACAATTTAGTGAAAGAAAAACAAAGAAGCCAATGGCTAAACAAGTAGGTAATATGATTGCAGTCCACATGAATAAATTTGATTAGCAAGAACGATCTGAATGGGACAAAAAAGTTTACTTATATTTATTGGAGAAGTAATTTCAAAAACTCGTGCTTCTTGCTATTGATTGATCGGGTTTCAAAAACTCGAAAAGAAAAAAACGCTCGGCCAATATCTGTTTTCTCGTGCTTGAAACGCACCGAAACACCAGCCCACGTTTGAAATATTAGTTGCTTGACGAATTTTTTCACTAAATACTTACCGACTTTATCTTGAATGAATGAATGAATGAATGAATGAATGAATGAATGAATGAATGAATGAAGGAAGGAAGGAAGGAAGGAAGGAAGGAAGGAAGGAATGAATGAATGAATGAACAAACGAACGAACGAACGAACGAACGAACGAACGAACGAGCCTGAGTAAAAGAAAACGGGTTTGATAATTTTGCCCATGTGGGAATGCTACTGCGGGCAGTACTTTTACTTAAGCTTGTGTAACGGAATTTTTTTCCGTGTAGAGGGTCTCTGTCAAAGTGTAGTTGCACTTCTCTAGAATAGGGCTAACTGCAGGCACGCATATGGGACCCTCTTGTCCCAGTCTTGAAGGGGTGGGGTCTTCAGTCTGTGCGTTTGGTGCCCTTAGAAAAATTAACCCTGCATGACTGTAAAAGAGAGACCGACAAGAGTACAATTTGACTCTTAAAATCAAAGCTCTTACCTACTGTCTAATCGCGTTTTCACTTCATTTCCACCATTGTCGTATTACAGACCCCGGAATGGTGGGATTTATTCATTTGTCAGTGGGTTAATTATATATAGGCTGTGTGACACCTTACTGAATGAACAAATCTGACTGAGTTCCTTGCTTCCAACTTTGTGTTTTGCATTTGAGGTCGGGGACAGTTCTTAAATTGGAAAACTCTATGATGACCAGTGCGTGCCATTTCTAAATCATGTCATCAGGTCATGCATGCTTCATGACAAGCACAGGGGAATATTTGATCAGCGGAGTACCCAGAAAATGCCCCTAGCGTACATGTGAGGTACTGGAACAGTTCCCTTGGCTGGGGAATGGAAAGCTGAACACTCTAAACATCAGCTGTTTAAATAACGGGACAGCAAAAGTATGGATGTTGAAGTTTTCTGGACAAGTTTACCATCTCTGAGTGATGGACTGTGCTTTGAGTAGTTCACCCCTCCACGAAATATGATAAGACAGTGCTTGAACTACAGATCACCGAGATCACCACTCTATTTTTATTAATTAGATATAGTTTTTTATCTAGTTAGGTTGGCTCTTTACAATTACGTCCTTAGTGTATTGCATACTTCCTTTTTTTTTGTTGCTATTATAAACTATTAATGTAACAATGACATCCCAACGGTGCCTTATGCTCTGGATCACAGAAAAATTGCTTTGTTCTTATTTGGCTTTTACCCAGGCCTTTCCAGTCAATTCATTTTGTTCACTCGTCTGGGTCACTCGGACCGTGCGACCTAATTGGCCGAGCACAATAAGGAGGCCTAGGAACTAGGCAAAGTCGGAATCCCATCGTCAAGTGAGCCCTTGGTTTTCAATTTAATGCTAAGAAACATGTAGTGCCCTTTAGGTGACCTGACTTGACAAATGTTGGTGTACCTATGCCTACGAATGGGCCAATATTTTCGTTTCAATTTGATACGATACTTAGCACGATACTGGAAAACTGACCGCGATACTAATACGGTATTATCCAATACTCTGCTTGCGAGTATCGACTCCGTATCGAATACCTTTCAAAAATTACCTCGGTATCGCGATATCGATTTCATTGCTACCGTATAGCCCATTCAGTGATTCTATTAGAACAATCATAATCTATTGCAGTGCTTTTACAAACGTTTTGCATTTCTAAAGTACGTCTGATTTTTATAAAATTACCAACCACCCAAAAAGGGTGCTTAAATTAAATAACGAAACTACATAAAAGCATGCGCTATCGTACAAAATGAATTATGTCTAAAATATGCTTGTTTGGCTGTGAGTGGTCTTTGAAAGACTAATTTTGTCCCGGTTATTGACGTCACCTGAGGGGAACTCGTATCCAGGGTCAGGTAAATGGTGTATCGTCAGATAATTGTTTATACGCGTCTGTCAAATGACCTGATTGGTCAGTTAGCCAGTCTGTTAATCGTCTTTTCTCATCAGGTGTCCGTTTCACAAAACTCCCAGAGACACTTCGTCCCGAAAAGCCAAAAAGTGTTTCGGGCCAGAAATGTATTCGGGAGATCTGAGAAACGCAAGCCAGGACTTGGGTTCAAAGAATTTACGACAAATTATGTTCGCTTTGTATATCATAACTAACTTAACTAACTTAACTAGGACAGAAATGTTCTCGACTTAGCATTCACTCTCCTCGTCTACTGAAATCATGGCCTTGTTCTCAATTCCTTCCTCTGTTTCACCCTGTTTAACCGAACTTTGCCCGTCGTCTTCTTCCGAGGCCAGTTGCATCTTAGCTCTGTCCTTCTTTTTCTTCTTTTTCTTGGTCTCTGCCTGGCCAACATCACTCAGCTCCTGGGTTTCCTCAAATATTTCATCAAGCTCGTCTTTCTTCTTTTTCTTTTTCTTTTTAGGTTTTTCCTTATCATCATGTACCTCTTCCTCAGAAGCTAAGCTTTCTCCTGCAGTTTCTCTATTCTTCTTTTTCTTTCTGGGCTTTTCTTCGCCCTCTTTTGCTTTATCCTCGCCTTCTCCTTCTACGTCAGCTGCAGCTTCTTTCTTCTTCGTTTTCTTTTTCTTCTTTTCCTCATTCTCATTTATTTCGTGCTCTTCTTTTTCTATTGTGGCCACGTCAACCTTAGCTGCTTCATTTTTCTTCTTTTTCTTCTTCTTTCTTTCGTCCTCCGTGGATAATTCCACGCAGATTTCTTCTGTGGTTGCGTCTTTGCTTTTCTTTTGCTTCTTGTTCTTCTTCTTTCCCTCGTCCTCGTTTGTTTGATTCCTACCGTTTTCCTCTGGCGTCGTGTCCTTTTTCTTTTTCTTCTTCTTAGTTTCTTTCTCCTCTTGCTCAACGGTCACAACAAATGCGTTGGCTTTTTTCACATCTTCCTCGTCACCGTTATCATCTCCTTGCATCATATCACTCTTCTTTGTCTCTGTTTCTTTATTTACCTTCTTTTTCTGCTTCTTCTCTCGGTCTTCTTCTGGTTCTTCTTTCCTTTTTAGGTCATCCGCCTCCGTGATCCACGCTTCTTTTGTTGTTTTTTCTTTTGGTGTTTCCTCTCTTTTCCTGTTCCGCTTTTTCTTGGCAACATGTTTCTTGCCAATAGTGGTTTCCGGATCGCTTTCGAACAAAGGCGATTTCGTATCATCATAAGATAGCGTGTCTCCATACAGAATGCTGTCCAGCTCCGCGTCTGTGGCGCAACGACTTTCTACATCTCGCTGTACGTCATCGATAATTTTCAAAAGCTCGTTGTCGGAAGCTGCTTCGTCAACAAACGATCTTTTTCGATTGGTATCTTCGACACGTTGTTGATGGGCCGCAGTTGTTGGCTCGACATCAGTGACCAATAAAGCAGGACTCTTGACTCCAACCGCGCTTCCTGGGTGATTGTTGGCGCTATGGGGTGCAGCACTAGATACAGATAATAACAGCCTCGTATCAACTTCGGCAACAGACTCGGTTTCGGAATCAATATGGTCGGTACTCGATTTATCGTCGTCGCTGTTACTGCCGCTGCTTTCATCGCTTTCACTGTCGCTTTCTTCAGAGGAGTCAGTTCCGCCGTTTATTTCTTTGAAAACCAAATCCTCCACCATACGCTCCTGTCTGTAGTACTCCAGTATTTTTTCCAGTTCTTCATCACTGTGTTGGACAAGAAACCGCTCGAACACAGGAATGGAATCACAGAGTTCGTCCTCGTAAAAATCCCAGTCTACTTCCATTAACAATCGTATCAGGTTTTTCTTCTTCTCTGTGCAGGTTTCAGTTTGGAACCACCGCGTCTTTCGCATATCTTCGAAAGCGATGTTCCTCATAAAGTGCATGGCGTTGTCGGCGTTGTCAGCGATTTTATCAAAGTTGAGCTCTAATTCGGTCTTTGGCTCTTTGTAGACTGGGTGGATAGCATGACCCATTGACTTGCCGATGTTCTCTTTGAGGCGGTGAATCATGAAGTCCACTATTTCGTAATCGTTCGACTGCTTTGCCACATCACTACGAACTTCAGTGAAGGCATCGTTGATTATGGACAGGAACATGTTGATGAGGATGAATAGCATTGACACCGTGTAACTGTAGAAGAAAATTGGCCCAATGATCCGATTGGCTTTTGACATTTCCTTCAAAGTGAACTTGCCGAGCAACGTGTCCATAAGAGAGGCGCAGCTTCTCAAAAATGTTCCAAATCCTTCCATGCTCTGCCCAAAGACCAGGCACGCAAGAAGTGCAAAGGCAAGGAACGCCAGGGCGAACATGACCATGAATGAAATCAACTGGCTAAAGCATCGTTTGAGGACTTGCTGCAGCATTGACATGCGACGGTTGAAGCGCAACAGACGAAACATCTTTAAGAACGAGAGGAACACGATGATGCCCATGATGCATTTGAGCCACTCGTCCAAAAAAGCAGTGTAATGAAAACTGACGAAACCTCCATGATTATCTTCCATGGCTTTCAGAGCTCTTTCGGTGAACACCAGCCTCGTAAAGTACAAACTTACTGCAGAAAGCGAAAGAAGTGTGACCACGATTTCAAGAATGCTCCATGGGTTTTTCAAATGTTCCCTGCCTTTCTTTACAAGCATTCTGATCTCCTTGAAGACAAAAAACGCGCAAAACAGTAGGTACACAATCTCACATGTCAACACGAAGTACATTTCGCCCCCCACATAACGGAAGAGACGTAGTGTGAGAATGCTGGGATATGGGGTAAGACTTCCGGTCGGAAGTTGTTCGAACAAAAGTGTTACTACACAGAACAGATTCACGTTCGCGTTGTAGATGGCAAACTCAGAGAAGATAGCTCGTGTGTAGCGGTCCAGCCAATTATTTACGCTCAGGTTTCCAATTGCTTCGGACCATTCACTTTCCCCCTTGGGTATCACCTGTACGTACCCTGTTAAAAAAAGACACAGATAAAATCATTAAAAGAATGATAACAATGATAACGTGCAGCCTGATCAACTGATAAAGCCTGCTTCGATCGTCAACAAGACGAAATTCAAGTTAACCCTGTTAATTCAAATATTTTAAATGAATCAAGAAATTTCCAAGACATCATTAGCACCGTGATCAATAAGAACCCGAGAATTCCCTAGTGTTTTGATGATCACTTACAGATTTCCAAGTGCAACGCGTTTCCAAAACATGGAAGGATTAAGATTAGCACCCTCATCGAAAATCAATAAAGCGCCCAAATATTGTCGAGATTGCTCAACCATCCCACCCCGGTCCTCCCTTTTTTTTCTAGATTCATCCAACAAATTATCTTTAACTAATTTTCAAACGGGTGAGCAGAAAGAGAATTTGAGGCCTTATAGGGAAGCGGTAGGGGAAGTTGACAGAGAGGTCCCTAGCACTCCATCAAACCTAAAGAAAGGTAACGTTTGCGTGAAACTAACGAAGAGAGGATAACATGTATTCTGCGTACCTCCTGCACTGTATGTTGCCTTGTACCCCCAGTAAGGGTACGTTTCCAATTCCTCTCCCGTCTGGTACTCCCACGGGTCTTTCACATGAGGTATCTCGGTGGAGGTGGTGGTTGGGTTGACGGAAACGTTTTGATATGGTATTAATGGCTTAACTTTCCATCCGGGAAGATACGAGCCCTGGTCCTCTTCCGCTACGCTATAGAAATCGTTACACTCCTTGATGAAGTGCAAGAATAAGCGCTTGAAAGTGCAGGTATCTGTGAAACAATGTGGTTAAGGATTATATGTAGATCATCGCAGTGAAAGTGTTTCAACCTAAGCCAATTGATCAAGCCAACTGGGAGCTGGTCAATTGAGAGTTCGTATTTATCCCAGCTCCCAGTTGGCTTGATAGCTCAATTGGTTAGAGTGCTGCACCGGTATCGCAGAGGTCATGGGTTCGATTCCCGTTCAAGCCTGAATTTTTTCAGGTTTCTTCTTTTCAACCGCTTAGGTTGAAACACTTTCACTGCGATGATCTACATATAATTCTATCTTTATCCGCAGTTCAAATATATGAATTTCATATATTAATGTTCAATGTGGTCAAGGTTAAAAGATAATCCTGCTCATAAACAGTATGAAACCGCAGATTGATTTTAAATTACTTTATCGCCTTTCGTTGGTCCAAAGCCACAAACCTTAAGTTTGTAATAAGCTGATACTGTTGCGATAAACGCGACAAGTGTTGTAGTACTAAGTAATGTCTTTATTGCGTGGAGAAGGTAGTAAAATAGAACCTACATAGAACCTTTTTATGGACATATAAATATAGCAGTACCGCCAAAAAATGAGTTCAGATCGGAAAGGTTACAAATTCATGGGCCGTCAGCAGGTGAGGTGATCTACATTTTTGGTCGTTTGGGTCCCAGCTAAATTGGGTGTATCTACTTTGATGTAAATGGCAAGCACACTGTCTTTCTAAACACCTCTATACATAAGAAGGCTGTCTTCTCAATTAAACGCTAGAGGGGCTTCAGGCCTCAATGAGCCTAGTTTTGAAAGTGACAGAATGCTATATGCCAATTTAATGATTCCAGTAATATCTGGGAACGGATCTGATCGCCCTTGGTTAATAGAGGTAGCCATCAGTTTACATACAAACTGACAAGTGTTAACACATGAGCCCCTGGCTCGGGAGATTAGGCGACTACTCCCTACACTATGACGTTAAAATTTGATTTACCGAGGAAAGTCAAGCATTATTTAAGCAACGTAAATTCACTGACGTTGGCAAGCGTCGTCTTAAGATAGATTTTAAGTTAGGGCAAGTTTGTTCTCTTTGACCGAGAAATATGCATGTACCTTTCTTGATTCTCAACTGCCTGAGACGGGCCGAGCCCAAAAGCCACGCGGTGGGAGTGTCTGCAAGGAATCCACTGTCATAGGGTGTTAAGTTATTGTAGTACAAAGGAGGAATCAGCGAAGGAATAAACGTGTCTTTCATCCACTGCCAATAATGGTTTATCTCGTGCACCTTGAAAATTAAAAGTAAAGATGCCGTTATAATACGATTAAGAAGGAGATAAGGTTAATGTTAAGAGAACATTTTCACCCAACATCATTATTTGTATGCTGTACCGGATTAACGATTAAACATTTTTTTGTGGAAAAATTATGTTTTATGAAAACGGTTAAACTAGACTAGTTCTGAACATAAACTAGACCAAACATTTTCATGCAACATTTTGCGTGACGAGCAATAAAGTGATCGTCTGCAGGTTACTGGGTGAAAACCTTCGACCGTTCACCCGGCTTATCCCAATTGTTGAGCGAACATTATTAAAAGAAGTGCCCCCTTTTGTTATTGCCCATACGCACTGCGCATCTCGGTTCTGGCGCGCGTTTCTCAAACGTCCCGAAACATTTCGGGTCGATTTCGGGCAAGATAATTCACACTGTATCTTGCAAACAAAGAAGTTGCTCAGTTTGAAACTTTGCTATAAGTTAAACATTTCTTATCTTAAAGGTAAGCTAAAAAGAACAGCTTTGAAGAATGAGTGGTTCATGTTTTTACGAATGATTTTGGGGGCCGAAAACTTTTTCGTGGGTTTCGAGAAACGCACCAGTGGTCCGAGAAACTCGGGTCTCTTTAGGACGGTTCCTACTAATTCCAAGGGTATTTTGGCGCGACTATGTGGGATAAGCAGATCTTAACAAGAGTTGTTGGAATCCAAAAAGAAAATTGGGGGTGATATCGATCGCGCACCTTTCAGAGATAATTGAGCTTAAATTTGAAAGAAAATGCCATATACTGTCATATATTTTTAAGCTCTTTAGAATTGTGGTTGCCTAGTTCTCCACAATTTTCTTTTTAATTCCAATAGCCCGGGCTAAGATCTGCTTTTCCCCCTAAGTCATGAGCTGTGCAAAAATACCTTTGTATGAAGAGGCACCGTCCTTAATGGAGCATTGTTCAATAGTTAAGTTTTCGCTGTATTGACCGAATATGTCGCGGCCGCAGTCAGGTGGCTTATTTCTCATTATTTCCTCATTATGTTCTCATTATTATCATTATTATTATTATTATTATTATTATTATTATTATTATTATTATTATTATTATTTTCTCATTATTTCTTAGCTAACTAGAAAGCGCAGCTTGCGGACGGAAGAATGCTCATGCATGGTCTTAAAACAAAACGTTCAATGGACAGGATTTCAAGTTACCTTTTTGTACGTTAGATTCCCACTGTAAGTGGCTTTTTCAAAGATGTTCTGCATGTACTTAGTCACCTTGGATGTGGTCAGATCTCTGTTGCCGTAGCTGATGGTGAGTAGAACCAACAAAAAGATCAGGTACCAAATAATCTCTCTGATGATGGACTTCATTTGTTTTTCCTTCATGCGCAACTTACGCGCGATCTCAAGCTTTGCTTCGTCTGGGGGTTTGTCGTTTATCAGTTGTTTCAGCGTCTTTTGCATTTCCGGATCGAGATCTTCAGCGTTTTTATGTAACCACTCCTCGTCGTTAGCGAGAGCGTTTGCGTCCGTGAATGAATCTTGTTCAGCCTTCTTCGGGTCCTTGATGAGAAGTGCAAACAGGGTTGCTAGAACGAAGACCTTTATAGGCTGTGTGAACAACACGTCTTGTATAAAGGATATAGTCATTGAAGAAAGCCACTGAGCGGACTTCTCCGCTCCGAATTCCATTCCATACATGATCACAAACGATCCGGATGTGCATGTTGCAATAAAAGCGAGGCCATACGCTATGTATACAAACCAGTGAGGGAGAGCAAACTTCTTCGGAGCCTTTTTCTTTTCTTCCCCAGCCTCGATATCGACATCATCAACTGCTCCGCCCTCGGCTTTCACCGAATATCGATGTTCCTTCGGTTTGGCTTTTCGAAAGATGGTGACGACGATGAGATTTGCCGGAAACACAACCAAGCTGCTCATAATCCCGATCGATACCTGGCGGATGGAGAAACTAAAGCCCATTATTCTGATTGCGTTTTTAGGCGTTTCGCTCTCCCCAACTCTGTAAAACATAGCGTTTGCAACCATTGTGCACATCAGAATGGACAGACAACACGTCAAACGCTGCACTCTGCTAAACGTGCTTCTTGCAGGGCGAGCCACAACCGAAAACCAGATATGTCCATCTGTCAAGTTCTTCCTCACTTCAGAAGTAAACAACACGTTGAACTTGGTCAGTTCCTTCTTGGTAGCCGGGTACAGAGTCTTTTCGATTTTGCCATCGCTTTCGTCAACAGCCAGCCAATCGTCACAGACAAACCACCACCGCTGGTCTGTTTGTATGTCCTGGATCATGACCCGTAGAAGATTCCACGAGGGGTAGTTCCCGCCGTTATTGTGCCATATCCGAATATTTTTCAGGTTGCCAAGAGACTGAGGTACTGTCAGAAGGAAGGGATCCACGGAACCTGAAAAAAAGGGGGGGGGGAGGAAATAATTCGCTCAACTAAAAATCCTTTTAACAAGTCATCGGCTAATTCATGCGCATGGTTTTCTATGTATTCGTGATGGTATTGGTAGTTATGACTCGAAAAAAGTGGTTTTCTGATCCGAAAAATGCTACTCTAATAAAAGGTATAACTGCCATTCGTTCCGTACGCGGCCCACATAACTGGATCTTTACCAGTCTTCTGCAGCATGAGACACCTAAGGAACACTACTACCATCCCCCACTCCCCACCCCGCTCGATGGGGTGATAATCTATCGCAGCGGGTGGGTGACAACCGCGTCACCACTGAAAATTCGTTTGTGTGGTGAAAGCTGAGTTGTTGGCGTTGGTTTGAGCTAGGTGATTACAGCTAGACGAGGAAATACCACCACATTTACCGATGAACATCGCAATAACAAACCTGTCTTGAAGTTTTTCCTGTTGGGATCTTTCAAAACTCTCGATTCACTGTCGCCAAGACCTCCCGTCAGAACGATTGATACTTCAGCGCTCGTGCCGGCCCCGCGAACAAACCCCGTGTGGACGTGTATCTCATAGCAATAGGTATCTCGCGAGTCATTATCAGGAAGCGGGCTCACTCCAGTCTGCAAAAACAAAGTATGTTGATCAGTTAAGAAGTCAAATCGCCGAGAAAAGGGATGTTATTCAGTGCTTGCAAAGTGAGGTTATTCATCGCTTTTAGCAAAGTGCGGTCGTCGACCTCAATTCCTTAGAAAGCAGGGATGGCGTAATGGTCACAACGTTCGTTTCCTACCACCAACTATTTAGTCTGAGGATAAAACCCTAATTTTAATTTTAAAATTGTGACCATTCAAATCGAAGCTATTGAGTTGTAAATTCCTGTGGTACTTTTTATTATGCTGTAAAGTATTTTTAACTTTTGAATCTGTGGATAAAGTTCTCAAGTGTGACCATTAAAATGAAAGCTATTGATCAGTTCATTCCCGTTGTACTGTTTATTACGCTGAAGTGTGACCTTTCAAAGGAAAGTTAATGAGCAGTAGTACTTTTCTGTGGTGCTGTTAATTATGCTGTACAAGGTGGTTCTAACTTTTGAGTCTGTGGATGAAATCCTAAAGTGTGACCATTCAAATGAAAGCTATTGAGGAGTACTTTCCTGTGGTGCTGTTTATTATGCTGTACAAGGTGGTTCTAACTTTTGAGTCTGTGGATGAAATCCTAAAGTGTGACCATTCAAATGAAAGCTATTGAGCAGTACTTTCCCGTGGTACTGTTTATTATGTTGTACAAGGTGGTTCTAACTTTTGAGTCTGTGGACGAAATCCTAAAGTATGACCATTCAAATGAAAGCTATTGAGCAGTACTTTCCCGTGGTGCTTTTTTGCTGTGCTGTACCAGTCAATATTAACTTTTGATTCTGTGGATGAAATCCTAAAGTGCGACCATTCAAATGAAAGCTATTGGGCAGTACTTTTCCTGTGGTGCTTTTTTGTTGTGCTGTACCAGTCAATACTAACTTTTGAGTCTGTGGATGAAATCCTAACGTGCGACCATTCAAAGCTATTGAGCAGTACTTTTCCTGTGGTGCTTTTTTGTTGTGCTGTACCAGTCAATACTAACTTTTGAGTGTTTTATTTTTGGATGACAACCTAAAGTGCAGCAGTACCTTCTTGTGATGTTATTTACTACGATCTGAAGGTACAGAGAACATTGTCTTACATGACGTTGTTCGAGATTATTACCTTCAAGGCGTCATTTCTATCCGCTCGTCTGGCGGGGATGAGGCATATGAAGTACAGCGCCAGGATCACGCAAACAGTGATCAGTGCATGCGGACTGTCATGCAGTTTCTCAAGACTCAGGTCTTTAAATTTTATCTCGTTTGGTGGAACAAAGAAACTGCTGCCAAATGTTGTCAAGTGGTCAGTTAGGCACTCGGTGAATTGAAGATTTGTTTTTGGCCCCACCTAAAAAATATTGTGGAAGGTAAAATGGCAAACTAATGATGAAGAAAGAAATGTTGTTACCATGGCTGCAACCTGGCTTGCAAAAGTGTGACCACTTGTAATTTAAGGGACTATAACAGCTATTTTTAGTGACATTTTCATTAACGAAAACCTGAAAGAAATGGTCTACTTTTGTTTAGATATATTATTAATACTAGTGCACTAAAACTATTAACAAAATTTGGCGATCGACGAATTGCCAGGTGATGGGAATGAATCACATCTTGAAACTTTCGGCCAACGTTTTGATATGACTTGCAAACATCGTTAAAAACGTATTACGGTTTACTCAGCCAGCAAAATTTACGTGATATCTTTAGTCTTAGTGTTCTAGAAGCATTTTTGTGAGCAAAGGTACTTAATTACAATTTAAGCACAGTTTTCAGAAAACGCTAACAAAATCCCCGCTCCAAAGTCTTCTTGTCTTTGTCTAATCTGGTCAAACTATCCAAGAGCTAATTCGTAGGCTCGACGTGCAAGCTTAGGTAGAGAAACGAGCAAGTTTCTGTCGTGTTTTCATGTTCCCCATCCATTTGATGTTGTTGTTTTACAGAGGCCGACGATGACGTCCGAGGATGACGTTCCTGCAACTTGACCTGTATTTTCCAATACGGGCTTGATACAGACTGTTATTTACCATTACACAGCACACTTTTGACATTGCTGATGCTAGCAGTATGCATTTTGCATGTCACAAGTGAATGGGTTTGATTCCCGTCGGGGCCCGTAACAACGTGAATAAAACATATTTTATAAGCTAGCCCAGTGACATCTTCTTAACTTACCTCAGTACCATTCGTTGACCAACCCTTCTGTTTCTCATCATAGTACTGACACATGGAAGTGTAAACGGAGAAATTGTAAGGTATCGAACCATCAGAGTCCATTTTAGCCTTCTCCTCCTCTGGTAACGAGACGTTTTCCTTGTAACGCAGTAAAGCGTAGTACGTGCCAGCGGCAGTCCAATTCAAATCATGGTTGGAGAAAAAGAGTTCGCTGATGTGCTCCGAGGAGTTCAATGAGTTTGCACTGTTGTTTCCTCCACACTGCAGGGTCTTATTGAAGTCAAAAACGCTTTCGGATGGCTTCGGCTCGCTCCCTTTTTTCACATACACCTCCACATCGACGTTAACTTGCCATCCTAATCGAATATGCACGGTAGACGCATTCTCTGTTACATTAAAGGTGTGTAATTTGTATTTGACTGAATGCAGCTGCGCTTGCACTACAACTGGACTCTTCTCTTTCTCATTGCGTGGAATCATGAGGCTGATTCTCTGCTTAAGACTACTAACGCTGAGTTCGGAACGACTGCCGCCCTCTTCTGACGCGTAGAATGCTAAGCTAACAAGCTTGCTATTCACTAGGGCGGCTCCCTCGCCTCTTGGATACAGATTTAATCCGGACACCATGCTCTGAAAAAAAAAAACCGGCAAATTAATTGTTGTTCAGGAGTATGAGGGGTTGGATGAGGAGACAGTAAGGCTACCTTTACTAAGGGACTGTTATTAGTTAGCAAGACCGCGGGGGTGAGATATGGGAGGGGAGGCATTATGTGAAATCATATTGCAAGAGAGGGGGAAAACATGTAAATAACTCAATGAATGACACACACATAACCTGTCCCATGATTCCACTGCAAAATTAGACAATAGTCCGTTGGAAGAGATTACCACCGCACTTTGTTACTTAACACCAACAGGTCTGAGAGGAATTGTTTAAATGTTTCCATACACTGTAAACAAGATAGAACTCTTAGAGATTAAAGACAAGTAATTTTAGTAAAACATACCACTTGATCAACGCTTGAATTAACGTTGCTGAGATCTGTGAAGTTATCGGGGAAAGTCACCACGCTTCCACCCGTTTCGATTGGCTCTTTGCCTATGTTTTCTGCATTTTGTTTCATAACTCCCATTGCTAAATCTTTGGTCGTGATTGCTTTTGCTTCTTCTCTAGGAACCATGGTTTTGCCAATAGCTTCTGCGAGGAAGTTGACGGTTCTTATAGCTTTCTCTGTGACATTCTGTGAGGATCCTGAAGATTCTGGAGTCTCAGGTGATGACTACAAGGCATGAAAAAAATCACTGAAACTAGGTTCTTTTTGTTGGTTTGTTTTTTGGTTGAATGAAGTTAATAGGTGAGTGGAGGAAGCCCGAGGAGTAATCCCATTTATTATATAGGTAGCAACCTTTATTTCGCTCTGAAAATATGCACGAATATTAGTCTTTGGACAACATCTGCCACTTGAAAGTCAAGTTTTCCTGGAGTTTGGCTCTCCAGAAATTATGGGCTTCTAGGAACTTTACTAAGCAGACCCTTTTCCATTATCCTTCTCTTGTCTGGTCCCCTCCCTGGAATCTCACCCTGTCCACCTGCTCTGAACCCAGCCCTCCGAGGAATGTGTTTCTCATCCTCTTCCCATTAGCGGGTCCGTTTCTCGAAAATCCCCATAACTTTTCGGGTCCGGACCTATATTCTAAAATCAAAATCCGTAGAATGGTGGTGTAGCTTTTATCCCGAAAACCGGGTCGACTTGTTTTGTCAACCTACAACTTTACTGCCTGGCTTTTGACACCAACAAAATTGGAATCTTTGAGGAGCCGTGACCTTGCGCTCATCAAATAGCTTTCCGAGCCCGAAATGTTATCGGGACTTTCGAGAAACGGACCCATGGGAATCCTTCCCGTGATCTTTTCCTATCACCTTTTTTTCCTTCATGAGATGTTAGGCTTTTTTATTGCCCTGAACCTTCCTGTACGATTTATCGTTATTGTCATCTAATTCCCTTAATTCCTGTTCCTGGGATGTAGACTTTGTCCCATCCCATTGATTTTTCTCCATGCGATGTTGTCCTTTTTACCCTCCCTAATAATCTCCTCTCAGGGGTCCTCTCAGGGTTGTTATTCTTATCCCATGATTCCCATTGTTGTGATTGTTCCGAGGATATCCCCCCCCTGCCGTACCTGTTCGTCGTTCTGGGGTGTGTCCACTGATAGCATGCAATTAACTGCGGCACCGAACACTGCTTCCGAAGCTTTTTGAATTGTCTCGCTTGAGGCGCCTTCCCCACTGGCCTGCTTCAAAATTACTTTGCTCGCGTCCTCAGCGAAAGAAGAAACTTTTTTCTGTTTGGAGACAAATAAACAAAAAATCGGATCAGGATTTTCACGACACCAAATTCTAGAAAAATGCGTGCCTACTCGAAATCTAGATGAGTAAAAAAAGTGTGCCTTCAGCGTTAAGTACTGAGTTTTACATGCAGCATTTTTCTCTGCTTTGTGCAACCCAGGGTTTTCAAAACTGATTCACCGGGTATATTTCGCCAGCCATAACTCACCTATAATTACTGAGCTGTATAGGAAATTTGATACAAATAAGGTTGAGCACCGTCGGATTAAGTTGCTTTTTTCAAGAGCCCACTAGATTAAAATGAATTGAATTAAATTACTTAATTGACCTCTTTCAGTGAGGTGCTTTTTAGTGACAATGGAATGCATAATGCAACTTGAACAAACCCAAAAATAAGAAACCCATATTTGGCGGAACAAATTGGGCATTTACAATTTGGTGTGGTGGAGGAGTTGAATTCCAGCTAGCGGTCCGAAAGGGACTTGAACCCGGAATCTCTGAATTTCAAATGCAGCGTCATCTCGTCCACGCTGCCTTTACAAGTTCACGGAAAAAAGCAAATAACTTTGGATACTCAGCTAAAAAAAACTAGCCTATAGAATGTAAGCAAGTTGCAAACAGCTAATAACCATCACGTAGCGTAATCTTTACACCAAATACCGACTTACAGTTGTCTCTTCAGAAACCTCCGTAGTCACCGTAGTTACTGTTTTGACAGTGTTACACATCTGCGTCACATCCGTTAGACTTGTCTGATCAGTCAGATCTGCGCTCTTCAGTACAGCGTCAACAAGTTTTGTTCTCAGCTGAAAAGGGATGCGGTAAATCATACACTATGGTGTGAGTTGCCTGAAACAGGATTTAGTTCTTCACCTTTTTGGCCTAAACAGTGTATATATTTTGACCGTTTTTGCCTGAAATATGGAATTTGTTTCCTAGTGGTCTAAAATATGGTATAGATCTTGGCCTTTTTGGTCCAAAAAGGATGTCTTTTGGCTACTGGTACGAATTGGGATATAGATTTTGAACGTTTTATATGGTCTCCTCGGGTATGTTGGTTTTTTCCTAATGAAAAGCTGGCTGTTTTTTGCTTACTGATCTCAGTGTAGGGTATGGATTTTAACTTCATCGTTTGCATCTGAAATAGGGTACGCTTTGCTCATTGACCTAAAATATGGTATAGATCTTGATCGTTTTGGTTTAGAAAAAGGGTATTTTTGCTGACTAAAGTAGGACGTAGATTTTGATCGTTTTGATCTACAAACACTGCGCATGATATGCCTTTTGGTAAGATGTGTTTTCTTTTTTCCTTTGCGTATACTGTGTATGGCATAGGTTGCGACCATTTTGGAACAGAATATTTTGAGCTCAGAAAATGGATATGTATGTACCTCTTTGCTTTTCACGAGATCTTCTTCACCCTTCTCTTCAGTTTGTACGTTTAATACCAGGGAAATGCTCGCCACCAAATTAGCAGTTTCCTTGATATTTCCAGCTGCCGCTAATTTTTCCAGACCATCAGCTTTCCCCTCAAGTTGTTGAACAGTGAATTCCACTTTTTTAACCTGCAAATAAATGATGACAGCAAAAACGATGCATTTAGTTTTTAAACTAGCACTAGCTATTTAATAATAGCTCTCGTATTAGTTGAGCTACGTCCAAGTTAAGCTGGTTTCTTGACCAACAAAAGTGCCTAACAGGAACAATAAACACAATAGATTTGCCCAAACTGGCCCGCTCTCTGCGAACACTACTGCTGATAGGATAAGAATCTAATAGCTTTTAGTTATAATTTTTGCTCTATCACCTTACAAAAACCTATATTCTGCTTTCGTTGTATTTTCTTACTCTCAAATTCGATAAAAAGCCAAGAGCAACTAAACAACAGTTACAAATAATACAAACCCACTGAAGCGAATTATTTTGATAAAGTTTTAAACGTGGGCAATAAACAAAACGAGGCTTAGTTCCAATGACTCTCTACTGCTAATGGCCGACATTTTTTAAAGTCAGAAACGTTGTTCCCCCCTTTACCCCATTTGTACAGCTCTTGTGCCCCCCACCTTTGCTTTTGGCCCCTCCTGAGAAGCCATAAGTCAGTTCTGTGACTGAAAGTGCTTGTTATGATGATAAAATAACCCACAGAATTAACTAACGCATGTTCTCTTGCTTTGTTGTTTGTCACTGAGTGTAAAGCCAAACCAAAGTAAGTACTCCAACCAATCACAACGGATGAAGCAACAGAATGAACCTGTCAACTTATTACAGCAAATACGTGTAAGCTCTGCTAAGTGCAGGAATACTCGTGGTAGTAATTCCACGATTGGTTTTTATTTTTTTCTAACTGGTTGAGTGAGGGCACGAGTTTTTTAGCCAGTCACAGAGTGTAGTAAATCGAAACCTTAAAAAAGGAAACGCGAATAGCTCAATTCAAAAGAACTCCATAAGATAACGTATAATCTCGGATATCTCTGTTATCTTGGGAAATTTGGAACCTGTCTTATTATCTCACCTCTACTCTGCCAGGAATCTCATATTGCTTTGAAGCTCCCAGTTTGTCGTAAGCTACCACGAAAAACTTCAACTTATTATGGTATTCAGGCATACCACTGGGTAGAGAAACCTTAGAGCGGGAGGAATCCATACCAAAGCCCAAAGATTCAAGCCGTCCTTCCGGTCTCAAGTCTTGTTGGTAAAAGAATTCGTATGATAGAGGCCAATCATCATCTTGAAATCCTTCACATGACACGCTGAAATCAGTATCCAGTTGTTTTCCTATCGTCGGTGTCACTTTACACTCACCGTACGCTGGAGGCTTGTTGACAATGACTTTGTAGGTACTACTGCCTTTTACTCCACCACGAACGTGTCCAGATAAGATAACCTTGTAGAAACCGTCATCTAAGAAGAAACAATGGGAAAGAATCCCCACAATAAGTGACGTTCAATTAAAAACAGAAACACATCAACAATAAACAAGCAAACAAGGAAAGTGGTATTTGTGTACAAATATGAATAGCAGGTTACAATTCGCCACTAATGATGCACCAGTAATCACAAAAACCAATAATCAAAAAGGCAAATTTGCAGAATTTCCAGTTCTTCCTGATTCTTTTTATCCTATAAATTTGTCCTTTCCTCCGTAGACTAATCTCATGAGAAATTGCTAATTTGCGAATCAAGATTTGCTTATCCGGCAAATCACGATTCGCTCATACTTACAAAATAATCACAGAAATTGTTCAACAAATGAGTTTTTAAATAATAATAATAATAATAATAATAGTAATGTATTGTTAAATAATAATAATAATAATAATAATTTTTAATTTAAATAATTATAAAACCTTTATTGATAGTCATAGTGAAAATACAATGGACAGATAAGAATAAGATGCTAAGAAATTACAATCAAATTATTAGTTTAAAAAAAATTTTTAAGAAGTAAAATTCTTTTCTTAATTCTTAATTCTTCTTCTTATTGTTGATAGTAATGATAATCTGCATTACAAATCAATCAATAGGTTAAAAATACTAATGATTTATGAAAAGGTAATAAAATATTCCAATAGTTAAAAGTATATATATCCTAGTGGCGCTCATTCGTGAAACTCGGAATAAATAATAAAATCAATCAAAAGTCCCTATCTAATGGCTCCCTCGGTTGCTTCAATTTCAATGTCAGAGTTCTTTAAGTCCCATGAGACCCTCTTAACTGTTCGTGATCCACGAAGGCAGATTAGCGCTGATCTCAAAAGAGCAAAGGAAGTTCTTGCACGAATAATAATAATAATAATAATAATAATACCTTAATTGACCGTGAGGGGCTTTTCAGGGACAATGAAAGAAATAATCCAAATAAACATAATATCTTTAAGCACCCCAACTGGCGGGAAGCAAACCAGCTGGCTATTTACAAGCGTGACTGAGGAGTTAAACTCGGGTCTTCCGAGAACCGACTCCAGCTAGTGCTCAGAGCGGGACTTGAACCCGGGACCTCCGGATGTCATGTGCGGCGCCCTAACCACTCAGCCACGCTACCTCCAAGATGAGGGAATTCTCACTTCCCGAGCTGTAAATTTCCCTTCCTCCTTTCTGATTATGAGGGGCGAATCATAATGCGGCGATTCATGTTCCAAAGGGTATAGTGGGGTTAAGGTAAGTACCTTCGAAAAAACCGGGCTTCATGACCAGACTATCAGAAGTCAAAGCCATACTAGAAGAGCTCTCTAACTTTGTCTTGTCCACATCTTCACAATTCCTTTCTTCATCTTTACAACGTTTTATGTTCCATTCGTAATATATTTTTTGGTCCCCTTTAGATTTTCCTTTGCCTTTTAATGTAAATTTACTTGCTGGATTCAGTTTGTCGCAGTTGTAAACACATCTAAAAGGGAAATAAAAAAAACATAAGAGTTGAAAGGTGAGGACAACTTTCAAATTGAAACGTGGGCTCTCTCCGTAAAGTCCTGAGGGAGTAGTTGTGAATTCCAAACCACAGAGTATATCTCTTGGGAGCAATGCTTCATTAATTGACTTGCTAACTGACTGACTGACTGACTGACTGACTGACTGACTGACTGACTGACTGACTGACTGACTGACTGACTGACTGACTGACTGACTGACTGACTGACTGAACGAAAGAAAGAACTAAAGAACGAACGAAGGAAAAAAAGATCGAAGGAATTAGAAAAAGAAGGGACGGATGGAAGGATGGATGAATGGATGGACGGACCAATGGATGGGTGGATGGATGGATGGATGTAGGGAGGAAGGAAGGAAGGAAGGAAGGAAGGAAGGAAGGGAATAAGGGACGGACGGACTGACTGACTCACTGGCTCAAAGACTGGCTGCATGACTGACTGACGGACGGTTCGGGTGGACGAACGGTGGATGGATGGAAGGAGGCAGGGAGAGGGGAAAGGGGAATGGATGCATGCCTTTCGTCATACTCTGGATAACAACAAAACATAAACAACATACTCACTCGAAGCTTAAAGTTGGGGGATCACCAGGAAGGACTTTTATACGCTGATCAGCAAAGGCTGGTTCACGTCCTTCCTTCGCCAGGATGAACCTGATCACATAGGTTAAGTTTGGAGTCATTTTGACTGTGTCCAGCGTTATCTTTGTGGAATTGAAGTTCAGTTGACCAGGGCCATATCCGAAGCAACCACCAAGGTCCTCATTCTCGCTACCAGCTGATGTGTTTCCTGAATTGTTTATATGAGGATGTGGAGTGGGAATGGGTGGTAAGTTGGTTAAGCTCTTTGGCAGTTGGTAGTTTTCGTCGTCTTCTCTCATACAAAACCATGCAACTGTGCAGTCTTTGTCTATACCTCCTCCTGCAGGAGTAGTATCTGGGTCGTGTGATTTTCCGGCGTTTATTTCTACTGGGTCTTCATTACCTACAGTCCTCTCCGAGCCCCCATCGATAACAGCGACTAGTGGGGATTTTGTAATTTCCAGGTACAATTTCTTCTCGCTGAATACCCCTAGTGCCTTCGTCATGTTGATCATAAAACGCAATTCGATTGTTTGACAGTAATTAAAAAACCGCGGAGGGATGATTAGTTCGGACCTACTTGTGTTGATAGCCTTCAACTCTGGTACCTTCTCAACGGTTAGTTGTAGCGGCTGATTACTGTCACACTTCATATATATCCCCCATCTGAACTCAGTGTCAATTTCGTAGCAGTCTAATGTGTTCACTGTCTTGATGATAATCTTCTCTGAGCGTTTAAATTTTGATCTGTCATATTCATTTTCTCCAATACCGGGAGCCGTTATGTTCGGGGGAATGCACCGACCTTTATTGACTACAACCTTAGAGTATTCATCGTTGATTACAACACAGGATACGCGGTTTTTGGCCTTGAAGGTAACATCGTATATCTTGGCATTATCATAGCTGTGTGAAAACTGCTGCGACAATGCTACCTCTGTAGTGTCAGATCGGCAAGGCAGTTCCGGTGTCCCTGACTTGTAATAGACTTTTTCTGGCCTGTCAGACTTCAGATCAATCTCAAAACAGGAATCATATCCTAACTGAGTCATCGCGAGAGTAAAGTTGACAGCTTGCTTCTGAACTGAAGGCCCGTCGTTTTTAAGTGCAACGCCAAGTATGCTTTTTTCCAGAGTAATAGTTTTTTCTTTTTTCAGGGTACTAACATTATTTTTCGCTGTGATTTGAACTTTGTGATTTCCAGAGGTGTTAAATTTATGCCTGCAGCTCAAACCTGTGCAATCATGGATGAGGTAACGTTGTCCTTTGACCTGATAACTCCAGGTGAAAGTAGCGTTTGTACCTTCAGCGAGGGAAGCGTTGAAGACGACGTGAAAATCCACGGGAAAAACATCTTCCGGGAGGGAAAAGTCAGGGCACTGATTCTCGTATTTCGTGTAATTGGCGGACAACTCAAGTCCTTCGACTTCATCTTGAATTGTAATTTCTTCAATTCCTATGCCGTAACTTACTTCGTTAGAGACATTAACAGTCGCAATATAAACGCCACATTTGTTGGGATAACTGTGCATTAACATCGTGGTATTTTGGACGAGCTGGGATGTATTATCACCGAGTTGCCATTGGTAACGAAGGGGCCCAGAAGGCTCGTACCCAGGAAACGAAACGTTCAGCATCACTGCGGCACCGGAAGAGGGCTTTGGCGAATTTGAAGTCACCATGACTACGCTGACAGGATACATAACAACAACCCGGCATGTATGACTGACATTTTGGGGATTTCTATTAAAGAAAACAACAGTAACATTGTATTCTCCTACAGTCGAGTATGAATGATGTGTTGTCCATCCATCATCAGGGAATTCCCGATGAAAGTACAGCCTGCGGTCAACTGAATCGTCTCCAAAATCAATCATGACATTGATGTTGGTGCCATTCAAAACCGTCGCTGTCGCTGTAACAGATTTGTTTATTGTAACATACAAAACCTCAGTGCAAGGACCACCTTCTGCTATAGCTAATTTTCCACGCCCTACCGCAAGCCCGGGGTCCTGGCCTGGTGTCTCGACGTAAACTGTTGTGTTGATCGTTTGGTTGTCGACCAGATTCGACACGTGAACGCTAACATGATACTCCCCAGGCTTGGTGTAGTTATGCTTGCTTATGGCGATGAAAACATCGCTCACTGAAAGGCTCCTGTTAACAACCTTTGAGATTCCATCGCCGTAATCGATAACAATATAAAGTTCAGATCCCTGAGTTAGTCTCCAGTGAATGTCTGCCAAGTCGCTCACTGCTACAGAATGGTTGAAACTCGTATACTGCAAACCGTCGATGGCATCTTGAACGATAATCTCAGCGCAGTTGATAACCTGCGCACTGACGTCATTGGAGGCAATTAAAACGACTTTGTATCTCCCAGCCTTGGAATACATATATGGAATAACTTTGTCTGTGGTATTCGTTGTTTTTCCGTCCATAGTTTGTAAGGAATATCGAACCATGTCGCCTAGATGCGGCAAGACTGTGAAGTTGAACGTCTGGTTGGTCTTGACAATCCTTGGGTAGTCAACAACTGCCCCAGTCACTGCTCGTTGCACGCTAAGATTTCCTCTGATAGTCTCGCTATTGACCTTATTGGCAGCTGTGATTGTTATAACATGCCAGCCAGGAAGGGTAAGGTTCTTTTTATACATAGCAAAGAAGGTCGCACCAAGGGCTTTCGCGTCCGTCAAGTTCGTTGCTTGAAGGTCGCCATCCGGGTACAAAATGGTGATATTAAAGTTGACATGTGAACCATTAAACAAAATCCAGCCGATGCGAGCTGAAGTTCCGTTTTCTATGGCTAACAATGAATCGTTCTTAAACCTCAAACCTGCGATTCTCTCTTGAATGTCAACCGAGCACCACAACATGACCACTTCTATTTTATTTGCTGCCATGAGATTCAGGGGCTTCTCTCCACTGCTATAGAACTCATGCATGACCCACGGTGTTAAGGTCGTTGCGTTATTCTTGTCACCAAAATCCCAGATATAAGTCACATTAGTCCCTTGGTCTACACTACCTGTTACATTTACAGTCTCAGCGAGTGGGAAAGCTTCAGGCAAATGTAACTGCAATCCGGTGATGGTTTCTTGGAGACAAATCGAGTTTGTATAGTTCACTCTCGCAATCGAATTTCCAACTGACAAGATAATGGTCTCGTGTCCAACGGCTTCATATACGTTTTCAAAACGCGATTCAGAATCAGCGGAATAGACCAGGGCTATTGCGGGTACATGATAAACTTGAGACGGATTGTCTTCTTTGGAAGGAAGACGGTTACCACGCAAAAGGTTGGAACCGGTTCTGTTAATCACCGAACTGAAATAAAAGTAGGAGGAATCTGCAGAACTGGTTTTCAGAGCTGCAGCAGGTCCAGAGGAGGGAAAACGCACACCAAAGACATCGCCAGGTTCGAGTTGAAATCGTTGACTTTCTCTATCAAGTAAAATACGCTTTGGGCCACTCGTTGCATAAACCATAAAACCGAAGATTCCCATATAGTCAAAGTTTCCGTAGTTCATTGTTTTGTTTAGGCAACATGACATATTTTGAGCGGCACACTGACCTCCGGAAAAGCTGAATGATTTGTCACTATCGCAGTTCTTGAACACGCCCTCTACGCAAAGGGTAAAGTTGCTGATGCACATCTTTTGCGATCGACAGTAACGTTGTCCGGGATCTACACACTTCGGTCGATAAACCTAGAAAAATGATAATCAAAAATAATATTAGGATTACGTACGCTGGAGAAGAACGTCCACTTGGAATAATGTTCTTATTTACATATATCAGAAGTAACATTCCCAAAAATACAGTTAGCTTACATAATTGTGGCAGGGTTGATGGAGCTCTGCATAGTGTTGTGTTATTTCCTCACACAAAAAACTTAACTGCACATAGTTTCTCTACCCAGACATTTAAATGGGTACTAGTAATCCAAGAAAAAAACAATAGCAGCAACAACCAGTTTATATACACACAAAATTTAGTGAATCGAAACAACTGTTAGGGAATATATAGACATCAATAAATGGCAGGAAAACAACTTTTTTTGCGCTGTTTCGTTAATTTTTTTGACTTTCTCCTAAATGTCACTGTCGTGCAAGTATTTCTAGGCGCAATCTATGATTGTCTTTAGAGTAAAGTTGACCTACCTTCACTTCTAGGGCACCTCCTCTCTCAAGGTCCATTTCCAATGCTACAACTTCTCCCTTTCTTATGATTTCTTGTCGAGCCAACAGGTACAAGCCGTCAGCGGTGACAGATGACCCCCCTTCACCAAACGGAGTACCCACAGTGATGACTGGTGAATCTATGTCGTTATCAAACACAACAATGACTGATTAAACGATACAACAAAACAAAATGTTGATTGACTGAGTAACCTGACCAATTAACCGACTCACTGACCGTCTGATTCGATCGATCGATTGATTCATTCATTCATTGATCGATCGATCTATCGAGCGATCGATCAATCGATTGATTGATTGATTGATTGATTGATTGATTGATTGATTGATTGATTGATTGATTGATTGATTGATTGATTGATTGATTGCACGAATTTGCAGAGTGAAAAACCGACTAGGTAACTCGCAGACTAACTGAATAACGGATGGACTAATTGAATAACAGGATTAATGAATGACTGATTAACTGGCTATCTGACTGGAGGGCGGACTGATTGACCGACTGACATGCTGGCTGGCTGGCTGGTTGACTGGACAGTTGGCTTAGTATGACTGGCAGGCTGACTAACGGTCGGACGAACACTTCGGCGGCTAGAAGACTGAATGATTGGCCAACTAACTGATTGACTATCAAATTGTCTGAATAAGTGACTGAACAACCACAGACTGATTGGCTATTTCATAGAGTCGAAGACATCTGACATTTATAATGTCTCAATAGTCGCGCCTACCGGGCAGAGAGCCAGAAATTGGATCTTTTCCATCTTCAAAGTGTATCTTAGCCTCCACATCAGAGCCATAGCGGAACTTCAAAGAACAACTGACTGTGACATTGGTGGGAGCACATGATGGACAAATAAATTCGATACCAGTTATATTAGTGACCGCTTTAACCATAGCAGACGAATCGATCACTGACCGATAACCAGTATGATTGTTTTTTACAGTCGCTCTCCCTTGGATGTTGTATATCCCCGGGTGTAAAATGGCAAGCGTAGCAAACGGCAGCGTCGTGTGGTAACTTGCGTCCAGACCAATGTTGATTGTATAGAACTCGACAGCATGATCAGCAGGAATCGATGGTATCAATGTTACGTTGAAGGTGTAGAGAGTTAGGACGGACGCTTCTAAAGACATTGTTAATCTCAGAGGTCGCACTTCAACCGATTTATAAACAGAGATGTGATTCTCTTCGCCACCGCAAATTAGATTTCCAGAGCCAACGCAGGGTGAAGAGCACATGTCTGAAGCGCGATCAGCCGCGGGGGACGTAGAATTGGAGCAGAGACATAAATGACCATTCTTCAGTGCCGCATATTTGTAGTACCAAGTGCCGCACTCGTGCATGCAGAGCCCTGGAGTCATGCTTCCTGGATTGTAACCCCCAGGATTGAAAATAAAAGCTGGGGAACTGGAACTGTCCTGGTAACAACCCAAATCATGATATCGAACTGCAATAAACGAAAAATAATATAGTTAGACAAAGTCATTGACGATACCACCGGAAACGTCTGCCACTTGCCTTCATTTACATGAATATATACCGGTAACATCGAGCTTAAGCTTAAGCAGGTTAGCATTTCATATGAGATACCTCATAATGACCGGGCTTTCCTATTTACAATTCACTTTTATTTCCCTTCTCGTGTATATAATTGTTCAAGAGAAAGTTAAATCCGCGTCCAATCTTGTGTTCTAATCTAACGGATTCAACGAGCTCGTTGGCTGATATTTTAGTTTCTGTACCATGAAGTGAAGTGACGAAGAGCATGGCTACTACCCCCTCCTGTCCTCCCTTCACCCTAGGTGTTCATTGTAGCTTTACCCCTGAGCCTTTTGCCTGGTTTTCCTAACACCTTACTGGTACCCATCTAAAGGGAGACAAAGCGACCTTAAGCAACAAAAAGCTTCCCGGACATTTCAGTCACAACCCTAAGTCCTATGTCCTTTCTATTGGCGAAATTCTGTTCCTCACTATGGATAAGAAAACGTTTGTTTGGCGAGTATGGCTTGAAGTAATAACGTCAAAAAGAAAAATAGGGGACTTTCGGTAGCCGCCCGTGACGTAGGGGAGGGTAACGTTCTGGTTGATTGAAGTCCGTACTATGGAAGTCACACGATGACAGTACTCGAACCAGTGACCTACAGATAGGACGTTTGACACGCCATCTGCTAGGCTACCTCGTGTATAACGGCGCAAAGAATAGGGAAATGGACTGAGACTGGGACTTGCTTTCACCTACCTTGCTCACAAACGTATTTTGTCGGAGTAAATGTGCAACTAGCAGTACGCCAATCTCCATCGGCTTCCATCACAACACACGGGTCGTTTCCCGGCGATGAGTCTTTTCTCCAGTTACTGTAGGACTTTCGCATGCCGTCCTTCCAATAAAATAGGCCGTCTTGTGCGTTTTTCTCAAGTCCAATCCAAACTTCGCTCGCTGCCAAGGTGCTTACGAAGGTGTTTTCCTCTTCTGAAGTGATCTTCACCAAGTCCGCTGTTTCGCTGAGGCATGCGTCGCGAGCTGCAGAAGCTGAAAGGTTCGTGGCTGTCACTTTGTAACAGGAGCCGTCGAAATATTCCCATCCTGCTGCACACGTGTCTGGATCTGCAACCATGGTAGATTAAGTCAGAGTTAATAAAAGTGGAGTTAAGTGTGTCCCAATGAGGTTCACTATCACCAATGAGACGGCCTAAAAACGCAGTTCGTAGCCGTCAAACAAGGTTAACTCTTAACTGATAACATAACATAAAAACATAACATAATCTTTCTTTCAGCGCAGTAAAAGAACCATCAGGAAAGCTAAGAAATAGTTTTTAAAAATGCATAAATACTGTTTTACATGATTGCCGTGTGGTAATTCGATATGACAGGGATTCGGTTGATCTTTTGTTTGAACTGCCCAATAGAGCCAGCATTCCTCAATCTTGGGGCAGATTGTTCCATAAGAGGGCCCCACTATAATAACTAAAAGCATCATCAATGCTTTTTGTTTTTGGCAACGTTAAGATAACGTCTCCCACTTGAGTTTATTCAGAAGAAGGCTTGAGATCGCATCAAAAGGCAATTTCGTAATCACTCTAGCTGCGCGATTGTGACGAGTTTTTGCAGTTTGACGCTTACTTGACTGCTCAAACAATCCCAAAAGTGTCTGCGGTCATTAGCCCTGTCTGGGGCCGTCTCCTCATGCTCGGATTTCTTAATGGGGGCGTGCCGCTCGGTTCTTCAAACCCTGGCCCTATTTTGGTAAAAAAGTCGCACTTTCCATACCCTCTTTCAGACCTGGCCCTGGTTTCTGTTTGCTAATCTGAAGCGTTAAATTGCGGTACATTCGGTTACCTCTCTTTTGCTCTTTGTCATTTGAGGAAGAAAACCAGGTAACTATGCCCAGGAGCCTTATGCATCTCTTGACACCCATACCAAATTGCAGAGCAGAAGAAAAGACCATACTCGATTTCAGACCAAAATGGCAAAATCCTCGACCTTTTTTCAGCTCAAAAAGCCTTATCCTTTGGGCGTTACTCCCCTCCTGATTTATCATTTTAATGCTTAGAGGTAAAAGGTGTTGCTGTTTAGATTAAATTTGACAGATGTATAATCCTCTTGCGCACCGTTATGGAATAAGCACAAGTGAAACAATGTTGGTACAATTCTGGTTATAAACTTGTATTATATGGTTAGCATTTCAATCATAAGCTGTGAACACTCCCAAAACTCCGATACTGAACATTCAAATAAAACTGCATCAAAGAAATTCCTTCTAGTTGGCGGTCAACCATTAATTAAGTAAATCGCGACCATTAATTGTGTGAGCAGTTTTCTTTTCATCGTCAACCGACAAAGATTTGTAACTCGTATTAAGTCCCTCGAGCAAGTCTCCCACTGCTATTGTAGTTCTGAGCCGCGGTTTCGGTGAAAAGGAAAGTCAAATCAGTGTCCTTCCAATTTTGGATCTAAAGTAGGGAGCCCTGTGGCCCGTCCCACTCTCCTTCTTCCCCCCTTTTCTCCCACCGGATCCCCATCTTCGAAAATAGTCAGCCCATGTTATCAAAACTCACCATTGCAGACATGAAGCGAGCTCATCCTCTCTTCACTTATTTCTTTTTCCCACACTGCAACATCTCTAATCGCACCCTGAGCATAGTTAGAATATTCACCATTAGGACGACCGATCGTGAGTGAAGTGTGTGATATAGCCGATGGCGTGACAGTCCTTCCACTGCATTCACGCAACACGGTAGCTGCATCCCCAACAATAACAGCGGTTAATCCGTTTTCTCTGCTCCAGCTCATCGCAAATGTCTGCCACATATATTTCTTGTAGGATCCTTGCACCTCCCAAACCTTGTCCTTGTCTTGGACGATAAAGTGCATGGTTTCATTGACATAGTATATAGCCACTCCTCCAGAAGACAGTATATAACCGGTTCCACGTCCTGCAGCACGTGCTTTGAAGCTCACGGAAATTCCATCCGGACATTTTGACAGGCTGCTGATACAGTTGTCCGGAAAATCTCCAAGGTCGATCCAGGAATTTGAGTCGCCAAGAGCTATCGCTAGAGATGCAAAGCCCAGTTTGGCATAGGCTTCTTGCATGGTCCATGAACCGTGAATCTTTCCGATCTTCTCCTTGTTGAGGTCTTGAACGAAAATTACAGACTTATCCAAGGGCCAGTAGTGAGCAGCACCTGTATAACATTGATCTGATAAAAAAGAAAGAGTTAAGAGTTACCATATTTATCATCATCATCATCATCATCATCATCATCATCATCATCATCATCACCACTACCACCATCATCAACACTACCACCATCATCAACATTATCACTTTCCCCTTTCGCCATTAACAACATCATCAGCAGCAGCAGCAGCACGGAACAGCGGCACTAGCTTCAGCATCATCAGGATCATCTTAATCATCACCATCATCTTCATCGTTATCATCATTCTCATCATCGTCATCATCACCTTCATCATCGTCATCCTTATCGTCGTGGTCGTCGTCATCAACATCACCATCACCAACGCATGGCTCTTATGTTTCCATCAGGCTGTGTAAGTTTTTTTTTCTCATCTTCTACTTCGTGCCTACAGCTTGCAATTGGATCATTTAATTTAATTTAACAATACCCAAGATCCCTAAACTTACTGGAATTATCAGACTCCCAAAACACTTTTCGTCCACCTTTTGATAGTCTGCTACGCAACCGTTTTTGGCGCGTTGAGGAGCGTTTCGTGACGAGCCAAAAAAAAAACCGGCTGCGTAGGAGACTAACCCATTGATATCTTTTTAACATCAAAGCAATTAAAATTTCAATTTTTGTTCTTTCTGTTTGTCATGTCCATTGTGACAACTGGAGCTACCTCTAAGCCCCATCAACATCTGATTTCTCCAGGCTCTGTTTGGCATATCAACAAAGCAGGTGGGAGGAATAAAGGAACATCAACTAGTTAACGCTGTTTGGTGAATCACTAAATTCTCACTGAAAACGTTAACAGAAATGTCCAGCGATCAGTTCTGAAAAATACTACTTTCAGTTTTAAAATTTTACTAAACAAATGAACAATTTACCTATGCGTCCACAAATATGAAAAGTAGCCGGTGATGACGTCGTGGAGAAGAAGACGTACTTCACACTGATTGGGACTGTATCTCTCCAAAATAGATAAATCTATTATGTTATAAAAAGAAATGCTTTTGATCAAAATACAGACAAAAAAAACAATATTTCTTGGTAACACTCGAACAACAACCTGTGTCGCTTGGATACTGTTATTTTGTAATTTCATGGCATTGTCGGTCCTATGACAGCCAAAGGAAGCCCTCAAAATTTGTGCAGTACAATAGTGTACAGTAGTAAGGGAACAGTAAACGCGACTTAGTACATTTTTGAGCTACGCAAAAACACAATAATGGTGAAGAACACAAAAGAAGTTCTTCGTCTTTAAACTTCCTAAGTAAGCATCCAACTTCTCCCCACTCCTCTCCGGATGTTTCGTATAGTGTTAGTTGGTAGTTAGTTTCTTTATACTCATGACCTATATATTTAAACATGTAGTGAGAAATTAGACGCTGGTTTTACACGGCTTTAACACTTTTCATCACCTTTTCTCCAGATCCAAATAATACTCGCTCCTTTTCTACTTCAATCCAAAATGACCGCATCTCATTTTCTTTTAAAGGAGAAGTAACGTTGGCCATCATCAGTTTTTCGCTCTGCCCGGCTTTAATGCGTCTTATCTTAACCTCGGTATTCTCCTCTGAACCAATGACAATCTCGTACCGCGAGCTTGTGGAACGTGATTCGCTCGTGAGGAGCACCCGAACTTCGTCCTTGGCGTCAACCATGAATGGAAACTTTGCACGATGTAAGCGGTAGCGCGACGACCCAGTGTTATTTCCCAGGCGTACAGCGTCACAAAGTGTCTCTGGAAACAAGAACACAACAACAGCAATTTCAGTTTTGGTTCTCATTAACTATAACCTTTGGCAGATAAGATAGTAGTGGTAGAAATGGCATCTGCTTCTTGTCAAACTCGAGTGATTGCTAAACTGTGGTTCATATCACACTCCTTGACTCATCCATCCATCTATCCATGCATCCATCCATTTGTTCATTCCTTCGTTATCTCGTTCGCTCGTTATGATAATAATACGTTCTTTCGTTCGTTCATTCATTCATTCATTCATTCATTCAGTCAGTCAGTCAGTCATGCTGTCAGTCAGTCAGTCAGTCAGTCAGTTAATAAGACATCCAAAGTGCTAACATAGGTGCTTTTGCATAAGTCTGTTTTCAACAACAACAAAAAAGATAAAGTAAAACAGCGCTTTCGTAGGAAGTCTCCTTCCCCAGGCTTTTCTTTTAATATCAATTGTATATATGCTAAATGTCTCGAAGTATAAGATCAATATTAATTGTTCAAATAACTTTTCAAATAGCTAGAGGACCTTAAAAAGAAACAGGAGTATACATTTGTGTGTTTGTCTACCTTTTCAGTTTGGACAATCAATCAATCAATCAATCAATCAGAGGCAGACAAACCAATGAACCAATCAGAACTCAAACAAATAAATGCAAAAGGTGCCAAGTGCGGGAAAACGCGCAAGGGTAAGGACGAATGGTTTTGGCTTGAACTCTAATTGGTTAAGAGAGTGGCGTGAGTTGTTTTAACCAACAGCAGAGGGTGTAGTGAAGCACAGCCAAGGCAAACACGAATTGCACTGAATGCTCGTTTGAAAACCAGTTTCTCTCCGCGTACCCATATATGTCTGATCAATTTCTTTCAGCCTTAGTTCGCCCTCTATGTTATCGCCGTTATTCTTATAAAATTCTTTTAAACCTTTGTTGAGATCTTTTCACATAGAACCACTGGCAATAACTCACTTTGTTTGCACAATTCATTGTAGATCTCTATTTCTCGGATTCCCACACTGCCACTGGAACCATAGACTTTCTTCACTGTAAACTTTACCCAGCTTGCTCGGCGAGAGAGGAATGTAAACTCCTGAAAATCTGAATTGTTCGCTGCAAGGGTGATCTGCAAAATGGAACAAAAAGTGGTTTTATAGGGATTCTATCAAGACTCCCGTGAAGGCCTCGGTCGAACATTGTTGGGTACATCTTTGCCGTACGACGGTTTGATGGGAATCAAGCTTTGTTCGACACTACTCAACTTCAATCATTCAGTAGCTTCCCAAAAGCGTCTTACTTGCCGAATACAACACATTTCCGTCCCCAGAACCGCCTTACCCTCTTAACCGGCGGAGCATGGGCACGAGGACCAGTCCTCGTGCCCATGCGCCGGCTCTGGGGACGAGATGAATTCAACAGCGTTGAACGGTGTTGAACGGAGGTGTTGCATTTGTTTGGTCAAGTTGAGCGATGATACTGAGTCATTACAGTCCCAACATACAGCAGCAGCTAGCAGCAGGTATCTGCACGAACGGCAATAATTCTGACTCCTTCATGACCATATAGTTGAGAAACCTGCAGTTAAGAAGTCTCAGTTAAGAAGCCTCAGTTAAAAAGAAAAGAACAAAAACGCCTTCTTAGACGTTATAACTTGACAAATTAAAAAAAAAACACTTTTTAGAACGCGAAAGTGAGCGTACTGTAAGATGTCTTTCATTTGAATTGTCTATCAGTACATATCTTAAGAGTAGAGATGGTTTGCCCAAGAACTTGATGCAAACGAATACAATCATCAGTCGTCGACCACGAGTTTCGAACCAACACGGTGCTGCCCTCCGCTTTGATTATCACCTGGTGCTTAATTGGATTTAGTGGAATAATTTGTCAGCAGGAATGGAACCTTAATCGTTTCTTACCTTTTCGTGTGAACAGTCACTAAACTCCAACAATATATCTTGTATCTGTCGCCCGGTGGCCACATTTTGTTGAATTCGCAATTTGTTGATGGTAAACACGGTGTGAAAGCCAATCTGTATGTGTCCGTTGACAGCACCGTTCGGTACTGACTCCCAGCCACTTGTACAGTTCCCATCAACAGCATATTTGCAGTCATTGCTACTTGAGGACTGGCTCAAGCAACTGCCACCGTACTTTTGCGATGCGACGTTGAACGGACTGCAAGTTGAGGACGCTGAAACAAAAAGTTATTTGAAAAAAAAAGGATATACGGTCCACCTGTATTCAGCGGACAGCCTTGAGGAATGAGTTAGGCCTCAGTCAAACGGGTTCGAATACAACTTAATTCGTTGCTGATATAAAAATGCATATCCTCCTATGGCTTACTGTTCTCCATACATTTCTTTTGGAACTAGTCAGGAGAATTTGTCAAAATATCAAGACATCTTATCCTTGGTGATCACTTCTTTATTCTCATCACTTGATTGTTTGAACAAGTAGTGATAATGTAAAGAGAAATTTTATTTTCGTCACTGTCAGGGCTTAAAGGGTTAAACATCTTTTAGCATACTTCATAATCATTCATCATTGAACAGGGTCTCCTAAGACGTTCAACATTATTGAACAGGGTGCCCAAACGCGTTTAACTTCCCGAATGAATCTGTTTGGCCAGGGCCTTAGAGTTTGATTTGTATTGATCTGGTCTGCCTGTTTTTTTGTTTTTTGTTTTGTTTTGTTTTTTTTTTTTTGTTTTTTTTTGTTTTTTTCTGGAATGCTTGAGTTTTTCTGAGCTGGATACCCGTTGAAGGGAATTAAGGTGTTTTACTGAGTTATCGCAAAGGCTCACGGACCATCCTCCGCTTGTAAGGTGGACTCGACTACACCTGGTTATCCAAGATGCTTTTGTAAATGAGAGGTGACGTTTAGGGCCTTTAAACTTCATTGAAGTGAAATAAAGTTGGTCACAAATATCAACACGACGTTGCACACTGTGGTTTTGTGTATAGTTTGTTGATTTCAGTCGGATTGATTGAGTCAAACTCTATAAAATCGGTGGATATCACGAAATTTTTTTGGAATACACTAAGAAACGTAAAAATAATAGGTACCTAGTGGCATGTAAGAACAGCTGATTGGGATGGTGCCTGAAACTTCAGCGGGTCCACCGCCGTCCCCTTTGAACACTTCGTCTTTCCAGTCCACGCTCTTGTTTCCCTTGTAACCAATCACGGCATGGGAAGAGCTCGCCACAACACTCCCAACATTCTGCGCGCCCACTCCCTGAAGCGCGCTAGTAGGCAGTGTGCGTCCACTGTCATAAGCAGACTCTTGTATCGCGATCAATACTATTGTGTCCAGGGGTAGGCCGTTTAGGTAGGTTCCAAGCTTTTCGCATTCTTCCTGGCTAGCAACACAATCGAATGCAGCTGAAGTGAGGAATCGGCCTGAGAAGGAGAAAAGAGACCCCTGTTAACCCTTCTTGTAACTTGGGTATTACTTTAAGGCTGATCATCCAGTTAGAGGTATAACTGACCAAGTGCGTTGGTGTAGTGCCGTTATTATGGTGAATAGTGTCGAGTAACCTTTACGTCTGCTGCAGATGTAGATGTAACCATTCAATTAAAAGCTTTATTGCTTAATTAATAGCTTTCAATTAAAAGTTTGTTAAGCAGTAAAGACCAGTGACAGTATTCATTGTGTTGTACAATGGTCGTTCTGATTGAATCCTAATGTGTGACCATTTAAGTGAAAGATACCGAACAGTTCTTTTCTGTGTTCCTGTTTTCCCTGTTGCACAAGGTGAGGTGGTCACTTGTTTGAGTCTGTGGGTGAAATCCCAAAATGTTGAAAATCAAATGAATGCTATGGAGCAGTACTTTCTTGAGGTGTTGTCCGTATTATGTTACACAAGGTGGCTCAAGCTACTGTTAAAATTTAACTTACCCGAAAGGGCATCAAAAACAGCCACATTGTATCCTTTTTTCTGTGGGGCGTAGTTTTTCCCGTTGACTTCAATGTAAGCTAATCCATTGGTAGAAGGCGTTTTTCCAGGATCGTTGGTCGCTTCGGATCTTACGGTAACATTTAGAAGCTTAATAACTCCTAGAGGAACAGAAAGGAACAACGCTGAGCTAAATGTGGGGTCTATACGGAATATTTTGAAGCTTGAGTCATCTGCACGTGGATAGTTACAAAACTGAGTTTCCGAGTCCTTCAGCATGGTTGCACACACGAGGGGACTTCTCCCTGCGACTAGTCCTGGGAACCCACCGTTTCCTTCGTGTTAACTACTCATTTTTGTCACAAACTCCAGACGAGGAAACCAAAATTTCGCGAGGCGATTTGACCCACGAACTCAACTTCACGCCACATATCGCGGGGACTTGTACCTTCAAATTATGCTTGTTCTGTTTGTACGACTAATCCCTGCGACCAAATAAAATCTCAACCAATCCAAAACAGATCGAGACTGTCGTGCAACCAGTCCCCTCCTGTAAACACCAACAGGGATTTGTCCCTGTCCTTCGTGTGTACCGTGTGTGGGACTTATTGCATGGATTAGTCCCTGTAACAAGTTCCTGCGACTAATCAATAGAGTAAGCCGACCTCAACTCCGATTTTGTTAGTATGAAGAGCCTACCATTATCAGGATGGGATATATATACTTGTTGACAGAAAGTTGCACCTAAGAATATGGAAGTGTAAGATATTTATCACTAAAACTATTTGCCTCCAAACGTTCTGCTGAATACTTCAAAATGTCGAATTGTCAGTTTCTCATGATCGATCGTAAAAAGTCTTGGTCGAACAAAAACGCCAGACAACGTGACAACTTTTGAACATGCTGCCGTCGCTACAGACCAACGGAACTGCAAAAGGCGCAAGTAGTTCGTAAGTTGAAAAACAAAACAAATTTCATTGCAAATTTGGGGGTGTTCCATAACAAACCAAACAATACCAAGAACAACTCGCGTCAACTTAACTACGTGGTCAAACGGAGAAAATTTGTGTCAACTTGCGTGCCAATTTGAGCATCGTTAAAGTCCTTATACACGCAAGTTTTGGCCAAACCGAGTCGAAAGTCGCCCTTATTAAGTTGAAATCTTACTTCAACTTGCAACTCCGTTCGAAAATGGATTTCACAATACTGGAAGTAACTTGGGTAAGCTTGTGTTGGACAACAAAACGGAGAAAATTTTCGTGCAACCTGTGAATATTGTTTGAGTTTGAGCTTTACCAAAGTTCCCACAATACATTGCAAGTAAACGGCGCACACGCAAGTAGTGACTCGTCCCCAGAGCCCGCGCGCGTTTAAGGTCAGCAGAAACGAAAAGCCACGTGTGCTGACCAAAAGGAATCCTGCCTCTGAGAGCGAGATTAAATGCATGTCAGAAGTTAAGGCTGGTTTTCATATGATCGCTGCGATCCCTGAAAAAAAAACATTCAGCAATCGTTGCAATCATGTGGAAACCACTTTTTAGCGATCACAGCAATCATATGGAAACCAGCCTATATGGAAACTGCTCAGCAGTTAAAGTCGCAACAACCGCTCAACTTTTTTGGTAGCTATCGTAGCGATCATAGCGATTGTATGGAAACCAGCCTTTAAGAACTTTTGACTTGCCTTTGCGTTTGCAGACCATAGCGTTATCATAGCGTGGGTTTTCGAATGGATATATCAAAATTGACAGGCACTTTCTGAGCAGAAAATTTCCTTTTTACAGTTAAATGTAAATTTTCGAACGTTTCTGAGACAATTATGTTTAACAGGTGTTTCCGTTTAGTAGAAACTGAAACCAATAGCAACGCAGCAGGAGCTTTGACGCATTTTTCACTAACGAAGAATTAAGGACGATCACATTAGCACGTTCTCTTAAATTTAATGACCTTTAATGAAACGAAAAATGTGAGCTGCTACCTGAATTGCACTCAAATACAAAATTCGTGAAAAATAAGATCCAATAAGATCAGAATCCCTGGTTAACAATCTCAAATAACATCAGCCCTTCTTTGCTTTTTTAGTGAATTTCGATTGTACAGAAAAATTTACATCGATTCTTTGGAAAGAGCATTTCAAAATAATCAAACAATGTAAATTTTGAGTATTATTATTATCTTTCATAGAAGTAACCGAATTTTCTGACTATCGAGATTTTAAAACGTTTCGATCGATTGTGTTTGTCTCTGTACGGAAGTACGCAAAAATTGCGTACTCGCGGCTTACTGGCCAGGTAAAAAATGACCTCGAGAGAAGTAATAACTCAAACGACTTTTGACCAAATTTTCGCTCTAAAAGTCACGTCGGTGGATCGAGAATGGTCGTGTTGTTTCTTTAAAAAAAGAAACTAAATTTCACATTACTTCCCTCTACTAAGAAAATAACGAAACGTTAGGAAAACCTAATAAAATATTGGGGTAACCTTGCGATGAGATAAGTAGTAATGTTTCTAGACCGTCCCGTTTTGCTACAAAAATTAAACCTGAGTTAAAGCGCCGTTTCCATAAGCCAAACACTAAGTAGTCTATGAACAAGCTCTTTATCAAAGGACAGAGCACAAGAAAAATGGCGAGTGGGGTGAACGCTGCAAGGCTTAGGGAAGTCCCCAGTCTACTTGCACCGTTCGACGCTTTTTCTTGCGCCTAACAGGACGCACAACTCGCTCCGCTCTATCCTCTACTAAGGAGACAAAAACGTGCAAGTTTATTTCTTGTAAAAAGTGCTTTTCCAGAACTGTCAATGCTTTCTAACCAAACAACCGAAAGTGAAAGCTGACGCATCTACGCAAGCACGAACACGATAATATTTTGCTAAGAGTAGAGGCGGAACGTTTTAAGCACTATTTTAGTGAAAATATATTTCTTTTTCAGTTGCATATGGGTTTTCCTACTTTCCTTGTCTTAACGATTATTGACGCAAGAGGATCTGTTTAATAACAGAAAAAAACAGATTGCCTGTTTATAAAAAATTGTAAGAGAGTCCATTAGCCACTCGAGGAATATACACCTGTCGCTTAACAAATGCTTTGTCATTCAGTTTGACATTCAGAACGTCAAAAAAAATCGAACACGAAACAATAATTTGAAAATATGATCTGGGGCTCTCTCTTCCTTATTTTACTAGCAAAGTTTTCTGTAAAAGTTTTTGCAGTAGAAAATACAAAGAGTAGCTCTTCATGCCCACTGAAAGTGGAAAGAAAAATGTTTGTTTAACAAGTCTCAGGTTTTTAATGTCCTTTTTCGAAAACATCTCCTCCAAGTAAGAAAATAATAACTTTTTCAGTTTAAAAGAATGCAATTGGAATCAGCGACAAACAATTAGTCAGCATCGTGCTCGAATGAAAAAGTATCGTAAAACCAAATAAATTAATCGTTCTTTATCTACCACAACTGTAGGCTTTTGTTATGTTTTCTTAATTATTGGTTGCATTGTTATCTGTGTAATTTGTAGAAAATTTGCTTCCAAGGTGGATCTTATCAGCGGGAAACTTGATTTTCTGAAATACACTCAATTATGCTTATGTTAGTCTCACCGAATTGGCACGGTTTCAAACATGTACGTCATTAAGTGAGAAAAGCAAGTCATTCCGACTTTGTGATGAATACAGCCACATGCTGGAGCACTACATTGCGTTCGATTCAGTCACTTTTCTTCCACCCTCCGTTGTTCTTGTTAAAAAACCACCGTTGCATAAAAGCCAGTTTCTGAGTAAACGTTTTTTTCTGTGGAGATGATTTTGAATTTAAAACGAGGTGCCACCATTCTCCTTTACAAACTAGAATTCGTGTTCAACTTAAGTTTAAGTTTGCATTAAAAATATGTAACAATTATACTAAGAGCCAGGTGGCATTACAGAAACAATATATCCCTAACTTAGGAAGCTTTCACCTTGATAAAAATCAACACCTAACAGAGAATTTACCGTAAACTTGCCGTCGTTAAAAAATACCATCTAGGTCATTAAAAATAGAGGTCTGGAATAAAGTCCCACTATCTCGTTAATCAAACGTCTGAGATCAGCATTATTGCTCGAGCGAATATTTATGGCGGTCAAATTTCTTATCTTGTGTTATTTCAACAAATTATACGTCTAGATGGAAACTAATAGTTTTTATTTGAGATATGCTTAACTATAGTTTATTAATGCAATTTAAAGGAACATTGCCAAACTCCCTCAGTTAAGATAAGTATAACCGTGGTGGAATGACCTAGAAATCTTTCATTATTCACCGGAGCCACATAATTTGACTACCTTGCAAGTTGTCTAAATTTCGCGGGATTATTTCCCCAAGACGAGAAAACTGTCAATTCTACTGAAAACAGCATCTCGAGAAAATGGAGAATTCATTGTTTTAAAATACATATTTGACTCCTTTGTAGCCAAAGGAACAGCATTAATGTAAGGTCAGGCTTGCACGTTAGAAGTCATGGCGTCGGAAACGATTTACTGCAAACACCAGAAAATCCGCCGAAATTGCTAACAATAAGCCCAAAGACCAACCAGGAACAGCAAATGTTTGTCTTTAATTTCGTGGTATCTTGCGTTTACCTGTAAATTTAAGTGTCTCTCAGGCATGAATTACATTCGTACCGACCTCATAAAACGCCTTACAGGTGCCGGAAATCTTGTACAGCGAACACTGCAGAAAGTCATGTTGCTACCACCACAAAAACTGCTAAAAAATTGGCCTGTTCTTGACTTAATCTTCTCAACTTGTAAATTAAAGGTATTTTTGAGAAGGTTTTGAGCTTTTGAGCTACGTTGGTAGTATCTTTTCTTTTCTGTCAACCGAAGCGGCTTAAAAGATTATGAAAAGCGGCTGCGGGGATCGATCGTCATAATTTTCAAGACTCCGTTCATAACGATCTTTTGGATTCTCTACCACAGCTTTTGAAGTAAACCATAAAAATGAGGGAAATACATTTATTTCTGCCAATTAAGTCGTCACTTAGCGACACTCGGTCCTTTCTTTCCTTCAGTAATGAAGCCAAGTTCTTGCTGGGTACATTGCTTAGTGTATCGATCGATCGTAGAACTACCAGGCAGGATATCTTGTTATTGTTTTGTTTTTACTTCGCCAAGATAACTTCTATGAGAATATATAGGTAAAAAATTCCCTGTACAAAATTTATTGAATATTTGTATCGCGAAGCAGTAAAATAGAAACATTAATCTTCGTTCAATGATTAGTTTTGTTTAAAGTGTATTCTCAACAAGTTTCGTCAGTGAATTTTGGATAATCACCGGTCACAGTTAATCGTGCATGTTGCTCCGTTAACGTATTTATCATGGTACCCGAGAAATGTCATCAAAGATGACTTGGAATAAGTTTCAGAATGTCCGAGTAACGGCCATTCGACAAGCTTCTAGACGGCCTTCGCAACGGGGATGCCGAAAAACTCAGTTTTGTTTTGGTGCTTACAATTTCCCTTCTTCGTGAACTCAAAAGGCATATTGCATGTCATGGAAAAATGTTAAACAGTTAGACCTACCAGAAGCTTGATCCGATGAGGCATCGCAGGCGGATGAGAATTTTACGAACTGCAAAATTAATAGACGTTTCAGAACTTAGCACCCTCAATTTCTAGTTAAAACATAAACTTAAATATGAACACGGTCATTGAGGTGCTAACTATTGTAGCAAACTTACGTTAGCAAAATTTGCCGCGAAGAAAAGCAGCACAAAATAAACCCTCAAAGATGTACAATTCATCTTCCTTACTCAATCATTTTGACGTTAAACTTGTTCGGTATAATCAACCTAATTTTTATGTCAGTATCAACGTGAGCAAGGCCAGTCTGGTATTAAGCTCCTTTTCTCGTACTTCTTTTCACGAGGGCATTAAATTTCTTATAAGCCCTCCCAACACGTCAATTTAGAGCAATTTGATTGGTTAACACAGCATCAATATTTAACGGTATTTTCTTTCCTGTATTGAGCTAACATCTGCCTACTAAGCCAACTTTGATGACATTAATTGGTAGCGCACCGCATTTATTTTACTTAAGCGAGCATGTTGGCACAAAAGCGAATAAAGTAGCAACATTTTACGTAAACAAAGAGAAAAATTCAGAACTAAAAATTAAACCTTCCTCCAAGTTATTAGAAAATTCAATAAGCGTTGCCTAGAACTGAAAATAATTTAAGACTGATTATGCGAATTTTCAATCAACAGCTTTATTGACTCTCAGCGTTTAAACTTCTTCGTTTCTCTTATTACGGTGTGGCAAAGAAATATTGGTAGTTAATATCACAAAAGTTTACGAACACACTTCAAGACAGAATGCTATGGAGAGAAAATCAATGTCTTACTGTGCAAGCTTAAAATAGCTGCTATTGATTAGGGTCTCTATGAATTTAGATAAACTCTAGGGTAGGAGTTATTATACAACCAACACAGTTTGCATAATTTATAACCTTTATGTTGTGTTGCCAAAAAACTAATAAAGCACGATAAGGAATTCTTCTTCCAAGAACTACTGTGATCAATTAAAAACTTATGTTTCGTAAAGTGTTAGGATCAGAGCACGCGGAATAGACACATTTTTGGTACATTTGTCTGCACGTTAAGCAATAGACTTAAACCGAGTTATATTGAATGGTTTTGTTTATACTTGAAGTGCAAAATTATTGTATGAAAGGCTTAGAAAATGCGGGCAAAGTTAAAGGGACAAAGTCTTTGTTGAACAATTGAACGAAACAGATAGCTCATAAATGGTCTTGCTAAGCCCCGGTATCTACAGCGTAGGGCGATTGCATGTAGAAGAACTGCTAATCTGCCCTGGATGGGGTGTTAATCCATGCCAGTTTACCCCCCGGAATTCTGTTAGGTTTTCCTTCCGGTAGGACAGGAAAGGCCAAGGACAAGACAGACGCTGCGATTTCACACACTGACCAAACATGCCAAACTTGAAATACTAAATCGGTTCCAGGCCATAGCTTTATTAAATCTCGATGAAAAGTGCTTACTTTTCAGGACTTAAATAATTAGTGAAGGTCTGTTTTTTTTGTTTTTTTTGTTTTTGAAAAATTCTGTCCCCGCTAGAAGAGACGATCTTTTCCCCAATACAACTGGCACTGACCGGAGTGGTGAAGTGATGCCGTCGCAAAAATAGATTCAGAATTAAGTTTCTGAATTGGTTTTATCAGTCTAAAACTCTAGTACTCAGAATATGTGCCTACTGAAAATTTGGGCTCAATAGTGCAGCAAATCAATTACTATAACTGAGGACTGTTGAAAATTAGTACACAGCAATATAAAGGTCTGCTCATTTTCAACTGGGGCCCGTTTCTCGAAACTCCCAATAACTTTCCAGGTCCGAAAACTATTTTAGGTGCACAGTATTTTCTAATAGCTATACACTTACAACATCGTTCCCAGGGTCTCTCAGGTTGCAATTTTTATTGATTTTGAAAGCTAAATTTTTTCCTTAATAATTTCGTGAAGCATATCGCTAAGTTTGCTCCAATCATTGCCATTAGCTGATAAACAAATGAGCTCGAAAAATACTTCAGAGCCCGGAAAGTTATCGGGAGTTTCGATAAACGGGCCCCTGGTTCATTACGTATGTTTAATGATTACGTAATGAACTAGTAGCAAAATCTCACACTTTGTGTGGGTTATTCAAAGGACTGTGATAATGCAAACTTCTTAGATGATCTTTTTCTCTTTACAGGACTCTTCTGAGGTTACCACTGCTAAAACCGACGTTTCAGACGATTTTATTGTCCTTCTTCAAAAATTTAGGCTAATTCTTTGCCGTCTTAACGGGTTTCGGGAAGCAGTAAACATCTTCAAGGATGTTTAATTAAAAGGAAGAGGAATGTTTTGTTTTTCGCTTTTTGTTTTATTCTCTATTGTGAGGGTTCCTTGCCCACAAAACCTGCCGACAACTTTGACCTCCCTTTCCAACAAAAGCTGCCGACAACTTTGACCTATAAACGATACAACTGGTACCTATAAAGCGGTGAAGTGATGACGTCGCAAAAATTGTTTCAGAATTAAGTTTCTGATTTGGTTTTATGTCTCCAGCTCTACTACTCAGGATATATAAGGAATGTCGAAAATTAGAACACTCCAATACAAAGGTCTCCCATTTTCACCTGGCTCATTACGCAACGGGTAAAAAAGTCTGTGATAGGAATGCTGCGGGGTTTTTTGTTTATTTGTTTTATTGTCTATTGTGAGGGTTCTCTTTAACCGACAAAACCCGCGCACAACTTTGACTTCCCTTACCAACAAAAGCTGCGACAACTTTGCCACGTACTGAAACGTTAACTTGACTTGTTCTATGTGTTTTGTCGCGTTTTCTCGTGTTGTTTTGTTTTCACGTGACGCACAATTTCAAGTATGGTTTTCCCCTTAGTTGCAACTGAAAGCACTGTTTTACATCCAAGTAGAACAATTTGAAATCCCTTGTTCAAATTGAAACCCGATTGGTACTGAAAACGTTAATTGTTATATTTGACGCAAAGCGTTTCTGGCTTCCTAAATAAACATGTCGTGTTAACAAGTGACAGTAACGTCCCTATTTAATTATTCAGGCGACATAACTTAGTTTCCACCGGCAAAAGTATTTTATTTTAGTTAAATGGCTCGAAGAATGTTTATATAACAGATCCGGCCTCGTGAAACAAGACGCAGAGCAACTTTACTACCAATATTTTTTGTCTTGTTTACTGGTTTCTCTTTCAATTTGTATCACAATGGTAACGAGACGAAGGCGTCCAAAAAGAAGCCTTGGGACTTTCTTTACTTATACTGAAATGTCTATACTTGCAAGTGCAAAATTTATTGTATGGACGGCTTAGAAAATGCGGGCAAAGTGTTTTTTAAACAATTGAACGACGCAAATGGCCCATAAGAGGTCTTGCTAAGTCCCGGTATCTGAAGCAGAGAGCGACTACAAGTGGACTATCAATCCCCTCTGGATGGGTTGCTAGTCCATCGCGGTCTATCCCCAGGCATTCTGTGAGGTTTACCTTCCGGCAGGACAGGAGAGAGACAATGCGGAGGGAGTTTGTTGTCTAAAGACAAGACAAACACCTCGCTTTTAAGTACCGACTAAACGTGCCAAACTTTAAATCTCGATGAAAAGTGCTTACCTTTATAGAGCTGAAATCAGTAGTACTGAAAGGCCACTTTGTATAAAGAAATTCTCTCGCCCTGCTAGGAGTGGCACTCTTTCCCCGATACAACTGGTACCTTCAGTTGACTCCCGATAACTTGAACCTTCGAGTGAAATCGAAAAAGGTTCGAGTCATCGGGAGATGGCCTGATCAGAGAACCAGAAATGTTTGGTTTCTGCAACAATTAGAGAAAGAATTGACCTAGTGCCACCTTAGTTCGAAGCGTCAGCTCAACACTAGAGAGCAAAAATGTACCCAATCAATTTTAACTTGACTAATCCTTTTAGTCCATTAATTCTCTTTAGTTTGCTTGCGAATGCAAAAAACAGTAGAAAATCTTGCCTTCGATAGTGCCAGTTGTAGTCAACTTTAATTTGATACATAACCCACGCGTTAGTAAGAAAATGACCTAAAGGGAAAACAGAGTTACTTCGAGGTACCGAGGGTTCGAGTCATCGAAGATAAAATTACAATAAATGTTTGAAGCAATTCCGGGCGAAATCGATTTTTGTTCGAGTTAGCGCGGACTTCGAGTTATCAAGGGTTCGAGTTATCGAGAGGCAAGTGAATAGAGCGGTGACGTGATGACGTCGCCAAATGTTTGTTCCAGAAATTTCTAAATTGTTTTTATTCTCAATCTCTACTATTCAAAATCTACACCCGTTTGAAAAAACGTTGTCGGGTGAAAAGTATAAACGATGAACAATGCGACACAATGGAACTCTGGGAAGATGCCAGGGGCAAGTTGTTTGTCATTGGGTTTCGTTTCTTGATATTCAAAGTACTTTCTTTCCACGATAATTAAAAGAGGAAATTAAGACATGCTGTGTTATGATAATGTGCACGTGTCTAAAAATACAGGCAAGTTTTCACGCTTCCCATAGGACCTTTGGGTCACATCGTTAATGATAACCCACTACGTTTTTTTCAATTGGGTGCATACAGAAAGTTTGGGCTCAACTGGCAGTAAATCAAATAGATAAGAAATGCCGATCACCAGTGCACTCCCATAAAAAAGTCTCTCATTTTCAACGAGTTCATTACGTGATGATTACTTAATAAACCAGCGCTAAAATACAACAATTTGTATAGAATGGGAGAGTCTGAATCCCAAAAGACTGTGATAGCTAGCGTTAACAGTTAAATCTGTTTCTTTTCAACGGGTTCTTCTTCGGTAACTCCTACCAAAATCACCGTATCGGACGATCTTATTGTCCTTCTTCAAAAATATGAGGCTTCTTCAAAAATTGACGCCTTAACAGTTTTCGGGGAAACAGTATTTTTAAAACATGTCTGGTGTTTAATTAAACTCATACGAAGAGCAATGTTGTGTTTTGTTTTGTTTTGTTTTGCCTATCAGTGAGGGTCCCTTAACGACAAACCTTCCAAAAACTTTGACCTTTCTTAGCAACAAAATCTGTCGACAACCTCGACACATAAAAGTGACCAGTTGTATGTGTTTGCTTTTGTCACGTTTTTTTCGTGGTTTTTTGTTTATTTGTTTGTTTTGTTATGTGTTTCAAGGGATGCGGTCTCCTGCTTAGTTGCGAACTGAAAGCATTGTTTTTATCCAAGTGGAACAATTTGAAATCCCTTGTTCAAACTGAAACCCCGTTGGTACTGAAAACGTTAATTGTCATATTTGCACTGAGCGTTTCGGAGAATTTCTCTGGCTTTCTTCCCTGTATTTTCAAACATGCACATGGCACGTTTTGTTAAATAAAACATGTCGTTTTATGGCTTAAATAATGGCCTCTTTTTGTTAACAAGTGACAGTAACTTCCCTATTTAATAATTCAAGCGACTTAACTTAGTTTCCACTGGCAAAAGTTTTCTTGTGTCTGTTTTTAAAAGGCTTGAAGAATGTTTATATAACTGAGCCTCGTAAAACAAGGCGCAGTGCTACTTTAATATCAATATTTTTTGTCTTGTTTATTTATTTGCCACACAAAAATTATAAATACTGGTTTCTCGTTCAACTTGTAACACAACGGTGAAGAGACGAGGGCGTCCAAAAAGGAGCCTTAAAGCTTTCAGTTACTTATATTGAATTGGGGCTAAATCCTTGACGCTTTACAAGGAAACAATAAACACGTCTGGTTTTTAACTAAATATGAGGGAAAACAATATTTTGTTTTGTTTTGTTGTTTTTTTCCTATTAGGAAGGTTCCTTCGACAACTTTGACCTCGCTTACCGACAAAACCTGCGACACCTTTGACACATACACGTACCGACCTCTCCTTTCTTGGAAACAGAATGCACTGTTTTTCATCCAAATGAAACAATTCGAAATCTCTTAGTCGAATTTAAACCCGGTTGGTACGGAAAACTTTAATTGTTAGATTTGATGCAAAGAATTTCGGAAAGTTTCCGGTCTGGCTTTCCCCTCAGTATTTTCAAACACGGGATAAGTTTTGTTAAATAAACACGCTTAGGCAATGACATCTTTTGGTTATCAAGCGACAGTAACTTCTCGAAACTTCCCTCTTAATAATTCAGTGACTTAACGTAATTTTCATACACACGCAATAGACAAAACGCTAGAAAACTTTCTAATCAATATATTTTTGTTTTAAACAACTTAAAAGCTGTTTGCTTGCCACACACAATTTACTAATTACTAATTTTTCTATTTAAATGGTTTGAACCCAGGAGTCATATCATGAGTCAGTGAAGTATGATCGTCCGGGTGAGTGTAGTCCTGAGAAGAACTGTTCGTGATGACATTGACTGACGTTTCGACAACCTGAGCGGGAGCCATTATCGGAGTCTTTCAAGTTGTTACACACCGGAGACGAGAAGAGGGGGTCCATAAGGGACCAAAAGCCTTGAGGCTTTTGTAGAAGTTCGCACTTCCTCACAGAAGGCACATTTAAACTACCGAAGACTGGGTCCCAGGCCAAACATATTTTACCATTTACACAAGTGTTATTATGGCTCAGAAAAAAGTACCCACGCCGTAGTGCCAGTCTTGTCGTCAGTTTGGACTATTATTCTTTTAATGTGCATTTTGCTTGCAATCATACCCCTAGTCATTAAACTTTACCAGTGGATGTAAAGCCCCTGAAAAGGTGAAAATTGATGTGGAAACGTTGTTCCGCAAACATTGTTGCCCACAAGACTTGAGGTTACGTGAGGTTATCATTCTTATCTGTTGGATGCAACAGTGAGTAAGTTTGCATAATTTGGATGGCATATTTATTAATTGAACAGAAGAAAGAACTGAGAGCATTGGATTAAGACAGAAACGATCCAAATCTTGATTTTTCTTGGTTTTTTCGATTTGTTATACTCTAACAAATCGAAAAACTCATCGAAAAACTAGCCAAATATGCTAGATTCACAGTTGTTTTGTCAGACACAAATCACAAAACCAGGATCGACAGACATTTCCAAGATTTTATTTACTTTTTTATTTAGTTATGGTCGCAAGTAGAAAACACTGAACCAGTGGCCGTGAATTCAAGATGGAAAAGTTGCATTGCGACCGTCTAGTTCCCGATTTTGTGTATATAAAGGTTCCACATCCTTAATATAAACTGCGGGCGCAGCTGTGGTGGTAACTATTGCAACTTTGAAAAACTTATAATGGCTGTTAATTTACCGTGTAAGCTACAAGTTACTATAATAAACAAAGTGTGCAAATAAACACTGATCTAGCCTGTTTCAGTTTCGAAGATAGTAGGAACTGCAACCCCCCCCCCCCCCTCCCTCCTTCGCCCTTCCCACTCAGTTGTCGTCATGCGCTTTAATTTAGCTGTGGCTCTCCTACCAATCTCAGAGCCTGGAAAACGCTAACGCTGATCGAGCGTTAAATTATCGCTGAGGATCCCATCCCCTCGGGCTTTTGCTGAAGACCACCCGACATGAACGCTTCTTGGACCTATTTTTAGTCATTCTCGCGCTGCGGCACTGGGACGAGTTACGCAGCCATTCGCCAAAGCGAGGTTGGAAAACAAGTGAAGATGCGGGCAAGATGGCGAGTGTTGATCCAGACGAAAAGAGATCGTATGTAGATTTGCGAGAAAAACTCAACAGGAATTCTACTTCTCACAGAAAACAGCACTGGGAAAGTAGAAAGCGGAAACTTGACCAAATTTCTGGCTCGCATCGCCAGCATTCAACGTATGATAGAGACGTTGAGTTGCAAAAAGTTCACCAAGGAATTCGTCAGCGAATCTTGTTCGACAGAGAGGAATGCGAAAAAATTGAAGAAAAAATCGACGAAATAGTTCAGTTTGCGAACAAAGGCGTCTACAGGAGCCGAACTGTTGACAGAGCTCCCTTGCGTGTTAAATATTTCTTCGGTGAGGGCTACACATACGGGAAACAGTTGGCAGAACGGGGTCCCGGCCAAGAAAGACTTTTTCCTCGAGGAGAAGTGGACGAAATTCCTGAGTGGATTTTTGAGTTGGTTGTTTCGCGCCTCGAGAAGGCTGGACTTGTGCCTAAAGGTTTCGTGAACAGTGCTGTTATAAACGACTACCAGCCTGGAGGCTGTATAGTTTCACACATCGACCCTCCGCATATCTTCGATCGACCAATTGTGTCTTGCTCGTTTTTCAGTGAATCATCTCTGAGTTTTGGCTGCAAGTTCACATTTAAACCAATCCGCACTTCAACGCCAGTTTTAACTCTTCCTCTTCCTCGCGGCTGTGTAACAACGTTGAGGTGAGTTTTACACCTTTTCTTTTTGCAGCACTGAGACAAGAAATTGCGTGCATTCAAGTTGCAGTATTTTGCAACTTTTAAATTTCCTTTGCGACATTGTTATTTGCATTTCTGTTTGGGGTTGTGCAAACGAGATTCTGATTCTCCAAATAAACAGACAAAGAGTCTGTAATTTACAAGTGTATAATATCATTTTCAGTTTGTAACACTACTATGAGATCAGGGTTTAGGCTCCAAAAATCTTTTGTCACCACATATTTTTTGTACACGCTTATTGTACTTTTTCAGGTCTTAAACCATTTGGCAGTAAAATGCAAAATACAGAATTTTCCGTGACTATGCAGTGTTTTAGAAAGCAGCTGACAAAAATTTGAGCTGAAGCAGCAATCGTCTGCACCGTTTTTGTAGCAAAATTTATGTCACTTAAGAAACCAATTAGAATTCCTCTTTCTCACTTTGGACCCCTTCAGCCATATAACAAACATTTCCTCCAGCCTTGATTGTTCAATGCCTGAAAGTGTCTTTTCGGCAACTGATATTATGAATGATGAACATCAGTTGAAATTAGTCAATGTGTGTCCAGCTGTAGCCTTTAGGCCATATTTGTATTTTAAAACTTGTTCAAAACACCTCAAAATTGGGATAACAAACTTAGAAGTACGTGCAAGATTAGTTAGGATAGATTAGTGAATTTTAAGATGCCCAAGATGATTATAGTTTGCCAACCTTGTCAGGCCCTTCCAAAAGGCCCTATACATCAAAGTTAGCAGGCATTCTATTGTCTGAGTTTTGAACACCTGTCTGTAATTGAGGTGTAGCTTTGAGATCGGAGGTTTTATTTACAATGATTGTAAAGGAGCTCTGTCACAAGCTTCGCCTCCCTGCTGGGTTTCATACAAAATTTAGCCTTAAGTTTTCAAGTCGGCTGTGAAGATTACTTGAAGCTTTCTATCATTCTTTGCCTTGTCCATCCCTTTGTATTTTGTTTCAGTTCTCATTATTTTTCTTATGTTAGTGTTTGTTGAATGTTTCTGGGAAATTTATTTGTTGAAGGCATTTTTGAGACTGGTTTTGTGGATCTTCCATGATGACTGATATCCTTGTTGTAACTGTCACCAGTTGGAAGTGATGCACAGATACTAAAAAGGGAAGATTATAATGCACTTGTACACGGCAAAGAGGTCATGGATGGATTTTGTTCAACAATATTTCATACCCTGTTTCAATGCCCTTTATGAAAGCTGCGGGAATTTCAAGAGAACTTTGGGAAAGTGAATAACTTCTGTCACTTAACATTTTGTTTTAGGCAAATATTACATAATTTGATTCCCTGAGAAGTAGATTTTCACTAAACACTCTTCGTTGTAACATACATCATTCGACCTTTTAAAGTGCTTTTTAAAGTCATTTTTCTCATTGGAGAGTGCTGTTAACATTTTCTCATTTCAAATAAAATTTTGACTTGTACTGTTTGTGTGGGATCTAGCTATGTATGTTTACATGTACCAATGTTGGTGACATTTGTCATGCTGTATTATACAAAGATACAATTTTCTGCTCAAACTTCCTTGTCAATAAGCCAGGTGACCTTCAAATCGCTTTCTAATAGAGATGCAGTGAAGTAAATGTTGAATTGTTGGATCAAAGTTATCATGGCAACCAATTTCAAAAAATCTGTTTGGTGTACTTCACAGAATGAGCGTACGTACATGCTTGCAAGTTTTTTTTTTCAAAAAAGATACAAATTTCTGCTCCAAATTCCTTGCTGACAAGCCAGACAATCTTCAAATCGCTTTCTAATAGAGATGCAGTGAAGTAAATGTTGAATTGTTGAATCAAACTTATCATGGCAACCAATTTCAAAAAATAATTTTGGCATACTTCGCAGGATGAGCGTATGTGCTTGCAAGTCGGCTTAGGTGCTGACAGTCATGGCAGAGGAACAATAAAATTATGATAGATGTAATTGTACACTACCCCATGCACAGTCTTGGGTAATGACTGTGCTTCCTAAACACTTTGTTTACTGAATTTCATGCTCTTACCCAGTGCTTTCAATAAGCACCGACAACCGACGAAAAGCGTCGGCTATTTCGCTGAGAAAAGTCTGCTACTTTTTGCCCTAAATTAAAGTAATTAAAGGAAGATTGTTTCAAACCCCCAGTTGATACAGTCGGTTACTCTATTCAAACCAGCTGCCTACTTCAAATTTTATTGAAACCCCTGCTTACCATAAGATTTATTTTAACATTTTTTATGAAAAATATTTGGTACATAAGAAAACAAACACTACTGAACACTCACTTTTTTCTGCCCTCCCTTAAGGACAGTGCGTCCTAATACAGATGTATTTTTGCAAAGGTGATAATTATGGGGGAAGAGTAGATCTTATCAAGGGTTATTGGAATCCAAAACAAAAAATGTGGGTAACCACGCATTTTTCAGAGATAATTTTGCAACCATAATTCTAAAAGAGCGTTAAAATACAAAGAATGTATGGCAATTTCTTTCCAAATTTAAGCTCAATTATCTCTGAAAAATGCATAGTTACCCCCAATTTTCTTTTTGGGTTCTGATAGCCCTTGCTAAGATTTGCTTTTTCCACAGAGTCACAAACCATGCAAAAATGTTGTTGTATTAGTGGGCAAATTCCTTAAGAAACCCGAATGTCCTGAGATGTGCAGAATGTATGCCCAGTAACAAAAGGAGGCACCCATCCTTAACAAAGCCTTTTGCTAAATACTTCTACTACTTTTGATGGTGTAAAACCCAACTGTTGGTTTAGTTTTTAACTTCAGATTTCCTTTGTGAATTGTTCTCTTGTAGTGGTTATGCTGCTGATGATATCACTCACTGCATAAGACCTCAGGATGTGAAGGCAAGGCGAGCTGTCATTATTGTTAGAAGGTGAGTAAAAGTGTGTCAGACTTTGTCATTAGCAAAGGTCAGGGTGATTTGTTAAGATAATCTGGCCAGAATTCTGGCATAACCTCTTTTTGAAAGCATCACATTGAGAGTAAGTGGCAGTACTCTTACTATCTGCAGTGGAACATTTTGTTATCTTGAGGAAGTACTAAAGCTAAATGTAGAGCTTCATGTTGGCAGTGTGACCTAATAAGCTTGTGAGACCTTTAATTGTGGGATGATAATGGCGCAAATGTAAGTCAAGAGTTTGGATGCTGTAACTGTTTTAATAATGTGAGCATTACTTATTATTTTGGTCTTAGAGTATACCCGGATGCACCGAGACTTGAACCACTGAGTGAAAATGGGGCTCAGGAACAAGATGACAGTAGTGACAGAGAGAGTGAAGATGAAGAGGAACCTTCAAGTACCAAGAAGAAACGGGTGGTGCTAAAGAGAAATTTCAGGCGGCCCAGCCGTGAATCAAAAGAACCTACTGATCCACACAAGGAATGACCATTACTGTACATTGTGCACTGTGTTCTTCACTGTCCTGACAATCAAAACACCAGAGTATTTAAATGGCCATCTGAGATTTGAACTGGAGGGGACTTGATTCTCATTATATATGATCACCGACTTGTCAAACTTATGTTTTGTAGATTTTGGCTTTGCAAAGTACATGCGTTTCAGCTGGCAGTTTGGCAAAGCATACAATCATGTAAATAATTTTTGAAAGAAACGTTTTTTAAACTGATCTGACTTTTTCTTCCAAATTTTCGGTGGCTTTTGTCCACCTTCATCAGAGCTTGGTGCTCGCGCTTACAAGCTTGTGCATTGTTGATGACGTTCCTGATTTTGAATTAAATATGCCTTGGCTTTTGACATCCTCAGGAAGTGTCCTTCCTAATGGGTATGTACACAGAGCAAATTTTTTTCCAAAGTAAAAAAGACATCATTCTGTGAATGTGATAGGAGATACTTACACTTGACCAGGGATGACAGCAAGTTAAATTTAATTTGTCACAAGTTCAAATCTAACAGTCATGGGTCATAGAAATGGTGATCAACAAGAATCAAGTAATGCCTTCAGTTCAAGTCCCTAATGATCAGTTTACCACTCAAATGGTTTTGATAGCAGAAGTGGTAGTTGTTTCAACATCAGCCACTTTACCTCCAGGAAAAATTTCATTCCTCAGTGGATGGATGTCATTGTGTATTATACTTATCTGCCAGTCATACTCTAGCAGTTGCAGTTTATAACTAGTCACTTGTTGTGTTAAAGCTATGTAAGACTGTGGAAGATTTTACTTTTCAAATTTGACAGATATCGTCATCAATATTTTATTGAAACCAATGTTATTTGCTTCGCTGCATTCCTATTTCATCTGGGTTCAATTGTTCAAGTGCCAGCAGATTAAGGATACAACAAAGGAAGATTTTATTCCTCTTGATTTTAATTTACAGTTTGATGTAAAGAACAGTTAATAGAGTGTATGGTAGATGCCTGCTATCTTAATTACCAACAACTACAAAGTATGGCTTATGCAGTTGATCATAGAATAACAAGATGTGGCTGGCCAAGTTTAAGTTTTTCATTCTGGGAAAGCAAGCTATTAGATTATCCCTTTTTGAGGGGAAAATGTACAAGTTGTGCCTGTCATCGACCTTATGGGATTGAAGGGCCGGTTACATAATTTTCTTAAGGGACTGTTGAAATTTGTTTGTTTGTTAGTTTATTATTATGCATCAGTCAATTCCAGCAGTGCCCATCCCCCTGCCCCCCCTCCCTGGGCATTAGTGGGGCATTTTTCCCCAGTTTCTGTTCTAGGGGCAGGCATTAGTTTGCCCTGGGGAATTTGACAGTCCTGTGATTTTCATGTCATGGTGCTGTCACTTCCTTTCAGTAATAAGTTATTGGGTAAGGAGGATAAATTTGTGATTAACTTTGCCTAAGGAGGACAAAATGAGATGGTAGTCGCACACAAAGAATGGTCATTGGAGCAATACAGAGAAATAAGACTTTATTTGAGACTTAGTTTGGCCTGATTTAGCTTTGATTAGAATGAAGGTAACCCCGGAAACTAAGAAATCAACTTATTTTTTTACCTGTACCGCAAGGCATTTGAACAGCTCGTTTACCCCGCAATGTATGCCCCGGGGTCGGCCGGGGGGAGGGGATGGGCGCTACTGGCAATGACTGATGCATTATTAGCAAAATATTGCCCCCATTTTGTTTTGGCCAGTTATGTACCCAGTCAGATTAACAACTGATTCCCAATTAAACCAATTTGATTTTTTAACCAATCGGTTGGCCCCTCTAGGTTTGGAACAACAATGCTATTTGTATGGAATTCATCTTGGTCTCTTAAGATAGATTTACTTGTAGGTTATGAGTGAACGATGTGCAGATTTCTTTACATGCCCTTTCCAATGTCATATCTCAAATACTAGATGTTAATAATTGATGGGCTGAAAGGCTCCTTCCAGGGCTTCGTTGTAAGCTTAAGTAGAAATTTCAATAGCTATTTTGAAACATTGTAAATAGTTCATTTGGAATAACTAATCAAATACACAAACATCACATACCACCTTGTGGTCATGATTGAATTCATTTCCAAGAAAAGTCAACTTACTTTGCGCTGTAAATATGTATTGACTTGTCTCATCACTGTTCTGAGCTTGTTCTGTAAGAAACTTGAAAAAAAGTGTTTATTCGTCAAACAAATCTGGACATGCTGTATCTAAGAGAAATTTGAGTTGTTTTCCGCAGGTTTGTCTGATCAAGGCTATTAAATTCAACTTGGCTATCATGGTTGTGTATAACTGTCTTTTTTTCCATTACTGAGAAAAATCGACTGTAGCTAATTGACTCTTAAAAATTACGATAATTTTTCGGTCCAGGTTATCTATCCCGTCAAGATTTCCAACGTCTTTTCTGTTCATGTGAACTAATAACAGTCCAGATAAAAAAAGGCAAATGACACATTTGTACAGGTTATTCATACTCTGAAGTGAAATATGCACAAAATAAATGCTGGTGAGAGGATGAACTATTGACAACTCCGTGTATTGTTTTAGTCTAGAATTCAACACTTTCCTACTGATGTTTGGGCTTCTATCCTGCGGTCTTGGTGAACTAGAAACAGGACTCCACCTATTATTGAAACATTTTCATATCATCTGAAAATGTGCGAAAAATGTAAAAAATACGATTAATGCTATACCACAGGGGACAACTGACGGGTGAGTTATTTATAGAAATGTAACCCACTTATCCACTTGTCAGGTGCTTGGAGTCCACTTCCCCCAAACAGAGGGCCCCACCAGGCTAGAGTGAGGGGTGCTGTCGTATGAGCGGCAACTCCTTCCGGTCTCTTTTGAGGAGACCGGCGTAACTAATATTACAAGAAGTTCAAAACTTAATTGAAGTAATCATAACAACACGGTTCCATCCTTGGCTAGTCTGCTTCAAACTGCTCAGCATAGTCCTCGTATAGGAGATTTTATCTCCTTTTACTGAGCAATTTCATGCAAACGCACTGATACAAGCTACGTTTATCTGCCCCATACAACAACAAACAGAACAAAAAAATACGTGCCCAAAGAAAGTACGCGTTCTTTTAACATGAATGGTTATAACTTAAAGGTAAGTCGCCAACATCGATCTATAAGAAGTAAGGGCTTGTTTGTAGAATCTTCCTCCTAGATGTCCAAGCCTACGACCTTTCGGTCTCTGTAATAATATCTCATCAGGACGAATTGCTCAATACCGGGAATTCCATCATAAAATAATCGGCTAGCGAATTGGCTAGGTGTCAGAGGTTTGGTCTTTTTTGCGAGGATTTTTGCGTAGCAAAGCCATGATGGCGAAAAATAAATGGTCTCCTACCCGCATGCCTCTCAAGTTGTTTCTGTGCGCCCACGTTCTTCCGCGCAAAGGCGATGAAAACAGGACTCGCTTTTATCATATTATTCGAAGGTTTCATGTCTTCTATTTATTTGCCCAGTACAGCGACTCTTCGGGTCGTTATTTTTCCGCGTTCGCTCAAATATCTGCGTATAAGGTTATCTTGTCTTCTGTTGTAGCTTCGGAAAATGTATTTTTTTTTTACATCTAGCTTTTTAGCGACCTTGAGGTTTTCTTTTGTAATGTTTGAAGTAGAAACACTTGATAACTAGTGATTTTTTCGCCAAACGAAATAGCGACAGCCGCCAAAAATTGTGAACTACGACCACTCAAGCTTCTATGAACTTAGAAATTGTAGTCAATATACTTTTTAAACTTTAACCTTGATAAAAGAGGAAAAGTCAAATTTGGTGGTCGAACTAACTTTTCCGCAAAAAATTTTCCCACGCCTCGACACGCTTCAACGACGCAATTTTCCCTCCTGCTAGAAAGGGTGTACGTAAACCAAACGTAAAACAGTGATCCTATCTGCGAAATTACGCATGTAAACATGGATAATTCTTAACCCTTCAGGAGTGACCGACATAAACACCAACATTTCCAAATTCCAATTCCACCTGCTCGTAAAGCGCATTTGAATATATCCATGTAGAACTTGTGCGCTATATAAGTTCTAAATTATTAATTATTAATTATTAATTATTAATTATTATTAATGACAAAATATGAAATCAATTCAATATTTAAAAAAAAACTTGGAAAAAATTAAAAAGAAAACTAACACAGAAAAGTTCTCCTGAAAAAACCGCTTGGGAAAAAATTGCAGAAAGAACACTGACACATCAAGGCCCCTCTCAAAAATTTTCATTTACGTGGTCACGTTTGATGACTTGGGGCACAGACTCTAAATTTAGAACCACTTTGTACAGCGTAATTAGCAGTACCACAGGAAATTACTGCTCAGTAGTTTTCGTTTGAATGGTTGCACTTTAGGGTATCGTCCGCAGACTCAAAAGCTAAGACCAACTTGTACAGGATAATAAACAGCACCACAGGAAAGTACTGCTCAGTATCTTTCCTTTCAATGGTCACACTTTAGATTTCACCTACATACTCAGAAGTTAGAACCACCTTGTACAGCATGGCGACCCCTTGGGCGTTATCCATCGACTTAAAAGTTAGATACTCATGGTATGGCCCGCTCGGGGAGGGAAGAACGCTAAATACTTATTAACCTTTCAAAGAAGGCCCGAGAACACTACACAAGCAAACAAGCTATAATTTCAAGGCACCCGAGATTTATCCATCGGATCATACTTAAACAAGTTTTTCTAATCGATTAAACAATCATAAACAAAACAAAGAATTGATTTAGGACGGTTTGACTTATCTTTTTAACTAAATTGATGTTGCTTAAAAGTGAATTAATATTCATCTTTGTTAATAATTGGTCGATGCAATTTAATGTGAAATTCCTAACAGTGGTTAATGTGCAACTGCACATGACAACTAAATCCCTCAAATCTTTTTTCCAGGCACGCGCCAAGTTGCGTTCGACTACTTACTGTGACCCAAGTTGTAAACTGATTTCAATGAATTCATCAACCTGACTTTGAAAACAGGTACTCTATCAGGTGTCACAGTGGCCGAACGATATCGATGCATATTTTCATAGTAAAAAGAAAACAATAATAAACTCAGGAAGGGTTTCTGTGTAATTCGGATTTCACGTTGTTAGCCGGGCCATGATAAATTTATTGCACACTTTGACTCATAAAAAAAAACTGAAGAAACTTTACAAAACTCTGTGCATCTCAGTGAGTGTGAACAGGCACGTTATGCACATATACCACTTACGTTCGGCGTTCTCAGAGCGAAGACCTCATCATCACCAATATCTCGTCCTTTATCGCTCACAAAACATGGCCAGCATTTAAGCAATTCTTAAGGGCAAGGTACTTTCGAGCAGAAGTTGATATGGCCAAGAGGTTATTCATGTTAACCACCAAACTCCAAGTAACTTCAATCGCTTTTGTTTTTACTCAAAGAGTGAACACGTACAAGTCCTAGTTACAGAACACCTCTAGTTTTTCCCCCAAATCCAGAAAAATAAACAGCTCGAAAGCTTTCATTTGAGGGGATACACTACAAAGATTTCGTCCACACGCTCAAAAGTTTGTACCAACTTCGTCAGCGTAATAAATAGCAACACAAGAAAAACATTACTGCTCGTTAGCTTTCATTTAAGCACAGCTGGTCATATTTGAGGAGTCATCTACAGTTTCGAAAGTTCCCATTATACTTAGTGTAATAATAAGTAGCACAACCCGAAAGTATTGCTCAACTTGAATTATCGTTTAACTTACTGGGCCGCATTTAACTTTCATCTACGTACTCAAAGTTAAAACCACATTAATTGCCTCTTGAGGTTAACTCTCTGGGAATAAACTGGAGGTCAGGTATACACAGGGTGACTACTCTATAGCAAATGCCTTGCTTCTTGACGTGCGGCTCAAACTCAATAACCCTACTAGCCAAATATCAAGCACTATATCGGAAGCCATTCTTTTCCGAAACACGATGATGAATGGTCAATATATCACTTGAAGTGTTTTTGTGGGAATACTTTTAAAGATGAAAAGGAGCGTGCGTGCGTGCTGTAACTATAATCCATGATTGAGCGGATTTAAATTAATCAAAAAAACGACGTTTTCAATGTACAATCCACGAAAGAAAAAAGTAAGCTTCTGCGATCTCGTTGAAAGAATTCCCGAGTCGTTTCGTCATGGAGCGGAGACCAATTCAGATACCTTCGTCTGCGAATGTGAAGAGGTATTTTATCTTCTAAACTGGATTAAACGTAGTCTGCGGTAATATGTTCGTGAAATAGATAGACAAGTTTGCTTTGCACTTGTCAGTTTTCAGTCGAAAGCTTAAGGACGTAGTTTATTCTGCTGTTCAAAAATAGCCGCAGATTTTATTTATTTTAGTTATCTTGCTGGTGATTCTTAAGATGAGTAATGACCCAGTAAATTAGTCAAATTGAAAATTCTTTACTTAAATTGTCGTCGAAGAGTAGCTTGACGGAAACATCGACCGACCTGCGCGGCAAAAAGTCGGCCATTTCAGTAGTATGGTGAGTGCAAAGTACGACTAGTAGAATAGTAAAATGGCTGTTTGAGTAAGCGCTTGAATACTGAACTAAGCACCAAAAAAAAAAACAAACTTGCCGTTAGACGGTCGACTGGCAAATCACAAAGTTCCAATTGAGCCATCAGCTCTATTGACAAACCGTAAGCTTCAGTTTAAGCCAATCAGGTTTTTCTTAAAAAATTCCCAAATCCGAGTGGTTCAGTTTCCATGGTAGACGAAAGTCCTGAATCTTTTTTTGCTAAGTTTTCTCTCATATTGGTGTCGGCCTTCTTGAAAATCATAATACACATATCGTGCTTCTTGAAGTTCCTGTGTCGTGCACGAATATTTCTGATGGAGGGAACGAATACAGAGAAAAGCAATATATTAAGCTATTTAATCCATGCAAAATTTGTGTTTTAAGTCTCTAGGGGATACGCTAGTGAAATTAGTAATAAGCATCGCATGACATAGTGAGTAAGACAAAAAAAATATATGACGTACTAATAAAAACTTAGTTTTACTGCGTAAATGTTTTTTTTCTGCCGCAGACAGTGTTGAATACATTATAAGTTGGTCATGCTTCAGCGGAATATTTAAATTTTTAAAAATTAGTTAATTAATAGCTTCTAGAGTTGCCATTTTTACGGAAAGAACGTTCTGGAAGAGCGAATTTTTATCGAATTTGGTGAGAATAGTAACATTTCCAGAGCAACGTGATTTTTAAACCCACATCGTTATGACACAATGCGGAAAGAATGTTATAAGCTGTCGTTGGCGCCAATTTTCATCAATTGGTGACTTCATAATTATTTTCAATACTCTATTCAATAAGTCCCAGGAGGGCATTACAAATCTGGTATCTAAAGACGAATTCGCTTGTATTTTGTAAGTCTTCGCAAACAACAAAACACTGATATCAAATAAATGAAGTGATGTATTTTTATTGGGGCTTTAAACAAAGCCGCGAGAAAGAAAGCTATTTGTTTCTCGCCATATTGGAAGGTGGGTGGCGCGGTTGCTAAGCAGACATAGTGAACCTGCATTGATGCATATCTGCATATCATAAAACAGTTCTGTCAGACATTTAGAACTATTTCAAGTCAAAATGATTGCTTTCTATAAATGGAAGCTGTTTAAAGTAGGACGGTAAAGTAGCCGTTCTTCCAGCCTTGAATCTAAGAAGAAACCGTCTTATTGGAGGAAAACGTGAACTTTGCATTGATGTCGAACGCACTGGTCGTGGTAGGTTTGCTGTATTTTCATCAGTCATGCCATTTCAGGAAGCGGCGTTCGTGTTTTCGTCTGGGCAGATCCACGCATTGATATTACCACTAGGAAACGATTCTATCTTTAAAGTGTATTTGTCTTTATTTGGGCTTTAGTGTGTTTTAACTTTTAAGCTGTGTATGGATTTTAAGCTCAAGGTCCAGTATTATCGTTTTGTGCGATTCATTTTGGAGATGTTTGCTCATAACACACAGTGATCGTATTGTGTGTACATTTCTTTATCGTAAGAGCTTAGAATCTTTCGGATGTTTGAAAGTAGTAAACAGTACAAAGAATACAACTAGTTCTCTGTTCTAGTTGTACGAAACCGTTCTTTCTAGTCTTGTTTTAATTTGCAAATATTCGCTCGGTTTGTTCGAGAATTTGACACCTTGATACCGGAACAGCGTAGTTCGATTTGGTTTCGTCAACTTTATGCATTTTGACAACATAGTTTCCACTTCATTTCTAGCGGTCTGTCCAAATGTCAGCCCTCCATTCTTAAGAAGTGTTATCTTGCAGTCTTCAGAAATTCGTCCTGTAATTACTAGTATGCCGAATGCAAATGCGTGTGATGGAGATAAATTTTACTTGAAAATCTTGGTTATTTCGTGCCGAGTTCAAGTGCACTGGAGAATCAATTCTACTATAGCTTCTAGTGAAAACGCCCCCTGAATCTAATTTTGAGATGCTTTAGTGCTATTTTGTTACAATAAAAAAGGTCAGCTCTTTTACTTTCATTGTCGTCTATTATTATTTCTTTTGGGGATGCTTGCAGTGCATTTTCTTCGATTCTTTAATTTGTTTGAAGCAAAAGTTATCATATCCTCAGTCTAATATAGCTTGGGGCGCGTTTCACGGCAGGTACTGTTAGTTCGCTAGTTTCATGTGCTTATAACACATCAGACAACAGACTATAAAGCTGAGTTTGCTCGACTTATATGACGGTGATGGCAATCTTTTAGTTTCGTAAGTCATCGAGGTTTTTCCAGTCGGTGATCTAAATCAATTTCTTATTGTGTATGTATGGTTTGTTATGATCATTTGTCAATATACCTTCATAAAGTTGTATTACGGTAAGCTATATCAAACTTCTTCAGTATTTTCAGTTTTCATGTTGTGGACTTTTTGGTACAACTGCAGTAGGGCTTGTACATTTAGTCTATTTTATTACTCACTAAATGTATTTACTGTATGAATAATAATAATGTTTTGATTATAAATCATCCTATTTATCAAAGAATACGAATTTCTAAATGTCTGAACATGTAAGTTTGATATTGTAAATCATCCTATTTATCAAAGAATACGAATTTCTAAATGTCTGAACATGTAAGTTTGATACTGTAAATCTCAGGTTGGATCTATAAAATAAACAATCTTTTGTGGATAATAGTTATTTAAAGTAATAGTCTTTCAATGTCAATAACTTTATTGGATTGCTTACATTCTTAGCATTCTCACAGGAACATGTTACTACAAGTTTGCAATGGAAGTGTTAGACTGATAATGAGTTGAGAAAAGTTGTCTTGTTTGTCTGTAATGTTTCTTCTGTTATAGAATGTCTTGTAGAATATGCAAAACACCTAAATGAAGTGAAAATTACTGGATAAATGTCCATGTGATATAGACAGCAGATGATTGAAAGTGATAAAGGATCTTAACAAATATTTCAAATTTGTATTTTCCAGGGATCACTAGTTTGGTTTGATGGAAATGTGGGGTATTTGCTGCCTGGAAAGTTGTTGTCATTTCCAGGAAAGGATGTCAAAGTACAACATGAGGAGACAGGAGATGTAAGGATTTGTTATACATGTTGAAGTATAATTTAATTAAGTTACCAACACTGAGCTTGGTGTCTTCCATGGCCACTGATTTGCTACTGGTGTGGTCTGCAGTTTTTTGGCGCATGTTAGGATTTTGTACATGTACTGTAACCTTGTCTTGATGATGTAGTGTTGTAAAGTTCAAGGTAAGAGGTGACTCAAAACATAATGCCAGCCCTGGTAGCCTAAGAACTCAGGCTACAAGATTAAGTATGTCTTCAAACGTTTGGGTGCCCTGTGGATACCCTTCTCATGTCATCCACTTTTTAAATTCAGGCATTTCTAGCCTCAGCTGTTCAAAACTATTTTTATTTTTTTTGACACACGTACATACACATATAAACTAAGGCTGAATAACCTCTTTTTAATGGATAGATCTGTTTTCAATGGACTTTGTTATCAATGGTTGGAACCCAGGCATCTCTGTACTTGTCTATCTAGTATGACTGTCCAGTTGAGAGAGAAGTCCAGGTCATTGGTGTTGACATATACTCTTTTTCATCCTGAGAAGAAGTCACCTTCAGAGTCAGAATTGACTCTCCTGGACAATCATACAAGGCAGACTACTGTCAACTGCCTCATAAAAGACATTTGTTGTAGATCTAGACACATCTCTAACACACACTGAAGTATCTGACATGCAGTATACAGATGTACTTCAATCCTGTATCTGAAGGCAGAGACCTCTCTGACACACAGCTGGTCTACATGTCTGTTTTGAGGGAGTTGATTGTTACATAGCATGTATATAGTTGGGGTGAATTTTAACAAGACACTTGCATATTGCTCTTTGGAGGCTACATGCCTGGGTTATTCAGGAACCTCTGCTGGCAGGCAGCCAGCATCCAAGTTCATAATTTCTGCATCCCAGCCTTGAGCCCTTTGCAAGACCAACAGAAACCTGTCACACTGAAACTTAAGAAGGGGAGGGGTGGGTGTGGGATAAGGGAGAGAGGAAAAAACACACGTGGACATACAGTAATGCTCAAAAGTAAGTTACCACTCTATCATGTAATGTGAGTTGTGTCATGCGCTGTGTGATTCTCGTAGCACAGTATGCAATTCTGGTAGTACCTTTCCAGAGCATGGGCCAACTGCTAACACCTTTGACTGACAGAAAACGTGATGTAACTACAACTGTGAATTGCACTGAACTGCTTACAATGGACATCATTTCCTAGTTCTAGGATTTTTCCACTGGGTCCTGTTATTCCTGTCAGTTTTAAAGTGTCTGGGTCCTGATCAATGCAGACTAGGTGCTCTAATAATAATATACTCTGTAGTGCCCCCTCCCCCCCCCCAAAAAAAAATGTCTGTTGTTAGTTTTAATTTTGTGGTTATTATGAGGGGATTGACTACATTTCTATTGCATTTTAAATTTTTGGCATCGTTACTTTTGCTTTTATTTTCCAGCTGTATGTTGTACGTGCAAATGCTGTCTTCCCCAGGCAGGAGTTTGGCATTCGTGGGGTGGATGACATGATAAAATTGGAGTAAGTTAACTAAGTTGTACACTTTCTATGGCCTGCTTTGTGTCAATGGTCATAACGGATGCAAACAAATAAGTACCATTTACATTCTGTCATATTTTCATAAAGTTGTCATCATGCTTTGAAGAAGCAGGCTTCTTTGGTAAAGTAGCCAGCTATAAACTACATGCAAAGAAATTCTCCTATGCCAGTTGTCTTTTAGTCACTTTCACACTCTGAGTAGCTGGCCATTTTGAACAACATAGTTACCAGTGATTATAGCCAGTTGCCGGCTAGTAATGACAGCGTTGTGAACAGTCCTTTTTGACCTAGCACAGTGGGACCATCTCCCATAACTGACCCTTTCAATTCTCCTGAGCAACCATTAGTCCATGGTACGTGTACAAGAACGGATAAGAAAATGACTATTAAAAGATTTCATTCTTTGTTGAAAAGCAAATGTCCTTGTAACAAGGTGGTCATATTTTGTACATCATAACCTTTTATTTTTATTTCTTACATAGTTGTTGCTTTTCATGTAGTTGTAATTAACCTCTGGTTTATTTAGAGTGCAAGAACATAATTATAATGATAATAATTTTATTATTTTGTTGTAATTTTCAGTGACTTGCATATAGGATCAATTTTGTACAACATTCGTAAAAGATACAGACAAGACCAGATATATGTAAGTCACATATTTATTTTTTGTCATTGTTTCATAAAACTAATCTTCAGAAGACATCTTGTGGATTTCAGTGTATGGACTTATTCTTTGAATGCTCTTCGTAGAGCTTGTTAATTTAAAAGTATTGGCCCTGGTTGATCAAATAGTGCATAACTGTGTCTAGTAGACATATTCCTATCTAGCAGGTAAAATGAATTTTATTCATCTGTACACAGTTTTTAGGTTTTCATGTGCAGGAGTTTATTCACTCCATAAATCTATCCACCTTTAGTTAAGACATCAGTGCTCTCATAATTCACATGCATCTCCCTCAGTTGCAGTAAATTGTTAATCATTATTAAATATGTTTTTTCAGACTTATATTGGTAGTATTTTGGTTGCTGTGAATCCTTACATGCAATATGGCATTTACGGACCTGATGCAGTACAGAAATACTCTGGAATATCAACCACTAGACAACCTCCGTGAGTACAATTTTTGACATACAATAAATCACAAGTGCTTGAATTGTGTCATTGAAACTTCTGGTCAATGCACCTCATTTGTCACTGCTATGTGTTGTTAACTCCAGCTGTTTGGTATTTTTTGGTGATACATGTAAGGGGCAATACAATTAAGATTTTTGAAATCGCTACAAGTGTGCAAGAAACATTGACTGTTCTAACAAACAAGGGTAGATAGTGCATTTATTTCTTTAGCCGTTGTAGGCCTGTATGAATGGCAAAACCCTTATGCAAGTGTTTCAACATCTAATGCATTTCTTGTGGAAAACATATGTGATTTACTGTGATTCTGAACTTGCTCATCTCATGTACTTGTAATAACTCATCTTGGCTAACCAGTAAACACGTGGGACTTCATGGAAAAATCTCAGGCTGGTTAGCTGGGTTCCTGGGATCACAATTTCAGGATCCTGGCTAACTGGTCTAAGATTGTTCCCTGTATTCGCGAATGATATGTTCAGTGTGGTTATCAGACATGCTAAGATTCCAGCAAACCGAGCCAACTCCCAAGTTATAGAAACATTGTCATCACTTTGTCATCACTTTCTGATCATCAACCTAATATAATAAATTATTGTAAAGTTGTGATTTGCATTGTTGTTAATAGTCCTTTTGCAATCCCTGTGTTTTACAGGCACATTTATGCCACTGGGAATGCTGCATACCAGACCATGTTACAGACAGAACACAAACAAGCTATTATCATTAGCGGAGAAAGTGGAGCAGGCAAAACAGAATCCACAAGGCTTCTTGTTGAATTTTTGGCAGCTGATAATCAAGGAGAGGGAAGTCTTGTAACAAAGCAAGTACGTGTACACATATTTTTTTCATACAAATACTTTGATACAATCACAAGATTTGTACCTGTGGTGCCCTTATGCTTGTAACTTTCAATGGCAAAAGCAAAACACAAGTGATTTAATTATTCTGGCAACACAAACAGGTGACCTTTGCTTAGGTGTTCAGCAAAAAATAGGAATGAGCAAACTTTTACACATGTTGTACATGGTAAAACAAATCTTGTTTCTATTTTCTTTGAAAGATTGTAGAAGCAACCCCTTTGCTGGAATCATTTGGTAATGCCAAGACTGTGAAGAACGACAACTCCAGCAGATTTGGAAAGTACTTGGAAATTTTCTATGACAGGTGAGTGCTATAAAATGGTGGTTCTCTTTCTGTGTGACAGAGATGAGGTTTTAAAGCACCAACCAAGTTTGTATGGAAAGTTGGAGTAGCAAGTTACCACTAGAGCACCACACTTTCACATACAGTACGTGTACTGTATATGTACACTGTACAGTACTAGTACAAAATGGACAGGTCTCTAAATCTGTATGCAATATTGTATTCTAAAACTGTTTTCTTTATGTAGTCAAGGTAAAATTACTGGGGGAAGAATCTCAGAGTACCTGCTTGAAAGATCAAGGATTGTAGGACAGGTATGCTATTGTGCTTTTACTGCCCATTAAGCTTACTTTATAATTATAATAGCGTTTTTTTTTCTAATTTTTCAACTGTCATAGTTTCTGTTGTCATTAATTTGGGACTTTTACAGAGTATTTGAGCTGTATTAGAGATAGTCAACAGAAAAATTCTGCTTCTGCCCTTGGGAGGGGTAGGGACTGGGGGTGTATGTTGAATGATTATTTTAAACTTAAACATGTATGCTAGGGATATGACAGATGTGTCCACTTTAAAGAGCGTTCTTTAGAGAGAAATTCACTTTAATAGAGAATTATCCATTGTAGAGTGGTGGCTGTTTTAAGAAATGTGTTTAATTGAAAGTGTGTCCACTTTAGAGATATGCCCACCTTTGAGAGGTGTCCATATAAGATACATGTAGCCGTCCACTGTCCCAGTTTGTCCTTAGAGGTGTGGGATTACCTCCCTTATGCTTGCAGTGATAATAAATATTTCATAATCATTTTTTTTTCCAACAGTCACCTGGTGAAAGAAACTACCACATATTTTATGAGATGCTGTGTGGATTGACGGATGAGCAAAAACAGAAATTCAGTCTCACAAATGCTAAAGATTTCAATTACCTTAACCAGGTAAATTACAGTGACATTCTGCATTTATTTTCTCCATCAAGTGTCACACTCTACTAATGATACAAGCCATTATGTGGTTTTTGTTTACTTCCCTGATCAAGTAGCTCCAGCATTTTCTCTTTTGTACAATAGGGGATTGGCCTCCATATTATTGAAATTAGCTGTTATAAACTAATGAAAGAATTTGTGACAATTTTCATGGACAAATGTAATTACCACCAGTTCTTTCAGGGATCATTTTTGTGTTGCTACAGACTTTACAAGGAGAAGTAATCTTGTATTTCTGTTGTTCAGGGTAAAGCAAGTGTTATTCCACATCGAAAGGAAGAATCTTACTTTCAACACATCATAAAAGCCATGGATGTCCTTGGAATATATGTAAGTTTTTTTCACAATGAAAACTACTATATGCCATAATAGATGTATAATGATCTCATGTTTGGTCAAAGATGTTGTCTAAGAAAAATCCTGGTAGCCCAAAGCTCAGAAGTTAGGAGCCCTGGGCTCTAAAACAATTAGGCACCAGTGTCAGTTTCTTGGGTGCCCTGGGCTACTGGGCCAAACATTAGGGGGACATATTATTTGGGTACCATGGGCTGTTGGGGCCAAAAAGTACACACCTATCTTTATGTACGTTGGGGAACCTGGCCAACACTAGGGGCCTATATTAGTTCCTTGGGTGTCCTGGACCACCAGGGCAGAAATTATGTGCCTATCCTTGGGTACCCTTGGTACCTGGCCAGACATTAGGTACCCGTATCAGTTCCTTGGGTATCCTCAGCTACAAGAGCCAACATAAGGGGCCCAGATTGGTGTTAAACATTAGGGGCCCATATTGGTTTCTTGGGTATTCTGGGCTGTTAGTCCACACATTAGCTAGGTGCCCATGTAAGGTCCTTTGTAACCCTGGGATACTAGACATGGTCCTGGGCTACTGGGACTAAAATTATGTGCCATTCTTGGATTCCATGGGGTTACCGACCCAAACGTGTGCTTATTCTATTATGAACTGTGTTGTACAGGAAAATGAAAAAGATGCCATATTCAAGGTTCTCTCGATCATTCTGCATCTGGGAAATGTGGACTTTGGAAGGACAGAGGTAAGTGGATGTGAAGTGCTACATACCCAGATGTTACCAGAATAACTCAAACTGTCATCATTTTTTAATTTAACACCTCAAGTGGTTCCAGTCCACAACTTTCACCCTTCTAACGTACACCAAGAACACCCATAACTTTTTCTGGATGTTCCCTTCCCTCTGCCCCAGGAGGAGGAGGTGGGGGGTAGACTCCATAAATTATACATGTAGGTGACGTGACTGCATTGCATTTAAGTCTTGCATTGTATGTTGCTTTTTCAGGCAAGCGGGCAAGAGGCTGCTGTGATCATGGGACAGACACAGGTCATGATCGTATCTCAGTTACTCGGTGTGGAAATTCAACATCTTGTTGTACGATTGACTCACAAAGAAACGGTAGGTACATTGATGAAGTTACAATTAAACTTCATCAGGTACTGATTTCGTCATGTACTACGTAGTATTTTCATAAGTGATTAAGATGAGAGAGTTATAATTATCCAGTTCAAAACAAGTTTTACACAGTTCTCAGTTTTTTTTCTCAGAGTGAACTGTGAATGGTGCCTCTTGACTCAGTGCAATTTAGCCATATGGCATAACTTACTTGACACTTCACTGTCCTTTGTAATCTTAAACACTTTTGTTTTTAGTTAGGTATTCACCCACAGTGCACTTACTAAGCATTGCTCAGTTGACTCATGAACTATTTTAAACACATGGGTGGATTCACTGTCATTATTTGAACTCCCAAAACTCAACTGGCTGTTTTGATGTTCTACTAGACTGCAGGAGGTGGCAAAGTTAGAAGTCCAAGATCAATAGACCAAGCAACAGATGCCAGGTAAAGAAAACAGATCTGACCTTTGTCAAATGTCTCAATATTGTAAACGTAGCTCTAGATCATCGTGAACTTTTTTTTATCAGAACTAGCAAAATTAGCCCAAGTATTTGAGTGGTGATTACATTGTGTGTTAGCCTACTAAACAGATCTCTGAGGCAAAATAACAGCATGGATAGCTTATGCTGGCTTTTGACAAAAAGACATTGAAGTACTCTTTATTGAGTGACAAAATAACTGGTGAACCAGTCAAGAGTTACTGCATTATATGGCCCTAAATCTAATTAGTTAACTAGCATCACAAACACTTAAAAATCCTGGCTGAATGGAAGGTGACTAGTATGTAATGTGACCTAGGATTTAAACTTGGGACTTCCATTCAAAAAATCTAGCAAGTGTTCTAAGAGGGAGAAATGAACCTGCAGCATTCATGTAAGTGAAGTCCAGTGCCCTAACCACAGGATTGGAATACTTTTCAGGGCTCGAGACTAACGGTAGCCAACTAGTCACAGACTAGTAGAAATTCCGTTTTGGCTAGTAGGTTTTGCGCTTTCACTAGCCACTTTGGCTAGTGAAAATTTCAAAGCACTAAAGCACCGGATGGAACCCAAACTGAATATTGCTTCTGATTATCCGATCCCAAAAGCAAATTGAGTGAGCAGAAACTAAAACTTATTCCGTAAAAGGATATCATAATGTTCGTATGATACTTGTTTTGTCCTCTCAACGTTTTTCCCTACTAATTCTTGTCTCACATGCCAACCCTTTTTTCCGTCATTTCTACGTTCGAACGAAATTAGTCTTCTTCAGAACGTTTACCATACGTTTCCTTGAAAGGTCCATTAGTGCGTTCAAATGATATTTGTCTACACATTAGAAGGTTCACACAATTCTTTAGCCTTCTGTTATCGACTTCATTCCATTTATTGCTACGTTCGTACAATAGTTTCTCTTCCCAGCGTAACGTCTTCACAACGTTTCTCCGTACGTAAGCAGGTTCGTGGATTTATTAGTGTAGCCTTCCCAACGTTTCTTTGTACATTAGCACGTTCGCACGACATTGTTCTGCTCTTCCTAAGGTTTTCAGTGTGTTAGCACTTTCGTACGATAAGTCTCTGTACGTTAGTATGTTCATACGGTATTAGTCTTGTCTTCTCAACGTTTATCCGTACGTTAGTGCGATTTTAGTTTCTCCGTAATTTATTGTCCCACCGTAGTAGTCCAGTTTGTCCGTTCGGCGTTCTTCCGTACGTCACACACGTGCCTACATACGAAATTAGTGTTTTTTTTTTATTTTGAAATAGGACCCGGTATTTTATTTGAAAATATGTACATAAATTACAGAAATATTTGAAAAAAATTAAGCAATATATAACCTAACTACTATAGCATGAATCATAAAAATTGGCAATGACCTATAACAATTTCCCAAGACTATAGCCAACTAAATCAAATACTGTCTACTAAAACTACTCTAAGAAAACATACTAAAAACTAATTAAGAAATGTCCGCGTTCCTTGCATTAACACTAAAATCATCTAAAAAGTCAGCATTCTTGTGAAAAGGAGTTGTAGACCCACGAACACATGTGTGGACGGAATAGTTTTGTATAGTAACGTTTCTCCGTAAGTTTGTAGTTGCGTATTTTATTAGTCTTTGTATCTTAGTGGTATGTTGGCAGCGTTTCTCCCTACTGTAGTGCATTAGCAACCAACGTGTTTGATATGACTTCTCAACGTTTCTCCGTACCTTAGCAAGTTCGAACCTAATCAGTTTTTTTCTGCGCAATGTTTCTCTGCACTAAAATACGCTTATAATTTACTAGTCTTCTCTTGTAGATGTTTTTCCGTACGTGAGTCGAGTGCTGTATCAGTCTTGTCTTTTTGACCTTTCTCCGTACCTTACAGCGTTCGTACAATGTTAGTCTTCTCTTCCCAACGTTTCTCCGTACGATCACATGCTCATATAAGGTTAACTGTTCGAGTTATTCGTCATGATCTGACCAAAATGGAAAAGAGAGGCGTGAACTACATCGCGCCTGGGAATTTGCCCAGAAGGCACATAGTACTTTGTATTCCGCGTGTGAGAATCTTTAACCGTTGGAAAAAATAGTCAACATTCAAGTTCTTTACTCTTGAGATTACAGAGAGGCATGTCTGGCATGTTTACAGTACTTAACTCGGCAAAAAATTAGACATATTGAACACAGTATGAGTTTATGCAAAAATGTCTGGCTAGTGAAAATTTATTTTGGCTAGTGAAATCAAACCTCTGACTAGCCACTTGGCTACTAAGCTAAAAACTTAGTCTCGAGCCCTGCTTTTATTGACTTATGTATGTATGTATATTCCTCAAAGAGCAAAGAGAGATAAGCCGGGTCCCTAACCAGTTGGCCATGTAGATTTTTAAATTTCACTAAATTAAAATAGAACAGAACAGAATAGAACAAAGTTTATTGAGTTCCCCAGAGGGATCTTCATACTCAATTTACAAGATTTTAAAATAGAAAAATGTTAATAATTTACATGGTAAAAATTAAAATAAAAAAAAAATACAATAAAACCTTACTATAACTACAATTCAATATAGTACCATTAAACGTTTCCAAGGAGTTTAAACTAGTCGTTTAGCCACTTGCTCAAGAGGTCGGATTTCAGCTGATTTTTGAAGGAAACTATAGAACTACAGTTTCTTAACTCTTCTGGAGGAGAATTCCAGATAGTAACTCCGCAGAACACAAACGATTGTTGCGCCAGAGCAGTTCTGCATCTAGGCAGTTGAAGGCTGTCTCTATTCCTGGTAAGAAAGCTGTGAGTCTGTGACCTCTTAGTAAATAACTGACTTAGGTAGGAAGGGGCCAAATTATTCATACATTTATACATTTGCACAGCGTCTCTGATATAAAATATGTTCTTTTTCATAGGGATACCCTTGCCAAAGAAATCTACTCCCATCTATTTGCATGGCTGATCCTCAGAGTGAATGGGATTGTGTTCAAGGGAAAGCAGCAAATGTCTGTTGCTGTACTTGATATCTTTGGCTTTGAGGTAAGAACTATAATGTCACATACACTGTAGATTAGCTTGGAGAAAGGCACCCTCGTATTGAAAGGGAGACTTGTAAAAATGTGCCCAGTACTGTAGGTTGGTATCCATGGCAGCCAGAGCAAGCTCAAAAGAGGCCCTTGGGCTGCAAGTAGATGCACCTGCATGGCTTTGGGATGACTGCTGACCAGTCACGTTAAACTTTGCCTAAATTAGATTTAGCCATTATTAATGATTCTGTACAGTAGATTTTTTTCAACCAAACCATGCCACAGATTACATTGTAAAACTTCTGTATTAAGTCGATAACATGAGATGTCAAATTTGTACTCTCTTTTTCTCCCAAAAAAGGATTTTGAGAGGAATAGCTTTGAGCAGTTGTGTATCAACTTTGCAAATGAAACTCTACAGTTCTTCTTCAATCAATTTGTCTTCAAGATGGAACAGGTGAGTGTTAAGTTATTTGTTTATCGGTTGGTACATGTATTACATTTCTGGAAATAAAAGTTGATCATCGGAGATTGTCTTAGTAAATTTTGAAGTGAGTGTTAAACTGTGCTCAGACAGTATACTAGTTCGTGGCTTCAAACTAAAATGAGTGTGGTTTTATTTCAAGATTGTTTTAACTGCCTAAGTGTCCCATGCTAACTCTCTTGCACTGTCCTAGCTTCTTTGTGGCGATTATCTGGTAATTATTGTCACTATCATGAATACACTTTTAAAGTCATGTTTAGTTCCTTAAAAGTGAAATGCAGTCTTTTCTCTGATTAGTCTTGTGAAAAATTGATCCATCTCCTTTTTTCTTGTCTTGAAACTTCAAGCACTTAACTCGAGATTTGAAACACTTGACTAAAACTCAAAGCTCTCAACTCATTATTCAAAGCTTTTGAGGATTGAGGATTGAGTGGAGTCATATATTGGTCAGTAGCTTTGAATAACTGATAACTTAGTACATTTCACCAGTGGTCTACTAAGAGCATTGAAATCAAAAAATCATATTGCGCCATCTTCTGTTTTGCTGCAAAAGGTTCCCTCTTCTTGAGTAGTTAAAGTTCAGAATGGTTGACATTGGTCCTGCAATTTGGTTCTCAGATCACCCCCAAATGAATTCAAAAGCCACTAAATAAAGAATAAAAGAACACATTAAACATCGCCTGCTGTCAGAGAAAAATTACTCTTGTATTTCCAACCCTGAATTGGGTGTCTCTTTGAACTAGGATTCAAGTCAGAGCTGTTTGTTTCTTTGTAGGATGAGTATGCTAATGAACACATCCAGTGGTCAAATGTACCTTTCTTTGACAATCAACCCAGACTGGACTTGTTGGCCAAGCCACCATATGGTCTGATACACATTCTAGCAGATGCTACAGGATTTCCAAAGGTAGGCAATAATCCTGAACTAAAACATCAGCAGGAAATTCTCATTACTGTTTCTCACTTATTTTGCCTTATTAACGTTGGGAGAATTTGTTAGTTCTGACTGTGATGCCCTTGTCTGAGACTTGTATTTGCTCACTGTGGTCATGCACAAATCCACAAACAATGCTCAGGCTTTAATCAGGTATTAGTAGAATTAGCCCAAGGCAGTTGGAAGCTGATGTCTTCCGAAGTGTGTCTTCTGAGGTGTACTGCATAGAAAACAAAAGGTGCACGAACACACCTGGCAGAATAAAGGGGTGAGGACAAAAATGTTTTAAAATGAAAACATTTCAGCCTTCATTAGTCTTTTCTTTTAACAGAAAGGGGCCTTTTAGGTTCTTCTGAAGATCCACCACAGTCTGAATGTTGACGTGACCTTAATGTATTATGATGTACGACTGGGGTGCTGGGTTTGTGGTGCGTTCCAACAGAACGTGTAATAAAAGGGACATTTCCTGAGCTTGACAAGGCAAACAAGGAAGACCCCAGAGAAATAATAATAATAATAATAATAATAATAATAATAATAATAATAATATACGTCTAATCTTAGAAATGATTTTCCATTTCATTGATTCCATTGTATTTTTGTTTTCATTCTAACAGGCAGATGATTATGCATTCCTGGAAAAGTGTCATCACCATCACGAACAGAACAAATTTTATGGAAAACCAAAAACACCCAAACCAGAATTTGCTGTTGCCCACTATGCTGGCACAGTCTGGTACCAGGTAAGGTGAAAGATCTTTGAATACTCCCTAGCCAGCTCACTGGCTATTCAGTTGTTCAGTGTAAGATCAGTTGGTCTAGCTCTATGGGTTTCATTTATCACACAGTTAGCTCAGTTGTTCATTCAGATTGTTTGATCAATCTCTCAGTCTGCTGCTGGGTCGGTCACTCGGTGGGTTAGCTGGTTTGAGGAGATGAAAATGGTCATTCATCTTTTTAATTTGTCTGTCAGTCAGTCAGTTAGTCAATCAGCCAAAGGGTTGGTTGGTCAAGCTGGTGGTCGGTCAGGTGGTCAGTTGGTCTGGTTGGTGGGTCGGTCAGTCGGTCAGTCAGTCAGTCAGTCAGTTGGTCAGTCAGTCAGTCAGTCAGTCAGTCAGTCAGTCTGTCACTCAGTCAGTCAGTCAGTCGGTCAGTCGGTCAGTCAGTCAGTCAGTCAGTCTGTCTGTCAGTCAGTCAGTCAGTCAGTGAGTCAAAAGTCGGTCAAAAGTCAGCCAGCAAGTCATGCCATTCAGTTGATCAGTATTGTCAGGCAAACCTCTTTGTTTTGTGTCTTGCATTTAATTTCCGTCATTTCAGCTTAATATAATCTTCACCATTTTTTCATTGTTTTGACCAGGTGGCAGGTTTTCTGGAAAAGAACAGAGATGGTCTCAAACCAGACCTTGAGGATTTGATTGCTAGTTGTGGCGATAAAGTGAGTGATTTTAACTGAAGATGGCTATTGGCTGTGTACTTGTAAGGTATCTTCAGTAAATAAAGCTTGCCTCCAGGCATGCAGTTTTCAGTTGATCAGTGTTGACTTGTTTTCTATGGTTTGCTTTTAAGTGGCAGGGGGTAAGATTTAGTTGTAACAAAATGGCATTTTATAGTTTTTTCTTGTTCGGTGGGGGGGGGGGGGGGGGGTGGGGGACACTGCCCAAGTGGGTGGGGGAAGTTTGTCCAGAAATGCAATGTGAGCACAGATTAAATGTTAACTGCCATCCTATGTCTGTCAGAAGAGTAGAATATTTTAAGTTATTGCTGGTCCTAAAATTTTTTTTGGTTGTTTTCTATTTTGCAGTTCATCCAGGAACTCTTTCCAGAGCTACAAAGTGCTGAATTAACTATCCAGGGTCTGAAGCTACCTTCTCAGCCAAAGAATTCTCTCAGATTGCCAATGGGCCAGAAAAAGAAACCAACAGTGAGTGCCAAATTCAACGAGTCACTCATCAAGCTTGTGGTTGCTATGAAAAGGTAAGTTTCACTTTCAAGCTTATTTTATTTTGTTTTTGCTGCAGATTGATGTTGATTAAAACCTGCGAAGTTGTTTAATAACTACCCCAAAAAACCAAGGAGCCCAAATGCACAATTTAGGACCCAAGCCTGTGAAACCTGGGTTCAAGCCAAATGTTAGGTACCCATTTCATTTCCTTGGGATCCCTGTGGTTCTAGGCTCCTGTTGGACAAAATTACTAATATTGGGGACCGTTCATTTTTTATGAGGTATGGGGGGCTGGTGGGACTTGAGGGGGGGCCATGTAAAAAAATATGGCTTCAAAGGGGAGGCCAGCCGAAAAAATATGGTGTGTAAAGGGGGGTCACCAAAAAAAATTGCCTGTAAGTTTAGTAGTGACAGCTTCTGTAATAATGCAAACATCAGTGCCAGAAGGCCAAAAATAGCGTTTCTACGGTTCTGAAAATTCAAATTTTCCCGGGGGAGAATGCCCCCAGGCCCCCCTACTCCGTTATACACCCAACAGCTACTCTACCCCATGAACTGTTTCATTATAAAATACAGCCAGGGAAATGTCAGCTGTTTTTTGCCCACTGCTAATCTGATTCTTAAACAACTGAACAACTGATAACAATGTCCAAAATAATGCTTTAAGCCGGTATGAATTGTCTGTTTATGTACTTCAGAATGCAGCAAATTGCATTAGGGTATCTCTAAATTTTCAACATTTTCCAGGGGAAGATACCCTCTGGAACCCCTACCAGAAAATTACCTTTAGTGCTTGTCTGAATAAAGACATTTACTCCTGTAGGACTCGAGTGTTAAAATTGACTGCTGAATTTATTTTCAGCTTGATAAGTTTTAGATTTACTTGATCCCTTTTTCTTTCTTTTTTTTTTGGGGGGGGGGGGGGTCATGTCAAATATTTAGGACTACAAGGGGGGGCCAGGTAAAAAACTTCTAATGTAGAGGGGGGGTCATTATATTTTACAGGTACTACCCATCAAATCCCACCAGCCCCCCGTACCCCATAAAAAATGAACGGTCCCTTGGGTATGCTTATCAGTTCCTTGGGATTCCTTGGGTGTAAAGCTCCTTTTGACCAAAAGTTAAGTACCCATGTCAGGTACCAATATGTAGCTCCTTGATATTCCTGGGCTCAGCAGCCTGGGTTGACTTAGACTAATAAATGAATTGTTCACCATTGAACAGGTTCCACATCAAGAAAGAAATCTTATCTATGAGTTATTTAACAAAGAACAAAGTTAACTACTGGCAGTTCTTGTAGAGAAGCTATTATAGCTATTGCATTCTTCACTGATTTTTCACACACAAAACCAGTGTTCTCCCTAGTTTTCAGGGTAACAGGGAAGTCAGTTTTTTGGACCGGTAAAGCAGCTCTGTTGAAAATCTTTTTCTACCCTGGTGTGGAATTGTCGTCATGAGACCTGAAATGTTGCCGGCATGACACTAGGCTAACACACGTCTCGAAAACCCTTCAAAACGGTTGACGTTTGTAATTCCTGTCACGTGGAACGTATTAACGTACAGATAAACCTTGAGAAGAAAAAGCTCACAGCAACCTAAAAAACGTACTGAGAAACGCCTAGAAGATGAGACATACTCCTTACAAAGGCACAAACGAAGAACTTCGAGGAGAAGATAATACTAAGAGTACATTACGAACAAACCTGAACAAACCAACATACGGATATAGACGTCAAGAAGATAACACTAGTATCTCACGACAATGCTAACGTACGGAGAAATGTTAAGGAGATACAACTACCAACATCGAAATTACAAATATACTAGTACACGGACAAATGTTGAGAAGATAACAATAATATTTTTTGAATGTTTTAACGTACAGAGAAATGTTGATAGTCGAGAAGATAAGACCGCGCCTTACACCACTGACGAACACACTATCGCATGGAAAATGTCCAGAAGACTAATACCTTAAGAATGTACTGGCATACGGAGAAACGTTAAAAAGATACGACTAACATCTTAATAAGGTAGAAACGTGCGGAGAAACGTAGAGAAGATGAGACTATTATCTAGCGAACTTAGAAATGTCAAGATGATAAGACTACGTCTAATATTGTACAAACGCATGGACAATGAGAAAAGTTACTAAAACTACACTTACATGGTACGCAGTAGCCTGCGTCACAGACGTAATCTAATGATCATATTCCGTCTGCGGCACAGGCTAGGTACGCAGTACGACGGACATAAATCTTGTCATAATACAATCCGATAATAAATCTTTCACCATCCCAAACTGTTGGATGTTTCTAATCAAGGCCTTTATCTGGTTCCGGCTAACCGGTAACCAGTGGTGCTACAAGCGGTAAATTTTACCGGTTACCGCCTGATAAGGAGAACACTGCAAAACTAGAAATTTGAACACCTTCTTGGTTATCTCTGGGGGATAGAACTTGCTATAATGGGCTATTATTAGCAGTTTTGTTCTCCTTTAAATTTATACCCAGTCTATTTTGCAGCTGTTTGTATGCGTTGTTTTACGAAACTGCTCTAAAATCTGAGAAAGATGTTTTAATCAACTAATGACACAGGCGGCTTGGAAAAAAATCTGAGTTCTCCCAACGGGAGTCGAACCTATGACCTTCTGATTACCAGTCCAGATGCTCTACCACTGAGCTACAGGAGACTCGTGGGAGCTAAGGCCATTAAACTAGGTTCATGTGACAAATGTCCTGCATACTGCTAGGACTGAAATGTTGATATTCTAATGATATAAATGTGATGGTGAATTTTTTAAAACATTTTTTGCTCACAGTTTTTGTTCTCTGGTCTTTTTGCAGCTGTAATCCTTTCTTTATCAGATGTATTAAACCAAACAACACAAAGGTAAAGTGAGATTAATCCCTGAAGATAAGTGCTATTGATTGGCCTTTGAAAACACTTCTAAAATTATGTACAGGTCTACTACAGCAGACTCCTACCACCCTGAACACTTTAAAAAGGGAAAAAAAGAATTGTCCACAAAATGTTAAACCTGTAAGCCCCAATATTGATATGCTTATTCTCCTTAGTGTTCTCCATGCATTTCTTATGGTACTAGTTAAGAGAATTTGCACAAACATCAAGACATTTCTTGTTTGGTGATTATTTCCTTTATTCTCGTGACCTGTATGTTTGATCAGGTAAGGATATTGTAAGGAGAAATTAGATGCTTGTCACTATTGGGGCTTAAAGGGTCAAATAAATGCTAAAAATGTTTACAATAAGGGAGCTGGGTTTTGTTAAAGAAAATGCTCAAAGGTTTAAGTCAAACATTGTTTTAAGATAGAAAAAAATGGAGTGCTGTTTCTTCAATTGAATTTTCTTTCTAGTTAGTTAAAATTGTGCTCACACATTATAAAATTCTTTACTCCCAGGCCCCAGGATTGTTTGATATTCCACTTGTGGTTGAGCAGCTGAGATATTGTGGAATTGTGGAAACTGTGAAGATTCGTAAAGCTGGTTATCCCTTCAGATACATGTACTTAGATTTTATAAAAAGGTAAGAAACCTATATGACAATGCGTACAACATAGAGTGTAACGTTCTGTAAATACAGTGACAAATGATTGCACTACTTTCTGTTTTGTACAAACCAGCAGGAGTACAAAATTGCAAGTGTAATACTTGGTGTAAAGAAGGACCTGGAGCGAAAAAAGGGGGGACCTGAATAGACAACGTTGCAGGATTATTTTTAAGATATTGGTCCTTTGGTCGCTTCCAGGCACAGATTCGCTTGGGCTGAATGTTATGTTTTGATTCTAAAGAATTTTTTAAGTTCGGTCCTTTGGTCGTCTCTGGGCATAGATTCGCCTCTAAATGTTATATTTTGTTATACACCAAACTGTTGTATAGTGTTAAGTTTTCTAGGCACTCTGATTGGTTATTGGAACGAGGGATACATGTAGATCTGCTGTTCACCTCCCAGTATCATTCTGGATTTCACACATCAGTTTTTCTTCATTTCTCATAAAAAAAGGAGCTACAGTATTTGGTGCTTTGCAATTCACTGATTTGGTTTATTCCAAAACGGTTATTCACCTTAGTTCTCAGTGAAGAGATATATCTTATTAGATGTTTCGATGTGAAGTATCTGCGTATATTTTTACAAGTTGTGCTGTATTTTGACAAGCCCGCAGGGCAAGTCAAAACACAAACAAAGAGTAAAAATATACAGTGATACTTCACACCAAGACATCTAATAAGAGATTTATTATCCAGCTGAACTTTTTTCAACCTTTTTCAGTAACTTGAAAGAAAACTACAAGTGTGAAAGGACGAGCGCATGCACAGTGCTGTACGATAGCCAACTGTACAATAACCAACTGTACAATATCATGGGATATTTGTACTATCTTGTTTTGCACGCTTTCTGTACAATAACCATAACAGTTGGATAATAATGGTAGATATTTGCCTTTCCGCTGACCTCTTCTTTGGTGAATTTCAATTCTTTAAATTATGTCATTCACCAGCTAAAACTGGACAGGTGGACTTTGTAGTTGTTTCTTGCATTACCCAATCTGTGTGGAGGTGTAACTAGTGTCAAGAAATGGGTTAATGATCTGCCTGTGTGGATTAATGATCTAATGTAATGTAAACTTTGTTTCTCCCTGAACAATGTTTTAGGTATCGTTGTTTGTCATCGAAACTTGACCTGAGCAGTCCTAATCCAAGAGAGAATGTAGCCAGAATACTGCGCCTCATTGAAAGAGTTACCCCTGAAAGCTACCAGTTTGGCAAAACAAAGGTGTGTTACTTTTCCTGCTCACTCTTCTTGCTTGTTCTGTCATAGAAGTTTCAAAACAATCGCGATCAACTAATTAGTGCTCATATGTCTTTACAAAATTTGTTGAGTGTAGATTGCTGGGTACACTGCATATGCAGTGTATAAAGGATAACAGAAATGCAGCCCTTGCAAATGTGCCATCAGCATGAGATTTTATCAGAGCTTTTGGCTCTGGCTCCCTAATTCTCCTGTTACGATCCTGTCTGTTTACTACTTCATGTATGAAACATTTTAAGAGGGCTGGATGTGGTGATCTTTGTATTGCAATAGTCCATTTCAAAAATTTATCTTCGCTAACTACCTGTAATGTAAAAATTAATACTTACATGCAGAGTGACGAGTTGAGTGCTGTTACCAGCCTCTGATAAGTTTTATTGTGCAACAGGTTTTTCTGAAAGAGAATCTACATGAATCTTTAGAAGAAGCCAGAATGGCCAAGTTTAACCGCATGGCTATCATCATTCAAGCAAGGGTGAGTTTGAAGATTGTATATTACTATACCATGGTTCATAAGTGTCTTTCCATTACTAGTTGTCCAGTATTTTATTTTATTTTTTTGTTTCTAGTTGCTCTTTTAGTGATGACATGAGCTGTATTTAATTCAACACAGACTTAAAATTGATGATTTTTTTTTGTGCAGATGCGAGGTTACTATGTGAACAAAAAGTACCTAAAGATGAAAAAGGCAGCCATTGTGATTCAGAGTAACACACGACGTATGCTAGAAAGGTACCATGCTTTATTTTTGTTATTTTTTGGACCCCATTAACTACTGGGGATAGTCAGAATCATAAACGTGTAAATGGATAGTTTAAATTCAACAGGATCAAAACTGTTTACAAGCCTCATGTAACTTCTATCTTCCATTGAATGTTGAGAAAACTAACTTATGATGTTAAAAAAGTTCTTGTTGTTTTGCACGTTGTAGTGCTACACCCTGTACTATTGTCTCTTGTCAAAGTTTTATTTTTCCAATGTTAGAAATCTTTTTGAAGACTTTTGAGGCCATCTTTTTTAATAACTGACCAGTCAAAAGCTAGAAGAAAATGGAGTGCAGGTTGGCCAGATGTTTTAGTCAGAAAGTAAACATGTATTAAACATGACAGTGTACTCCATCTCCCATTCAGTTGGTCGGTTGAATTTGGAGCCATCAGGCAGTTGTCAATAAGATGCTTAAAAATTGTCATAAATTAATTGTTAAAAAATACTGCCTGGTAGCCACAAGTACAGTGGACAGTGCACACATTAATCTTATTTCTCACTCAGTGTCAGTTCAGCTGTGTGCAGCTGTTGAAGATGAAAACTTTTTAGATAACTTTTTAGCACCCCGTGATTGTCTTGAAACAGCAGCAAAAAAGGAGTTGAAGAAATAAAAACTTGCATTATGTGAGAAATTTAACAGTTAAAACTGTTGAGCTGACAACTAATTTGGCAGCTTTCTTTATAGTAAGTTAGATAGAGTGAACACCTGCTGACACCATGCTAAATTATCACTGGCACAACTTCCCACATTTTCATTTCCATCGTTCATCTTTTTTTTAAAATTTCAGTGGACCCTTATTTACAAAATTTCGTAGATATTTTATTTTTGCACGTTATTTTATTTATACAGGAAAAAGTTCCTGAAAGCGAGGAAAGGATTTATCCTTCTCCAGGCAATTTACAGGATGAGATGCCAGCGGCAGGCATTTTTGAAGGCAAGTTGGCAGAAATGTTATTTTGTGCAACATTTATCAATAATATTTTTTTACATCGGTCTTTTTGTTATAAGAGTAATAACAGCATTTATTGCAAATTCAATTATAGCACTTGAAATGTGAATTGCTACTCTGTTACTTATTAAAAAAAAAGAAAAGGAAAGAAAGAGATCATGTAGAAACTAGCTAACAAATAAATATTAAAACAAAAATGTTGTTGAAGCTTTTGATCTTGCAAGTAGGTTTTAGCTCAACAAGACAGTCTATGCTTACAGCCATTGGTTGGCATCAAGCTACGTGCCCGATATTTATTAAGCGCCAAACATTTCATTTGTCTTGATACTGATACCTGCATACCAACAGTGTGACTTTATCACTTAAGAGTCTTACTTAATCAGACTGAGAACATTTAAATTATAAAGTATTGGGCCAAGATGCATACTCTGATCAGTATTTGTATCAATGCCACAAGCAAATAATATAAAAACCTTTGAGTTATGCTAGAACATGGAAGAATATCCTTAAATACACTATGGAATTTAATGCCCACAAATGGGTCAGAATGAACACTCCTCGTCTCTTGGTGGAGATCAATAGAACGCTTGCTCCTGGCTGCCATCACATGTGCAGTATTGCAAGGTACCAAAACAACCAACACTGATTGTCAGTATTGATTTCCTTGAAAAAATACCTCAGCATTTTAATATCAGCCTATTCTTAGCAGTTCATTTCAGACTTGGTAGAAGGTATTTTGTTATGTACATGTAGTACTAGTTACTTCATGGTATGGAAACTGCATACAATGCGTGTAGCTGCCACACCTCTAGCCTCCTACTCATACTACCCGCCGACTTTCAAGTTCTCCGCGTAAGTCTTGTGCTTTTGTATCTGAGACTTTAATGTCATGCATGCAGACATGTCTAATGTTTTCATACCTGAGCCACAAATACGGAACCCATAACCCTCAACTTATACCCCTTTTTGACTAATAATTATGTACAACGAATCCCATGAAAAAAGAACCATGCAAAAGACATGATACATCCGGTACATGAAGGTTTTTTCCAAAGGAATCAATTATCCAGGGATTATATCTTGATAAAACTGTGATTTGTCTTTGACAATATTCAGAACAGGCTGGGTTGTCTTCAAAATTTTTCGGATCAAGTGCTTTTTGAATCAAATCCCAGGTATTTGACTAAGAAAAGGTGACAGTAACATACCATTGTAGGCTGGTAACAGACATTCTTCACATGCACAGCAGTTGTGACCTGGGTTTGGAAAAATTTACTTAATTACGGACGTCTGTTTTCTAACAAATAAGTTTTGCATTCGTTCAAATGGTTTATAGAGGCAGAAAATCTGTGATAAATCAGTGAATTCAATTCTTTCAGTCCAGGACAGGTTGCTGCAAATAAAATAATATGGTTTATACTTAACAAAAATTTAGAACACTGAAATTTTGAAATTGAACTTATGTTTGGTACAAAAGAATACTTTCATGGTGGCAAAATTTGGTTTTGTCCTTCACTTGAGGTATTAGTGATTAATAACACATTTCGTTAAGGACTTGCATTGTTTTGCTTTTCTGAAGTCTAGCATATAATGATATCATCTTTTATTTTTGGATATTATTTATGAATAATGTATTAGTTTACATGTAAAGAGTAAGGAACATAATTTATTACATCATCGTCGTGATAAAATTGTAATTAATTTTTCTTGTATTTACACTCCTGATGTGTTCAAACAAAAACATTTTAAAGGAACACTTTAATTTGTGTCTAAGGAAAAAAATTGAGTCTATAGATCATCTATTTGTTCACTCAATTCTCTCTCCATTTTGGATAGTTTTGTCGTTGGGCATTACATTTAACTGGCTGGCTTATGTATGTTTCTTGAAGACTGTTAGCAACTTTTGCATTCATTTGCAGAATTCTTTAAGACTAGTAATTTTCATTTATTCTTTTTTAATTTACCTCATGTAATCACGAATTACAGGGTTCTTGTTTTAATTTTTTCTCAAACTTGGAAGCCGCGAATGATTCGTATCATAATCTTAATTTTTCCACTTTGAGACATTATGATAATGTGTGGTTCTAGAAAATATCCATACCCTCCCACGGAAGGGATTGGAATTTTCAGGGGGTTGGAGGTTCAAAGGCCCAGGAAAATCCTGAAGGGGAGGGGGGGTGGTGTTGTATCAATTTGTTATTTTTTCCAGGTGGGTTCTATTATTCCTATATGTTAAATTTTCTTTGTCTGCATTTTGCTTACCGATCTGCGGACGCAAACATTGATCTTGTTAACTGCACAAAAGTAATATTTTCAAGGTGGTCAGGCTTGATTTCTGGTGCTGCGAGAGTCCGGTCATTTTACCAAACAGCGGCTGATTAGCGAACAGCTCATTCTGTTGAAGACGAGTAAATCCTGTAAATTACACCAAGAATCTCTGTCACACATATTTAAGCAGATACATCTGTCATTTGATTTCGAACTGTATCCGTCTCTGCTAGCAGCAGCGCAGACATTTACGTCGCATTTCTTCGTTGTTGTTCGCCGGCGTGAAAACTATCGTTTCAACTCAATTATTGCGTCAACATTTAGCACAGCAATAATTCGGAATCGACACAAAACAGTTCTTGATCCCGCTAAGAGTAATTCTTGATCGAAAACTACGTAAAAACACCGTAATAATTAGAGTTCGGCAGACAAATATTATCTGTAAGAAATTTACGACTCAGGTGCGTTATATAAGCTTAAATCAAAAATAAAAACATGCCCGTTTCATGGCTTTTGATTCAAACATTAACATTTCGGCATGAAAGAAACGGGCAAAATTTCTTCAGTAGCAGTGGAAAATCACATAGTCATCATTACAATTGCATAAAGCAAGTATAAAATACTACCATTTTCGTTCAACCCTGAAGCGTGACAATTTTTTCGCGTATGTTTACTTTTCAAACTTAACGGTTTTGTCTGGTTACGTGTCACTTTTCACCAATGAAATGTTGGCCTTTGTGTCGCGAAATTGACAGGGTTCTTGGTGCTATTCGAACATGTTTTGTTCACGTGCGCTGAAACTTTTCAGGTTTTCCGTGCGGGGGAGCATGTTTTGTTCACGTACTTTGAAACTTTATGGTCTGCGAAATGGCTGACATTGAAATTTGTTGTGCTCCAAACTGCTCTAACTCCTCGATGATTTGGGAAAGGGAGATAGATGGGGAGTGGACTTTCAATACTTCGATGAGTTCAAGGTCATCTTCCTGTAATTTTTCAGATGTCAGGCCTCTTTAGGCTTTGCTAATGTCTGCATTTCGTCCCAGTATCTGTACCATACAGATTTTGCGGTGTTTACGGTCACGCAACTCGTTCACAAATTGTGTAAAACTCCGCTGAATATAGCCCGTAAATTGGTCACCTCCTTCACTGATAATTCTATCAATGATGGAGCATTTTAAATCTTGATCTAAAGCGACTCTTGGACGGTAACTCCTTCCAAACTTGTTAACTTGTTGTAATGAAATTTTTTCTCACCTTCTTCTCTGCAAAAACTAAAAGACTTTCGTGCGGCAAAACCTGAAAAGTCTGAGAGCATGTGAACAAAACATGTTCGAATGACGCCAAGAACCTTGTCAGTTTCGTAGCAAAACCCGCAAGGTTTCATTGGTCAAACGTGACATGTAACCAGACAAAACCGTTAAGTTTGAAAAGTAAACATACGCGAAGAAATCGTCACGCTTCAGGGTTGAACGAAAATGGTAGTAAAGTAAAAGGCATCCCAAGTATTAAAAGGGAAGTGTTTGATGGGAGCGTGTAACATGAACCATTGTTCAGATAAGTTTGTTTACAGAACATTCCCGTGTGTGTGCTGAAATGTTTTTGAATGCATTCATGCTGCTTGCAACGTCATTTTCGGCTAAACTTTACATTAGATAAATCTAGTTGTGCAAAAGTTTTCTAGCTTTGCCAGGTCTCCAGAGAAGGCAGTTTACCACAGCCTTGCATCAGCATAAATAAAAGCAGAATTATGCAAATTGCAAAATCGGCAGCGTGTCAAACTTTCACCGCCAGTTGACGAGACAACGGGACGCTAATTGTCGTGGAGAAGATTGAATTACACTGCACGATGGAAACCGGAAGAGGCGGAAACTTTATTTTTATGCTTTTCTGGCAATCGTAGTCATCTTCCAAAGTTACTGAGAAAAAAATGGTTTACAGCAAAACTGCTAGCTGTCTTATTGATTTGCGTGCGTGTTTTATATATCTGGCAAACGTTAAATTTTTTCAATAAAATTTAGGTTTGAATATGCCAGCAAAAAAAATGTTCAAGAAGTGCTGAAAATGCAAATTTGGTACACCGAAATCTGACACAAAATGTTGTTTTGATTACAGTACTCATTTTTTACCTTGGCAACGTAACTTAGCGATTCTTACTCAATATTTATTTCTCAAGAGAACTTGTATTTTGTCAACTACTTGAATTATAAATTGAAGTGTTGCTGTTTCGTCAAGATAATGAAGCAGAATAATTGGTCGTAAATAAAATTTATGACGATATGCATGCATAATAGCATTTGACATGCGACGTAACTTCTGCTCGTATACGCAAATTTACCGGAAAACGCAAGTAACCATCGAAATTTGGATTCTTAAACTATAGTTTAGCTAATTTTCGCTTTCAACAAGAAATAGAAATATTTCCAGGGGGTGTAGGAAAAAATTGGAATTTCTGGAGTGGGGGAGGGGTATAGTTTGTGGGCCGTTTTTGGAAAATCCAGAGGGGGGGGGGGGTCGTATGAAAAATCCCCTCCGTGGGTGGGGTATGGATATTTTCTGGAACCACACATTTTAAAAAAAAATTCCTTCAAATGTTCGTTAAGAATATAAAAAAAATTCCCTCCAAATGCTTGAATTTTGGAGATATTATTGACATCTGCATTGGAACTGTGTGTAGTTTAGGAGGAATCTTGCCCTGAAACGGGAGCACTAGTGACTCATTCATGGACTGATATACTACTTTGAGTAACGTTGTAACTATTGCAAATAAGCCGATTTTACTGTTAGATCAGTAAAATATTGTTAATGGAACATGACACTCATTCTCAGTGAACCTTTCATGGCGCGTTCGCTATCAATAGAACTACTATGCAGTTGGGATCCCAAGGTCACTAAAATCAATAGCTTCGTGGTAGCTAAGACCTACAACATTAGGGCTTTGTTCAACTAGTTAGCACTTTAAAACGTTTTATTGCATTGGTCGATAGCATTAAGGCCCTATTCATAACTAAGATAGTACACGTGTAAGGCCAAGCTGTTGTATACATGTAGTACAGCTTTTACTATTGGCTACATTAGCAGACACTGTCTTAAGCTATAAAAGTTCAAGCAAACTTTTCAAGGTTCAATTTGCAATTCTCTTGTGCAGTGCAGCCAGTGTTTATTGTCAATTTAGCAAAACTTTTTCCCTCCCTCCCTCCCTTTGGAGATGGGTTGGCTATGTTATTTGTGCTTCAAAAAACTAGGGTCACTCCTGTGTCAGGGTTCGAAATTAACGGTTGTCTGGTTGTCCAGGACAACCAAAATTACAATGGGGCAACCAATTTGTGCTGACTGGTTGCCCCTTGGGCAACCCAATCTCCCATGGCACTAGTCCTTAATAAAGACTTGATAAAGTTGAATAAATATAATAGCTTGTTGTCTTTGAAGAGTTAATGATACTTAAAAGTTAGTGGAAAGTAAAAAACACAGAAGAAATACTTGAGTATCACGTACGCTACAGTTGGAAGGCTTTTCTCTCCCGCAACTCTTCGTTTTGCACAATGTATTCTAATTAATTTGAATGAGCCTGTTGTGCTTTAACCAGCGGTTGGTACCAGTAAACGTAGTCTGCTCTGTGATGCCGCCATGTTTGTTCCGACGATGGCAATTCACCATTCATCTTAAGTTTTCTTCTTCCCACGAACAATCAATGAATGGAACTCCCTTCCCGAGGATATTGTAAATACAACGTCCGTAGATAGTTTTAAATCTAAGTTAGTTAATAGTTTTAAATATATTTATTATATATTCTATTGTATTAGTTTTATTGTATTAGTTTTATTTCATTTCGTTTTTAATATTTCATTGTATTAGTTTTATTCAGATTTTTACGATTGGTGTGATATCTCGCGATTTTTTTACCGACTTAATAAAGTATAGTTGCAGATGTAGATGTTAACATCAGCCTCTTTCGCTACCTCGGCTGTGACAAAGTGAAGGATGGTGGCGATATCAACAATTCGGAAGCCACGAAGAAAGATGCAGATGATCAAAGCAATGCTACGGATGTCTCAAAATCTACAGCAGATTTAGCCGAGGCACAAGAAAGTTAAAAGAAAAAGATTTCATACGTTTCAAGAGTCGTGGAAGACTGGAAGACCCTGGCTGGAATTTCACAAGAAAGAAAACGCTATGTTTTGTAGTTATTGCAGACGGTTTTCGAAAGATAAATCTGCATTTGGAAGCCAAAAAGGTAACAACAGTTTTCGTCTTGATGGGATCAAAAAACTTGAAATAAGTGAGGTGCATAAGACAGCCAAATTGGCTCATGATGCTAGCAATGCTCAACCTGGAACGGCACCACTGGAAGCGTGTCTGATTAACATGGAAAAGGAAGCTCTTGATCGCCTAGTGAAGCTTTTTCATACGGTTTACTATCTAAGAGGACACAGGCTGGTCAAAACATTTTATTAAAACACTCTTGAGTACAGTTCACTTGTATTTTTATTTCATTTTCTTGTAAAAATGAATGTATAATCAAGCTCACTGTTTAGCTACCTGTATTAGTTTCTTGGCTTGAACTGGGGCAAGAGCTCGAACAACCAAAATATTCTATGGGCAACCAAACCAAGTCTTGTGGTTGCCCCAGGGGCAACTGGACATAAAAGTAAATTTTGAACCCTGTGTGTGGTGCAGTTAAGTCTGCCCAGCAACTTCCCCCAAGCTTCTCAGCTTTGTTGCCTTTATGCATCGCCTGCTAAACAATACTCTTGTCCGATCCAGCACATACTGTCTAGCATTCAGCTCGTAGTGCTGGGGAGATAAGTGAGGTTGTTTTTGTCATGCAAATCAGAAGTCGCATAGACTAACCAACTGCAAGGCGGTGTTCCCCTCGATAACGCCCTCTTGAGAGTGTTTTACTATGTTTCGCTTGTCACGCTATTATTTATAGCCTATTGCAGTTGCGCTATGTTCCTCAGGAACAGTGACATTTACTCGTTTGTAAACTGTGTAGCTACAGTTAGTTGAATTGTCAGGTGTCAAAATTTGTTGATTTGTTTTTCACAAAGGTTTATAGTTATGTGACTGAATTGGTTGAGCTGGATTATTCAAGAAAATGTATTTATTTGAAACTAATAATTTGAACATCTTAATGTGCAATCAGTGAATGGATATTTCTAATTAAGTGATGGTGATAAGTTTAAGTAACAATTATTTATTTTTTAAAGTCAGTTAATTATTGATATTTGAAACCTACAGGAACTTTCTTGTCTGAATCTTTTGCTCTTCACATCTCAGTGTCATGTTATTTTTGTAACTCAATGACAAAAAAATCTGTTGAAAAAATCTATTTACAAACTCAAGGGGAAAAAACTACAGTATTTTAGCAATGTATTGTATATTGGTCTGCATGACTGTATAAGTTTTTGGGGAAGTTATCCTTGATGAAAATATTCACACTACGTACTGCAGCATCTGTTCAATTATCACTCAACGAGGGCACCAAATTGATATATACTTCATGTCACCTAAACTGGGAAAATTAATACCATTTTTCTGCAGAGGGAGCCATATTTCATTGGGTATGGTCCAAGAAGATCTAATCTTTGAAGGATTTTGGAAAAGGCAACAGCATACTATAAATTTGAGGAATATGATTCTGGCCCTTAAACCTTTCACCTATTTTGTACTGAAATGTTTAACTACATGTAAGGTTAAAACATATTTGCTTGTAAAACATTCAAATGTATTGCAATTCTTAAAGGCATTCAATTTCCTTGTTGGATGCCTTGACCGCCAAGCTGTTCAAATATCAACCTTCTCTTAAGCTTAAGCATTTTCTGAAAAGCAAGACACATCAGTTTGCTTCATTCATTTCTGTTGGTTTATTTTTTGCTGATGTCAAATTAGTTGATTAACCAAACTTATGAGTGTTGTTTACTTTTTGTATTGTCATGAGGTTGACTAAAAAGGGTCTACATGATAATGAGTAGACTGTTTACTTTAGATAAAAAGTTTAACCTTCTTTATTGAATAGTTGAATAAGTCCTGTAGCTATAACTGGTACCAGATACAAAATAATTATTTATTGTGTAAAATCTCAGTGAGCTTATTTTTCAAAATTTTGGTAGTTTCAGTGACAAAGATGTGGCGTGCAAAATCACATGTAGTTCTAAGTGCATGTGTGTGTGTAGTCAGTTGTGCTAATATCACAATTATGTGTCATTTAGGAAACTTCACACATTTTTTGAATAAATTACATGCTGTTGATAATTGCTTTATACATTAGCATATAACAGCCAAAACTCATATATTGTTTAACGTGACCTCATCTGTTAAAATAACTCAACATAATTGTTCAATACAACCTCTAATATTGCCTCGATTTTGACTGCACGGACTTGAAATGTGGTAGAAGCTGGTTTGTCCTAGGACTCAAACTGTTTTTGTTCAATGTAGAATATTCCATTGGGACAGCTTCAGTGGTTTTCAGATGAAAACAAATTGATTGTATTCTGTCCAAAACAATAGTAGGAATCCTTTATGAATTCTGAAGTAAGTAAACCTCACAGTTTTGTTGAACAACTAGGAATATTAGCACAGTACTGTTTATCTTTCTTTGATAATTTTCTTTTAAACCAAGGATTTTTTTACATAGTAAACTTAATTAGCACAGTTAATTTGTGTCTTAAAGTTGAAGTCCTAATGGAACTGTCATTATGCAAGAATCTCACAGAATTTTCCAGTGTGTAATTCAGGTGCTACACTGTATGTTGAGGGCATACAGTGTGGTGTTTAACATATTAAACAAAATACCTTCTGCATGGTGATATGGAACATGTTTGATGCTGTTGAGGTATTAGGCACGTTAGAACAGTATTCTTAAGCTTAGTCAAATATTTTTGTTCGGGTAGCTTAAAGAAATGATGGTTTTTCCTGTTAGCTTTAAAAGGGTTGCATTTCAACAGTTTGTTTTTCATTGAATGCTTGGTTCAATTCAGACTTGTGGCTTGCTCGTTGCGCTGTTTGCCATCAGTGATACTTATTATAGAAATTATATTTTTCTGTCAGTTCAATGTGCATGGCTTTTCCCTATAAGATAATCTTGCATGTAAAGCAGTTATACATTTTTAATTTACCAACACTGTCTTGTAAATTTTTCATTTGATTTGTAACATACTATAAGGATGAGTGTGTTCGTAACAAAAATTCCATGAATGATAATTATCATGTATTGATGTGTTGTACATTTGTACAACTCAAAACTGTTGAACTTAAAATTAACCCAGTTAAGACATGGATCCATGTTCAGTTCTTTCTTCATGTACAAAGGACTTGTACTTAATAATACCATTTGTCTAGATGGTGACATTTTACTTTTAGTTTCAAGTATTTATTGTCTGTAACTTATTGTGTTGCATAGTGATTTGTCATTTGCACAATAAAAGTCTAGAAATCTGTACCTTTGTTTTGTTGTATTCAGATGAATACGACAATGATAAATGATATCACATTTAAACTTGCCAGTAGCAATAATTTGCTAATCCAATGACTAAATCTTACTTGTAAAAATTACTCTGCTTTTTCAAACTAGGTTGGTTTTGTTTTAATATATTAATTTTGAACTCAGTAAGTTAGCTGTCACTGATTTTTGTCTCATACAAGTGTTTCCATGGTTTTCTTTACAATAATTAATATGTGCACGTTTTTTATATTACATATCTTTTTGTAATGTTTACAGTACAGTATGTGATTTTTTAGGGGGCTTTTTTAACTATTTGTTCATTTGAAAGTGATGAATAATTTTGGTTTCAAGTTTGATAATTGAATGCCTGATAAAGAGAGGCAAGTTATGTCCCCTGAAAGCCACAGTGTTGACTTAGGTGGACGCTCTTGCCTTCGACTCAGGACTGACAACTTGCACTACTGATTGCTTTGAGAGTAGTTTTCTTTTTTGTAAAGTGAAATTAAGTTTTCTCGTTCTACAGCAATTATTGTGACATTTTTTCAATACAGATACGCAATGATAGCCGCAAGAAAGCAATGGAGGCACAAGCAGCAGCTGCACCACCCACACCTCAAGGTGAAGAAGGTGTGGCAGTTAAAAGTGCTCCTGAGGTGGCAGTAAGTGTCATTTTCTTAGATTATGTTGAGGCTTTCAAGACTTGTAGCAAAATTGGGCTTTTGCAAGGAGAATATTTTACAAATATTTTCATTTGACTTGCTAATACTGTAACTACATTTTCGATCAGTACAACCTTTCCTCCAGAAAGCCCATGGGCAAGTTGCATAAAACTTAATGTCCCCGGTAACTTCTAAAGTCAGTTGTTCCTCCAGTCAAAGTCACTGTTTTAACGTTTGACTTAAACAATTAAGTCTGGCGTCAGGTTTTATGCAATTCACCCCTGGTCTGTGGAGAGGATATCATTAATTTTGTCTTATTGGTTAATTGATTGTCATGTGAGGAATTCAGTGTGTGGGTCTTTACCAAAGTTCCTCCTTCCCTACATCCTGTCCACCTCCTTTCTTTGTTATCTTAAAAATTTTGCAAATGTAGGGCATCCCCCATTCTCCTTACCTTTGCAGGGCTTCATGTATACACATCACATAATGTATCACCCAGAACCAAGTTTTTCCCAAATCTCTACACTTACTTTTTCCTTCTTGCACATCATCATGAGTCAGATCAAAATAATTTGGGGTGCATTTACACCGCTGTACGACCTTTTCAGGACATTCCAAAATTACAATGCCTTGAAGTCTTGAGCATATTTCTCTTGAAACTGTCAAGAGAGGTCAATACTATGACTTCATATTTTTGATACTTGCTAAGAGGAGTAACAAGACGTTCTTCAGTGCGTTTTCTTTTTTGGAACATTCAGATTAAGTTATGTCCCAATTAATACCCTTGTGCACTGCATATCAAAATCGTGTGGGTTGTAATCCTACATGTGGACTGATCAGTTGTGACCTTTTGTTCATGTTCATATTTTTGCTTATGCTGTAGGAAATTGAAAAGCAAATTGTCACAGATGTGACTCATCTTGAGATTCCTGCAGATTTGGCACTGGTGTTTGCCAACATTCAGGGTAAGAATGTGAAGTATTACTGCTTCCAGATATTGGGGAACTGGTTATTTTGCAAGTTAATTTGCATGTAGTACAGTAATTGGAGAGGCACAGTGAGCAAGTCTTAAGCTTGTTTGATGTTTCATCATTAGATCACCGAGGCAAGCCTGGTTTCTGCCGTTATAGTTGTTTCTTTAGACAAGAAAACGTTTCTTCCTGTTGGCTTTGTCCGCCCTGGTATGTAAATGGGTGCTAAACTACTTGGGGGAGGAGTGGGGGGGGGGGGGGGGGGGAGCAAGTGGCCCTTTGATGGACTATCATCTCATTATGGGGAAGGGGAGTGGTGATAGTCCTGTTGTTGCTATTACAGAAACTTGTTCAGGCTTTAGCCATTTGGTCCACCTGTAGTCTCCTATGCTGACATTCTTTGGACATTTTTCTATTTTAAGATCTTGTAAATTGAGTATGAAGATCCCTTTGGGGAACTCAATAAACTTTATTCTATTCTATTCTACTTGTCACGCACTCCTGTCACATGAGAAATGGATTGCATGACAAGCACTAAGAACGTCTGCGTTGGAGGCTAACCCACCTGCGACCTAGCAATGACTTTACTTTGATATTTTGTTGTATTTTTTTAATCTTATTTATTCAGGCTGGTCCTTGGCCCATGAAAACTCAATTCAGGAAAAGAATAGAGAAGTGATCAAGCATGATTACGCGACGTCAAAGCTTCCAGAAGACATCAACGAATTTCCCTTCTCCAAGTTTGCTCAGGAACACTTTCAAGTATGTTGTCATATCAAATTAACAGCACTTCTTAAAGCTGAACTCCTTGTTTCTTTCTTGTGCATTTTTTAATGATTTATGCTACAAACAAAGTGGTGAATCCAAAACAATAGATGTGCGTAATGAAACTTTTAAATAGTATTGTTTGTCTCCGTCCTGCTTCTTTGCAACAAGGCATCTAGTCCCATAGTACAAATCTTCTTGTCCGTGATGCTGTTTTACTTTGGTTTTTGTTTGCTTGTTTGTTTGTTCCACTGGAAGTGTTTGAAATTTGTAAAACACCAAGTTCAGCTGGTTTTAAGATCTTTCTCTCCTTTACTTCTGCTCTTGTAGAGTGAACATCAATGGCGCATGCTGAAGTCTCCATTAAGGACCAGCTTGTTAGACATCAAGTACTCTGACAGTGTGCTGGCTACTGGTCTATTTCAGCTGGTAAGTGGTTATTATCGTCACATATTTACTTCTAATGCCACTGTAAAAAACACAGGCAGCAGGAGGAGTGTAGCCGTGATAGGACTCGCTAGACGTGGTTGTCTAGATTGTCTTCAAAATGACAAAAACTTCATAATGGTCAAGGAAGAAACATGAGATTTTTCTCCTGTTAATGTAATTTTTTTTGTCACTGCAGGTTGTGCGATTTATGGATGACAAGTCTATCACTTGCCCTAAAGAGTTTGCAGTTGGAAACTACTTGGTTCAGACGGTGAGCATAAATACGTGGTTAGAGTATCTTGACTTTCAATCAGAAGTCTGGTGAATCCATGTTCTTTTCTCAGACTATAAAACTTTACTCCACATTGTGTCGCTCCATCCGGGTGTGTAAATGGGTACTGTGAAGCGTTTACCCTTTAAGCCTTTAACCCCTAATATCCACCTGTATATTCTCCTCACTGTTCTCCATATATTTCTTATGTTACTAGTTGGGAGAATTTGATTAAACATCAACACAATTCATGTCTGGTGGTAATTTCCTTTATTCTCATGACCTGGGTATTTGATCAATTAGTGATACTGTAAGGAGAAATTAGATGCTTGTCACTCTTGGGGTTAAGCATTTCAGATGTTCGGGGTAACCGTGATGTGGACTAGCACGCACCTGGGGGGGGGGGGGGGGGAGTAGTAATTTCTTAGTTGCTTAGTGCAAGTGAAACCTGAGTGAGGCTCTGATGTGTAGACCACCTTGCAGCTTGTGTGCAACTTTACCTTTCGTGAGCTCGGGCATTACCTCGGTGTAAGAACCTGTGAAACTCACCGATGACGTAAAGTAAAAGAAACAAAACATGTTAAACAAAAGTGTACAGCACAACAATAACTAACAAACAAAGAAAATCTTGTCAGGTTCTTATACCGAGGTAACCTCTGAGTTCGTGGTTAACAAGGTGCAATTGAGTGGAAGAATTGTTTGATTGTAGAAGCAATCTCTGGTGTTATTTATGTACCAACATATCAGCACACCAATATTAACAACATTTTGGAATGTTATGCCTCTTAAGCTTTGCTAAATAACGGGCACATTTTCTTGTCTTCTCAGGGTATTTTCAGGCCTGATTTACGCGAGGAAATGTACTGCCATCTTTGTAACCAAACTTGGGGAAACCATTCTGATGTAAGCAGTGAGCGAGGTTGGCTGTTGATGGCGCTGTTTCTATGCTGTTTCGCACCATCACCAAGACTCTACAAACATCTACTGAAGTAAGCTGGCATTTTATGATGACATTCACTTTCTCTTTACTAACAAAATGTCTCCTTCCATCCAGGGCCTGAGGCTGGATTCATGAAGCCCTCCTAAGATGAGATGTGTCCTATGTATTGTTGGAAAACAAATGCGTATTGTCAGGACACAATACTTAGTATTCATCTTGACTTAGGACAGCTTTGTCAATCCTGCCCCTGGTTTTTTAAAGCAGGGTGACGCTAATGTGAGAGTAGCGTTCATTTAAAATCCAAAGTTCACCGACTTAACTGAAGTCGTCTTACAGAACGCTATATTTTCAGTTTCTCATTGATAAACAGAATTTCAAACCAAAACTTGGAATTAGAGGCGAAAAATACTGAATGAAACTTAAATTTAGAAGCGAAATATGCTCTTCAACTGTTTTTTTCCTACTAACGTCAATTGTTATTTTCATTTACTTCAGGTACGTATCCGATCAAGCATACAACGGCTACAAGAGTTATTGTCAGCATAAGCTTTTGTGCTGGGATATGAATGGGTCTGCCGTGGCGCGTTCACACCCTCCCTCCCTGCTGGAGTGGAAAGCTGCAAAGATGAGAGCCAACATGGCTGCTGAATGTCACTTTCCTGATGGTATGTTAAAGTTTTTTCTTTCACATCCAGGGACAAACTGAATTCCGGTTCATGCAATTTGGGACTAGCTTTTGAGTCTTAAGATGAAATCCTAAGTAGACCACACAAATGAAAGCTACTGAGCAGTACTTTCTTGTGGTTCTGTTTATAATGATGTACAAGGTGGTTTTAACTTTTGAGTCTGTGGATGAAATCCTAAAGTGTGACCATTCAAATGAAAGCTACTGAGCATTACTTTCCTTTGATGTTGTTTATTATACCGTACAAGATAGTTGTAAAGTGTGTCTGTGAATAATAATAATAAGCAGTTTTCAATTGAGTGTCGAAAGTAATGTTGTGTTTGCTTTGGTTTTGCATTACTAGGCTCTCTGATTGGTTAAAAAAACTCGCGCCACTTTCTCAACCAATCAGGCGTAAAACCAAAACCAATCGTGACTTGCTCGCACGCGTTTTCCCGCACTTAGCGCCAATTGCTTGTATTTGATTTGATTTCTGATTGGTTCATTTTGTGTTTTGTTCCTGTTGTGATTCGTCAGAGTAATTGCTTTGGTTTTGGTTTTACGACACATTTGAAAACCGCAATAATAATAATAATAATAATAATAATAATAATAATAATAATAATAATAATAATAATAATAGCGCCTTTTAACATAGAAATGATCAAAAGCACTTTACATTCAACATACTAGTTAAAATTAATAAAACGAATCTATGATAGATAAAACCGATAAAAAGGAAAAATGCCAATAAAAATAGATTAATAAAATGAGAATAAAATGAAATATATTAAAACTACGTAAAAGCTAATCTAAAAAGATGTGTCTTGACATGTCTCTTAAAAGCGCCCAGTGTTTCGATTTCACGGAGATGCGCGGGAAGGCTGTTCCACAATGTAGGGGCGGCAGCGTAAAACGATCTAGCGCCTAAAGTTGCCAACATGCGCCCCATAGGACGTTCCAAAACAATAGTGTAGTTCGATCTTAATGAATATGCAGAACAGGACCTAACGCTAACTAAATCGCCAATATAGCTAGATGACATGCCATGTATGGCCTTAAAAGTAATAATTAAAATTTTAAAATAGATACGACAAAACACTGGCAACCAATGAAGCTCATAGAGAACTGGCGAGATATGGTCATACTTCCTAGTGTTCGTAATAAGTCTTGCGGCAGTGTTCTGGACTCGTTGTAGCTTAAAATCTTAAAGATCTTTTAAGTGTGACCACTTGCGTGAAAGCTACTGCAAAAACTGCTACAGAATGAGAATGTTACAGTAATATCAAGTCGAATGAGGGCTTCCCATATTTCGGAATCTTTTTATTTAGTGAAGTTTTGTTTCTTGCAGGAGAGAGGAGGACAGTAGAAGTTGAGTCTTGCACCACTGGAGAACAGTTCGCTGCGTTGCTACTCGACGACAGGTGAACAGAAATTTCAGGATTTAATTTCTCCTTGCTTTGTGAAGAAGAAGAGATCTCTATTTTGTGCAATTTTGTATAAAAGACGACCTCTCAAATTTAAAACTACTGTCGTTGTCATGTCTGCGTGGCCTCGTCGCTGTAATTGGTTGATCCGCCTTGTCTTAAAAGTCCATTTTTTGGATCGAACGAACAAAAGAACGAACAAACAACCATGTGAAAAAAGATACCATCTTTCTCTCTGTCAACCTTTGTTTTTTGGTGTTTTTAGGGGAGTCGAGGATCCCAAAGGTTGGAGCGTTGATCTCGAGTGCAATGACTGGAACAGTTCTCTTGGCGGCAAAGACTATGTTTTGGATCTTATATCTGAACTGGAGTACCCGCCAGCCTTTCCTCTGTCTCAATCTTCATCCCTGCTGACTGTTAAACCAGGACATAGTGTCCCAGAAAGCCAGCTCAAGACTCTGTCCAAGTAAGTTTTACTTTTACACATAATTTTGCATACTGTGTCCTTAGTACGTTTTCTCGCATCCAAACCGCGTCCCCTGTTGACGAGTCTTCTTGCTACTTTGCCAAATGTTCGATCAGTAAGATCTGACTTAATGAAATGTGATATCGCGCGCCACCTTGCTTATTTTAAGGAAAAAGAGCAAACAAATGCCCCCAGTCCCTTAAGCCTTGCAAATTGCTATCCATCCAGTTGTATAAAATGTATGAAAAAACAGAAACGCCTAGCGATCAGTTGTTCAAAGAAGTGCCAGGTTATAGTACAGACAGATGGTCACCGTGTCTTGGTATGTAGCACTGCACAAGTTGGAAAATGGTACTGTGGTGCAGTAGAGCCCTTCATAGATATACTTTTCTTCATTCTAAATTAGTTTCCATTTTTCTTTTCAGTCTCCACATGCCACAAGCTCGTGGAAAAAGTGTAGCAGAAATTGCGTACAAATTCTCCTTTGTTGACCATCCACGAAGTTCGTATTCATCATCAGCACATGTACAACGGGAAGATGCATTGAGCGCTGCCACATCAGCGAGACTTGCAGAGGCCAGTCGTCACGAGGACGCACTAGTACAGAGAACGAGACTGGGAAGCGGTTCTGGCCCACCTCCTTCCCCTGGTAGTCACATGTTTGTACCACCACCTCCCCCACCTCCACCAGCGTTTGTTCCACCACCCCCTCCCCCACCACCACCGGTGGTACCACCGGCTCCGGGAGTGATACTTAGAAGAAAACCAAGCAAGAAAGGAGAGAAGAAGAAGAGGGATAGCGGACCCCAGTTATCAATGGCTGAGGTTGTAGCGAAGGCAAAGAAAATGCGCGAGGCACGTGAACGTGTTTTGTCAGCCGGCAGCTCTACGTCAGGGAATCAAGAAAACAGTGAGGATCCGTTTGAGTCTGCGATGCAGGCCCGCGTTGTCCAGCTGAAGAGCAGGCGCGTTGAGGTTCAACAGGCACCTAGGCAGGAGGAAGACAGTGAGCTGGTGAGAGAGATGCGACGCAAGGCAAAGCGAGCCAGTCAGGCATTTGTTGAAAATGAGAAAACTGTCCACATTTCTATTGGGGACGGTGAGTCACCCGTGGACAATGAGAGAAAATCCTCGCGAGCTTTCTCGTCGTCTTCGTCTAGTAGGGATGCTGATGACAGTGACTCGTTACAGTCATTGGAAAACGGTGGAAAACTAGATTCGCCAAAAGAAGTCAATGATTTTGTGGACAGTTTGTTTGACCCTGTGCTTTCACAAGGAGTAGAGGGTTTGTCGAACGAATTAGCGCTCCAGGGAGCCTTGAAAGGCGGTGGAGGAGTTAATCAGCCAAGCACAACGGCAGCTACTTCATCAGGTACAGGGACATTCACAACCACAGCAGCAGTGAATGGGTATCCTGCAGGTCAAGCGAATGGGCATGCTGTGGCATCGGGCCCAGGGAATGGATACCCCGGACTCATTCAGGGTAGTGGTTTTCCAGGAATGGTTCCTGGTGGATTGTACTATGGTATTCCACAAGGCAATGGACCTCTGTTTCCAAGTCCCAATATGGATGCCGCGATGCTGGCTGCTCAGCAGCAAGTTCTTATTGAGCGGCTGATAGCACAGCAAGCTTTGGTTCAACAGCAGCAGACGGTGGCCTCACAGAAGCAACAGGAGCAGCTTTTACATTTGGCGCAGCAGCAGCAGGCCCAGCTGGAGCAGTTGCAGCAGCTCCTTGCTGCTAGCCGCCAACCTCAACCAACTGCAATTCACGACCAGCCGAGCACGTCTGCCTCGTATCATGGGTTGAACGGTGCGGAGTCGTCGGCATCTGTTGTTTCAGTTCCTCCTGCGAATGGCCATGATATTGAAAATGGAGACGCTGCGATCCGAGTTCCATCGCCTCCTCCTGAATTTTCAGACATTAATCATTCTGAGTCTCTTCAAGTGCCTGTTCCTCCTCGTACATCTTCGCTACCTCCACTACCACCACCCATTCCAAGCGTTCAAGAACAAACCATTGCTGTTACAGAGGCTTTTCCACCACCTCCATCGCCCATTTTTGAAAGCAACAATACTGTAGATAATGTAGATGGGCCTCAAAGACCAGGGCTCACAAGACGGACTACTGATAAAGTGGCGTTGGCTGTGGCTGCCTTAGAATCGAAGTCAGACGAGGCCCGCTCCCCTGGACCCACCTCGCCGATGAAATACGGGGAAAGTTTCACTTTTGAGACTCCGTCAAAGGAAAGACCAGGTCTTCGTGAAAAACGGACTTCGTCTTCGTCAGGTTTTGTGTTATTGTCAGACAAACAGAATAAAACTGTCCTTCATCCCAGATCCACGGGTCCTCATTTGTCATATAACAATGTCAAGTGGAAGTTCAACATTCGTAAAGAGGTAAGCTGAAACGTTCCCTGTGTTAACTTTTTCATTGGTAGTTCAGAACTTAAGATTCAAACATCAGTTTGAAACATACTGGAAAGCCTACTCCATTACTGAAAAATATTATTGGGATTTCGCAGACTCAAAAGTTAGAACCACTTTTTACAGCATAGAAACAGTATTTGCAGGAAATTACTACTCGATAGCTTTCACCGATTTCTACAGACCCAACGATACTGAGAAGCACTTTGTACAGCATACGTACTGAACAGTATCGTAGGAAAGTGCTGCTTAGTAGCGTTGCTTTTAATGGACACACCTAGAATCCCATCTACACACTCAAAAGTTACAACCACTTTGTAAGTCGGGTCCAGTTTTGTACGTTGGAAACTTAACGATGTCTTGTACGTTATTTTTACTTTGCAGGTTTTCATGGCAGATGAGAAAGTAAATAATGATCTGGTTCAGCGTTTGATATTCCTGCAGGTCAGTTCCGTAACGTAATTTCTTGGTCTCTTTAAGTTGCTTGTTTTATGGTTACGTAACCTTCACAACAGCAGTTGAACCCAACTTCGGAAGGAAGATTTTTGGAATGAACTTTCGTCAAAGTCCGTTTGCTGTAGACTTGTTCCCATTTACTCACGTGTGTATGTTTTGTTTTATTTTATTTGCAGATCGTTCGGGATTCGTATTCTCACTGCTGCTGTAAGATGTCCAAAGAGGATTGCCAAAAAATGCAGCTTTTACTGCGTACGTTAACTTATTTGGTCATACTCAACACTGAAATTCAGTAGCAAGATGAATTCTGGGCCTCATAACAGGGAAAATTTCACAGAACGTGAACACGGTCTTCAGCTGTAACCACGCTTGCGACCACGTTATCTAAGCGATTATTTCGTTATTACAGCCACATTTTTGGCCTGAGCAAAAGCTCATAGATAAATTTTCTTACCTGAAAACCCCGACAATCCAACCTCCACGTTTGTTAATACGACTGAATATTTTATGGCCCGTCGTTGTTGGTGTTAACGTGGTCCCACTGTATTTAAAATAAATTAAACTATTAAACGGGGGCGTTAATTGAATGAAAGCGTTTTAAGAAGCTTATCAAGGGCATGGACTGCGAGCAGTCTCTTTTAGCGAGAAGATTGTGGCGCGCGAACGGTGAAGCCGCGAGTAGCGCGGGCGCTAATCTGCATAATTTATTCATTGAGGAAAGTAGGACGACTGCTCGCAGTCTATCAAGGGCAATACTAGTACAGTTTGCAAATATGTAGCAAGTCTCACTGACAATGTTGCCCGTATGTTTTACAGAGAAGTATGGAATCACTCCAGAGAGGCCTCACTCCAGTTCTCCGGTGGAAGGCATTGTGATTGAAGCAGCCAGGCAACTCCCACTTTACTTCAGTAGATTCTTTGTTGTCAGCGTAAGTTTTCACTTGAGTCGTTTTTTAGTAACTGTCGAAAAACAAAAGCTAATTATCACTACAAACACAGTGAATGCGTGAGCTAGGGGAAAATACGCAACCGGTGCCTAGCTCGGAAGGGCTTGCGTAAGCCAAGAAACGCTTGGTTTTAGTTGAAAGAAAAAACTTCTTTTAACTGATCAGCGCAAGTTACACAATCATACATACATACATACATACATACATACAGCACCTTTATTTTACCCCGGATTTACAAGGGTAGCCGTATAGCTAATTTCTCCGAGAAAGAAAAGACGGAGAAATAAATAAATAAATAAATAAAATAGTATTAATAATAAAAATAGTCCATTGCAGACACAATCACGATCACCTATCAGCCAAATACTACTGTTAATTAAGCAATAGCCCTTTTCACAGTTACCTTTTCTCATTTGCATTACAATGCATTTGAACGTGAATGTGAGGCAATTTCGGGCAGAAACGACAAAATTGCCCGAAATTACCTCACATCCACGATCAAATACATTGTAATGCAAATAAGAAAAGGTAACTGTGAAAAGGGCGATTTTTAGATTCAAACAGCGGCAAGTTTATTATTTGATTGAGTGATTGGTGGACTGACTGACTGACTGACCGATTAATTGATTGATTGATTGATTGATTGATTGATTGATTGACTGTTTGTTTGTTTGTTTTAGGGGCAGAATGACATGACAGACGTACAGTACCTTGCTGTTTCTCAACACGGCGTCAAATTTGTGAAAAGAGCGAACATAAATAATGAACTGGAAATCATGAGAAGCATTCCGTAAGAAAAGCTTCGTTAATAAGTTTAATCGTTTTTTTTTTCTGTGCGTGTGTTGTTTACATTCCTTGTAATTTTTCGGGGAAGCAGCTTCTGTTAACACTGTTTATAATTTTTTTTTGTAACTTATAACATTCTAGGTACATGGATCTGGTCAAGTTAAAGGCAGTGAAAGACAAACTGACTTTGACGCTAACAAAGGACGTCAAAATTGTTGTACATGCTGACAGGGTATGTTTGATCCGTTTCTTTTTGTTTTTGCTTTTTTTTTTGGGTTCAATTTGTTTTAATTTCACCCATTCTAGTGAGTAAGCGTGGTTCTTGTGCTTGTGTCCCATCATTAGTAATACCATACAAAATGTTTTCTCCATCAGGCGACAGACGTGAAGCAGATCATTGACACGTATTTGCGACATTTAGAGAAGGTAATTGAACCTTTTGGCATTTAATATATGTGTATTGTGCAGCATATACGGCAGTATCACAGGAAAGAACTGGTCAGTAGCTTTCATTTCAATTGTCACATTTTAGGATTTCATCCACGGGCTCAAAACTGAGAACCAAGTTGTGCAGCGTAAAAAAGAGGAAAGAACTCTTCAATAGCTTTCATTCAAATAGGCATACGTTAGTATTTCATCCACAGACTAAAAACCTAGAACCACCTTGTACAGCACAATAAACAGCACCACAGGAAAGTACTGCTCAGCAGCTTTCAATTGAATGGTCACACTTTAGGATTTCGTCCACAGACTCAAAAGTTAGAACCACCTTGTACAGTGTAACAAACAGTACCAACAGAAGGTACTGCTATGGTTTTGCTGTGGGATTAGATCCTCTCACTCAAAATTAGAACATCTCGCTTGTCTCTGGCAAGGACTGACCTTCAGAGAGAAAGGGGAGAGACTTATCACAATAATTTCTGTTTTTCAGGAAGTAAAATATGTGCGAGCTTTGTACGATCACGTGTCACCAGAGCCGTCACTACTTAACTTCAAGAAAGGTGACGTCATCAAGATCGTTCACAAAGAGGATCTACAAGAGGGCTGGGCGTTTGGTATCTTTAACAATCAGAACGGATATTTTCCTGAGGAGTTTGTTACACACATTCAAGAGGTATAGTATAGATTCTGGTCTAAAATGAAACTGAGGCGCGTTTTTTTGTAACCTTGTTAAACATGAGTTTTCAGGCTCCTGCCAGGCGCGGATGGAATCAGAGTGCGTGTTAAGTCTCGATTTGGGTTCCTCATGTACAGCATCTCATAATTGATGCTGTCTACTTTGGATCTGCACTTTTGGGGAACAGAGAATTTTTAATAAACCTTCACAGGAAACTGCCGTGATCTGCCTCTATTTTTTTACACGTTTTTCTCTTAAATCACTGCCGTGTGTCACAACGGCCTCCATAATGACGAAGGCCCACACTAAAGTGTGTTTGTTCATCAAGCTTATGATACTATTTCCCACGTTTGTTTATCTTTCTTAATAGTTATTTTCTTTATGCCTTGCCATTTCTGAAATACCGTTTAGTTGTGACTCATGCAAAAGGGCAACTATCTCTGCCCATCCCTTTCAGTTTTATTTTTCTTGCTGTTGGCATAGCATAATTGTTGTTCTTTATTTTGCCTTCATCTTATCTTGTTCTTGGAAGCTGTTCAAACCCAGACTTCACGGCAAGGTGCTCATTGCTCTTGACAGGCGGCTGCAATCCACTTCTTCTAGTTCCTCTGTCTCTGTATGTGGTCTATGTTCTCAACTCTCTTTCAGTCTGATAGTTTAAAACTTTAGTTAAAGTCGTCTTGTCCAATCAGCTAAAACCAACAGTTTGCTAGCGCTTACCACGAGACACGGGTCATGTATTTTCCCGGCTTGTTACGAATTGTCGTTTGCCGCTCGTTATATGTTTCTCGCGCTTGCTACTAGTTAGTTTTGTTCCGTGCGTACCACTTGGTGGGTTTTTCCCGCGCTTGCCACTCGTTAGTGCTTTCCCGCGCTTCCCACTACTTGTTAGATTTTTCCCGCTCTTTAGGCTTGGATAAATTCTGCCGGCAGAATTTCGAGCATAATAAGCGATTTTTGAGGCGAGCATTCTGCCGGCATTTTCGAGCAGAATTTGAGCAGAATAAGGGAAAATCAGCGGCACCAATGATATGCATAACAGTTGTAAGAAAAATACAAAACAAATGGAAAATACCTTGTGATTAATATGATTATGAGCTTAAACGCACTCACATGATTCACTGTTTCGTCTAATATTAGTGATATAAAGTAAGATGAATTACAATTTTGCTACTCGAAATGAATATCTAATTAGTCCTAAGGGATTAGGCCCAGGCTCCCTTCCTTGTTGGCGAAAATACATGAGGCCCGAAGGGCCGAAAATTTTTCGGGTACCGAGCAGAATTCGAGCAGAATAAGGGTGTTCGAGCAGAATTTCAAGCAGAATAAGCGATTTTTACGAGCACTGTCGGTAGGCAGAATAAGCCATTTTACGAGCAGAATTTATCCAAGCCTACCGCTCCTGCCACTTGTCGGATTTTTCCCGCACTTGCCACTGGTTAAGTGCTTTTCCGCGGTTGCCATGCACCAGATAGTGTTTTCCCACTCTCACCAACGAGTATTTTGTGCGCTTGCCACTTGTCAGTGTTTTCCCGCGCTTGTCTTTCCGCTCTTCCCTTGGTATATATTGAACACCTCGGTAAATAAAGTTACGTGTATCTCAGACGAATTACCGCAGGAAACCACAGTTTATTTGCGTCTTTGTGTGAACTTTAGGATCCTCAGCGTGAAGGAAGAAAGATGCAGAAAGCGTCTTCCGTTGGAAGTTTGCTGAACGTTGATCCGAATATGCCGTTCTCAGGAGAGTCACGCAGTCGAACGGGCAGTGTCAAGTCTACGAAGTCTGACAAGTCAGAAGATAACTCCGGTAAACACTCCATGATGGAATTTGCCATGAAATACTTCAGATTTGGAAGGTAAATAACCTTGCATTACTGTCTCTTCGTCGCGTTGTTTTCACAAACTTTGCTTCACATTGTCTCTCTCCACCTTGTGTGTGAATGAGTCCTGGTAAGAAAACCCTGCAGCGGTCATTGTGTAGTCTTACTGCGTGTAAGACTACGTGTAAGACATTAGGAGGCATTCATTACTCTACTTCATTAATTGTAAACTGCGCCTCAAGCAGTCTGGCAAAGTCCCCCCACAAAGTGTTGTAAATTATCCCCGAAAATCCCCGAGGGCAGTAGATAATAGGATATTCTTATTCGTACACGAGGTCAGCACAAAAATTCTCAGATGCAAAGCTAAGTTTTCTTTGTCAGTTCAAAAGGTTTAAACTGAATGTTGGTTTTTATCTCTGCAGAGAGGCCGTGGTGCGGGGCCAGGATGGGACCATCCGGGGTACGGTGAAGGTGAAAGGAACGTTGAGCCGTTCTTCGAAATGTACGTGCATTTATTGTTTAGGCCGGTTTAAATTGAGTGTCAAAATAAATGAACGTTTGCTTTGGTTTTGCTTCCCTTCGCTTTGTAATTGGTTAAAAAACTCGCAACACTTTAGCAACCAATCATAAATTTGCTTGCAAGCGTTTTCCCGCGGTTGGCGCCGGTTTCATGTTTTTGCTTCAAGTTGTGATTGGTTCATTGTGTTCCTGTTGTTGTGGTTGGTCTTGTTAAGTTTTGGTTTTGCGACATTCAGTTGAAAACAGCTCTAGTAACAACCTCCCCCCCCCCCCCTTCACTCCCGAAATCATATTTTACCCAGTATGGTGTTAGTCTTCACTCTTTGGAATATTTATTTATTTTTGCACCAATAGCGAGTCACAAAAAGGAGAAGGCTGCTGGATGGACGTGGAGTGGATTAGCTGAACTAGTCAAGTACAGCAAAGTGAGTTTATATTATATTTGAATGTACAGAAGAATCTTGTGACTCGAACCATCAGGGGCAACAAGCTGTTCGAGTTAACGAAAATTTGAGTTATCGGAATTATTTTAGTGTGACGGTTGAAGCGAGGGAAACTTCTTTCGGTTCAAGTTAGCGAGAAGTTTAAGTTAACGAAGTTCGAGTTACCAAGTTTCTACCGTATTAGCTTGTCAGTAATTGTGAGAGTAAACGAAAGATACCCCTCATTTCAATAGTTAATCATCACAATAAACTATGCGTGCACTTTAGCAACCTCAGTGGAAATCCTATTCCAGTGGACTGAAGATTGCTGAAGTGTCCTTCACCTAAGCACTAAGGAAAAAACAATCAGACTGATACCTCTCTTGTTGTCTTCTTTGCTCAGATTCCTCTTCAAGCATCACTTTTAATGTTTGAGTCCCCTCAGCTGAACAAACACGCTGTGGAAACGTTTCAGCGTAAGTATATTGCGAGTGTAACTTGCAGCCAACCGGAAATTCAGTACACAAGTATGCATCTTTTATTTATAGCCATTGATGCGTAGTTTGATAGTTATGTTTTATTCTCTTTTTAGTGATCATGAAATTCATGGGAGACTTGCCTTTGTCCAAACATCAGAAGGAGACAGACCTGGTGTTTAATTTGTTGAAGGTGGGTCGACATTCTATCTGATTAACAAGCTTTGCAGTTTATTTCGGCTTGCTTTGGTCGTGCTGGTTTGAAAGGAACTTTCGAAGAAATTCACAGTTATTCAACCAAATAGCAAACTTTAATACGTAGTTCATACCTTGTATTCGGTGCAAACGTAGTTCGTAAATTTGAAGCTGAGATTCGGCAGCTGAATCGAATGAAGCCTACAACTTGCTGACGGCTTTTTGACACAGCAAATAAAAAAAAAGATTTTAAGAAACTGAAAGATTGTGGCATGTCGCGAGCTTATTAGTTGTTTGCAACAGTTGTAAGATACTAAGTTAATCAGCCGATACAGAAATCATGTTTACAATAAGAGTCGCAGTAGTCTAACTGGCTATGGCATCCCTTTCCCCACCCCCCCCCCCCCCACCTCCCCTTTTTTTCTTCTTCATAGTTTTCTTAGCTTTCTAATTCCTTTTTCCCTAGATGGCTGTTTATTGCAGAATTCATCTTCTAATACATATTTATTTTCTCATTTTCAGCTGTGTCGTGAACATCCTGGTCTAACTGATGAGGTTTATTGCCAACTTATCAAACAAGTCACCAGCAACAAAAGTCAAAAGCCGTGAGTCATGCAGTGAAATCATTTTAACCTTGTAACAGACAAAAGTCTCTTTGTAGTTATAAGTCCGACAAGGGACATCTTGGAAACTCAATCAAAGTGCTGTTTTACTGGAGACGTTGCCCCAGCCAGTTTGTTTTTTGGGAGTGTCTCCCAACCAGAGGTTGTGGGGTGTTCTATGTTGTAAAGATTGGAGGTAGGGATGTTTTTTTTTTTTTGGGGGGGGGGGGGGGGGTCGGTGACAAGTGTGCTTTTGTAATGTGGCAGGGACAGTAATTCAGTGAGTCTCCTTGCACGTGCGGCGCGGAATTTGATCTTAATAAGAGGAAATTAATATTGTGAAATGAACTCAGGTAAAATAGAGATTTTTACAACATCGCTTCTTAAACACTGACTCAGTCCTATGTTGTATTTTTATTGCAGTGAGAGTGCAGGTCGTGGTTGGCGACTCCTGATAATTATCACAGCTTACATTAAGTGCACAGAGTGTTTAGAACCATACCTTGTTAAGTTCTTGCAGGACACGGCTAGTGATCCCAAGAGAGAATTCCACGGTATGTGCATAGGCATAGACAAAGGCTTTCTTTACATTACAAGTGGAGTTTGAAAGTAGAGGTCTCTCAAGCCTAACTGTAAAAAGTTGTATGCTTATAAATAGTTGCAGTAAAAAGTGTACATGGAAATTTTTTTAGCAATTTTACTACCGTGGGTCGGCCCATATACAAGTACCTGATGTACATTTTTTAGCTAGCCTGCGAGGAGGTTCGCTTAGTAAATTCAATATTTTTGCGAGTAACTTGGCGGCGGAGACGCGATTTGCGGACTGGCGAGCGAAGCAAGCAAGCTAGAAGTCTTTTGGCAAATCGCGACTCCGCTGCCAAGTGATTGGCATCAATAACTCAATAAACGAGCCTACTCACCGGCTAGTTCAAGCCACCTGAAATTGATGACTTGTCGTCGTACACCGGCGTATAATATTCTGTATTGTCGGTCGGTAGATTCTCGTTAGAGTGTCGCATTGTTAGGACTAATGAGGAAAGAAACTACTGTAACCTAAACTAGCCACCGCAGTTAAATCGAGTGATATTTAAGCCTTAGTTGTAGTAAAGTCTTGACTTTTGATGAATTTTGTTCCTTGTTTCCAAGGTGCTGCGGCCACGTGTGAGATGAACCTGATGAAGACATTCAAGTATGGCGGAAGAAAAACCCCGCCCAGTAAAGACGAACTTAGCCAGCTTGTGGTATGTATAATCTCCTCGCTGTAGGTAGTCAGTAACTGAAGAATTGCGACCTTTTTTAGAGAATGTAGTATATGGAAAAACATTTGCTGGTCTGATATAAAGACGATATATGAAAAAGGGAGGGTACTAAAAAACCTGTTTCTACAGTCATCTAACAAAACTAATTTAATTTACGCTTTTTGTCGTGTATTTTTCTCCTTGCAGCAAGGACGGCAAACCAAGCGTCAGGTTTTTATTCTGCCTGGATGTACTCGAATGTTAAAAGTTCAAATCAGCTCGGTAAGTATTAAGGAAATCTCACATTTTGTTTTGACCCCGGTATGAATTTAAAAAACGGAACAATTGAGATGAAATCTATTGAATCAGGGTAAGAAAATGGATCTTTTCCAACGTCTGGGTTATCTGTCAGAAAATCATTTGCAGCCCTGTCAAAATGATTTGTAATAGCAGGCAGCATAATAGAACAAGTATGCAGCAAGGACCGAGTCTTTCTGTCTGCTAGAAGGTTCCTCGGGAACTCCAGTTTGAAGCAAGCGGCAAATGATTCCCTTTAGACGGCAAAATTGCCGTCTATCAGCAGATTTTGACAGGGCTGCATTTGAGAAGACGATAAAAAGTATTGTTGAAATTCGTTTGGTGTTAACAATACTCAAGCTGGTGTTGCAAAATGTCGCTTGCCAAACGGCACCGTTGGAAAATACTGCTCAGTGTCTTATTCATGTGAATACTCAAGAGATTCCAATCATCATAAGATTCAAAAGTTAAATCCACCTCATTCAGTGTAATAAACAGCACCACTGAAAAGTGCAAACCATCTTTTTGGCGTAATAAACAGCATACACAGGAAAGTACTGCTCAGTAGCTTTCATTTGAATGGTGACACTTTAGGATTTCATCCACAGACTCAGAAGTAAGAACCACCTTGTGCAGTATAATAAGCAGCACCACAGGAAAGTACTGCTCAGTAGCTTTCATTTGAACGGTCACACTTTAGGATGCCATCCACAGAATCAAAACTTAGAACCGCCTTGTACAGCGTAATAAACAGCACCACAGGAAAGTACTGCTCAGTAGTTACCATTTGAACGGTCACACTTTAGGATGCCATCCACATACTCAAAAGGTAAAGCCACCTTGAACAGCATTATAAACCTTACTACAGAAAATTAGTGCGCAGTAGCTGTCATTTCATGTCACGCTTATCCACATAATCCACTTGTCACGCTTATCATTTCATTTCATTTCATTTCATGTCATTTTGTGACATTTCATGTCACGCTTATCCACAGACTCAGAAGTCCTCAGTACATGACATGAGTTCTGATAGAAAGAAATTGTTACAGTGACTGTGGCAGTGAAGACGTTGACTCAATTCCATTATTGTTTGTTTGCTTTAGACTGGATACGATGTGATAAAGGAGTTATGTGGTGACATGGATTTGACATCAGAGAGCCATTACAAGGAATACGGGCTGTTCACTGTAATGGAAAGCCGTAAGTATTCACTTAAAATTCGGTATTCTTTGTTTCCTAATTTGTGACCCATTCGGGATAGTTTTTGAAATCCAATACCAACTGGATTTGTCGCGAATCCGGTTACTTTTCCTCTCTTGTACACGTAGCCTGAGGGGTTTTGTAAAAGAATTTGTCCGCTTAACAGGAGTTGACTGGATTCTCTCTTTCTCTCTTTTTTGGTAGAAAATGTGATGGTTCCGGTTCAGACGACAGATTACATCATGGATGTGGTGAGCGCAATGGAGAGACAGGCAATCAAGTTCAGCTTGTACTTCCGCCGCGTGTTGTGGCTGCAGGGCCTGAGACTAGACAATGAGCTGCTGGTCAGCGTCATGTATTATCAGGTTAGACTGGTCAAACAGGTTTCACTGTATTAAAGTAGTCGGTGATTTCCATTCCAAAATTCCGACGTTAATGAGGTTGATTTGGAAAAATTTTGGGCGGCGAAGTGGAGAAAACAAAAGCGATGCGTTCTGTTCACAGATTTCTCGCCCCGACAGGGACAACACACTCAATTCACCGGCGACCGGAGAGTGTGGTTTCTATTAGAAAAAGATCAATGGAACAGCGATTGTCGTTTCGTGCCAAACTTCCCGAAAGAAGGACAACCTCGCTTGTTGCACCGTTTTCCAAAATTACTTGTGCAGTTCTGTTCCAGTTGAGTTCGGCGCTCGGAATTTTTTCAGCGGGATAGAAGGCCAGTGGTCTTCAGAGGTGACGAAAAATAGTGAAAATTTGACTCCCTAAATAATTACTCTTATGTTTTGTTAAATCTGAGTGTGTTATCTTGCCTCAGGTACTACCGGATTATATGGCGGGATATTTACTGGCAACTCATGGACGATCATTTAACGATGCCCAGGTGAACTATTCAACATATGTAAAGTTTCGTTAATTCCACGTACTACGGGTATTAATCGTCTTTTCTTTTGTCCTCGTCAGTTCCAGAATCAGATCGCAGAACTTGGTGCGCTTCAGTATCGCGCTCGTGATGAATCCATTCTTCCTTCAAATTCAAAATAGTATGTACCTTCCTAGCATTTTTTTTGTGTGTAATCTTTAATTGACTACAATGTATTTCCGTGAGAAGTTGACCATTGAGGGCCACAGGGTCACCAGGTTCATCAGTGTTCACCACTGTCACATGCTACCCTCGTGAAATAGTCTTTTGATTAGATTAGATTTGATTTGACCATTGCAGACATCACCATACTAAACCTGTATTTGTCTTTGTTCACTCAGTGCTGAAGTGGAGTCTCTGATTCCAAGAGGAATGCTTGACAGGTTACGACCACAGCAGTGGTTGATGCTCATACAGGATCACTTCCGGAGTTGTCACGCACTCTCGCCTCATCAGTCACGCCGGAGGTTTCTTGGTATGTTCTTCACATGTACAGTGCTTCACGTTGTAGTCGCTCCGTTAACCCTTTAAGCCGCAATATCAACATGTATATTCTCCTCACTGTTCTCCATATATTTTGTATGTTACTAGTTGGGAGAATTTGATTAAACATCAACACATTTCATCTCTGGTGATCATTTCCTTTATTCTCGTGACCTGAATGTTTGATCAACTAGTGATATTGTAAGGAGAAATTAGATGCTTGTCACTATTGGGGCTTAAAGGGTTGAGAACCAAACACAGAGAAATGTAGTGGTTTTTCCTAATTTCAAGTGTAAAAAGTAGAGTAAAATTAAACTGCCACCCCACACAGACTCTGCAGGCACAGGCACCCCACACAGGCACAGGCACCCCACAAGGCACCCCACAAGGCACCCCACAAGGCACCCCACAAGGCACAGGCACCCCACACAGGCACAGGCACCCCACACAGGCACAGGCACCCCACACAGGCACAGGCACAGCCACCCCACACAGACTCTGCAGGCACAGGCACCCCACACAGGCACAGGCACAGGCACCCCACACAGACTCTGCGTTTTGTGACAGTGACTAATCACAATTTTTTTCTTTCTTACAGAAACTGTCACCAAGTGGCCTTATTTTGGATCAACCTTCTTTGAAGTGAAGGTGAGTTTTGGATGATCTCCTTGACAATGAGCAATGAGCTCCGTTAGTTTTACTCAGTTTGTTTTCTAATCTTGGATGTTCAAGACAGTTGGAAGAAATATCTGAAGCTGAAACAACAGCTTGAGCTAAACGTCCACTTTACGTTGTAAGCGGGAAATTAGTTAATATGCCAAATGCCCCTGAGTTTGTGAACACATGTTTCTTTCTTCGGCCGTGATTTATTTAATTGCGTATTTCTTTGTTTTCAGAATTGCAGTAACCCTGCCGTAGGAGGAGACTGTGTTTTAGCAGTCAACAAAACTGGAGTTCATTTCTTGAGTCTCAAGACAGCAGTAAGTGAAGCAACAGAACTTTGTGTATCTCTGGTCCGAGCCAAACGAGAACTGAGTTCCTAGATATAATTAACAATTATTCACCGACGTGGAGGTTAACAGTGGAGGGTATTTGAAAAGAAGCGGCGAGGGAAATTTCCACCACTCTTCATCGACACTGAGGTGAATAACTGTCTCAGTACATACCAAACCAGTGCAGGAGAGGCAGGTGCAAATGTTTCCTTTTTTTCTGAGAAATGAGGAAGAACTCGCGGGCGAAATTCATAACGATGCCGGGAGGTGGATGACATACACTATCCCGCGTTTGAACCAATCAAAACGCGAAAAATGCTAACTACTGGTTCGGTGGTATACACTAAACGGAGAGTTTGACAGACGCTTTCTTCAACTTGCCCTCACTATCTTTAGCCTGGCGAAACGGCAGCGGTTGGCGATGTGCGTTGGAGAATAAGATTTGGACAATAGTTCACTTCAAGACTCAGCGATTATTATGTGGAACAGAACGATTTGAAAATTTTAGTCATTTAAGAGAGAAGGAGAAAAGAACCAGTACAAAGAAAAGTGACAAGCTTCCACTTCGTAAAAAAAAAAACAAAAACAAAAACAGAGTTTTGTTGCCGAAAACACAGACATCACTACCGTTACAACCCTACATTTGTGTAGTTTCAAGCTAGTGAGAAATGCTTTTTATGGTTTGTTTTGTGTTGATTAATTTTGGCAATCAAAAAACCTCCACGAAAATAAAAGGTAATGGGTAGCAGATAAGATCATTTGCCTGTGTATTTAACTTGCTGTTTATTATTTCTTACAGCAAACGTTACTGAGCGAGCCCTTCGTTAGCATAATCTCAACGCGACTTCTAATCTCGGACAAGAAGAGACAGTTCTTGGATCTGAAGATTGGAAATCCGATGATGCAGAAAGTCTCTCGGATGGAGACAACCCAGGTACATATTGCAGTCCGGTCCATATACGTTCATTCGCGATGCGCATTCTATTGTGTCATTGCATTTATCATTCAGTTCAGTTTCACTGAACCATAACTAGCAGAACAAGTCTGGTTCACGTGGAATCCCTGATACCTTGAAGAGCTCCAAATTGCTGCGCCTGAGAAAGTGTCTTGGGGAAGAATGGAAACCTATCATTAATCGGCGGTTTGAAATCACCTCGTGTAAAGAACGGTTGACTTCGCTGCGATCTCACAGCGCTTTGATTGGCATTTTGCCATGCAACTGTCTTGCAACGGCTGTTTAAAAGGGCACATGAGTTTAGGATAAAATCTTCCTTGAGGGACTCTCTAAAGGAACTTGGACGGGTTTTAATGCTCACAACGCATGCGCTCTGCTTCCGCCTCTGGACAACACTTCAAAATCGCCGTGAAATCGCTGGTTGTTTACATACTTAAAACTGCACATAGAATTTCATAATAATGGCCTGTAAATCGCCCTTAAGAAGCAAAATTCTTAGTGGTTTGGGGGGTTAAAAAGGAGGCAGTTGTGTTCCACTAGTATCATGGACTTTTACCAAATGCTAACTAGATCTTCATTGGAACTTTGTGTTTCAGGCCAAAGAAATTTCCAATCTCATTTACAAATACGTGGCCATGCACTCATCCGCTAAACAGGAGGGCCAGGGACTTGCAGTCGTGTTGAGAAACAACCAAGAGATCCAACGAATGTGAGCACCTACCGACAGTGGCCCTTGACGGCCCTGTTCCAAGGGCCTGCATCAAGGTTGTGGGAACACGAATATTGCGATGTGAAGGATCTTTATGTAAATCGTGTATTTTTCGTAACTGGAAGTTATAAATTTTTACTCGTGTGATTCATGTTCCACCGTCTTACACTGACAGAATTCAACTCGGACTTCCCACAGAGGAAGTTAATTAACAGAAGAAAGATTAAAACGTTGTCTGCTGAAAAATAGTTAAGAGAGAAAGCTTTCTATTCACTTATCAAACGTGTATATAAATTAGTATTGAAAATACATTATAATAATGGGGCCTTCCGAATATTTTTTCCTTCAAGGGAGGGGTTGGGAGGTCTTTAAAATTAACAGTCAATTAATATAGTAATGTATAGTAACCAAAATTCATTTTCTATGCGATGAATTGAATCCTCAAAGTATATTTCGTAGAAGGTTTTTAAGAGGCTTACCAATTTATTGCAGATGCTTTGTATGAAATTGTTAAAATAGTTTCTAAATGTCGCACGTCGATAAGTGTGTTTCTTCCGAAACCGTTAACCAATATATCTTTCACACAAGTTTCCCTCATAGCCGTTTTCAACTTGGATAACGTCTGCGACGGAAGCTTTTATAGATTTTGTTTAAGGTACTGTTTGCTATTGTTTTTACGTTGTACCGAAAGCAGTGGGAGGGTCAAATTTTGGGTTGGTTTTTTTTTGTTATTTTGGAGGGGACATTTTAACTCCCAGTTGTCTGATTTCAAAATTTAGCAAATCAGTTTGCACACATCACATGAAATTTTTTTCATTTGATCATTGATTACCCAATAAGAAAATGTATCTAATTTTGTAAGTTTGTAGTGCAAACAATTGTGTGAACATCGTACTCGTATTATTTGTAAGTCATGTCGTTGCAATTGGAACTTCGCAAGCGACATTTCAAGTCCACCCCACATTTTCCCAAAGTTTACGTAACGTTCATGGAACGTTTGTGAGGATGAAGACGGAAGTAAAGATTCTCTGATTCATGCATTAGATTGCTTCCCCAATGAAGTATTGAATTAAAGAAAGGAAACAAGAATGTGGAATTAACGAACAGCTATTGACAGATGTCTGTCTTATGGCAAGGTTGCACAAAATCAGTTAATAAGTGGATCCCATTGACATGCAATGGGACTTAACAAGGCATTAAGAGAATGAACAGTTTAAAATTAATTTACGGGGTATATAGAAAATACCCTTGGAGAGAGTTAATTTCGAGTATTAACCCGTTGGTTCAAAAAATTTGTATGCTACTTTTGCGGAACAGATCTAATTATTTTCTTTTTGTTAGTTTGACTGAGTTTGGGTCAAGTTAAATCCTTTTTTTCATAAAGAATACAAGAATGAAAATATATATTTGAGGTAACCTACAATATCAGCACCCCTAGGGTAAGTTGTTACAATATTCAACGACATGTAGCCAGGAGTTTTTCCTCCCAAGAGTAATTTATTATATTGTTATACCAGAGACAATGAGTGATGCAAAAAGACAAGAATACTTTGGTTAACACCAGCTGTAGTTTGATAGAAATTATTATTTTGTGTAATAAATATCAATTTCAGTAGATTGTAGAATATACTTGGTAGTGTAAAGTTGTGGAATCGAACAACTTAAGAATGCAAACCACATAGAGTCAATTATTTAGTGTGTCAACATGCTTACCCTAAATGTTTTGCTTTTCGAATGAATTTCAATGAATTTGTCCGAATTTTATATTGCACAAGTCCATGGCACTATATTAAAATTACCTAGCAACAAAAATGGCTTATTCCATACGTAGACATTAAACGCAATTTACTCAGTTGTTTGTGGTAGTCATCTTTCATTGCATTCCAGTACCCTCGCAGCCGGAGACTGGTAAGGGAAGACTAGACACTAATAGCGGGGTATCTTTTCTTATAACCCACCGTTGAATCACATGGTACAAATTTGGACAGCGGGTATCCGTCCGATTTTTTCGACCACAAGAAAAAAACAATTCTAAGTTCGTGTCAAACTTTCTAATTTTCCATGGAAGAAAAAGAAAATCATTTTGCAGAAGTCATTGACGACGAAAATACTCGCAATCACGCCGTGATCATTAATGGCCTGTTTTCTTCCTTGACACGACAAAAGTGCGTTGTGAAAATTAATTGGAGGGTCATAAAAGTTGTCCTCAAAATTTCACAGATGCCCTCGAAGCTTCTTTTCTCGGCCAACTGTTCAATTTTCGGACAATCTTGAATCAGCCTCGGGTATTATCCTCCGATATACAAGCCGCCGGAAGGGTTCGATTATCCACTCATCCCACATTCTTGTCTTCAGACCGCCTTCTCATCCCAGTATCCCATGCACGTCACATATTAAGGGTATCAAGTCTATCAACCACGTCACCATCTTCGAAAGGAGGTTGACATCTAATTTCCCTTGTTCACACCCTGCTAGATTTTGGCGCAAATGTATGGCATTATCGTAGACAACCATTGTCTTCGAACGGAAGTTGACATCTAATTTCCTTATTCAGTGTCCCGCTTTCGCATTGCGCGTAAAATAAAGTTTTGAAAATCTTTACAATCATAGGAAAACTTCTTATCACAGCTCTGTTAGATAAACCACGTGATTTGTCAAACGAATGCCTTGGTAACAGCTCACGTGGAGTTCTCCTGGAACCCAAAAAATTGAACAATAAAAGCAGTGTTTGATTTTAGGCATTCTTTATTCGTGGCAGCTGATGCTACCGTTAAGGTCTCATCCCTCACGAAACAACTTATGTTTGATTACTTTAATATTTGGGACTTCAGCTTTGATTTATCGTGTAGGTAAGCTTATTAATTTGACTGATCTTTTCCCTGTTCTTTTAGCAGGAAATTATAAGACTTGGCGGTGCCTGAAATTCTTACAAAAATGTCGAACAAATGCCCTGTTTTACAAGTTAGAATACATTATAGTCAGCAAAACGCCAAGAAGCGAAAGGTCGAATCGAACCAAACTGAAATGGAGTGATAGCAAGTGATTGAAAAAGGCAACATCTGGCAAAATAATAACTTTGATTTCATTTTGGCGGTGGCTAAAGAAAACGAAAATAAAATTGAAAAAAGCAATAAACAGACAGAAAGAATGACAATTGCACGAAATAGCTTTTTGGCAACCATTTTTCGAGGTGCCCAGAAACAATGTTCACTGTGGTTTGAATATGGCGAAAACGAGTAAACATTACTAATCTTTGTCAAAATAAATAGCTTACTTTGCCGTAATTTTATTAGTGGCAAAGAAAGAACCCCACCCCCAAAAAATAACTTAAGGTTTTGAAGGGGAATGTTAATATTTTGGTAACTGATTGTCTCATTTTATTGCCGGGAATCGCCAACTTATTCCTGTTTGGATAGCGATTCATCGGGAATTGCTAAGAAAAAATAAATATACAGATAAATCTGAAACAGAAATGAACACAATTAGTGAGATCAAGTACACCTGTGACTTACTGTTATCACCGGTTTTGTTGTAGGGCTTTGCGCCGCACCAATGCCGTTCTACAAAGTTTCTTATTGGCTCTTGACAACACAACGTGTTTATACGTCAGTATATCCATAAGTGCCTTGTTGTGATTGAAGATTCGTTTATGCACGATCGTCAAAACGGATTTTGTCAGAAAAAAGTTCATACCGTAAGAATTGAAAAAACGACTTCTTTTTGTTTGAGTGTCGCCACAAAATGACCTAGTTTGCATTTATAAGAGAAAAGCTAAGGGACCGTTCATTTTTTATGAGGTAGGGGGGGCTGGTGGGATTTGAGGGGGGGCCATGCAAAAAAATGTGGCTTCAAAGGGGGGGTCAGCCAAAAAATACGGTGTGTAAAGGGGGGGTCACCAAATAATTGCCTTTAAGTTTAGTAGTGACAGCATCTGTAATAATGCAAACATCAATGCCAGAAGGCCAAAAATAGCGTTTCTAAGGTTCTGAAAATTCAAATTTTCCCGGGGGAGAATGCCCCCGGACCCCCCCTACTTTATTATACACCCAACGGCAACTTTACCCCACCAACTGTTTCATTACAAAATACAGCCAGGGGAATGTCAACTCTTTTGGCCTTTGCTTGTCTGATTCTTAAACAACTGAACAACTGATAACAATGTCCAAAATAATGCTTTAAACCGGCATTAATTTCCTGTTTATGTACTTCAGAATGCAGCAAATTGCATTAGAGCATCCCTAGATTTTCAATTTTTTCCAGAGGAAGATACCCCTGGAACCTCTACCAGAAAATTACCTTTAGTGCTTGTCAACAAAGACATTTACTTCTGCAGGACTTGAGTGTTAAAATTGACTATTTAATTTAAGCTTGATAAATTGTAGATTTACTTTATCTTTTTTTTTGGGGGGGGGGGTCATCTCAAATATTTAGGACTATAAGGGGGGGCCAGGTAAAAAAATTCTAATGTAGAGGGGGGGTCATTGTATTTTACAGGTACTACAATCAAATCCCACCAGCCCCCCCCCCCCTATCCCATAAAAAAAGAACGGTCCCTGAAGGGGAACGAACAACAGCTACTCTCTTCTCACCAACTGTCTAAAACGCGGATTTTACTTAGCTAGTGAAAAGTATCCGTCATTCGTTTTACATAACAGGATTATTGCCAAACAGCAAAAACCAATCGGGTTTGTTTTCATAACTGACAAACGATTTTCCACTTACATTGAATACATTCTACAGTTCTTTTCTAAAATACCATAAATGTATACTGCGAAATAGGATAATTATCATCTGAGAAAAGGAAAAGGAAAATCCGTCTGTAAAAAAGTTGTAGTTGAAAGTGCTCAATTTTGTAACTGTTTTTGGTACCAATTCTGTTTCAGTAAAGTTTAAAAATCAAGGATCGTTCGGGCATGGACAACAACGAAACAACGAGGTTGTCTTCCAGTGAATCTGAAAAATTAAATGAGTCATTACATTGGAATAACAACACAGAAATAATGAATCCGATGGCGATCTACGTCTTCGCGCCTTCTGGTATCACCGCAATACGTGTTGTCTCCATAATCCTGTCAGTTACTGGTGCAGTGGGGTTCGTTGGAAATTCTTTGATATTTTTCTTTCTCTGGAAAACGAAGTCAAGAAATCCAATCCAGACAAGTCGTTTTATAAAGAACTTAAACCTGTACGTAAGAAGTTTGTCCCTTTCAGACCTTCTTAGTTGTGCGGTGTCGCTACCTCTTTTGTGTATTCAAATGGCGTTTGATGTATTTCAAAGTGGTTGGCCGTGCAAGATAGTGCGATATTTCAACTTTATATTTCCTGTAATTACGATTAATAACTTAGTCGTGATAAGCCTGGAGAAATATCTATCAACACGCACGGTTCCACGCACGTTCAGTTTCTCTACAGTGCGTAAAATGGTCATTTGTGCGTGGGTGTTTGGTCTACTTGTCATATTGATTCCTTCAGCCTCATTCGATGGAATACGAGTGGATGTCAACAACACTCACTTCACTGTCATTTGCAGACATGACCGTGATTTCTATCCCTTTGACCACGGACTTCTACTTGTCCCAATACAGTACGTTCTCCCAAGTGTTTTTATAGGGTATGTCAACATTTGTTTGATGAAAACTGTGTGGAACAGAAGAAGACAAATTGGCAAAGGAGTGGGCAATGCCTTCAAGGCCCATCTGCGAGCTAAAAGGATCAGAGGGATAACCCTTCTTGTGGCTCTCACCTTCGCATTTCTTTTACCTTACTTTTGTTTCGTAGCTAATAGAATGTATACCGAGTTAGCACGGCCACAACGTGATTTCGCAACTGATCATTTGATACGTTTTTCTGGCGCTGGCATCGCATATCTTACCAGTCTCTTTAATTTCATTGTTTACTTTGCCCAGATGAAGGAGTTTCGAGTGTTTCTAAAAAAACTTATTTGTAGAAAGAACAATGGAATCAACCAGCCTGTAGTTGTAAATGGAGAAAGAAGGCCTTACCATCATGCCTTTAATAGAGAGAACGTTCCAGTTGTTGCCGACAATGCTATTGAACTCAGGCAATTTAGAACGTTAAACACGATTTAATCCTAGGATGGATACTCAACAAAGCTTTGCACGAAGAGGCTCCGCCCGAACTTCAAACCCTTACCCTTTGATATACCAATTTTTAACGACAATGTACTCCTCCCAAACCTAAACAATTGCACCTTTTTATACCCCAAAGATCAGCCAAAAACAGTAATTCATCGCAGGTTTTAGTCCTTGTAAGGCTCCAAGCTTCCGAATATTTTGGGGTGTAAATTTCTGCTAAAAACCTCTCTTAGTGCTATCGCTACCAGTCTAAGCTGTGCTTCGATGATCCTTTCACATACTAAAGTGACAAATTTGCCACCATTTCTCACACTGCAAGTACAAAAAATCACCCCTCTCGGGAGGAGCCTCATCGCATGAGCCACTATAGAAAGTACCTTCTCCCCCCCCCCCCCCCCCCCGCAGGGATGTAATTATGTTTTTGACATATTAAACAATAAATAAAGTATCATTAAAGTAAAGTAAGTATTAACTTCCCAATGTATGCTGGGAGTTACTCGTTTGTCTGGTTGTGGAAACTTGTTTGACTGTTTTTGTTTTTGTTTTTGCCAAATATTGTTCAGATTGAAGGCGAAACATTGAACTTTTGTAGCTTCCAAAAAACATGAATTAACAGTTTCAATTCTGTTTACATCTATGATTGGAAAGTTCAAAATGCTAAGTCATCAAAGCTACTCGTACAGCTGTTTGGTCATTTTGGGAGCCTAATGTTCGCCAAACACAAACAAACAAACAAACAAACAAATCATAGCACCTCAAGAGAGCATGTCGGAGAAACGGTAAAACATCCAGTGTAAAAAGTTTGAGATACTTCGCTGCTTTTCGTATAAATAAAAACATTATGAACTACTTGGAGTGAAAAAGGTGAGTTACGCGGGAACGTTTCGAAAATTCAGTCCCTCTGATGTACAGACGTCTCTTGTATAGTCTTCTTTTATCTCTTTTCACATGTAAAGAACAACGGACGAACTTCAAACCCTTTCACTTTCATACACTAATTTTTAATTACAATCTACTCCTTCCATACCTAAAAAAAAAAGCGCCCTTTTTATACCCCTACCAGTCTAAGCTGTACTTCGGTGATCCCGTTAACATACTAAAATAACAAATTTGCCTACCATTTCTCACACTGCAAGCACAAAAAAATCACACCTTTCGGGCGGAGCCTCTTCGCATGAACAACTCTAGAAAGTATTCCTCCCCCGCAGGGATGAAATAATGTATAATCAAAGTAAGTATTGACTTTCCAAATGCATGCTGGGAGTTACTTGTATGGTTGGTTGTAGAATCTTGACTGTTTTTGTTTGTTTGTTTTTGCCAAAAGTACTGTACAGATTGAAGGCGAAACATTAAACTTTTGTAGCTTCCGAAAAACCTGAATTAACAGTTTCATATCTGTTTACATCTATGATGGGAAAGTTCAAAATGCTAAGGGACGGGTCATTATTTAGAGGGGAGGGAGGGCTGGTGCAAATGGAAGGAGGCCATGTTCAAATTCTCCTGACCCTCCCCTTTGTGAAGCACATTTTTTTGCTGACCCTCCTCCCTTCTCCCCCTTTGTATAACAAAGCTCCCTAATATGCGTGCAGAAATTTATATGCCCCCTCCCCTTTTCTCAGCATAAAAATCAATGACCCTCCCCCTATTTGCATCAGCCTTCCCCCACCTTTAACAAAGATGGGTCCCTAAGACATCAAAGTGGCTCGTACAGATGTTTCCTCATTTTGGGAGCCCAATTGTCACCAAAAACAAACAAACAAGCCAACAAATCATAGCACCTCAAGAGAGCATGTCAGAGAAACTGTGAAACATTCAGTGCAGAAAGTCAGTTTGAAATATTTCGCTGCTTTTCGTGTAAATAAAACATTATGAACTACTTGGAGTGAAACAGGTGAGATACGTGAGAACGTGTCGAAAACTCAGTCCCTCTGATGCACAGTCGTCTCTTGTATAGTCTATCTCTAGAACATAACAACATAACATAACACAATATAACATAACATAACATAACATAACACACATAAAACCTTTATTTTTGCACGATCTAGGTACATCAGTTAAAGCATAAGTGACGTTACAAGTAGTGCGTTCCATCCTCTCTATTACTTCATCATAGCCTTAATCAAGTTTTATGCAAACTGAAACCCTGTTCACGAATGGCCCTCACTAAATTCCTGAGATGGCATTTGCCATCACCTATATTTTGCATTTCTTAAAATGTGAAAGACATACACTGCATTTAAATCAAAGAAACCCAAAAATAATGTTTAAAATTGCTCTACTATTTTTCTGAAACTGCAAATGAATGTTTGGGTCAAATGGCTAGGAGGGAAATGGAATGCAAACTTAATTTTCTTCGTTTTTCCTTCGTATCTTGGGAAACTCCTTAAACTGATAGTAGTTTGTTTTCCCTTTAGAGCGCTTTTCAATTGAGTGCCGTAAAACCAAAACCAAAGTAATTACCCCAGCCAATCACAACAAACACAAATTACCCAATGAACCAATCAAAACTTCAAGCAAACACAGGTAACTGACACCAAGCGCGGGAAAACGCGTGCGAGCAAGTCGCGATTGGTTTGAATTTTACTTCTGAGTGGTCGAGAAAGTGGCGCGAGTTTTTGAATCACGACAGAGTGAAGTAAAGCAAAACCAAAGCTGAAGGCAAATTATTTTCGACAATTGAAAACTGCTCTAAGAAATTCAATTACAATGCCTCTTCTTAGTGTTTTAGGAGCCTTTTGCATACGACAAAAGTACTTAGGGTCAAATTTAAGCAAAGTTCTCACAAGGCTCACACACAAACTGCGAAACAAAACTCCATAACTTTTCCATGACTTTTAATCCAATTCCATGACCTCAAAATTGACAAGAGGACTGGTGAATACAATGAGTGAAATGCCCCACTGACTGATCATTTTGATGCTTGACACAAAGTTTCCTAAATTTCTTCACTTTTCAACCATCAGTTAAAACAATTTGGGGAAAAATCTGAAATTCCACGACTTTTCCATGACCCAAACAAATTTTTCTACTTTCTGTGACTTTTCCCGGCCTGGAATGCAAATTTTAAATTCCATGAATTTCCATGACCGTGTGAACCCTGTTTCACCCCAAAACATCAAAATCACCATAACGTAGCCCTTCAAGAAACACGGAGGTACACGTAGTTTGCAACACTTGAACCAGCCAATAAAAAAAGGTACTCGGCACTTTGTCTTTTTATTGATTTTCACTTCAACTTTCTTTTTTCTTACACCCAATAAAAATATAGACAAATCTGCACAAGGCTGTCCTGCCTGCAAAAAAAAAAGAAACATCTATTCAGCAGACAGCTGAAAAATGGCTAAAAATTTACCTCAAGGTGTTATTTTTATAGGATCAAGCGCACTTTTCATCAGGGTGGCTTCTGTCGGGTTGATGAAACATGACCGTAAGCGCTCTACCACTGCCACTTGCACAACGATTTTGATTATATCTAACATAGACTACCAGCAGATAGTTGAGCGCAAAGAACTCGCTGGAGACTGTGAAAATCGCCTGCTGCATGAAAACGTGACGTGTGCATCACAGATGAGCTGCTAGTGTAGTGAGCAGCTCGTCATATGCGTCACATTTTCACGCCACGGGCGATTTTCATGCTCGCTTGCGTGTTCTTTTTGCTCGACTATTCCTGAGAAGAAAGAGAGACTGCTCGAAGTCTTTATCTGACAACTTTTTGATATCTTTTTGACAAATTTTTTTGGCTTCCGTTTCAAATGAGAAATCACATCCAAGAACTGTGAGAGGACAGTTTCGACCTCTCCACCTCGTACACCTCTTTCACTGTAATTAGCCAGGAAGAAGCCACAAGGAAGTAAGACAACGAGCAGTCTCACTTTCCACTCAGGGGTGGTCAAGTCGAAAAAACACGCGAGCACGCGGAAACGTGACGCGCGCGTAATGAGCCACTAGTGTAGTGAGCCGGCTCACTACACATGCACATCACGTTTCCACGTAGCAGGCGATTTTCACGCTTGCTCGTGTATTCTTTTCGCTCGACTGTCGCTGAGCCGAAAAAGAGACTGCTCGTAGTCTATGAAGAAGTTGTCAAAAATATGTCAAACGTTTGTTAAAAACTATTATCAAAATTTTTGTGCAAACAATACGACGCGAAGCACTGTAACAACTTAAAAACTGTTTCACAATTTGTCAGCTTCTCAGATTGCGATAATTATTTGTACACGCAAATCTTAAAAAGAGATCTTACAAATAATGTACCTGTAACTGCTGTTAGACCTATCTAAAATCCTCTCCTTATCTCAGACCTCTTTCTTCCGACCCAAGTACTCATAGTATTTGTGTAAAAAAAAAATTGTTTGGTGTTGTCCTATTTAATTATAACAAGAAAGCCAACTGTTATATATGGTATCTTTACTAAACTAAAACTAAATACTGTAACTAGGTAGTTCCATTAATTTTCTCTCCACATTTGTTTCAGTGGGACTGCAATATCAATATCAAATCAATATCATTACATTTCAGGATTTATAGGCTAACAGGGGCCCAGTGGACTCCTTCAGAGATCTTGGGGGGAGGGACAAGGGGACTCTAACCTTCACACTTTTCGTGACCTCAAATCCCGGTTTCTGCCCCTATTTGGTCAGTGCTCACCTTTCAGTTCTTTGTTCGATTGGAACAAAAGGGACTCTCGCTTCCCACCCTCTCTTTTCCCATCTCTGGTACACTTCCTGCCGCCCTGTCCCCCTCCATTTTGAGGGCCAGTTATCATGAAAGAAGACCCAAGATGTTATTTTAATGAATACAGTCGGTCATTCAGTTGGTATATGAACACCTCTACAAACTGAACACCATGTCTAAGCCATTACAACGAGCAAGCACAGACTTGGCAGCAATTTTTAAAGAAGGTGGAGAAACAATTTGAGAATTTGCCAGACTGGCACTGAATTTCTCCTTGTCCTTACAGTTCAGTTGCCACGACAGACAAACCAAGAAAGGGACAAGATTCTCTGATAACGCAAGCTGTTGGTTTTCCTTGATAGAAAGCATATGTACCAGAGAAAAGATCCCAAGCTTCTGTGTAGATTTAGAACCCGGCCACGTAAAATTGGCTCCCGGTTGAACTGTCTCACAATCCCCTGTTTGTGATGCTGAAGCATCATTAGTTTTAGATGCATCATGCACTGTATTGGAGTCTGAAGACAGGGCATGTCCAGCAGCAAGATGAGCTTCAAGTTCTTTACATTTCCACATTATACGTTGAGCTAATTCCTCACAGCTTAACAATGAAGCACCTTCCACCGTTGTCATGGTGCTTGTTGAATGTTTGATTCCTAGAAAACTCTCTTCGTGGCTTTGCAGAATTTTGCACTTAGCATCTTGGTTCTGGTAGCCATGGTTATTGTAACCATGGCTACAGTTACCATGGTTACTGTCAACAATTTCATTATCATTGCAACTTTCCTTTCCTGCTGCAAATGCAAGGTGAACTAGTGGCACCATTGTCATCCATACAAATGATGTTTCCTCCTCCCACTGGGAGATTTCACAGGGGACATGCTTTTCCAGGAATGTGTCAATAAGTACATCTATAACAACACAAGTTTCTTTATCAAGCTTGATCAGAGGAGCTGATCGCATCCTGGCCAGAAACAGACAGCAGTAGTACCTATGTAGGAACAAAATAAAATTGAAGACATCAGAAAATATCTTGATGCTGACGCTTATGCTAATGCTAATTCTGCTGATGCTAATTACTTTTGTTTGCTTTGATTTTTATTTGTTCATTTTATTTTTTGTGCCTGTTGTGACTGGTTAGAGTAATAACTTTGGTTTTGGATTCACAACACTCAATTATTGAAAACTGCTCTAACAATCATTTTTAGCAATCTATTAAAGGACTATTCTAATAGGTTAATAAATTAGACTAAGAATCCTGGGTTAAAACCATTTACCTAGGAGAAAATCTCTTCAACACCTACCTCAGTGGTGTATTGCCTTCCTTGTCAAGAAGAAGATGTCTTGTGATATCTATCATTTTTGTCAATGCTCCACAATCCACCAGTGGCTGTGCAGATTTGACATTGAATGTGCAGTAAAACAGAGTGTTGGAAGCCACCTGACTTGAGAATAGTGAATATTCTGCAGGTTCCGACTGACGTCTGTCTATCATGAAGAGGATCTTGTCAATCAGTGGTGTCATTTTGGATACTTCCTCTTGGGTAGTGGCATCACTCTCTACCAATCTAATGAAAAAAGAATTAAGAATAGTGGAATCCAGCCGAGAGTAAAATATAGGTTTGACAATTACTCAAGCTGCAAGATGGTCTCACTATCAACGATAATAAGATGGATGGTGTAAATGAAGCCATAGTCTAATTTCCCCCAAAAGACTACACCTCTGGAACAGAGACCTAAGTTGAAACAGTTGTTGTCATAACAGTAGGAGCCAACGATCTACAATTCCTCCAGGACCCCAGGGCTTCTCAATCAATAACTGACATAACTGGGACCTCCACAACTCCACACACAATTGCACTTTAATTTCAGCAAAATATGAATATTGCAACTTACCCTCCACAGCATCCAATAGCTGTCTCATTCACACCAACAATCATGCTTGATATTTCAATGTTGTAGGTATCCTCAAGAGGCCGTGGATGAAGTAAGAGAGCATCTATTGTCAAGGGTAGCACACCCTTTGATAAGACAAACTTTCGATCCTCAGGGGTCTCGGCAAAGTTCCACAAGAAGCTGAGACAACACAGTTGAAGCACGAGCTGTCCTTGATTAAAGTGATGTTTCAGTTGATCTAAAATCATGGTATCTTCAAATAAATTCCCACTGCTGTTGATAAAAATAACAGTCATAAAGATTAATTGGTTAAGGAACATTTATCAAGCCCTTGTCTTGCTAATCAAGTTTTAAGGGCACCGAAAGACAAAAGACAATTTATTTGGGAGCAAGCCCCAAATATTGATACATTTTGACACTACTTGATGCCCCTGGGCCTTGGTGTAGAGAATTTGTCATGATTGTTACAAGAACAGTTTCATTAGCTATCCAGGGATAAGGAATTTGATTCTGGCTTCCATGAAAATGTCCAATTCCCCTTGATCTGCCCACTCTTCCTCCCCCCAAAACCCTAGGACTTAAATAACATAGACAGGTGCATAAATTACACAGTAATCTATGTTCTTTAAATTACACTGGGACAAGAACTTACTCAGTGACATCCTCAGGATGTTCAACCAGGTAAAGTTGCCGTGAGAATTTTAACACCTCCAAAAATGCGTCAAACCCTCCTTCTTGTACAAAATAATGTCTCTGTGCAACAGATCTCAAACTTTTCCACGGGAAGAAAAATGAAGCGAGTCCCTCTACTGCGTATACTAATCTGTCATAGAACCTCCACAACCCGCTAGAATTGTCTTCTATACTAGGCAGCTCTCTTTGCAAACTTTCCACGATTTCTTGAGCAGCGACCTTCAAAACATCTAGTAGCTCACTTATTCCTGGTATGTCCGCCACAGCAAGAAACTGGATATGAAAACAGTCCCCTTCCCGGAAATACAATCTACTGAGTAGCATGTTATCATCCGTTAACGGCTGCCCCTGATAAAAGAGTTTCTGGTCGCAGACTGGTGCCTGAATGGCATCCTGAATTGCGTACTTTACATCTCTGACGCTTCTGGTGTCAAAGTCAGAGAGGGTTAGCTTGGTTCGTCCCGTTTCTGTTTCGTTTTCGCAGCTATAATGGACGTAGAATTCCATGTCGATTTCCATACAAGATTAAACTTGGTTGATACCAGGATTTTTTATTGCAGTGCTCTGGTAGACTGTAGCATGTTCAACAAGGTGAAGAATTGCACATGCTTTGCTTCTTGGAAGAAGAAAAATACAATGACCCAGCTAACATTTGCTTAGTGCGTTGATACGTTCGTTGTTGATACATGTATCTTTACATGGGCTTCCCATTGTGCTTTGCACAGCCTAGTACCCAGGCTGTGCAAAGCACAGTGCGCTCCTTTCCGACTCCCTCGACTTGGCGCGAAATGTCACAACGCCCAACGTCACGCTCATTCGGTGATTTTCCGTTAAACTTTGCAGACTTTACTACGCGGCGAAAAATAACGACTTTGGATACGTTGATTTGATAGGGAGATTAGCGAGGTGTTGAATCATGCATGTGCTCTCGCACTTTACATGTAAAGTGCCAGGATGATCGTCAAATTTCTGCACACTTTCACTAGAAAGTTCCCTGTTTTTGTAACGTTTGACTGGAATCAGTAACGACTGTGGGAAAATTCTACCTATTTCGTTGTAATTTTTGGGGGGGATTTTCTTCAAAATGGTGGTTGCGCGGGTTCAAGGCACTGAACGACATAAATGGAATTCTCTCGTTGTTTTCCTTCTGTGGCGTTTGTAATGCTGACTGTCGATCAATCTGTTATCCGTGGAGCGTTGAAAACAAGTTGAAAACAAGTTGAAAACAGAGTGGGGACAGCCACGTTTGCCGAAGAATTCCCGAGGAGGGGGGGTGGGGGCTACTCAATAAAGTTTTGCACGGGGAGGCTCCACCCGGAGGTTCAAATCCTTATCCTTATCCTTTTTTAAAATATACTAATTTTTACCAAAATGGTACCCCTTTCATCAAGGAGGAAATGAAAGTCCATCCATGATGCTTTGCGTGAAATTCAATAGGTTCGTTCTTCGCAGTTTCCGAAAAGGCCCTTGCCCTCTCATACACCTAGAGCAAAATTGCACCCCTTTCTTACACTTCAAGGATAAGCCAACACAATAGAATTTCCTGTAATCGCAACGTTTTTCCCGGGTTTTGAGTCGTTCTGATTCAGTTGAGAAGTCATTTCTGCCAAAATGTGGCACGTTTTGATATACTTCGCTTTAACCACCATTTCTTCCACTTTGGAGCTGATTTTGTGACCCTTTCGTATACTAAAATGGCAATTTTACCTACCCTTTTATATACTGCAAGTTTAAAAAAGGCACCCCTTTCGAGCCTCCCCGTATTGCCCACTATAGGGAGTACCCCCCCTCCCCCCGAAGAATTGGCACTTCTCCTCTGATTTGTTGGAAAAATCGGAGTCTTCACTTCACACAAATCTATAAAGGGTGCTTTTTTGGGGGAAAATCCAAACCGGGATTCTTGAATCCAAAAACGGATTTTGCGTTTTTTTTTTACTAAAATCCAAAAACGGATCATGAATCCAAAGAATCTACACTCCGAGTGGATTCTTCAGGTCACCTCTAAATCCGGATTTTTGAAATTTATGATCCGATCGTGTTTTTGGGAAAGGATCCGAAAATAGTACATCTGTCAAGCGGTCTTCCATGCAAATTTACTTGTCTCGCCGTATTTTCTCTCGATCTTGCGCGACAAAACATTCGATCGTGGAAAAGAAAATTCAGGTGATAAAACACCCTAGATACCGTACACCCCAAACCCCTGGCCGGGCCTGAGTAGTGTTTTCGAGCTAGGTTCTTTATTACCGCGCTAATCGAAAGTCCTTCGTCATTAAGAGTGGCAATAAGTAAAGAAGCAATTCCCATAGTCGAAAGAGTTTGTTTTCGGTAGGAAATTTGGAATTACGGGAAATTTCGAGTGCGTGGAGGTCTCTTCAAGCAACGCGGCAAACAGGAGTAGCTGATGGAACATGGGGACAGTTGACCACATTTTGAAAGAGCCAATAACAAGGCACCCAGCAGTTTCTGTCTTTTTTTATAAATTTATTTTAAGTTTACTTTTGTTTTATACAAATGCAACTTGCCTCAAACAAGAAACATCTATTGAGCGAACAGAAATCACGCATACGGCCTATCCACACCAGCGAATAAACTGTTTATTTGGACAAATTTTCTGTCATCACCAACGCTTAACAAATGCGGATGGTTTGTTGCGTCTTCATAAATTCGACAGATTGTAAGGTACAAATAGTTTTGAGTGCGGATTAATAATAATAATAATAATTATAATAATTACAGTTTTTATAGACGTATTTCGGGAGCCTCAATACGTTTACAAGACAAAAGTATTAAAACCTAATTTACAACCTTCCAAAAATAGATAAAAAAGTGCTTAACTACTAATAACACTGTGTAAAATAGAAAAATGCTAACTACTTATTACCATGGATAAAATATAAAAATCGGTCTACAAGATAAGGGAAACCGGTGAACTAGCTAAAAATAAATTAATTTAAAAAGATATGACTTTAAAAGCCTTTTAAAGGCAGAGACTGACTGTACATTCCTTATCATTAGAGGTAGCATGTTCCAAAGTCTCGCGATACTACCTTTACTGCATCTTTAGACTCCCCTGTCATTTCACCTTATGTAATAAATAAAAATTATTCTATTTGTGTGACAAATAACAGACTTTTAATTAATTAACAAAATAGATATAAGCTTAAAAAATAAGAAAAACTAAGGGAGTATCTTTTGCTCTCTAAACTGTCAGGGGATTGAGGGATCATGGGAAGGAGGGGTGTTGAGGGGTGTTAGACTGCACGTACAGGACTACGACCATGACTTTGGAATTTCAAATCAGTTATGTTCCCAAAGCCACCGCTACTCCATGTTGCTGAGATGGAAGTTCTAAAGGACAAGATTGGTGTACAAAAGTGTACTTGTCCATTCTGAAACAAGCTGACTTTGATACTCAATCTCGTACTCTTGGTTGTTTTAATGTATCTTTGACACTGCAGGGTGATATTTAGCGGCAATAATATACCAAGGCCAATTAGTTACATAAGCAGCTTATAAATTCAACACCATGTCTAAACCATTAACACGAGCAAGCACAGATTTGGCAGCAATTTTCAAAGAAGGTGGTGAATTCATCTGAAAGTTTGCTAGGCTTGTACTGAATTTCTCCTTGTCATTGGGATCAAGGTGCCACGACAGGCAAAGTAAGTAAGGGACAAGATTCTCTGATAAAGCCACCTGCTGGTTTGCCTTCATGGAAAGCTCAGACACCAGAGAAAAGATCCCAAGCTTCTGTGTTGATCTCGTACCTGGCCATGTGAAATTTTCGCCCGAGGGTGCTATCACATAGCCTTGAGTTTTTGTCTTCGAAGCACCACAAGTTTCAAGTGCATCATGAGTTTTGTTAGAGTCCAAAGGCGAGTCAGCTTGGGGATCTTCATGCAGTTTACATTTCTCCATTATTTGAGCCACATCTTCACAGCTTGGCGATGAATCAGAACTTCCTGAATCACTCACATTATCACTGGAAAAGCATTTCACCTGAGTTGGAGTGCTTGTTGATTGGTTGTTTTCAAGAAAACTCTCTTCTTTATCTTGCAGAATGCTGCAATTAGCATCATTAGTATGGGGATAATTACCATGGTCAATATCATCTGTTTGATTTTCCCTGCAATATTCCTTTCCAGCTGCAAACGCAAGGTGAGCTAGTGGAATTAATGTTGACCATACGTTGAAAACTTTCTCTTCCCACTGGGAGATTTCACTGGGGATATGCTTTTCCAGGAATGTATCAATAAGTTCATCTATGGCAACAGAAGTGTCTCTATCAAGCTTGATAAGAGGAGCTGATTGTATCCTGGCTAGGAATAGACAGCAGTAGAACCTATATATGCAGGAACAACAAAATTGAAGCTGTCAGAAAAAATATATGTGTTTACTGCAACATGAAAACATATCGAAGGAACCCAAGTCAATTGACTTAGGTCTCTGGAAATCGATAATTTGTAGGTTCAGCATATGTTTTACGTATGAATCAACTACGTTCAACTTAGATTTGTACTTAGGATTATGGTCCTGCTGGTTGTATTTTGACTGCAGGACCTTAAGAACAGCAAACATTTGACATTGATTCAGATGTAAAATTTCACAAGCCAAACTTAATGCATAAATTACTGGTATGTTGATGTATTTTTGAATATAACAGTGCTTGTGATGAACTTAAAACAACAAGCATGTTCAGTCTCCATAAAAATGGTGACCAGTCATGCATGACCAATAATGTGCAGTTAAAAATTTTTCTTGATAACTGCATAAATTACATATAATTAATATTTGTGATAACAAGGCAAAATCACAAAATTAATCAGGGGACCCTCAGTTGCCCAGGGGGCAATTCTTACCTTTGAGGTATATTGCCTTCCTTGTTAAGCAGAAGTTGTCTTGTGATATCTATCATTTTTGTCAATGCCCCACAATCCACCAGTGACTGGGCAGATTTGATGTTGAATGTGCAATAAAACAGAAAGCATGCAGCCAGCTGACTTGACGCTACTGAATATCCAGCAGGCTCTGAACGACACCTGTCCACCATGAAGAGTATCTTGGCAATCAGTGGTTTCAGTTGGGATACTTCCTCTTGGGTAATGGAATCATCCTCTACTAATCTAAATGAATAAGACAGAAAACTTCTCATGAAAGTTTTTAGGTGTGAACTGCAAGCAAAAAAAAAACTTGCTAAGTTAATGCTAACAGTGGAATCAAACTTAATTAAGAGTAAAACAAAGTGATAATTGGAAATTATATTTTTGTTAAAGCTACTCAATTTTTGAGTTATTTTGTCTACAAAATAGCCTCATAGTTGGGATGCAGCCTCAAGTTTCTGGAGAGTTTGGTTCTTTGGTTGGGTGGGCCATATTCAGCATTCCCAAAGACTGTCGAACTTTACTGAGGAGCCAGTTGTCAGGGTCAGAACAGAAATACAGTATAGAACGTGAGGAAAATTACATTACAAAAACAACATGACAATAGCATCGATGAATTATAATGTTGGGTATTTACATATCAAATAGAAATGGCTGGCTTCCTTATGGTAGACTTCTTTAGAAAAGAAACATAAGAACAAACTTGGTTTATGTGTATCTTCATAAAAACATATCAGAGCATCCCTGAATATTGTTTTCATCTAAATTTATTTTGCACCTTAAATTCACATCAAAACATGTAATACAAATTTATTTGCTGGACATGACCACTGAACTTTCATCAATCATGTGTACACACTACCACTGACACAAACCCCATTGGCTGACTCAAACTTTGAACTTTGATCACCCTCAAATTTGTGAATGACGCTACTCAAATAAACATCATGACAATAGTGTGTTTTCTTACTCTTGGCAGCAACAAAATAGTTCACGCACAAAGCATGCCTATGTTTTCACCTGGTCTTCATAATGTTGACACCTATGCAACACACTGATAGTTGACAATATTTAATTATTGGTCCTAAGCCTGCAGGACTGACACCTCCCATTAACAGAAACACTCTCAAAGGTGAACTGAGTCATGTTATTGACAGCCATTAAATACTCATCAAATAGTCAGTGTGTAACTCAAACCCACCCCCATATTACTATCCCCCATCATGTTACTACTTCTCCATGCTGCTATTCCTCCAATACCACTCTTCCCCCCATGTTACTCCTCCCCACATCATTTTCCCCCATGTTACTAAACCCCCTGTTGTTAATACATTTTCCCATGTTGCTATCCCACTTCCATGTTAGTCCATGGCCACTCTACCCCCCTTGATAAGATACTACATCATCAGCAGCACAGTTATGGTTAGAAATTAAGGAATGGTTTAGGTTTGACTTGGTGGTACTTGTAAATTACTTGAGTTGAGTTTGCTGAAACTCAAATCATGTTGTATCAAAATTTACTGTTTTACCACCTAATGCAAGGTTGATGTAAGTTACTCTTAAGTACCAACTGTTCAATAGCTACTGTTTCAACATGGGTCTCTGTTTTACCACAACTTGGCAAAGGTCTGGGTTCACATCATCAGCCTTTATAATAATCTACAACATGACATATTAAGCACTGGACCACTCATTGGTAAATTAACCTTGGGGTAAACAAACCATGGGCCCCACGGTTTCCATTAGTGAATTTTGAAATACAACTTTGAAATGTGAACTTTGAAATACAAAAACTGGAAATGAAATACAATTATTTAAATCTAATGAGCACCTGGAACACTGTTAAATGAAGAGCATTTGCCAAATGTAAAAACTTCTCAATATGAATGATCATGTGAAGGAGCTCTAATGTAAATTACCTCCCAAGGCCAGGGCTTCATAATCTGTAATTGGCAACACTACATCACTACGTGAATGTACCAGCTCTAAACCACACAATGCAATGTTCTGGTTATATTGCATGCTTGCTAACAGTGCCAGAGGAAGTAAGGTATGGAGGCTACTAAACCAAAGCTATATCTATGCCAATGATGCAGGTTTACAGGTGCTGTAGAATTACCAAAACAAATTACTAGCATGCGATTTGTGTGTATAGTACTTCTATCTGTAATCCAAGACCACCTCTACTCCCAATGCCAAGTTTGCGATTTAGAGGACCATCACCTAAGACTATTGCTACATGTACCTGTAAGTCAGTGAAATGCCAAACACAACTTACCCTGCACAGCAACCAAGAGCTGCCTCATTTACAGCAATAATCATCCTAGCCACATCATAGCTAATGGCATCATCAGGAAGACGTGGATGAACTAACAGAGCATTTATTGCCAAGGGTAGCACACCCTTTGACAAAATAAACTTGCAGTCCTCAGTGGTCTCATGAAAGGCCCACAAGAATCTGAGACACCACTGGTGAAGCGTAAGTTGTCCTTGGTTGAAGTGGTGTATCAGGTGATTGGCAATTCCAATATCTTCCATCAATTTCCTGTTGCTGTCGATCAAAATAATAACCATGGAGATTACTTAAATATTAATTTACATAAGGAACATTGATTGAGCCAAGCTCTTCTTGCTAATTGGAACAGGAAGCCCAACAGAAAAACATGGGAGCACCAGGGCAACCAGCAGTCACTTGAATCATTGATAGGTCCAATAGAGTATTTTTCAATAATTTATTGTGTCAAAAGTAATTTTGTGTTTGTTTTGCTTTTGCTTTAATACGCTCTCTGAAAGGTTAAAAAAAGTTCGCACCATTTGCTAAGCCAACCAGACGTTAAACCAAAACCAATCGTGACTTGCTTCCACGCATTTTCCTGCACTCAATACTAATTAATTCCTGCAATCAATACGTATTACTTAATTGTTTATGATTGGTTCACTTTGCATTTTGTTCTCGTTGTGATTGGATACTGAGTAATTACTTTGGTTTTGGTCTTAGGACACTCATTTTAAAACTGCTCTTAAGGTAATTTTGGAGAAGCTGGATCATTTTAAGGAATTTCCCATCCCTTGATCACAAGTGGACCTTTCTTTCCATGGCCACTGACTGACGTTTCCATATTTCTAAGAGAAAAGGATCAAGCTCAAGAGGTAAAAATTGTTGCAATGGCTTCAAAATGGGTCAGAAACATATTAACCAATAATAACAATAATAATAATTATAATAATAATAATAATGATTTATATAGCGCTGTTTCTACAGGGTATCCAACTTAAGCGCCTTACAATATTTAAAATTAAATAATAGAATTGACAATATTTACAATTAAACAAAATAATAATAATAATAATAATAATAATAATAATAATAATAATTATTGTATAATGCAGTGTCAATTAAAAAATACACTTAAAAAGAAAGGTCTTCAGCTTTGTTTTAAAAGCAGTCAAGGCCTTGCAGCTCCTCATATCCTCTGGAAGAGAGTTCCACAATACTCAGGTGCAATATATGAAAATGCTCTTTGACCATACGTCTTAAGATTGCATCTAGGTATTACAAGCGAGGCCACAAAAATGATAGGCCATGTCATGCTGCTCAATTACTTCCGCAAGCGGAGCAGTGTACATAGTATACAACATAGGCCCAAGCACTGAGCCTTGTGGGACCCCGCAGGTGAGATCAAGACTCGAAGAACGTTTGTTATCAACACACACAAACTGCTTTCTCTCTAACAGATAACAGCGAAGCCATGAGATAGCTTTGCCTTTTATTCCAAAACGATGGTGGTCTGTCCAGTAAGATTTCATGATCAACGGTATCAAAGGCAGCTGAAAGATCAAGCAACACAAGTGTCATGCATTGGCCATCATCAATAGCACAGAGAATGTCATTCTGAACCAGAATGAGTGCAGTTTCAGTGCTATGACCAGCCTTGTATGCTGACTGAAATAACTCAGTGAAATCAGCATCCTTGAGATAAGAGTCCAGACGAGTAGCCACTACTTTTTCCGTTGCTTTTGATACAAAACTAAGATTGGAGATAGGCCAAAAACTCGAGAAAAGTTCGTGGTCAAGAGACTCCTTCTTGATGATCGGATTAAGGGTAGCTTCCTTAAATTTCGTAGGAACAATAGCATTATCAAGAGATAAATTAACAATTTGTGTAATAAAGTACAGGCAGCAGAACATCGAAACAGTCTCTCATTAAGACCCCAGGTATCGGGTTCAAAATACAGGATTTCGCAGACATAGGTCTTATGAGGGAAGACAATTCAGTTGCATTGGCTGGAGCATAATAATGAAGACAACATGAAACACAAGACAAACTTGTCAGTTTTAACTAGAATCTGACTGGATTTCCCTAATGTAACACAATAAACACTGCAGAAATAAGTGTTCACACTTTTTTTATCTGCCCAGTAATATCAAACAGCTTAAATTAATTTGGTTAAAGAGAGAACTTCTTTGATGCTAGGTTAAATAGGTGTCGGTCTGAGAATGCTATTGGTGTGGATTTTAACCATTTTTGTCTAAAAGTCTGAAATGGGTATGGATTTTACAGACCAGGTCTGGACATGGGTATGGATTTTGGAGGTGAAGTGTGAAATTGGATATTGGAAAATTACAGTATTTTGGTCTGAAATGAGCTTGCATAGCAAGCATTTCCTAGGCTATTCTGCATGTTTGAAGTATTGCCGTATTACCGTATCGCTTGCCCTTGACACGTCTAAAACTGCCCAATTTATAATTTAAAATTTGATCCCCTCCTTCCTTCCTTCCTTCCTTCCTTTCTTTATAATGTTATAGTAATCTTATAGTAAGTATTTTTGGTCTACCGACCTAGATTTAAGCCTTTGCTTTTTGTGGCTAAAGTAGTATGTAACTATGTAAATTTCATTAAATATTGTTGAATAAACTTGAACTTGAAATTTGAATAAAAAGTTTTCCCTTTTCGGCAGCACAAAATTGGGGCGAGGATGAGAAATGGAGGTTGTGCTACCCAGATCTCCAAATCCCTTCCCCTCCCACCATTTTTGACCCTTTTTCTAATTTTCGTGTAGCCAAAAAGCAAAACATGCTTCAACGGTGTGGAAAAAAACCTGCAAAAATGCTTTCTTTGAAGGCTAGTCTGAAATAGGGCCAGGGTTTAGAGATCTGGGTGGACACCCCATCAAAAATTCCAAGGAGTCACCTCCCCTCCCCCGGTCTTAAATTACAGGAACTTACTCAGGAATATTGCCCGGATGTTGAAAGCAGAATAAATTCCGTGAAAATTTCAGCACCTCTAAAAATGCATCAAACCCTCCTTCTTGTAGAAAATAGTGCTTCTGGGCAGCCATCCTCAGAGCTTTCCGGGAGTTGAGAAATTTCGAATCAAGCACCTTTACTGCGTAAACTAATCTCTGATGAAACTTCCACAGACCATTGGAATCGCAGTCTTCAATGCCAGGCAGCTCTCCTTGTAGATTTTCCACGATTTCTTGAGCAGCGACCTTCAACACACCCATCAGCTCATTTAGTTGTGGTATGTCCGCCACAGCAAGAAACTGGACATAAAAACAGTCCCCTTCCCGGAAATACAATCTCTTGAGTAGCATGTTATCATCTGTTAACGGCTGCCCCTGATAAAAGAGTTTCTGGTCGCAGACTGGTGCCTGAATGGCATCCTGAATTGCGTACTTTAGATCTTTGACACTTTTGGTATCGAAGTCAGAGACACATAGCTTGATACGACCAGTTTCTTTGTCATTTTCGCAAAAGTGATCAACATAGAAATCCATTTCCGTATGGTAGGCTTATTCGATTCCCGGGATACAATTCAAGGATTATTCATTGTAGTGCTCTGGTAGACCAAAAAGAACTGCACATGCTTTGCTTCTTCGATGATATAAGCTTAAGTAAAAGTATAATCACAATGATTCAGCCTTTTTCTTTCCGTGTTCCCCCCGTCCCCATCCCCCAACGTCAGCAACGCGGACACGCTAACGATCAGCCAAATTGAATACAGGGAAACCCAGGGACAACCGAAAAAGTCGAAACTTCTAGATTCACGAAAACATCCATCTGCAGCGCAAACAAATTCCAAAATAATGATGGATTGTACTGTGTTGAGGATGTCCTACCTGACCGTGAGTTAACTGCAGATATCAAAGAATCGCAAAAGCCTGACAAGTCCGTCATGCGTCAAGTCCTTGTTTTGATCATACGAAAAAATTTCCTATCATAACTCTTTTCGCGCGCTTTTACGCCATTGAAACAGTAGATCAAAGTCTACTTCTTGTTTGCTGGGAGTGCCGGTGTCCTAGCAGATTTGGACCCCCCGGTCCAAATCCGCTAGCGAATATGGACCCCCCAATCCGCTAGCGGATTGGGACCCCCATCACGGATTTGAACCGCTTTTGTAACTGTAAAAACCCACGCTGTTATTCGCACATAAAGTACCAAAATAATTTCACTTTTCAATCTTGGCGAAAAAACGTTTCGTTTGGCTTTCAAAATACTGCAAACCTATTTAACAATTAGATTATGAGCTCGAGATTTCTATCGCGTGATAGTTGATGAAGCCGAAGGCCGAATCGACTATCACGCATAGAAATCGAGAGCAAATAATCTAATTGTTTTAGTATAAACCTAGATTAATATTCCACTAAAGTGAAAAGTTTTACTACATTGCATTGTTATTTTGAAGTATAAGACTGCGCCTGCTGGTCACCTTTTCGCTACGCACTTTCTATCACGGAATAGATAGCGAGTAGTGTAGCCAATCAGATTGCAGCATTTATGATAGAATGCTAGTAGATTTATACTACTGCCAAGTAGTAAGCAAAGTGGTTATCCTTAAAGTTTGTGGGAGAAAAAGAAGAAACTTGAGCTCCCCCAAGACCGCAAATTGATTTGTAAGGTTTGCGTAACAAGGGGCTAGAAATGTCAAAACGTTGCAAGAAGGCGTGCACGCCGAGCACATTTTGCGCTCTCTGGTTGGCTAACTTGTGAAAAAGTTTGTTGGGTGGCCACGGTAAGACGTGCCGCACTGTAAAGTGCTCCAAGAGTTAGTGTAATAATCATTCTGTTGAGACCTGTTCAACCGAGATGGCTGAGACACGGGGGTGGGGGGGGGGGGACTGCCATATGAAAGTGACGGGGATGCTCTTCGTCTCGCTTAGGGGTGTAAATTGTAGATTTTGGTCTCGCTTTGGGTTTTCAGGACGGAAAGCCAAAATTTTTACCCAGACAGGTATCGCTTAGGGTTGTGCGTAAAGAAATACCTCTCTGAAAAAACCAAACGCCGTCAATCTTTAGCGCAATTAAAATCACTGTAGCCCTTTTTTGGTTGTCTGTTTTAGCATGGTCTCCCTTAGAGGTCAAAAAAGCCTGAGACACACTCAGATTGGTCTCCTTTAGAGGTTTAATCCTAATTTTCCGACGAGCATCCCCGTCACTTTCATATGGGAGCCCCCTCCCCTCGGGGGGCTGAGACCAAATTATACAACCAATCTCTCTGAGATTGTAAACTCGCGTTAAGTCAATTATGGTAGAAAAAATTGCAAGTAATATCGTCAAGAAAGTTTAGTTTTTAAAATTTATCGATACAAACTAGCGTTGTTGGTTCTCTTTTACTCTAAGTATTAAAGATTATATGAAAAGAAAAAACTGCCTCAATATTTTTATTTTGGCTCTTTAACAGCTCCAAAAACAATTTTGCCAAGGAATTTTATTACCTTACTCAATAGGTGCTTGTTTTCAGGGGGGGTCCAAATCTGCGAGAGGGGGTCCATATCCGCTAGCGGATTTGGACCGGGGGGTCCAAATCCGCAGGGGTCCCCCGGGGGGTACTCGACCCATATTTGGGTATAGGTGAGCCGCTGAGGGTTTGAAAACCTGACCCTGTTTAGGACAAAAAAAAAATCCTAAAATACATACCCTGTTCAGGACAACAAGCTCAATTTTATTACCCTGTTTAGGACATGCAATACCCTGTTTATAATTAGGACAGACTCGCGCGAAATTATATACATGTACCCTGTTTAGGACAGACTCGCACGAAATCACATACCCTGTTTAGGACAGAGAGGCCAAAAACCATACCCTGTCCAGCGGCACATCCCCGTATAGGCCATGTAAGGGAGTACCCCCACCTCCGGGGGGGTCCAAATCCGCTGTGACACCGGGAAGTGTTTTTACGGGGAAAAGATGGCGTCGGGATGGCGTCTTGGTTAGGCCACCGAGTCAATATTTTCTCTTCGTTTTCATTTCCACGAAAGCTGATCAAGAAGGAATATGCAACTTCACGTACAACTGCTCTTAACGCAACTGATTGAGGCGAACTTTCTTTAAGAAAAGGTTTTGCTCTGGTGTAATCGCGTTTAATAACATTTAGGAACACTTATCGTCTTCTAAAAACAGGACGGAACGCAGAACGCAGAACGCAGAACGCAGAACGCAGAACGGAGAATGACGGTCAGCGGTATAGAGTGTGAAACAAGTAGGTATATCATATATGATAAACTGATATCATACATACCTAAATCTATTAATGCTATCTAATCCTCACCCTAAACCTTAAACCCCCAACCCTAACCCTAACACTAAACCTTTTTCAGTTTATCATATATGATTCATCTATCTGTTTCATACGCTATACCGCTGACCATCATTCTGCGTTCTGCGTTCTGCGTTCTGCATTCCGCGTTCTGCAAAATACCCCCGCCCGGATCTTGATGTTGAATTGAATTGTTTGGATTCAGGCAAAACCGAACAGATCAAAGTTACCGTACATGAATGGGACAGCAAATCCGTTAAAGAACTAAAGGAGATTTTTGGAGGACGAAATTCAGGTACCCGCATGCGATCAAAAGTTGTCCTACCAAGGCCGACAGTTGAATGACAAGGAAAAAAGTCACACATGAGCCAAGGAGGCCCACACAGCTGGGCCTTATGTACCAGTCAAACTGAAGCTTTAACATCCCCTTCCCGGACAAACCCCCGGGCATTTGAACTTTTGAAGACTGGCTTGTTCAAATTCCCTCCCCTCGGCGAAAAAAAGCCGTTCAAGTTCCCCACCAATTAGTACTGAAATACCTCTCCTCAAAGACAAATTTCGTCTTCAACCAAACAGTTTAAATGCTTTACAGAGGGAGAAATGTACCGTGGCCCATAAGGGACATAAGAACCCAACTGCAGTTTTGGAGATAAATTTAGGTTTAGTTAGGTTTTGGCACATTTTTATAATACAAAGACAAATTATTTTTCATCTCAAGTTATTTAGTTTATGAAACCCGAGGATTTTCTTCGTTTTGAAATTTATTTTCTCTTCTTTTTAACTGAAGTTAAACCCACTTGTTTGTTCACTTTAAAAGCCCAACTTTTTTTCTACTCAAATACCCAGCTTTGCCTCCCAAAAACCCGACATTTTTGTCAAAACCCAGCTTTTTTTAAAAGACCCAACTTTTTTTTTGGGGGGGGGGGGGGGGAAACCCAGCTTTTTTTCTGAAAAACTCAGCTTTTTTTTTTTCAAACACCCGGCTTTTTTTTCTGAAAAACCCAGCTTTTTGTGTCGCTTTTTGTTCTTTTGTTCGTGCGAGGGGCGTATACCGCTAGCATCATTTATCGCAGACACAGATTGATCCGGTCCAAGATGGCGGAAGGGTCGGCGGAAGAGCAGTCATTACAGGAGGTAAGCACATCCCGTCTTTGTTTAACGAGGGAGAATGATACTGAACAGGCTTACGCCTAACTAACAAACCTGTGTCTCCGATTAGCAATTTTGCTTTTTGATGGGGGAGGAAAAAGCCTCGTAGCGATATGCTTTATAAAAACAACGTACTCAAGTCACTCAAAGCATAGTAAGCTTATGTAGATTATGTATGGCCAGTTTTACTACTTGAAACGTTTGGTAAGCGGACGCAATCAAACGCAAACGAGCGACTGGAATACAATCGTCCCAAAAACATTGTGATCGTGTCAACAAGTAACTTAAGCTTTAAGTCTGCCTCAGCTCAGCTCATTAGTGAATCACGTGGAAATGGTCGAAAATGATCGACGTTCTCCCCAAGAAAAATTTCAAAACAAAATATAAACAGTCGACTCTTAAAATAATTTTAAAACTAAATCACAATAAATTTACATTTGATAATCGGTTAGAAGTAACAATTATTACAATAGTATCACGAATGACACATTTGAATATTAAATTCAGTATAAAAATGGACTAATTTTGCCTGGTTTGTGGTTGTTTTTGTACTAAACATGTATAGTATACCGAGATTCGATAAATGAGCTTGAAACATGAACTGGATAAAACACTAACTGCCAGTCTGTGGACCACCACTGGTTCAGTTCCTAAATTGTGCATATCAGTAGTCATCCTGAGAGGGCTACCAATTGACCCATTGGCGATTGTAAGCAAAAATACTGAAAATATGCCTAAGAGAATTTACCGCATGAATTGCATATCACATATTTACATCACATATTTTTACCTCTGTTGTCTGTTCGATCAGTGGGATTTGTTGATGTGTGGGGTATATATGTGCATTTAAAGGAAGGGGGGCATTTATGTAAATAAATGCAGTATCTAACCTTATTGGAGATTGTCCTATTTCACAACAACAACCTTTGATTATTGTACTGTCAGTATACAAAGAATTGCAAAATGTGAATTACTGCTTAAAAGATGACACAAACACACATCTGTGACATACAACTCACCTACAAGCAACACTGAACAAAAAAACTGGATCATGTGTATATTACTGTGTACATTATATCTTTAAGTTATGTAAATTTTTGTCAGGGAAGTTTATAGAATACTTCCAGAGGGCATTTCTGCACTGGTCTTATAATGTAGAAATTTTTGACATTTGTACATCACATATCACACTTTTGCACTACAGTGAGTTCAAGTTCCTGTGAAGTGAAAAACAGATCAAGATTGTTTGAAAGTCCTTTCATAACAGCAATGATGGTGCTTGCTTTTTTATTACATCTCTTTTCATTCCAAAGATATTCAAATTCTTGTATAATGCAGATTAGAAGAAGATTAGAAGACTTGTGACATATTGTGGACTCAGCAGGGAGAAACATCACAGAATGAAGAATACCTCTGGAAATATTTCTGTAAAGTACCTGAAACTAAACATGGGCATTACTTAAACAAACATAGGCACGCAAAGCGTGCGTGAGCTATTTTGTAGCTGTCAATGAGAGGTACGGAAATGGTTATTGAATGAACGTGCGTGTACCAAGGTACACTACTGTGATGTTGGTTATTTGAGTAGCGTTGAGCATTCGAAAAGTATTGGTTTTTAGACAGAGTTTACCTTATAAGTGGAGCTGTGTCCGATATTGTGCAACCTCGTTCCCAGGGCTTCTTACAGATTTGAGGGTGATCAAAGATCAATGTTTGAGTTTATATTAGTGGTTTCGAATTCGTATGCGTCGTTGATCAATAGATGGTACGCTAATGCGTACAAGTGTGGCTTCAAATGACGACAAAACAAGAAGAAAGTGAGATAAAATCTGTAAAATATCTGACAACAGTGTGAATATGGGACAAACAAAATAATACAAAACAGCCCTTTCTGAAGCTCATTCTCAGATGTTTCTCGGCAGCTCAATGGATTGAAATTTAATTTTGTGGCTTTCTAATGGAAAGAATATTTTTCCATGGACAAATATTTTGGATCTAGTAGGAAGCGTAACTTGTCACAAAAATTAATTCTGTAATGTTTGAACCAGAAGAGAATAGCCGATCTTGAGAGTCACGTACGTCTTCTTCTTGCGTGACATCATGCTTGACGAACGTGGCAACTCCCGTATCCAGACAAATATATAGGTAAGCTCTGTTTTATTTTCCACATTATTTCACACGGACTTACATTTAGGAACACACGGCTAAAATCGAGTAATAAGCGTGCCTTGTTAGAAAAGATCATGCCATTGTGTGTCTTGTGCAAGTCTTGCGTGACTAGTCACGTAGCAAACTGACAAAAAAGCCAGAAACATTGCACGTGCTGACATACCGTGTGGTTGACTGTGGCACTAATTTTTTCGGGATTCAAATTTTTATGATTTTCGCGGATTTTTCACGATCCGCAAAAAAAAGTTCCCGCGGAAAAAAATAATTTCCGCAAAAATTTACTCCATTGTCGAAATTTATATACAAACATCGCCTTTTACATGTCATGTAATATTATGTTGGTGCCCATTTACTTTAACCGTCTCTTTCGTTCAAAAATAAAACGAAATTAGAAGCAAACCATTCAGAAATAAAACGATGAAATTGCAGTCGGTACATTACAAGTAATAAGCTGTTAAAAGCTTTAAAGAAAAGGATCGTCTGAAGGTACTCCATTGATTAACTGATTTAACATGTTATGCATCTGCATGTTGTCCACCTGCATTCGATTGTTTATACTCAAAAAACGAGAATGTTATAATTACAAATAGAAGGCGGCTTCCGGAAAATCGCAAAAATTAATTCCAAGAAGAATAAACAGTTTCCCCAATCGCAAAGATTAGTCCTGCAAAACACACAAAAAAAAAATCACCATTCACAAAATTAAACTCCCGCAAAAATATTGGTGCCACACGGTAGTGGTCTCAGCTTCGCTGAAGCTACATAAAAATCAGTGGTTGTGTTTAGCGAATAAATTTTGTTTTGATGAGCGTTTTGATGTGAAAGTAAGATACAAAATTGGGTGAAAATAATATCAAAGGATGTTTTGTTATGTAGAGAGGTGGTAATGGGCAAAGGAATCGTTGGAATTTTAAATGAGCGAATTCGAGAATAATGGCGTGGTTGGCCTGTGTGGTAAACAACGTGAATTTTATCAGGTGGAGTACACGTGATCAACTCAAGGCCAAATTGTGCTTTAATAGGTCCGGGGGGGATTTTATCGTAGGGCCAGGCAGTCATGTGATGATGTTTAGTGTGGGTCGTTTCACGTGTAAAGAACGTGTTATGTTGATTGAGCGTGAGATCAGATTACTGTTTTGTGTAAACAAGTGGTGTTTTGTCACGTACAAACATGTGATGAGACAAAGTTCAATGGCGAGTCACGAGACTTTCAGGAGACTGTCATAAGTTCGTTTTCGGCGCTTTTTATTGGCTTTCGTGGCAGCTAGAGTTGAGTAAAACTTAAAAGGAAGCGGGGAATGAGTAAATTTGTGCGTTTTTCGTAATCTGAAAAATGATAACCGATGTTTGTGTCTATAAGACTGTGAAACGAATCTTGCGTAGAGCTGTTGCGTTTTTGTCTTCGTATTGGAGGTGATAATTGTTTTGATTTGATTTGATTTGATTGTCTGCTGATCTTTCCGCTCAAACTTTGTACAAACAATCCCGCTACCGCCACGCAGCCTAACCAGAAACCCATTTCTCTGATAAGTCACCTCTAACTTTGTGCTTAGCAAGTCGCACGTACGAGCAACGTTTATGCCACCCATACAATGTTTTTCCTTGTCGACCTTGTGCCTTTGACGGACCTAGTGATTGAGTGGCATGGGCATTAATTTTAAAACCTACCAAAAGGTGCGAACAATAATTCGTTTTAGTTCGAAATTCACGATTCTACCCATTTTATACCTTCAAACTATTTGCCATCTATTTACCATCATTTACTATGGGACATCCCTGCAGAGAAGTCATGTTATTTCTCACACTCTAAAGTTGAACCATATAACTCAAAACGTAAGTTGTGCGCATGCGTACAGAGGATTATTTACTAGAACTCGCTTCCGCTCACGTGTAAACCGGGTTTGTGCTGACGATTCGTTTTCTAAGGAAGTCTACCACAAGGAAGCCAGCCATTTCTATTTGATATATAAATATCCAACATCAAGCGAACGAAATCAGGACACTTTCGTAGTGTCGCTTTAGTAGCAGAATTTTCCGTGCGTTCTCATCTGCATTTTTGTTCCGGCCCCGACAACTAGCCTTTCGGTAAAATTCGACAGTCGTCGGGAAAGCCGAACATTGGCCACCCAAAAAAGAACCAACCAAAGAACCAACCTTCCCAGAAACTTGAGGCTGCACGCCGACTATGAGGCTATTTTGTAGACAAAATAGCTCAAAAATGCATACTTATGCATACCGCGATGTTTTCATGGCAATCTCTCAGTTCCAGTCCTTTTCCACTTTGAAAAACAATGCTATTTCTGACTCCATAATTACCCAAACAATACCCACTTTGGCCTGGATCTCATGAGAGGCCTAGAGTCAAGAGTGCTGACATGACAACAGCACAGTATGTATAGTCGTGTGTCTTTTTTAAAGTTCAGTGACCATCCAAAGCTTCAGTTCATTGATTTGTCTCCATGTTCTGTATACAAGTCCCCTAATTTGCATAATACAAAAACTTGAATATCTCCAAGGGGCTTTCCAATAAGATTGATTTGCTTTTGTTGTTGTTTTTTTTTAATTCAAAGGCACTTAAATAACAGATCAATTGATGTCTTTCAGGTAACGGACTACATAGAATTTACATTGTTGTAAAGTAGTGAAGTTGCTGAGAAATTCAGAAGTGAAAAGGCAAGTGCAAACCTTTGATCAGTCACACTGGTGCATATGCTATCCTACCGAGTAATCAAATATGCATGATTATCGTAATTTTTTGGTTTGAAATTATGTCGTTCTTTGCAGTTCCCCGTCACTTTAACATAAGACTAAAGTCTTCCATTTGAAACATCAATTATCATCGCACCTGTAATAATTAATTAGATGGTTTCCATTTCAAGTTCTAATCTCCTGTTTTGTAATAAATTAACTAATTAATTGTCCCTTTCATTGAAATAAGATCTCCAACATCTCTAATAAACCTTGCAACAAGCCCTTCCCCCCGGGAGGGTGCTAAATAAAGAATTTACCATAATTTTAGTTCGTTCCTGGTTAAGGTGTTAACTGCAAAAACTGTTATTTCCACATGTAAACAGGTTGACAAAGCTGCCATATCCGTCATGTTAGATAAAGAGTTAAACGACCTAGGTGTCAAGACGATGGGGGACCGAGTAAAACTAAGGGCATTTTGCCAGGGAGCAACAAATGTGTCCAAAGGTGACAACAGATCTCACATGAAAAGACAATTATCAGAAATTCTGCAGCGGTCAAAGAGTCGTAGATTGTCCCAGACAACGGTAACGACTTCAGTGAAAAAGAAGCCTGCACCACCAGCGGGACCGAAGAAACCAATTCTAGAATTTGAAGTCCGCTGGAAGCACTACGTAAAAAGGCGCGGATACAAATCCAGGATTTCTGAACAGGGTGGTGGAGTGCGAACATTGGACATCCCTAGACATGCAACAGCGAATGACTGTCTTGAGGAGATGAAGAACATATTTTGTTCCAAATGGTCAAAGTCTTGTCGGAAACGCTGAAGATATGGAATTCAGGATGGCCGATTTTAAGTGTCAGACAATTTACTTGTGCGACGACTTCTCACCTGAAGGTTATAAGCAAAGATACAAACTGCATACTCCCCGGTTGTTCCTTCTCAGTAAAACAACACAATATCATCAGATGACTCTGATGATGATCAGGAGTTGCACGAATCTCCGTTTGAGTCTTCTGGCAGAAGAGATGAGGTGAGCACTAATCCAGCCCAAGCAAATGCCGTGGCACAAGCTGAAGAAAGTACGGCTCAAGAAGCTGAAAGCCAATTCAACTCCATCAAGGAGAACAACCAACCTGATGTAGCCATTGTGAGAGTAAATTCTGTACATACAACGAGACGTTTAGCGGTAGATGACCTCGCAGACCATGCTACGGATGGATTGATTGGGACGTCTGAAGAACGGAAAGAACTGATGGACCAGCTTCAAGTGGATTAAGAGGCATCTCTAGCAGCAGATAAAGAAAAGGAATTGGAAAAGGAGGTAAACGACCGAAGAGAAGCTCTCAGGTTGTCTAGACAAAACTGCGTTCTCCACGAACCAGCCACAGAAGAGCCACGTGTTACCGTCTCAGTGCGCCACCCAATCCTTGGGGTTGTAAAAAGGGCTTTTCCTCCCGATTGCAAGATTGTGGCGTTATATGATTGGGTGGGATCACTTTCCACTTATCCAGAACATTTTGCTCTCTGTTTCAGCCCTCAGTGCATAATTTATCCCGAAGAGGATATAAACTCAGTTGCATCATCAATGCTTTGCATGTCGCAACAAGATTTCCCCGTCCCCCTTTGCAGAGACGACGATGAAGTTGCTTTCTTCAGTGCTCAACCTGACAACAGTCAAGATGAGACTTTGCCCGACGCCGAGTTCACGGGAGGAACTGACCATTTCAATGATTATGTGCCAAATGACCCTTACAAACATCTTGAAGAGATCCAGTCTCATCCTCCATCGCAGCTTTGAGAAGATGATCCTGACCTCTCCCCTAGCGAACAAGAGTACATTGAAGCACTGGAAGGTCTAAATGCTAAACGTCGAAGAGTAGAGGAACAGCTTGGAAACGATATGCCGATGGTCAGATTGATCAGTCGACACAATTGTGTTAAGGAAATGTTGACTTTATTTAAGGACCAAAGCATCGTCAACACCAAGCTTTGCCTTGCATTTAAAGGTGAAAACGCAGTTGGTCATGGCGTAGTTAGAGAAGTATACTCCGTTTTCTGGGACAATTTTGTGGCAAATTATTGTGAAGGCTCCTCTCATTTCACGTTCTCTGTTTCTGCAGCCACGTCCCAAGAAGATTTTGCTGGGATAGGGCGAATTCTTACACATCAGTTTATTCAAACTGGCACTATTCCACTTCAAATATCAGAGGCCATAATGCAGCAAGCTGTGGTTGGAAAGGTGTCAGAGAAGTGTTTAACTGAGTCCTTCCTGATGTTGTTGCATGAAAAGGAACGCGAAATCCTTTACCAAGCCATCAATGGTGTGAAACCATTTCCAACTGAAGACGCGGTAGAAATCCTGTCCGATTATGGTGTTACAAATATTCCAGACACTTCAAACATGAAGACTCTTCTACTGCAAGTATCTGAAACGGAACTAATATCCAAGCCCTTCATTTGCATCACCAAGCTACGAGAAGGAATGAGATCATTCTGGAAAGGTGTCAGTGGTGAAGAAATCCATGCTGTGTACTGTGTTTGCACTCCAAACCATACCAACGTGCTGAAGAACCTCGAGGTGATGGCTGAAGATCAACAGGAAGACAAAGTTTCAAGGTGGCTCACCCGTTATATCAAGAGCAAAGAGCACAAGTTGTTGTGTCGGTTCCTTCAATTTTGTACGGGAAGCGACGTGGTGTTGCCAGACAGAAAGATTAAAGTCCAGTTGGAACATATGAGCAGTACATCGATGCGGCCCAAGGCGCAAACGTGCTTTAATATTCTCACCGTGCCAAAAAACTACAGGAAACTGGCGCACCTGACTGAGAACATTGACTTCTACTTGTGCAATCCACATCTGTGGGAACTAACAGACTAAGTGGCAACACGACGTCCTGAAAGCTGTATTTGAACTTTGATTTTATTTACAACGTCCACAATGGCCAATGCTGTTGTTGGAAGTGAACGGTTTTCAATTATACCTAAAACTGTTGTTCCAGTTGAGTTTATCTTGAAAGAAAAGACAGACTAGGTCATTAGTATGGGAGGGACAATACCGTGATTTAGATGTTAAAAGACAAAAACACTTCCAATGCAAGACTGTTATTAGAAGTAAACAATTTTCGATTTAAGGTAATCGTTTTTCAAGTTTAGTTACCTTTTCAAGTTTAGTTACCGTTGTGTTATTGTTAGTAATGAGTGATTGTTTTTTGATCAGTTCTATAACTTTTTGATATCGTCTCGATGTTTCTGATCGTTGTTAGGTTATTGCCGTAGCATGGACCCCTTGGAAATGAGTTTATTTCAGAAACTATGTAAAAGATCATGATAAAGTAGGAAATTGACATTAAAGATTACTTGCTGTTCAGTATATCATCGCAATAAAGACGCCCAGTGCGTTACGACATTTACTGAAAACACTGAATTGAGTTACCACTGAAGTAGTTTCCATTTCCAGGCTTTGAGTGAGTGCGGATTGCCTGCTTCTCTTAACAACGGAGTGGATGGAGGAACGCAGGCGCACGCCTAAAACGACTGGAAATTGAGCCTACCACTAAAGGCGTACCAGCCATTTTGCCTTTTTTATGTGCCAAGGCAGGCAAAAAAACTTCAGCTTGTCTGGAACGAGTACTTCTTACCTTGAAGTTTTCCAAGAGCCTTACAAGTGCTTCTTAAACTAGACCCTCATTAATTGAACGGCGCTAACCGGGCTAACGGGTAAAAAATGTTTAGGGAGAACTATCATGTCTTCATGTGCACAACCTCAAAAATGCACTATGACGAAGCGTCTGTCAAGAAGCCACCTTATCAGCCTTCTCAGGTCAGTGGTTTCTTCCAATCTCAGGTACTCACGCTGGTATAACCCTAGCTGCTGGTTTGGCCTCGTTTATCTGTGCAGAGTATATTTTTTGGGAAGGGAGAAGATGGGGGCTGGCTGCAAATAAACCGGAAGCCTCAACGTAAAAGAAACATGTTTGAAATCAGCCCCATTCAAAACAGTGATAACAACAGCCAGAACAATAAACAGTGCGCAATTTAGTTCTCGTTGTTCAGAAATTATATATATGTACTTTTTGTTGTTCCTATACATGTATAATAAAAAATCAAAAAAACTAAAATAATGAAATATTACGAACAGTTAACGCATTAATAAACAAGACCATGAGAATAGATTATAGATTATCCCAAATTTGTGTTCACTTTCCGAATTTTGAACCAGGGAATTAAACAGTTTTTTTATGTAGGTGGAGGTGTGGTGATCTAGGGGATAGCGTATTAGGGCCGAATATTTAAACGACGTCTACCTTAGACCGTGGTTTAAGGCAACAAATGAACCTCTACATCTGTTTACAAGTGGGTTACTTATAGGAAATGAATGTAGTATTCTGTGCTACATGTCTTCTTGACATTTATTGTGGTAAAGAAGGCTTACATATTAGGGTATGCCAGATTGAAATCAATTTAGACCGCGGTTTTCTAAAACCTCGCCTTAACTTTGTTTAAATAACTGGCCCTTAAAGGCTCCAGTCCTGTTCTGTACCCTCATGTTGTGTCGTCCTTAGGCTGAAATGCTTTCTTGCACTGTGACAGGTGCCTATACAATACCAGTTTTAAAAGTAGAGAACCTTACTCGATTAATATAACTTGTGCAACACCCATGTTAATTTCTTACAATTTAAACGAGAAAAAATTCAGAACTTATGTTAGAAAATCTAATGGGAAACGCAACTTTGTACTAACGTTTGGAAACTGTAGGTTTCGACTAGGTCCTACTCTTCATCTTTGTAGATTAGAACGGATTCCAATAGACCTCTAACAATGAAAGTGGACCGACTGTAAGTGACGGGAAAAAATTAATTGTGACGGTTTGTCATGGCAGTAATGCTTTACATCATACTCTGGATGTGATAGGGAAGTTCACTATAGAGAAGAGAGGCTTCCAAGGGGGTGCTTGGTACTTGAAGGTTGTTCTCTTCCATTATCATTTCAGCAAGCTCTGCAAATGTGTCATCAAAGGGTATGAGATGGTCTTCACAGCACATTTCTTCAGCCACCATCATGGCATCTTCATCGACGGTATGGAGATAACTGGTTGTTTCTCTCAATTCTGGTAAAAATACAAGACATCTGGGCGTCCAGGAGGAGATTCTTGATTTAGAGATGGTCTGATCCTGTGAAGGTTCCAGTGTTGTGCAACACGGTTAAGTTCTTCTTGTATTAAAGGCTGAAAGCAAAACCGTAGACACTCCACATGTAATGGATCATCATCGCAGTATAAACCACCCAGCTTCAATCCTTTGATCAGAGACTGGGCGCCCATAAAGGAAACTTTTCTCTCCAGCCATTAAGTCTGTATCATTTCTCCTAAAAAAATGCTGCATTGCTGCAACGTTAACATTTTCAGTGCCCCTGTCGCCGCGGGCAATTTGCGGAACGCCACCGAGTTGCTTCACACAATCTAAGAAATAACGCGCTACGATTCTAGGGTTATTATTTGATGCTCCGACTTCGAGCCATAATATACGTCTGCTGTAGCCATCAATCGCCCCATGAACACATAGTCCAAAGGGTTTCAACTTGTCATAACCGTCAAGATGCCAGATAAAGTTAGGACCTTTGGCTGAGTATGTCCTCCTCTTTAGCTTGTGTTGAGATCGCCTTTCCACTCCCTCAGGGTTGAGCATTTTTAGGGCAAGCCGAACTGTCTCTCTACTAACCACTAAGCCATAGTCAATTCGAAGTCTTTGATGCATTTACCTATAACCAATCAAGCTACCAGACCCTTTCAGCTCTCTTTCAACCGCGGCGATGATCTCTTGAGCCTCGCTGTAATTTTTTCTCCGACGTAAGGGAAGGTACGTTTTTTCTTGGGGGGGGGGGGGGGAGGGCTGGGGCCTCAGAGGGGAGGGTCATCAGTGAAAGTGAGCACCAAAAGGGGAGGGCCATACCTCATGTGAGCTATTCAAGGGAGGGTCACACATCTTTTCCAGAATTTTTTTAATGAGAATTTTTGTGATGTTGCTTTCCATTTTTCTTACAGTTTAAGTTTTTCTTTTCACCTACTTTGATTTAATTTGGTGTTTTATTATAGGTACTAGGTTACATTTTTACATGTATATTATGCCATGGTACATAGTTTTTCTCGGGGGACTCGTGTCCTTTTCCGTCCGTATCGAGAAGTACTTGGCTCAGGTATCGTTTCTTCAGCTTCTTGCTGTTGGCTATCCGTGCCTGATCTCCTGAGTCGTTTAGTTCTGAAGAGTTATTAGTAGATCCAACAATGCGCTCTACCCTGTCGGAAATGTCGGAAATATTTGTTTTTGAGAGGCAGATTTCGCATGCTAAATAACTAAACCTTTCTGTTAAAATAACCAACAGCAATGCCGGTTAGTCGGAGAAAGAAGCGCGTGTATTTTCCCTTAGATATTAAATATGTTCAAAACTTTTATACTCAAATACTTCCATATTCAAACTTCAGCTATAAAACGTAAATATCCCACACTGTGTAAAAAAAAAAAATCCCACATTGATTGTTCGCATTTTCCTTGTTTCAGCACGCACACATTCAATATCGAGATATATTCATATTCAAACACTTTGCGTTCACAAGCGAAACGTTCTGAGGTTTCTACAGCATGGAACATACCATGTTGCAGTGAGGGGAGGGTCGCGCTTTTGTCAGTCACCTAAAGGTGGGGGGTCAGGAGTTTTTTCATTAAAACCCAAGGGAGGGCCAACACTTTTTTGCGAAAAAAATAGCAAAATTCCTCAGCCCTCCCCCCCAAGAAAAAACGTACCTTCCCTAACCCTCTTGAAAACAGTACCCTCTCTAACTGACGAAGGCTAAGTCGAATTCCGTGTGAGAGAAGAAGGAAGCTGAGTATTTCTGAGTAGTCTAATCCAAGTTTAAAGTAACATTCAATCAGATAATTGCGGTCAAAATTCTCTGATGACACAGGAATGTAGGAAGGCATAATGCTCATATCACTTGGAAAGCGTGAAATGAGCCAGACAGCAGATAAAACCATTTTCATCACGACCGCCATCTTGTTTTAATACTTCAATCAGGGATTCAGGGTCAGCGGTGCATCAAAGGCACAGTTTGGATTTGCCCTGCGAAGACAGTCCCCCGCGAAAAAAGCTGGGTTTTTATAAAACAAAAACTTGGGTTTTTATAAAACAAAAAACCTGAGTTTTTCACAGAGAAACCTGAGTTTCAAAGAAAAACTTGGGTTTTTGAAAAAAACCTAGGGATTTATTAAAAATCCTGGGTTTCAAAACAAAGAGAAACTTGAGTTTTCATTTTAAAAAAACTGAGTTTTTCCAAAAAATACCTGAGTTTTCAAAGCAAAGAAAAACTTGGGTTTTACAAGAAAAGGGTGGTTTTATAAAAAAGACGATGAGAAACTTACCTTTTTTTAAAAAAAATTAAAATGTGAGTTTTCAAAACAAAACAAAAGGACTTATGTCCCTTATGGGCCACGGTAGAAATGCCGTAGTGACGCCTTCAAACTTCTTTTAAGGGCCCTTTTGAATGAGTTATTCACTAACAAAGGCGAAATTCTACCTTGTAAATCTGTCAAACCCAGCAAAAACCGAAAAATCTCATAGGTGTATTACGTCAGAACGGGGATAAATCCGGCTCAAATTCCCCACCCTTCCCTCTCCCCGGGTACGATGCACAGTCAAATGCCCAGGGGATGGATGTTAAAGGTTCAATTTGACCGGTACATTATCCCGCTTTCTGTAGCATGAAGCAACTAAGAGCATTGGTACTCCCCCCTGGATGGGATGCTAGTCCATCGCAGGGTTACCCCCTTGACAGTATGTCACTGCTACCCACTTATACACCTGGGTGGAGAGAGACAGTATGGGTAAAGTTCCTTGTCTCAGAAAACAACATGATGACAGGGACTGGGTATCAAACCACCAACCCTCAGATCTGAAGTCCAACGCACTAACCACTACACCACTGCTCCCCCAGTATAAATGGGTCCTGGTAAAAATTGCTGGTGGTAACCCAGTAATGGACTAGCTTCCCATCTAGGCGAGGGTAGTGATATTCCTAGTTGCATATGGGCCCTTGTGGTCTCTGTGTGACCTTATCTTCAAGAAAGATGTCTTTTTTAATTTGTTAGATTGCACAAAACAGTGACAGTGTACTACTGACTTGGCATCTTTCCATGGGATAAAGTAATTGAAAGACAAATTTTCCTAAGCCCAAACTACATGATCGTAAGACACATAAGAAGTTCTGGTATCCTTTTTCAAAGAAACCTTCAACAGTGTTCTTTGATCTTGGCAAGTTACTGCTTCTGCAAAGTTCTTAATCTCTATTAAAAGACATTTTATGTTGCAAAGGTTGCCTTGTACTATGCATTCCACTGAGATCAGGGTCGTCAGGCCCATAGCAAGGCTGAAATAACTGGGGGGCCGAGCAAATTGGCCTAGTCAAAGCGACGTTAACAAATAGTTCATAAGGCATACAAAAATTCATGTCAGATAGATACTAACACTGTTCACAATGCCACAGGTTGTGTCAATTTCGTCAAAAAGGACACCTTTGTGGGGACATCTTTCGTTGAAAATTTGCCAAAAAGCTGTTTCCCGTTTGCTTTTTCACTGACAAAAGTTTTGGAAACACTCATCAGACTTAAAAAAGTATCCTTAAAGTTACAAGGTTTGTTAAAATTCAGACATTTCAGCAGCTAAGCTACGAATTTCGAACTTGTTTCACCTAACTCACGTAAACGTTAACGTAATGTTTGTCACTCGATTGGTGAGATAAATATATATAATTTTGTTCCTTAGACTTAACACACTGCAGTCACTTAGCTATTAAAGGTATTATAAGGTCCTTCGCAGTCTTAAGCTATACTGCCAGGGTCAATATGATGTGGGTAAAGAACGACATTGGTAAGAAATGTGAGCAACTGAACTGTGCAGTGGGCTAGTAGATTTTTGAAGCCCACTTGCCCGGTGCAGCTAGTGATTCAACAGATGTTGAAATTATACGATGCAATTTTAGCATCAGCCACATTAATTGTAATGTTTTTTAACTTCCAAAAAATCTGCCCCTCCCCCTTCTATGGGCGTGGAGATGGTGTCGCTTTGCACAAGCTGGTCTCAGTATATTTTCTTTAGCCAGGGTAGCCCCCTGCCCCCACCGGGGGCCATTTCATGTTTATCAGAAAACAAAAATAAAACTGCCATTTCATGTGTTTTTGCCACCAAAGATAATTTCAGTTTATCAGTTTCTCACTTAATTGTAAGTTCATATAATTGTTAGCTTGAACTCCATAATTTCTTTTCGAAAAACAAATCTAACAAAATGTGTAAATAATTTTCTATTCATTAATAACAATTAGTATTACTTAAATGCCATTTTTAGACTCCCCTATCATTTCACTGTATGTAATAAATATACATATGCTTTTACAGCAATACTTCACACTGAAACATCTAATAAGAGATTTATTATCCAACTTAACCTTTTTCAACCATTTTCAGTATTTTGAAAGAAAACTACATGTGTAACAGGATGAGACTGCTCAGGCCACTGTACAGTAACCAACAGTAAAATAACCAACTGCACACTTTCTTTACAGTAACTAATACAGTTGGATAATAGATAGAATTATTCTAACTTTTTGTGTGACAAATGGCATAACAAACAAATAACAAACTAAGGAAGTTTCTTTTGCTTTCTAAGTTATCAGGGAAAGGGATCATGGGAAGGAGGGGGGTTGGGTCATCAGCAACCTTCAGATTAGACTGCAAGTACAGGACTACAACTGTGACTTTGGAATTTCAAATCATTCATGTTCCCAAAGCCACCACTACTGGCCATGTTGCTGACCAGACAGTAGAGATGGAAGCTCTAGGAACAAGATTGGTGTACAAGTGTACTTCTGAAACAAGCTGACTTAATAAGGTTTGAAAAGTAGTGCTGACTCAATCCGGTACTGATACCCAATCTCGTATTTATCTTCGATACTGCAAAGTGTGATACTTTGCAACAACAACATAACAAGGCCGATTAGTTACCTAAGCAGCTTATCAATTGAACACCATGTCTAAACCATTAACATGAGCAAGCACAGATTTGGCAGCAATTTTCAAAGAAGGTGGTGAATTCATCTGAAAATTTGCCAGGCTTGCACTCAGCTTCTCTTTGTCATCGCGATTAAGTTGCCATGACAGGCAAAGTAAGTAAGGGACGAGATCCTCTGATAAAGCCACCTGCTGGTTTGCCTTCATGGAAAGCTCGGACACCAGAGAAAAGATCCCAAGCTTCTGTGTTGATCTCGTACCTGCAGGCCATGTGAAATTTGCTCCTGGAGGTGCTATCACACAGCCTTGAGTTTTTGACTTCGAAGCATCGCAAGTTTTAAATATATCATGGATTTTGTTTGAGTCAAAAGGCAAGGCAGCAAGGGGATCTTCATGGTGCAATTTACACTTCCACAATATCATATGTTGAATAACATCTTCACAGCTTGGCAATGAATCAGAACTTTCTGAATCACTCACATTATCACTGGAAGAACATTTTATCTGAGTCAAAGTGCTTGCTGATTGGTTGGTTTCAAGAATACTCTTCTTTATTTTGCAGAATGCTGCAATTAGCATCATCAGTATGGAGATAATTACCGTGGTCAATATCATCTCTTTGATTTTCCCCGCAATGTTCCTTTCCTCCTGCAAATGCAACTGGTGAACCAGTGGAACCAATGAGGTCCAGATGTTTGAAACTTCCTCATCCCACTGGGAGATTTCACTGGGGACGTGCTTTTCTAGGAACTTATCAATTAGTTCATCTATGACAACAGAAGTGTCTCTATCAAGCTTGATAAGAGGAGCTGATTGCATCCTGGCCAGGAATAGACAGCTGTAGTACCTATGTAGGCAGAAAACAACCAGATTCAGAAGCTGTCAGAAAATATGTTTACTGACATGCATACATGTGGAAGGAATCCAAGTCAATATTGTCTTCGGTCTCTCAAATGATAATTAGGGTCGGCACAAGTAAAGTTTGACATGAATCAACTAAGTTCAACAGATTTGTACTTGAGTTGATTCTGCTGTTGTATTTGACTGGGCCAGGGCTTTCACAAGCCAAACTTAATGCATGAATTATGTTAATGTATTTTTGAATATAACAGTGCTCAGTCTCCATAAAAAAGGTGACCAGTCATGCATGCATGACCAATAAATGCACAGTTAAAAAATTCTTATTGATAACTACATAAATTATTCACATCAATATTAGTGATAATGAGGCACAATGTTATGAACATAACAGAATAAATCTGAATTTGAATCAGGGGATCCTGGGATGCTCAGGAGGCAATTCTTACCTTTGAGGTGTATTGCTTTCCTTGTTGAGCAGAAGTCGTCTTGTGATATTTATCATTTTTGTCAATGCTCCAGCATCCACCAGTAACAGTGCAGATTTGACATTGAATGTGCAATAAAACAGAAAGCATGAAGCCATCTGACTTGAGTATAGTGAATATCCAGCAGGCTCTGATTGACACCTGTCTACCATGAAGAGTATCTTGGCAATCAGTGGTTTCAGTTTGGATACTTCCTGTTGGGTAGTGGAATCATCCTCTACTAATCTATATGAGTAAGACGGTAAACTTCTTATGAAATTTTTTAAGTGCGAAAATTTGCAAGCAAACAAAAAATACTTGCTAAGTTAATGCTAACAGTGGAATCAAGCTGAAGCTGAGTAAACCAAAGTGATAATAGTAATTATTATAATTTTTTATTAAAGCTACTCAATTTATGCAAATTAGTCTTCATAATGTTGATGCCTATAATGCAACACAATTTAGTCAGTCCTTCACTGACTGACTGACTGACACCTCTCATAAACAGAAACACTCTCAAAGGTGAAAGTCATGTTATCGGCAGCCATTTAATACTTAAGGGGGGCCTTATCAAATAGATAGCATAAGCATGTAACTCCCCCCTCTCCCCATCATGTTACTGCTCCCCCCATACTACTATTCATCCAGTGCAACTCTTCCCCCCCATGCTGCTCCTCCCTAATATCACTTCCCCCATGTTACTACACCCCCTATGTTACTACTCTTCCCTGTGTTATTACCCCACTCCAGTGTTAGTACACTCTACCCCCTTGCAGGTAAGATACTACATCATTAGCAGCACACATGGGTAGAAGGAATGGTATAGCTATAGGCTTAACTTGGCAGTACTTATAAATTACTTGAGCTGAGTTTGATCAAACCCAAATTTGTACCAAAATTTACCGTTTTGCCACCTAATGCAAGGTTCATGTAAGTGGTTTTGCCATACATCAAGGCATTTTCTAGAGTGTCAAGGAGAGGAAAAGTGAAATAAGGATATACAAACCCATCAAAATGCTGAACCACTCTTTCCCAAGACCTAAAGACAACATCAAGAAACAGGATTCAAGAAATGTCTGTGATTTTAAACATTCATTTTTAACATTTTTTAGCCAGTGTCAAACCATTTTTTTGAGGATTTGCTTGTAGTACTTCTATCTGTAATCCAAGACTGCCTTACTCCCAATGCAAAGTTTGCAATTTACAGGAGCATCACCCAAGAGACTAATGCTACCTGTAAATTAGTGAAATGCCAAACGTAACTTACCCTACACAGCAACCAAGAGCTGCCTCATTTAAAGCAATAATCATCCTAGCCATGTCATAGCTGATGGCATCATCAGGAGGACGTGGATGAACTAACAGAGAATTTATTGCCAAGGGTAGGACACCCTTTGACAAAATAAACTTGCAATCATCAGTGGTCTCATTAAAGCCCCACAAGAAGTTGAAACAGTCCTCATGAAGCACAAGTTGTCCTTGGTTGAAGTGGTGTTTCACGTCATTCGCAATCAGGACATCTTCCAATAATTTCCTGTTGCTGTTGATCAAAATAATATAACCATGGAGATAGTTATCAATTTAAAGGAGCATTGATAGGCTCGATTTCCGCTGCGCGCTGGCTCATTTCCCGAGCGGTGGCTGGCAATCAAGCCTAAGAGGAGTGACTGAGCTCAGCTTATCTTGCTAATCGGAACATGGAGCCCAAGAGAAAAACCGTGGTGCCCTCAGGCAATCAAATTAACAACAGTCACTTGAATCATTGATAAGTCCAATAAAGGTAATTTTGGAGAAAATGGACCATTTTTAAGGAATTTACCATGCTTTGATTACTAGTGGACCTTTCTTTCCATGGCCAAAGGCCTTTCTATATTTCTAAGTGGAAAGGATTGAGCTCAAGAGGTAAAAATTGGCAAAATGGCTTCAAAATGGTTCAAACTCATAACCAACAATGAACACAACATGAGACACAAGACAAACTTGTCAGTTTTAACTAATTTCTGAGTGGATTTCCCTGGTAACACAATAAACACTGCAGAAATAAGTGTTCACACATTTCTTATCCACCCATGGCCAGTAATATTTTATTAAAACAGCTTTAATTTGGTTGAAGAAGGAACTTGAATACCAGTAAGAGCTAAATATAGGTGTGTGTCGCCCCAAAGGGTGTGGTTTTCGTACTGTTTTCGTCTGAGAATGGGTATGAATTTTAACCATTTTGGTCTTAGTCTGAAATGGGTATTGATTTTACAGACCAGGTCTGGACATGGGTATGGATTTTGGAGGTCAAGTGTGAAAATGGCTACTTGAAAATTGCTGTTAGCATTTTAGTCGTCTGCATAGTAAGGGCTTCTATAGGTTATTCCACATATTTGAAGCATTTTTTGCTTTTTGGCCAAGCAAAATTGGGGCAAGGATAAAAAACGGAAGGTGTTCTGCCCACATCTTCAAACCCCTCCCCCCTCCTTCCAGTTTTTACCCTTGCTCCAATTTTGTGTACCAAAAAAGCGAAAAATGCTTCAAAGGCAGGAAAAACCTGTGGAAACGCTTACTTTGTGGGAAATAGGGTCAGGGTTTGGAGAACCGGCCCCCATCAAGAATTCTGAGGAGACACCTACGTGGGGGAATTGGGGACTTTGTGGGAACTTCGCAACAAATATGAGCTACTATGGGGGGGGGGGGGGGGGTGGGGGGAATGTGGGGACATACATTTATGATGTCCCAACTGCCGGGGAAAATGTTGGGACTTTGCTTCTAGCAAAGCAAGAGGAGATTGGGAGCAAGTTGTGTTTTCACTCAATAATATTGATGAAAAGATTCGAACAAGATTGCAGGTGAGAACGACAAGATGACATGTGTGGTTAAAATCCATTGGCCATTTTTTACTGTGCATAAAATAGACCACCCGTCAAACATCTCTATGAACAGAACAGTAGAACAGCTAACGGAGAATTCAGAAAAGATAAAAGAACTGTTAAAAGAACTAGCTTAAATGAGGCGCCCAAGTATAGGTTAATCATCTTAATCTATACTAATCTTAATATAGGTAAAGTGTGTTCTGTTTAGCAGACATACAGCAAATGACCCATATATATAGTATGTTCTTTATTATCATTTGCCTGTACATAACTATACAGTTGTATTGGGAGAAGTTAAGAAAAGCTTTTGGACTATTCGGAACAAAAAAATAAATGTTGAATTTTTCATCAGAATGTTTATATTTGTCTCGATCGTTGGATAACTGTTCTAGAACTGAAATGAATTGCATCTTCAAGTCTTGTTGGTTGTTTGGCTTCCCCCTAAATACTGAGGACTTTGTTAGAAAACTTCCCCACTGGTGGGGAAATACAAGAACTTTGAAATGGACAACTAGCAAAGTCCACATATCAGCCCGGGTCCCCCGTACTCGGGGTAGCAGATGACAAGTGCACATAAAGAACTTACTCAGTGACATTGCCAGGACGTCGGAAAGCAGTACAATTGGCGTGAAAATTTTAGCACCTCTAAAAATGCATCAAACCCTCCTTCTTGTAGAAAATAGTGCTTCTGGGCAGCCAATCTTGAAGCTTTCCACGAGTTGAAAAATGTCGACACAAGCCCCTTGAATACGTCAACCAACCAGTGGTCAACCATGGATGGGGCAACCGAAAAAGCCAAGTTGAAACTTCTGGAAATAATGATGGAGTGTGTTGCGGATGTCCTACCTGACCGTAAGTCAACTGTAGATATCAAAAGAAACGCAAAAGCATCAAGTCCGTCACTGAGTCATTAAGGTGATCACACCAAAAAAAAATGGCTAGGATAACTTTTTTCGCGCACTTTTATCGGAGGGTGCTAATGGGGTTAGTAGTTAACTGACAATTGGCCAAAAAAATAGTAGTTAACTGATATTTGGACCAAAAAATAGAAGTTAACTGATAAATTAAAAGTCAACAGTTAACTGACATTTTATTAGTTATATTGAATACGATTGTTGATGTTTTAAAAGCAGCAAGGATTTTCTTAACGGCGAGGCTATTTCGTGACATTTACCTGTCACGCTGCATGATCTGGTAACGGTATTCACTGTCGTTTGAGTCACTTCCGATGCAAAAGTGCCAGCCACGATGGCTTTGAGTGGCGTGGTCATAGTAGCCTGCGTGGCAGGCGCGGAAAGGGGAGGGAAAAGGGGAGAAATTATTCGTGAGCGCGGAGGAAGCGGGAGGAAGGGAGTCATGCAGGCCTTCCAACCCCATATTATAACTATGTTGAATGTAAATTGAGAAACACAAATTTCGAGTACTTAGGGTGGCCAAACACAGTTTTCTTGTACCTATATGTTATTCGTCGTTACTTTCAAGCCACTGGCAAGTGGAAGGCCAAAATTGGCACGATGCAAAATCAGCTAAAAAAGATTATATTTTGATCTGTTTTATTGGACTAAGTACCGTTGCCATGGCAACATAGCTGATAATAAACCAGCATTAAATAATGGGTCTGATTTATTTTCAGAAAATCCAGTCGTTAAATTTTGTTTTCCATCATTTGCCTCTCGGAAACTCAGAAAAATACTGCCCTATTGACACTGGTCTGGTGAAATTTTGACGGAAAGATCTTCTGTAATTTTGTGATTTTGCATTTCAACGTTTTCTGAACATGTCCTCTGTCGGTTTTCAATTTTTGTGTACAGGCGAGTTATGCGTGTTCTGAACTATTGTTCTACCAAATTTCATGAAATTCTAAGGAGCGGCTCTGTAGAAATCAGCGAATTTCCACTAAACCATGCAGTCACAATTTTCTGGTTAACTGCGCAAGCGTTGCATTTGACAGGATCTCGATCTTTCTCTATCCATACAAACGATCCCGGAAAGGCAGGGTCGAATTGTATTACCATTTTATACATTGAAAAACAAACTTTTTTTTACACATAACAAACTGTTTGATTGTTAAAAAGGAATACAAGTAATTCTGACCAATCACGATTTTGGCAAAAGTAAATACGCCTGAAACAATGGCCTGGAAGTGGGCGCGCCCTCATGTATTTTGTAATGTTTTGGTATGTAACTGAAGTTTGTAGGAATGTATTCATAAGATTGTGTTAATGATTTAGTTGTTTATTAATCCTGTGGGATTCGTTTGGTTATTTAAGAGATTGTAAGTTATGCAGAAACCATTCGAAGGCATCTCTTTATACTTGCTTTTAGTGATGTCCGATTCCGAACAACACGATATTCCTCGTGATTCCCAAAGTACTACGCCTCCTGAACATGAGGATTCCTTGTCTAATGCCGAAACCCTTCGGTTATTTTCACAACTGTTAGACTCTAAGCTTGATCAGAAGTTCACTTCTTTCAAGCGCGAACTTGAAGAGAAAGACAACCTTACACAGAGCCAGCTAAAGAAGCTGAAAACTGAGACGAAAGCTTCGAATACCTTTAATTATAAAGGTAACAGAGTACAGTTCGAGTTTAATCTCAACGTCCTCGACCAAATCGAGACGGCCTCTAAGAACCTTCGCGCAGGGAAAGTCTCTTCTGCAACTTCCGATCTCGAAGAAGCAAAGAAGCTCATCGATAAGCGCAACAAACTTGTGCGTTTCGCCGACAAGAGCCCCGCAGGTTGGACTGCTGTTGAAGAGTATGAGTCCGACGAACTCGCCGACGATTCAGAAGACGAGAAAAAGCTCCGTTCAGCCGAGAAGAGGGCGCTGTCGAAGATTCGTGAAAAGAAAAGAGAATTTCAACCTGCCCGTCCCAGAGCTCCGCAGCGTGAGTCAGCAACGGAAACCCAAACTTCTTTCTCGGCTGCTCCTGCTCAGCATTCTTTCAATCTTCAACAGCCCTTTCGCCATCAGTCCTTTCGTGCAAGACAACCAGTTCCCGCTGACAAATGTTTCAGCTGCGGCCAACGCGGACATTGGGCAAATTCCTCAGTTTGTCCCAGTCGCAACAACCTCACTCGAAACCCACCGAGCACCAAACCAACAAACGGATGATGGGTCCAGGGACAAATACGATGCTGCCTTAAAACGATTGGGACAAGATGAGTATCCTTTACCTGTATCTCCAGTGAATTCTCTGGGCGATTGTGACCCAGTTGACTTTTTCTACCAATCGACTAGCGATCCTAATTTTCATGATTCTCCGGAAATTTGTCCGGATTATCAAGAGGACGTGCAGAACATTGCCGTTAAAGGTAGATTAAGGCGTAATATTAGTTTCTGGGAGTATATAGGCGCTTCTTGGTTTATTCGCCAAACCATTTTGGAAGGCTACAAAATTCCTTTTTATTTTACACCTGCTCCTGCCACCTTCGGTAATAATAAGTCTTCCTTGCAGCATGCGGATTTTGTTCACAAAGCAATTACTGATCTTTTAGCTGTTGGTTCTGTTGTGGAATGCTCGTCTCCACCTTCAGTAATTAACCCTTTGTCTGTTTCCATTCAGTCTAACGGCAAGAAGAGGCTAATATTAGACCTCAGGTATCCTAATTCTTTTGTTAAAAAATTCACAATTAAGTTTGAAGACGCTAAAACCATGCTCAATTCATTTATTGACCACTCCCAAAATTGGTTCTATTCATTTGACATTAAATCGGCATATCACCATATTGATATCTTTCCTCCCGACCAAGACTTTTTGGGGTTTTCTTGGTCATTCAGTGGGGTAACCAGATATTTTAAGTTCACTGTTTTGCCATTTGGATTATCTACTGGACTTTCCCACACCACTATGCCCGCTAGGCAATTAGCTTCTGTCACAGGCAGTATTATTTCTAATATGCTTGTTATTGGTAATCTTTGTAAGCTTATGACCAAAAACTTGCACAGGGCCTTGGATTGCAGAGCAGGGTGGGAGTCGTCTGTTATTTTGGATTTGCCATCTCGCAAGGAATTAATTTTCTGGCGGGAAAATTTACTTCGTCTTAATGCTAGGCCCCCTTCAGAGGATGTTCGCCCAGTTACTCGGATTGCGTATTCAGACGCTAGCTCTCTGGGCTGTGCCGCCTATTTATCTATGGATGATTTTCCAGTTGCACACAAGAACTGGGACCCACTGGAAATGAGTCAAAGCTCCACTTGGAGGGAACTTCATTGTGTTTATTTTGCCCTCCAAAGTTTCGCACTACGTTTGTCTAATAGTTCTGTTAAATGGTTCACTGATAATCAAGCAGTCCCTATTATTGTTGATTCGGGCAGCATGAAAGAAGAATTGCATAAATTATCTGTGGATATTTTCTATGTCACCAGGGATTATAATATCGACTTAGACGTCGAATGGATTCCTCGTTCCCTCAACGATAAAGCGGATTATCTTAGCAAAATCGTTGATTGCGACGACTGGAAAGTTAAGGATTGCTATTTTTACGCACTTACGTCCTACTGGGGACAGTGCTCAGTTGATTGTTTCGCTAGTTCCAAAAATTGCAAAGTTCCTAGGTTCTATTCTCGATTTTACAATCCGTATTGCCTAGGCGTGGATTCATTTGCTTTCAGCTGGGCTGGCGAGTTTTGCTGGTTAGTCCCTCCTGTCACACTGGTGACCAGAGTCATTCGCCATGTTTGCCTTTGCAAATGCAAAGGTATATTAGTCATTCCTTATTGGCCATCCGCACCTTTTTGGCCTCTTCTGGTAGATTCTCAAGGGTCCTTTAATTTATTTGTTATCGATTACCTCTTCGTTGAGAACGGCAAAGATGTGTTCTTACATGGGTCCAATAAGAATGCTATTTTTGGATCGGAGAATTTTAGCACACCGGTGCTTTTTCTCTTGCTCGATGGAGCTCTGTGATCGGTTTGGCTAGAAGGCACTGGCCTTCTATGATGCTATATAGGCACTGGCCTTTTGTTGGTGTGCAGCTATTCACACCGCCGTTTCACACGGCCATTTCACACATTTTGGAGTATTTATGTGTTTATTTTCTTCCTTTGTTTTTTGTTTACAAGGTCGAAATGCATTTGCAGACAAAGTTGGTCGTCTTCTTGACCCCGAACTTCGGAGACTAGCATCATGCCTGCCTGCCCGTGCGGTTGAGGCCAAAGCTTCTTCTACCACAGAGCGGTATTCAAGGGCTTTTCAGAAGTTCAGAGAATGGGCTTCCTGTCATCGTGAGATTACTCCTTTACCATCAGATGACATTTCAGTTGCTTTATATTTGGAATTTTTGCTCCAAAGTAATTGTTCAATTTCTGCTTTAGAGTCTGCCTGTTACGGCATTAGTTGGGCGCACAATTTGTACGGGTTTCCCACCCCTTGTAATTCAAGTTTAGTTAAAAATATTCTGGAAGCTGGGAAGAGGAAGTTGGCAAAACCCGTTTCTAAAAAAGAGCCTGTTACTCCTGTTATGATTTACGAATTGTGTATCAAATTTGCAGGCCCTTCCGCCAGCCTTTCAGATTTGCGTTTAGCTGCTATTTGTGTTACCGCTTATGCTGCATTTCTCCGCTTTAATGAATTAGCTGCTTTGCGTTGCTGTGATGTTAAATTTTGCGATAACACCTTTGTCGAGATTACTATAGTCAAGAGTAAGACAGATCAGTACAGGGATGGTTCCAGAGTCTTATTAGCCAAGACGGGTTCTATATCCTGTCCTTTTGATTTGCTGGAAAGATATGTTTGCTCCGCTGGTCTGCAACTGTCTTCTACGTTACCCTTTTTCCGTGCCCTGTATTATCAAAAATCCAATTGTTCTTATAAGTTACGTTCTGAGGGTATGAGCTACACTAGGACTAGAGAGATTGTTTTGCATGCTTTTGCTGAGTTAGGTTATCCTAAGAGTATGTTTGGCTTGCATAGTCTTAGGGCTGGAGGTGCATCTGCTGCTGCTAATGCCGGTATCAGCGATCGCTTATTTAAGCGTCACGGCAGATGGAAATCTGACAGCGCTAAGGACGGCTATGTCAAAGACAAACTTGATTCTCTGTTATCCGTTTCTCGTAGTTTAGGTTGTTAAGCATTAATTATTAGCTTTTCTCTTTCTTTATTTTTCGAACGCGAGCATCAATAAACGAGATGCTCGCCCCTAGAACTGTGTGGTGTGTTTATTGAAGATTAATTACAAAATGTTTTATACTCGTTTCACAGTGATTAGAGTATAATTTATTCCTCTCGCGCTCCGCGCTCGTTTTCGCGCTGGCGAATAATTTCAACCCCTTTTCCCTCCCCTTTCCGCGCCTGCCACGCAGGCTATCGCCATCTCGATAAAAACTTAGAATAAGTTATTCTAAGTTTTTATCGAGATGATGATAAAGGGTCGACATTCGAACGACACAGTCGTCGCGTGCCATTTGACTTGGCGAAACGCAATTCAATGGACATAGTATGTAAACATTTGACAAATTTTATGGGAATTTTACAACAAGCGGTAAAGTTTGGACTCGGTGCGTTTGACTTGAAGCTTCTCCGATTAGATAATTGACTGTCCAGCACGCGGACGTGGGTTGACCTCGTTTGGCCTGATTTAGATCACATCAACAATTGATAACGGATCAGACTGACAGACCCTCTGGGCAGACTAAACAACTAAACAAAAACAGCTTTCTCATCTGCCGCAATAGTTCGGTCTGTCTTTTTTTTCATTGTGAGTAAGATTTCTGACTTGATTGTTTTTTTTTTGTTTTTTTTTTTTGTTTTTTTTTTACAATTATTTTCATGTCTAGAAGTTGTAATTTATTTATTGATTGAGTAAGGTCCACCCCTAAGGATGATTGACGTACTGAAGTGAGGAAAAATTCGGGTTATGATGCTATAATTTTCGATGTCAGAAAAGGAAAGTTAATACATGTAGCTAGCTACAATTAGTAGTTAACTGACATTTGGCCGAAAAATTAGTAGTTACTGTAACTGACAATTGGGTACCCCCATTAGCACCCTCTTTCACACCAATGAAACAGATCAAAGTCCACTTCTTGCCTGCTGGGAATGCCGGGAAGTGTTTTTACGGGGGAAAGATGGCATTTTCGTGTTAGGCCACCTTGACTCGTGAATGTGACAATATTTTCTCTTCGTTTTGATTTCCACGAAAGCTGTTCAACAGGAGTATGGAAGATAACGTACAACTGGTCTTAACACAACTGTCTGAGGTGAACATTCTTCAAGAAAAGGTTTTGCTGTGGTGTAATCTCGTTAACATTAAGGAACACTTTTTGTCTTCTGTTGGCGTGTAAAAACGGGACGGAGATTTTATGAAGTCCCTGTAAGCGTTTTGATTTGGACATGGATCTTAATGTTGAATTGACTTGTTTGGATTCAGGCAAAACCGAACATATCAAGGTTACCGTACATGAATGGGATAGCAAATTCGTTAAAGAACTAAAGGAGATTTTGGAGGACGAAATTCAGGTACCCGCATGCGATCAAAAGTTGTCCTACCAAGGGCGACAGTTGAATGACAATTTTTTTCCTCTTAAGAAACTTTATCTACGTCAAGGCGACACCATCTCAGTGGAATGCATAGTACAAGGCAATCTTTCGGATATGAAATGTCTCTTAATAGAGATTAAGAACTTTGCGGAAGCAGTAACTTGTCAAGATCAAAGCAAACTGTTGACGGTTTCTTTGAAAAAGGATACCAGAACTTCTTATGTGTCTTACGATCATGTAGTTCGGGCTTTGGAAAATTTGTCTTTTAATTACTTTATTCCGTGGAAGGATGCCAAGTCAGTAGTACATCGTCATTACTTTGTGCAAGAAGGTGCTTTTGATGCTTTTATGGAAGTTTTGAAGTTTGCAAGTAAGCGGTACAGAATAGAAGAGAGACTAGGTTCAAGGTAAGGTCATGATGTTTTAAGGCTGGACACATAGTGTATCATTGCACACAACTTCTAAATTATTGTGTGTCCATCCGAAAAACTTTTATATGCGCAACAATACTGAAGTCTGGTGGTAAAGGTAGAGACTTCTGTTCGAACTAACAGACAGTCAAAGCTCTCATAAGCGACCTCCTCGGGAATTCAGAAAAGTGGTCACAACTAGAGCTGGTCGCTTATGAGAATGGGCTCTTGTAAGCTACCACATGATGAAACAATACAGAGTGGTCGCTTACAAGAGCATTCAGCGTAAAGCTTGGCCTATGTTAATGGTTACTAAAGTTTTGTAGTAATAATATTGAATAGCTTTCATTGCCTATCACAGAAACGGCCCGCGTAGTTACAAGTCAAAGAACCATTAGCACTTGTGTTATTACTCTAAATTTGAGCAAGAACCGAGTGCTTTTGTTTAAGTGTTGACCGAGTGGTCGCTTACGAGAACTTAAAAACAAAGGAAAAAGCGCATTGGTAATTCACAAAAGTGGTCGTAGTTGCTTACGGGAGTGGTCACTTACGAGAGCTTTTCATTACAGAGTTTACGTTTAAGTGACAAGTCAAACGAGGTTTCACAATGCCTGTTGTAACTAGAGGTGGTCGCTTATGAGAGTGGTTACAAGGAGAGCTTTGACTGTATTAAAAAAGACATCTCTCTTCAAGATAAGGTCACACAGAGAGCACAAGGGCCCATATGGCTGATTTTTGTAGCAACTAGGAATATCACTACCCTTGCCTAGATGGGAAGCTAGTCCATTACTGGGTTACCACCAGCAATTTTTGCCAGGACCCATTTATACCTGGATAGAGAGAGACAACATGAAGAAAATTGTCTTGTTTAAGGAAAGAACATTCCGCAATGCTGAGACCAAGCTCGAACCACCAACCTTCCAATCTCCAAATTGAAGTTTCAATGTTGGTTGAGTTTTCAGGAAAAGTACAGTAAAAACTCGTGTATAAGTGGCACCTTTTTGCTTAAATTTTGGGCTCAAAATTGTGGGTGCGGCTTATCTACCAGACAATCTCTTGTGGTTGAGGGAAATTGCCTAGTTTGGGGTCAGAAATAGTACTAATAACTGAATGACTGAATAAATAAACATTGCTGAAAACCTTTTTGTTGTTGATCATTGGTTTTACAATTGTTTGCTCCAGATTGTTATAATTTTTGTAATTTTGTTCACAAAGCCGCTCCACTTCTGATCAAACGATTGCCATGAGCAGAGCCGAAGTGTCTGCAAAAATTAAAAGTTGGGGGTATGGCTTATCCATGAATGCACTTAGATATGCTGATTCTTTGAAATTAAGCATCCAGGTTAAAAAATAAACATGGAACTACATTTGTTATACACGTATAATCAGTGATAAACAATGTCTACCCGGTATTCATGAGTGTGAATAAGTAGACCTAACTTGAAATAAATTGGGTTTCAAGTGCAGAAAAATCACTTATACCCTGCTTACACCACTGTTCATTTTTTCCAGGAAATTACTTGGAAAATCTAAAGAGAAAGAATATGAGATACTGGCTGATCATCTCAAGGAACTGAACAATGAACAGATGGTTCTACAAATGCACTGTTTGTGCCTGCTGTGGAATTTCTCAGAGACACTACATGATCGTAGGCTGGTGGTACAGAAGGGAGGCCTGCTGTTAGTCATCAAGGCATTGCTGTTAGACCCCAATGAGTACAGTTTACCCATTGATGATGAATACCATGAAGTTGCAAGCATTAACGAATCAGCTGTTGGCTGTCTTGTTCAGTAAGGCATTGGTTCATTTCTAATAACTGTTAGAAAATATACAAGTCTCCCTACTCAAGCTTGCATGTATTTCCAAATATTTTGTGTTGAGAGGATTGTGAGACCTTCCCTGCTGGCAGAGGTCTCATTTTTCTCTTTCCATGAGAGACCTCTGCTAGCAGGGAATGTGAGACCCACTTACAATAATTATTGTGACTAAACCTCAAGTTTGCCACCCTGTCTTTTTATAATCATTCTTGAAAAATTGTGCTTGCAGTTGTCCACTTAGCTCTTACCACTGAGGAAAGCCGGTGTTCACATCACCAGCAATCCCAAAACATGATAGTGACAACCATAAACTTGGACAAAAACCTTTGAGAAACTGGAATAAGTGAAAACTTTGACCATGAAAATCACTTAGTAGTAAATACTGACAAGAACAGTTCTTCCCCTTCCTCTTTGAAGGTCCCTAAATTAAGATCTTGACAAGATCACCTTTGTCAAGATCACTTCTCACTCTAATGAATTGAGGTGTTTTTAATTCCACAGATATGCTGAGTTACCAGATTGCCAAGAAGTTATTGCAAGGAGTTCTGAAACTGTTGGAAAACTAATGATTATGGTGGGAAGTCAGTTTTATTTAAACCAGGAGGATGGCCCACTCATAAACACTACTTACAATCGGTACTCTGCTCAGATTGCTGCAAATACACTGTTCTGCTGTGCATGTGGTTTACAAACTCCAAGGATTCTGGTTGAGAATGGTATGCACAAAAGAATGATCAATCTAATGAACATCTTGCCACAAGATGATTTAGCACTCAGGTGAGTGAGCTAAATAAAATTTAATTTGATATTCCTTATTCTAATATTGCAATAATGTTGTCATGTAAAAATGAAAATTTATAGAGAAATGAAAAAGCCCAGTAGGAATGAACTAGGCATGTAAACTGCAATCAGAGATTCACTCTCTGACAAACGAGCGGATCCGTTCGGACAGTTCGCAGTTGTTTTTTAGATGTTACTTCTATTTTGTCTCTGCTGTCTTTGTTGTTCAGTGTATATCAGTGTTATCAGGAGCAGGATTTGGTTGCATGATAGAGAGCGTCACCATTAAATAGGTAACAGGGAGCTCAAAATTAAAGAATAACGGGGAGACCACGAAAACGTAGTCCGGCATTTGACAAGAAATATGCTATCATAAGTCTGGGAAATCTTTTATTTTTTCGTAATAACAATTAATTACATAATTAAAGAGAAACAGACGTTGGGCTAGTTTTTGCGTGTATATAAGTTGTTTGAGTTTATTTAAAAACTTGTGATTGACAAGATTTTATTTTTGTGTCAGAAATCATGCCAACATTACACCTGTGTAAACATTCTACTAATTGAATTATGAACATCAAATTTAAATAGCTTTCGTGTCAGGAAAACCTCACGAATATGATCGTTCTAAAAGGCTAAGCGAGAGAAAACACAAAACATTTTTGCAGCTTAATGGCAAGGATTTCAAGAATCTTTCTGGTGATCATCAAAGAACAAACAACATTTGGGAAGTTCAGAATAACGAGTAAATCGTCACATCAATGTCATAACCACGAATACATTCAGCTGTGGGAACTACGAAACTAAACTACGGACATGAAATACAGAAACCAAGAAAACTTCAATAACGGTCGATTCTGGAGAGCTCAATAACGGGAAAGAGTCAGGACTCTTCTGGCAATGATGCATGGAATATTTTTAAAATTTATTAAATACGCACGTACGGGGAAAATCCTGACTGGCCGATAATTCCGAGCAACATACACTATATATCAGCTCAAAGTAAACCACATAAAACTCAAACTAAATTCTGTCAATAAAGTCCTTGAACTCTGTAAGGTGTGGATGATTTTTTTGGTAGTTTATAACTTAAACGCGTACCCGTACACAACCGCCTTTCGTGGACTTCATCAATTATGACCAATTATCTCCCCCAGACAACTTATGCATAAAGAAATGTTTCCACTTGTAGATCAGAAACATCAACACACAAAGACTTCTTTGCCATCTTTTTGACAGCAACTAAACTTAACACCAATTTATTTCCTCGTCCAGCTGTTCCTAACCCGCTGGCGAACGCCAACCTAAACTGAAGACCAGCGAGTCCTAACATGCCCGAGTAACCTTTTCCTTCCGATTCCTTCCTGCGTTGTCTTTGCAAATCAAAATCTACGATATTTTCGAGGATCCAAACACTCCGATTAATTCTTCATCCATAGAGAGTGCACAAAACTTGGTTAAAAGCCCCTCAAAACTTGTCTATTACACCTCGAAGGATTCTACTTTGAATGGCTTTGTGGGCTTGTTGCCAAAAAGTTAACACACTAACACGACTGTTTACGCCAGGACAGCCCCAATAGTTCTCAGTTGCTATAGCAACTGCGAACTAATAAAGGGCCGACACTTAAAATGTCAGCTTTTGAAACTCTTTACAGTGGCCAGTTTACCCTATATCAACTCCCTTGAAATCAAATTTAGTTATTTTACCATAGTGTACAAGTGCTTTGAGAATTACTTAAGTCTGATCTAATGAAGATAAAGTTAATTTAAGCCCGCATAGCTAGGAGTATTGTTAGCATGAAGGGAATGCCTCTATTGACAAAACTTTGTCTTCTCTAACAAACTGACCAGTTCTGCAGGTTTTGCAGTTGAGCGTCCTTTCATATGGTTGTTAATCAGCAGAAATTATTGTCAACGTTTTTTTCCAGATATTACTGTATTCTGTTCCTGGCAAGAATAAGATCATCACCTTTGGTTCAGCTAGATCCTTTAACCGCAAAATGCATTGATGAAATCATCAACTCATTCTTAGCAAAGAACAAGCCTACTGATATTTCACGGTTTGAGGAAAACCACAATTATGTTTGGGTCAGTATGATCCCATTCGTTAGCCTGGCATTTTCAGGCAGACAAGTAAAAGAGAAAAGTTGTGGTCTAAACCTACATGGAGGAATGTCTGAGGAGCCTCAAGACATTTTGCAGTCCAGTCAGGATCAACCAGACGGCCCAAATTTGCTTCCTGCAAACCAATTTCTCGATGTGGAGGGCCGCAGTCATGCTTTTTCTCAGAACAGTGTTAGTATCAAGGAAAAAAAGGAAGGATCTGACAATTCCAAATCAGCTGATTCGTTTAGTATCTCTGATGTTCAGTTGCCTACTGTGGCAGCAGAGAGAACAGGAACTGCACTTGGATCAACACAAACTCAAAAACTTGGTTTGTTTACTTTGCAACACATGCTGTACTCAAGTGGAAATCGGCAGATTGTTGAAGGTGAAAATTTGTTGCTGTACCTTGACTGTTTATGCTGGCACATAAATTCAGATGACAGCAAACTTCTGACAGCTGAGTTGAGGAAATATTGGTCCCCAAGAGCAGCGTCTCTAGCAGTGATCTGCAAGTCAAGTTTGGCTTTCATCTGTGGCTTCGAAGCTGCTCTTAAAATGTGATCATGGTACCTTTTAGACTTAAACTTGTCTGGAACAACTTAAGTGGTCATTTCTTGATTTTAAAAGTGGAGAGTTGTTTCTAAGATCAGGGCTGCCATTAAGGGTCCTAACCCGCAACACCTGTTACAGCTGAGTATGCTTGATGGGACCTCAGTGTTGTAGATGAACTTGCCTGTTGCTGTACAATTATGAATTTGATCAGAAAAGAACAAGTTTGTTATCATTGTAAAGATCAAGGCAACGGGTAACTCAAAACTTAATGACAGCCCTGAAGATTCCAGCAATTCACCAAGTTGACTCGCTGTGAATTTATGTAAAAAAGCAAAGTGTTCACTGAAGACAACAACTTTCATGCTAAGGGTTTTCTCCAAAACCTGCAATAGACATGGCAGCTTATGTTCATTTCAGTTTTTCTCCTTTAAAGAAAGCATGAAACAATAGATAATTGCTTGACACAACAATTTATTTTTAAACTGTGGAAAAAATTGCAAAGCCACACCCTAAACTCAAGTGTGCTTAAATGCTTCAAATTCTTTTTATCACTGATACTAGATGGGTTTTTAGCAGACAGCATTGGCAGACATCATTCAACATTCAATCATATGGACTGACTAAAAATGTGCATTTTATTGTCCATGCAGTTTTCTTGAACTACAACCTCCTTTTGTTCTAATAAAAGCAAGGACATTGCACAAACATTAAACCTGCACTCGCCTGAAAGGTGTTTTGTTTGCAAGGATAAAACTCTAAGTCAACCATTGAAGTGGCTTGAAGCAAAGAGGGAGCAGGCTTAATATTAATGGCAAAGCCCAGCGACTAATTTGTTCACTTGAGACAAAATATAACCTGCCATCATGTGCTCTTCTTTTTTTTTACTTTTCAAAAAACCCCATTTCTTCAATGATGCTAAGGCTTCTTAACTTTTAGTTTTCTCGTTTTCAGTGTTATATTGATTATTACCGGGTATCGTTACTTTTCACATGCTCTGTAGCAGTTTTACTGTAAGTTCGTATTGACATTATTGCCCCGAAAAAAGAGCAGCTGATTGAAGGTGACAGATACACAATGTTGATAAAATGAGTTATTTTACTTTATTTCATGCTAAATGGCAATTTAAAAAAAGGCTACCCTATGTGGCATGTCAGAGGTTTGCTACAGTAAATGTCAACTGTTGGGTCATACCTAACAGTAGTACAGTATTAAGCCACAGAATGACATCTAATTCTAACGATCTGATATACTAATAACCAATTATAATTTTATGGAGTAAATCCTTAAGATTTAAACAGATTATTACTATGTTGTAAAACTATATCTTGACTATTTGACTAATTTTAGTGTTTCAAAGAGTAAATGGTTTTTAGCTGTCATTTGTGGGAACAGTTGATATAAATATAAAATAACCTACTTATTTAAATTCATGTAAATCTAAGTAGCATCTAATTAAAAAATTGTGTCAAGAGGAATTGAAGTGCTATATAATAATTATTTACAATGGCACAATTATGGAAGAGCATGTACAAACAGAACGAGCAATAACGCTGGTTACATTAATTTTATTTTACATACTGTATTGTACATGAGCAGGGATTTCAATAGGTCTTATTAAGAGCTTGTGGCTGGCAAAACTTATAGTAAAGCTAATTCACCACCTGAATTTGCCATTGATCTACTTTCTTTGAAGGTCATAACAGTATGAAAGACATCGGCTACCTACTGACAGTTTTTACCTTTTTACCACCTACTGTAAAACTTATTGAAAACCCTGCATTAGAGAAAATGACAATGATTAATAAACATGATACAGTGAGCCTGAATGACTTGAACTCATATGTTGCATGTGTGTATTTTTAATTTCTCCATTCACTGTGTACTATGAGTTGATCATGAACACAGCATCAGCGATATCTGACCGTGGAATCAGTTTGGAAAAGGAAAAAGAACCTGTAAAGCATCAAACTGTATTTACAAGTATTTAATTAACAGAAGGTTCTTTGCACGAAGCAAAACCAAACAGGGAGAGTCTACTGCAAACTCTTCAGGAGTTGAGCCAGGGTTCATGAGAATTAGAGATCAAAATAATGAGTTTCAACTTCCATCAGCTCTCATTAAAATTTGAGCAGATTCTTTCTTGTCAAGAGCACACAGGAGTTTCAGGCCAAATGAGAGTGGGTGCACATATTAGACAGAGCATTGAGACTGCCCTGCGGTATTGAAACTAATCGACCCTTCAAGTCCCAGTATCAACATATCTGTTCTCCTCGCTGTTCTCCATATATTTCTTATGATACTAGTTGGGAGAATTTGCTTACACATCAAGACACTTCGTCTTAAGTGATCATTTGCTTAATTCTCATGACCTGTATGTTTGATCAAGTAATGATACTGTAAGGAGAAATTAGATACTTGTCGCTATAATGGGCTTAAAGGGTTAATAAAATTAATTCTCAACCTCTGTTGTTGATTTGCTACCTTTCTCGTTGGCTCAATGCACACGGGTTATCAGTGAATAACCCTGTATTCTATCTTACAAGGAAACTGGATGCCATGTCAAGTGATGCAGTTCTTGCCGCAAAGCAAACATTAAGCAGCCCCACCCTCCCCCCCCAAACAAAAAAAGGCAGAAAGAATCAATGACTATTATAGAAGTCGAGAATTCATTGTTAACAGGACTTCATGTCTTCCAATTTGGTCTGTACTCATGCTCTCGTGACTAAACAATTCGGACTCCCGCACTGGTGATAGCCAATCAGATACAAGAATTTTGTTGTAGTTATGATTAAAAAAACTATTCCACTCAAACCTGTTGGGTATGAGGTGATTACAACCAACCTGACACTATGCGCCTTGCTGGTTATCAATCACATCATAGCCAACACATACTCCTAAAAAAATTATTACAGAGTCACTCTCCCATCCCAGGATCCAGTGGAATGGTAATTCCTTGTTTAATTCTCTTGATTAAGTACAGCTTGTCACGGCCAGCCTACAAAAACAATGCAATGACTGATTGAAGAACAGCCAAAAACGTAAGGAGCAGAGCCAAAAACATTAACAGGTGGATCCAGAAATTTTTGATAGGAGGGGTCCAAATGGCAACTTGTATTCGTATAGTGATACTTCCAAAGCCAAAGAGTGACAACTCGGCTTCAGCAAATTAAAAAATTGATAACATTTCCTGGTAAATTTGGTCCAAAGTAAAACTTGGTCTGTAACAGTCATTCAGCTCTTTTCCAATCTCTCAGTAATACTGAGGAAATTTGTTACTAACATTTGTTAAAATTATTTTTAACATTTACATCTCATTTTGCTGACAAAGGTGATATTGTAGTTCTGCGAGATTCTTAAGCATAAAATCGTTTAGTTTTCATGACGCTTGAATCCTCTAAAGGTTCAAAATAAAGGTGTCAAACTTTTGCAGCAAATCTTCTTGTTTACTGTAATATTTTCAAGCAATCATTTGGAAAAAGAACCATGCCGTAGTGACAAGCCTGCCTTCTCAAAACTGATTGTTTTAAATGGTAACTCCTTTATTTTGAGATTACTGTCATTTTTAACCACTTCATTTCAATACTATGGACTTAAAGCATTGATTGGAAGTGATATGTTAATATCACAGCATTCATAGAGATAACTCACCAGGGCAATCTGTTCTTTCAACAGTTTGATCTTCTTTTCATTAGAATCCTTCAGCATTTTGTGATAGTAGACAATAAGCCTGTGATTTCAAGAAATTCAAATTAGCAACTTCCAACTGAATGCTGTGAGCATCAGCCACAGTATAGATCTTGGCATTTTAAGAATCTTACGCTCTATCATTCAAACCTCTTAAACTGGGAAATATGACGAGCACAAGATGGGGACCTTGGGAGGGGAGGAAGGAACCAGTTCTTCCATCTAGTTCTTTCATAGTTCCTTCTTATCACAGTCATTGTTTGAGAGTAGCAAAAACGAGCAATTGTTCAACGTATTTTCATCAGCAAACAAGGAAGAAAATCAGGATTATCTCTAAAAAATTAATGCATGGTTACTCCAATTTTCTTTTTGAACTTTAACAACCCTTGCTAAGATCTGCTTTTCCCACATAGTCATATTAAACCGCACAAAAATACCTTTGTATCAGTAGTTACCGTCGTTCAGAAACCCTAGTTTCTTGGACCATCCTGAGATGCACAGAACATGTGTGCAATAACAAAAGGAGGCACCATCCAAAAGCCAGTTAAACCTGCACTGAACTGCCATCCTGTACTGTACTACTCTGTTACAGTCCTACTTACCCAAGAATACAAAACAGCATGGTGATAAAGCTTGCTGATGATGCGTAATTAATAACTTGTCGCAACCAGTTAGGAAATCCTTCTACTGTTTCTATTATGACTTGATACATGTTAGTCTGACCTCTACAAAGAGAAACACGAACAGAGTACTTAGAAGACTATCAGTACTAAAACCAGTGTTCCAGCCAGCCAAAATAACCAGGTTTGCACAGAAATAATGCAAATTCAATGTAAATGTGTGTATTCCCAAATTTTCTTGTTTGTTTTACTTTTGAATGGTAACAAATCTCCTAGGCTTACAGTCTCCCACATTTGTTTTTATATCAACTCCCTGAAAAAAAACTCCACACTACCCTGGCCCCTCCCCCCTTAACCCCTCATGATCCCTTCCCCCCTTCCTAAAAAGTTCCAGTAACTTTCTGTGGGGGTAGGGGGGTTGGAAATTTTCTGGAAACACACTGCTTACATGTAAATGAGTTTGAGAAATATTAAAAACAAAAAACTTACTTGAATGGACCACACTGTGTTGAGGGGAAGGTTCTGCAAAAGTAAAATAGTTCTCATCAATTAATGTACAGGGTAACTGTTAATTTGGGTGACACTAAATGGAGGTCCAGAGCTGAGTGTCCTTATTACAAAGATATCTATCTATTTCAGTCTGCTAGATTTTATTATGAATTGTCATTCTCTCTGTAACAAAGTGAGGTGGGAAGTGAAAAATGATTCAAATAAATATTTTACTGTAACAAAAGGGGGAACCTAAGCCCTCAAGGTTACACCCCTGTTTTGCACCAGACTGTGCTCAGCAGACTGGGACCCACTCTATTCTGCAACACACGTGACCAGTTTGTAGTCAGTCTGCCATCTTTGATGCAAACAGAGCAAAGAGAACTTATAATTATTCGCAAGTTAGAATGCCAAAAGTACTGCTTTTAGGATGCAAGCATTTCGTATTTATAAGCTGTTATTAATTTAGAACTTGGATTTTACCTTGTGCTGGTTATTTATTTTGAGGATTCATAGTAAGCTACACAATATTTTCCTTCATTGCATTTCTGCTTTCCACTTGTTATCTCATTCAGTGTTAATATAAATGTAGCATGATTTTCTGTCACCTGTTTCTTAGGTATTCGTAGTTCTACCATGTAAGTTTGAAGCTTTGGATTGTGAATATATTTACTAGTGCAAAACACCCCCCCCCCCCCCCCACCAATCTACAGTTCAGTCCCCAAGGTTAGGGAAGACATCTTATCCTCCTCCCCAAAAAACAGCTACAGGGGATCAGAGCTGGCTAAAATGGTGAAAGAAAGGGTTCAAGAACCCAGTGGCAAGTCCTAATAGTAGGTTTTAGATTTTTATACAACTCATTGTAAATATTTTTTAGATAATTCATTGTCAATATCTTAGAAAGTTAGGAGGGCCACAAGTTAGTGCTTCGCACTATTTCGTGCTACCCTCATTAAATAAAGTTTTTATTATTATTATTAATACCGTCGTTTTCATCTAAGTGTGAAGAAAAAACATGTTTTAATAATTTAGATATCAAACGTGGCATGTTTGGCCACCAAACATTTGAAGTTTGACAGCCGTTATACTTGCATTCCTATGTGCGTGATCGGATTTCCATGCCAAAATTGGCAAAAATATTCGAAAAGGTCAACATGTTTTCTCAGGTGCCTGTTAATATTCCCGAATATTGAAGAAACAAATCTAAAATCTGCATTTTCTAGGCTTCATCGTTTTTAGACACCCACCATTTTAGCAAAACATGCTCTAACAGCCTTCAAACTTCAAAGGTTTGGTGGCCAAACATGTCACCTTTGACACCAATTAGAACATGTTTTTCCATCACACGTCCACCCCTACTTGTAGATGAAAACAACGGTAAAACATTGCTCACTACACCTAACCCTATAGGTGTACTTAAGCACCTGCCCCAACACCAGGATCAAATTCTCGGTGCATTGGACTTCCTTGCTGAAAGTCAGCAGTGCAGTTTTATAGATCTTCTGCTATTGTGTTCCTCTCTGAGAGAAGAAACTTTGTTCTACACACCCTCTCTCTGCCCAGTGGATAAATGGTCAGGACACTGGCAAACTATAAGGGAAAACTAACAAAGTGCTTGTTTTAATAAAATATTAATGTATGACAGTGGCAGCAATGAGAATGTACTTTTCGGTGGTGAATACATGAGAATGGTAAAACTCGGGCTGGTAAGAACCACCACTGCATGTGGAGTATTTACACAAGACCAGTATGTTAATTGCTAAATTAATATATCGGAGGAGTACAAACGCAGACTGGCACTAGTCCAGATTGGTTCCCGTAAAAAAAAAAAACCTTTGTTTCTAATTTCATGAAACTGCTTCAAAAATAGTATTATTTATCTCAAAGGGTTTAACATCATACAGGGCTGAGATTGGTTCTAGAACAGGTCTCTTTAGTGTCATCAGATAGAAAGATTTTCTATGGGAACTGATCTGAGTTCATACCAGTCTGGGGTCAATCCAGTCTCATGAAATCAACACACTGGTTACTTCAGATCCAGGCGTCAAGTTTATAGGACTGACCCACAACTCCACAAAAAAGTCACTACAGCTGTACTTACACATCTGATGACATGATAGTGTATCCTATGACAATCAGCGACAAGGTAAAGGACACAGCAAGTAAAAACAGGAAGAGCAAGTTCATTTTGGACGCCCTGAATGGTTTCATGGATGGCCGGCAGTTCATGACAACACTAACCTGCAAGGGACAAAAGAATGCATCAAGAAACGCATGGTGGTTCCAATTTTTGTCTAGGGATAAAATTCTAATTAAGTGTGGCAAATTTAAATGGAACCTGCTAAGCAGTTCTTTCTTCTAGTCCTGTTTGATTCTGGACATATTGCAAAACAAACCTCCACATTGATTTATTTTTCTTGTTTAATTTCCATCTTAAGTGCTTTAATTTAGGGGTGAAAGGGTTAAACCAAATCACAAGTCCAGCATTCAAGCTACTTGCAGTTGGGCCATCCCATACCACAGTCCCAAAAATAACTTAACTACAAAAGGCAGTATTTATGCAATTAGCATTCACTTTGGCCATCTCTATATTAAAATTTCTCATTTCCCATTGTCCAAGTGATGCAATTTTTTCAAACACCAAAAACAAGTTTCTAAATAAATTTCATTACCAGCTTCCTTTCGCAGGTATTTCCAAGTTCAACGTGCTATAAATCGTACACGTCTTAAAGGGGCATAGTCATGCTATTTTAGTTCACTTTAAAAATCAAAAATATGTCCTCACATCAATGAACGCCTGCAAATAATGGTCTAGTTTTGTTACCAAAGCCTATATTACTCCACTGAAACTATTTTCTGTCATCTGTTGCTACGGATGGCACGGATGGAAATGGATTGCAATTTGAAAAAATTAGGCTAAACTTTTCAATTTCTCTCAGCGTGTTGACATTAAACCGATATTAAATGGTTATAGTTTGTTTTCTCTCAATGAAATTTGTTTAAATGTTCAAACACAATGTTGGGCATGGATAAAATTAGCAACCGATAATTTTAGCACAGTTTTGACCAGAAATCTGCGAAATCCTCGTGACCATGCCCCTTTAAAGAGACTCTGACATTTAAATCAGCCCTTAATGAAGTCTTGGAACACATTTTAGAGTGATAGTGGCTTGTTACAAAATGGCAGCCACAGAGAAGATGTACTGAATCAAGGTACGTTTGGAATTATCATTTATTTAATTAATTTGTTTAATTTTTCACAGTGACTGTTTCTTTCTCTGCCTTTCCTTTTTTTAACCAACAGACTGACTTACTTTCATGAAAGAAGGCTGAGGATGACAGAAACATTTTATAGGATGTCTTTTAATTTGCAGTCTACTTACTCTTTTCACATAGAACAAAATCCCAAGCTTTATAATCTGGATGAGTGGTAATAAGGGACTGTAAAATGTACCAACCCTGTAAACAGATGAAACATGAAACAAAAGTTGTTCACGCTTATCCTTATATTTCCCAGCCCAAATTATTAATAATTGACAGCACAATCCTGCTACAAGGGACACAAAATTTTTCCAGTTAGCAGGTGCTGAGATAAATCTGTATAGCAGTAAATTACAACAGTGCACAACACTCTAAAAGGGAAATCAAACTAAGTCCACCCCTCAGATAATGGGGATGATAAATAGCCCAGGAAATGGCAGGCTTATCACGTTTTACAGACATGGGGATGTGGACACTTGGAATAAATGGTAAGGCAAAAGTTGGTTAGCAAAAGGCTTATCAATTCAGGCACTGCATAAAATAATACAAATTGTACATAAAAATTATTCAGTCTGTTCAAGTCTAATATCAGCACAGACACAGGGAATTGACTGATATTTATGTTGGTCATTAGTGGGTCACACCACAGGCTTACCATCCTCTGTGTTGCAGACCTGTGCTAGCTGAATATTAATTAATGATATCATTAATGGCCGCTTTGGTTGTGTACAAAGGATTTTGTGAATACAATAATTACGGCTTTTTGAATGGGTGAAAGTCAAAAATGCTTAGAAACACGAACACTGTGTTAATGTTTGTCATTATGGGCTTGGTTTATTGATTTAAAGCTCCGGGAGGCGGTTTTGGAATCTTGAAGTTTGACCTACTCTATAAATATATGTATATACTCACAAGGCGTGCAAGTTCCAGAACCTCAAATTACCGACCGCCTTGGGATTTCACCATAATTACCACGCTTAACCTCGTGCCTTTGACAAAAGATTATCCCAGTTTCTGAAAGAGCAGTCGTTGTAGTTTGATTTGGCCTAATTTTGACTCATTCGCATCTGCAGACTGATCCTTTAAATCAAGTACAAACTTTCGAATCTGGTGGAAAATTTGTTTCTGCCTATGGTCTGTACAAGTTGCCTACTCAAAGGCATCTCAAGAATGCAGTTTTTAATGCAAATTTGACCTCGCGAGTCCCAAGCAGCTTGTTTGGCACACGAAGGAATCCGGTTGAAACGTACGTGCGTGCAGCCACGCATCGCAGCACAACAATATGGTGACAAAAATAAATGAAAATCTTAATGGTAAAATAAATTTGACTATTTGCTACAATTTGCACGTGTTTCAACTGGACTCAGACTCTGCAGATGTACATGCACATATTAACAAGGCAGTGAGAACCTTACCAACAAATACACTGTGCATATATCAAGTCAATAACATTCCTGGAAATATCAAAGCCAGGAGGACCAACAGATTCCTTGCAGCATGGAATACTGACTACCAGAATCCTGTATTTTAACCAGATAATATAAAATACAAAAGTTCAGTCAAGAATGAATTAAAATAGTTATCATTACATGTATCCTCTTTCCCTTATCTGGAAATAAGATGCAACATGTGACATAACAGGATTGGGTGTCAAGAAAAAGCTGCCTTTGGAAGTTTAATGACTGACCCACATTTTAAATGTTCTTATTCAAAAAAGTCACCTTTGATTGTTTCTTTTTTTTAATGTTATAAATACATGTATACAATGTAAGTCAAGTCCCTTTCATCTCTCTGGATAACAAGACAGGGTTACACTGAGTGATTCATTTTTACTATAGTCTTGGTTTTTATAATTATTAATTAAAAGTAAATGAATTCTGCAGATTTTTGCAAATATTCTTTCTTGGAAAAAAAGGTATCAAGAGTACAGCATTATCATTATTTTATTACCCCGCCGTCAGGACGTGGTCTCGTAATACCCGTTTTTTTTTTTCATTATTTGTTTTTTTGGTGGTCACTTTGCCCCAGACCTTCGCTCGGTCAAAATAATACTAGCTGGTAACTTCGTTCGTTTAGAGTTTATTCGCAAGAATTTTCATGAAAGTTGGTGTAGAAAAGTACTGGCGATTTAATGGCATAAAAACCCCTTTGATGAAAGCAGGAACGAAGCTGCTAGTGAGCTTTGAAGCTGGAATGAATTCGCCTAACTTGCCCTGGCACATAAACATTACATCACTGAAACACAGAAGCCAATTCGGGCAAGTCCCTTGCGTTCGCCAAGTTGAATAATTCAACAGTGAAATGGAAGCATTTTTTTGGCAGTTTTGCTTTGCTTCGCCAAAATCTATAGGGAAAGTTGTGTAGAAAAGTACAAGGAATTCAATGGAGTTCACATTTCTTCAACGAGAGCAAGGACGAATGTACTAGCGAGCTTAAGTTTGAAAGCTGGCATTAACTTGCGATCGGTACGAACTTTGTAATTATGATGTAAAGTGTATGTATGAGTGCCAAGAAGTGAGCAATACTGCCCTCCATAATTTCCCCCCGGCCACAAGCCTTAAAAGTAAGAAATTAGAAATGAGAAGCAAGATAAAAGAAAAATCTTTGACCCTAGCGGGATTCGAACCCACGACCTCCGGATTGGAACACCATCACTCAACCAACTGAGCTACGAGGCCAGGCTGAGTCACGCAACGATCAAAATAATAATTTCATCATGCTCTTCATCACGCATGCTAAAACAAGGTGATTAGGCACGTCATGTCTTGATTTATATTATCATCGCAAACACGTAAAAGATACAATAAATCACCAATTTTTACCTGGCCGTAATATATTTTGGACCCCAAGCGCAGAGTGAACAACGGCAGGGTTAATGCCCCCTGGGGCTTTTCTTGTTAAAGTAATAATTGCTTGAAAAAATGAGGTAGGCTATGTGTGAGGTAGGCTATAATATGGGTGTGTCCAGTGCAAATTAAAACACAAATTAAAATATAAGTTAATAATTTTCAAGAAAGAAGAAAAGGTCATACCTTCGCACAAATTCACCAAAGAAGGTTGACACCAACAGAAAAACAAAATCCACTATGACAAGTCTGTAGAATGCATATCCAACGTAATTCTCCCAGCACAGAGTAATGTCCTATGAAAAAATGAAATCAGTTATAATTATTTAATAACTAATTACAATTTATTACTTAATTCTTAAGCATGCTACTACTGACAGAATTGAAACCATGTATTGACGATGATGATGATGGTGATGATGATGATGATGATATCAAAGATCTCAATTATTATTCTTTAAAGTTAAAAAAAACAATGGCATTGTGATTTAACTAGCACCTTTCATGCAAGCCTTTGACTATGAAAATGTATTACCAAACATAACTGCTTACTGGATCACAGGTTCGATCAGTGCCCAAAAGTTCTTTGCCACTGCGGCATCTCTGAATGTCAACAAACAGTAGCACAGTGACCATTGCCACTGATGTCAGCATCATTAAGGTAGTCCTGATACATGCACAAAAAAATAATAAAGTTCGTCAATGAACCCGTACTATGTCACATTTGTCCAAAACAGGGAATGGTTATAGTGTAAGAATGTGGAGACACATATTTAGTGTGGTGATCAGGGTTGTCCACAACTTTTCAAGTAGTTGGCAAAAAATTTCTAAGTAGCCGGATAGTGATTATCAAGCGCCGAAGGTGATCCCTTCTAGGGGGCTGTGGGGGCATGCCCCCTGAGGAAATTTTTACATTTGAATTTCCCTGATTCTGAGCACAAATTTCCAATAATGTCAGTTCCAAAAGTAAATGTAACTTTTCAATTTTATTTGTATAAACTCATTCCTTCAGGGGTTTTCTACACCTAATTCCCAGAACTCAACGTAATGAACTATAATAATCGTGTATTTCTCTGCCAACCAGATTATTTTTAAGTCAACATAAACTGCAATGGGAAATAAGTTTCATTTTCATATATCTGCGCCAGTAAAGGAACAAATAATTTGTCTTGAAAAAAATATATATACATCACAAAAGTAGCCAGCACAAACAACCCAAGTAGCCAGTTAATTCTGCCGGCTGCTGGCTGTTAGGGACAAGCCTGGGTGATCATCGCATAAGGCATCAAAAGGTTTGGTGGTCCGAGGCTTGGTCTCTGCATTGTTTCGTGTTGTTTCCTTAACCCTTTAAGCCCTAAGCCCTGATGAAAATGAAAGTTCTCTTTACATGTTCACTGCTTGTTTGAACATTCAAGTGACAAGAACAAAGGAAGTGATCACTGACGATAGGATGTCTTGATATTAATACAAATTCTCCTTACTAATTTCATAAGAAATGTATGGAGATCAGTAATGAGAATATGCATTTTTATATCAGGGCTTAAAGGGTTAAACAAACTTTACTCCACATTGTAGATCTCTCCACCCAGGTGTATAAATCGGTACAAAAGCTGGGGGGGGGGGGGGTGGGGGGGGGACCTATGACAAGTGATATTCAAAATGATATTGACATGCCCTGCACCTGGTTCCTCTTCCGTAACTGCCCTTGCCACCGCTCTTAATTTTTGAGACTAATATTATCTGCATCTTGTTTTTAACTATAGTTATAAGTAATAATTAGATTTTTAACTATAATTTTTAACTATAAGTAATTAATTAGATTTATTGTATTTATTTATTTTTTTTAATTTAAGATTTTTATCACCATACTAATTTTTTAGGGTTGCGCCTCGCATGGGTAACATTATTCTCCCGTTCGCACAATTCCTTTTTGGTCCTTTTTTAATTATTATTGTAAATTTAAATTTTGAGACCAATAAAGTTGATAGACAAAATCACTGTTACACTGTAGTTGTACCAGTCATGAATTTTTATGGATTACCTTGCCAAATTCACATTAATCGTAGTTCGAGGACTCCTGTATCTTTCTAAACTAGCAATAATGCGAAAAGCCAGGGGCAAAATGAGGTTGATGCCTGACACCACCAATGGAAGGAGCAATTTTTCCAGCACATCATCTTGATCCTAACAAAGAAAAACAAAATAATTGCATTAAATGAAATACTGTTATCTGTATAGTTCAGAAAGGCTATGGTTTGCCATGGCAAAGTAGGTACAGTTCAAACTAGTTTCAGTAAACTATCTCATATTTCATTGGCAATGATGTTTGACTCATTGCACATCTGTCATTTTGCTTTTACAAAACAATACAATACAACACAATAGTTTATATATCCACGTAACACTGAGGAGCTTACAATAACTTGTTAAAAAGTGTACATGCACAATAAGCTAGACTAACAATTTTATATATACAAACATTTTTATATACAAACAAACAAGAAAACTATGACACGTCTCTGAAGAACGAACTAACTACCCCTCCCAAAAGTATTAAAACCCTTTTGCCATTTTTAACCAAAAGTGACAAAATGTCACCAGACATCTTACAAGTTGTAGCAGGGTTAAGTTAATTCCCTTACTACAAAGCACTGGAGGTGGGGGGGGGGGGTGAATAGAAGTCACAGGGTTCAGTCCATGTGACATTTCTGCATTGTATTGCACGTTACAATAATGAAGCAAATCATCACATGAAAGCCAACCAAGTTCTTTAATGTGGTGCTGATGGTCACACACATAATGTGAGATATCTGGAGTGTGTGATCAAATGTTATAGTGTCAGGACTTCAGAACACAAGTGCTCAGCAATCTGATTTTGTTGTAAAATAAATGTGATCTGGAGTTATGATTGGCTGGAATGATACATGTGTAGGTCAGTGATGGAGCATCCAACCAGCACCTGGAAGGTCATGGGTTCGACTCCCATTGGCAGGACTCAGAATTAAGCTTTGTAGTGCCAGCCCTGACAGTAGAATAATGAAACAATTTACTGAATATTAGCAATTGCAATAATTTTTTTATTTGATAAGTTAATACATCGTTAGAGAACATATCAATCTTGCTTCTTTGACTTTTTTAGATAAAAAATGAAGATGTCAGAGAATGTCATACGACCACTAATCGAATAAGTAGATCGAGTCCTTACAGGATGGGACAGGAGAAAGTTCATGACCTAGGTATGCAATTAACCCCAAACAGCCATGTGCACCCTGATATATGAGAGTACCACCCCCCAGGCTGTACAACTGCACCTGTACTAACAGGCTATAAGTTATAGAAGTATGAGTCGCCCCAAGGGGTATGGTTCTTGACTAGTCCATTTTGATCTGGGAATAAGTATGGATTTTAAACACTTTGCTCTAAAGTCTGAGATCAGTAAGAGATTTATCCTTGTCGGAGGGGGGTGGAGGGATCCATGTATGGGTGCATGTATGTGCTGTCCCAAGGGGTATGGATTTAAAGCTCTTTTTGTCTGAAAATGGGTATTATAGATTTTAACCATTTTGGTCTAAAAGTGTGATATGCAATGGATTTTGAAGACCAGGTCTGAAAACAGATAAGGATTTTAGAGGTGTGGTCTGACAATGGGTATTAGAAAATTACATATTTCGGTTTGAAACAGGGTCAGGGTTTGGAGAACGGGGTGGGAAAACCCTGGGCAAAAATTCTGAGGAGTGTCCCCCAGGCCAACAAACCAATTAGAAAGTGTTCATACCAGCGAGGAAGCCAGACTATCAGAGTGGATGTAACAACTTTCACGGTTAATGACTTGTTTTCTCGATAGGACAGGTAATAAACACGCACTGGGGTAAACTGCAGTAACTAAAAGTATAGTACCATTAAGTTCAGACTGTACAAATTAGCCAGAGGTTGACAAGGCAACAAAACCTTCATTTACATTACACAAAAACTACTACATGATCCTTTTCATACCGATGAAACTGAAATGCTTGCAGAGAATCTGATGAGGTAGGCAGCTCCAGCCATTAGCACAAGAACAATGAAATTGGTGAACACACGAAACCAGAATACATTACACTTTTCACTCAGTGTACGCTCATAATCGTAATTCTCCTCAGCAATTGCCTCCTAAAAAAAGTAAAAATTCAAAGTTAAAAAGTTGTTACAACAGGCACTGTAATTTCACATTAAGGATTGGCATGCAGAAAGGGACTAGTCTCCAGCTAGGATATTATACACAGCAGTGATTTATAAATTTGTTTGTTTTGTTACATTTGTGCTTAAGCACAGCTCCTTGAGGAAGAGCACTTGATTGTGATATAAATCCCCATGGATAAAGGTATTGTTAATGTTTGTTTGGATATTATGACCAGGGCTCTCACCCCCCCGTCCACCCCCCACCCCCCCTCCACACAATTCACATGACACACTCATTCCTAAATTTACACTTCACGCCTGCCTTTAAGTTAATTTGAAATTCATGCATCACATACTTTTAGTTGATTTTTGTCCTAATCACAACAACACATATACCCCTTGGTACTGTCTGCAGTGTTTGTCACAGAGGGGACTGGTTAAAATAAAAGAGACTTTTTAACCCTGGGAGAGTCCCCTTGTATAAAGACCTTGCAAGCAACCAAGCTTGTAAACAGAGCAGAGAGGCCGGTGTTACTAATTAACACATGAATAGAAAGGAATGAATCGGGATGACATGCAATGATCTGGAATGAGGTCCCCAGAGAGTACCAGATCATTCAATCTCATAGCAGTGTCATTCTGTTTCAGTCCAGCTAGGCCATTCCAGTATATTCTGGCTCGTTCTGGTACATTCCATTCCTGTGCTTATTAACGCCAAGAGTAGACAAACTTCTAACACAAACCTTTAGTTCATTATAGACGCTTTTGTGTTTCAATAGTGCTGCACTCTTGTCTGTTATTCCATAATCCCAAGAACAAAAGGCTTTGGCTATATAGAAACTGAAGTCATCTCCTGAGTAGATGTAGTTCTCTCGGTAGGAGTTTGCCATGCTACAGGAATGAAATAAAAGTCAAATTTTTAATATTATTAGTAGTGCAATCTAGATTTTAAATTTCAACAGCTAAATAAATCACATGGAACACTGGGAAACACACACAACTTTTAAAGAGGCTGACTTTTCAAAACAGAATTCTGGCAATGTAACCACTTCTAGCACATTGGTAAACCAGGCCTCCTAAGAGTAAATTTTATTCATATATAATTGAATATTGATTCACTTTTGTCATTTACCTGTACACCAGCATGATCAAACACAGAAGAAGATAGCCACCCCCGACCAGCAGGTAAGCTAACGGCATGTTATAACGCAAATCACCATCACCAATCTTCTCATGGGTGTAACCTCCATAGTAAAGCTCTGTTTTGGTGAACCAACCCTAAAGTCAAAGACATAAAAGGTCAACAACACTGATCAACCACTCACTAGCATACATGTACCACAGTGGCTGACCATTTACATGTACATGTGCAAGCATATAATAAAATAAATCTCCAAAGGCAATCTTAAACTCAAGGCAAAGCAGGCTAGTGGCTTTTCCCTCCAGAACTTGCACAGTCAAGTTCTGTGAGGTGCCCCAGTGGCTTTTGCAGGGGCTGGTAGTGTCTTGTGCTTTGTTGCTTTGTGTTTGCTGACTGTTACAAATCATAAATATTTTTGTTGTTTTCACTATGAAGTTTTTTGATCCCTTCATTCCCCACCGTTGCCATTTCACTGATTGATAACAAACTTCCCTGACAGAGCCGGATCTGCTTGCCAGTTGCTCCTTTCAGGGTTGCCATGGATACCTCAGTCACAGACTGAAATGTTGAGTATGCAGGACAATTTCCAAGGCACCTTCCTCCAAACTTATGTTTCAGTGATAAAGTAATTCACAGCATTGGAATCTGATTAGCATTTGGGCAAGGGTGGTCTAATTTTATTGCCCCGGATGTTAGCAGCATTAATTACCCACAGATCATGTTTTCAAGCAACTCTTAAGGGTGTTTAACATCATTGCATTCCATAGGGGAGGGGATGGAAGGGGGCTAAATCAAGCATTGACATTCTGTGTTGAATATGTTGGTCCGATCACCATCAGTCTAGAGTCATTAGACTTCAGATAACTCTTGGTTTTCCATCAACTTTGACATCTCCCCTGTCTTACCTCGCCTGTGAGCATCTCCCAGCCACTAAATGAAGCATTGTTGTTTTCAACACTGTTCTCATGGATTACTTGTGGTATGAACAGGAAGAAAATGGTCAACAACAGTATCACGATGTTGAGCAGAAATAACCAGCGCAGCAACACAAAGTAGGACAGAACTCCTGATCCAAACATTCCTGTTGACAAAGAAAAAAATTGGTCCACGTTATGGATACAACTGATAGTGCAGTTGCTGAAGAACAAGTCACACCTTGCATATTTTGTCATGTAATGCATGACTAGTTACATCATGTAGAACTGAGCATCAAATCAAAAAATAGCTCTGCTGACAATGTGGGTGATAGCAATGGACAGAGCCATGCTACCCCAAAAACATGACCTAACTTATTGCAGGCAGGTGCATCATTACGGACCAGGCACCGGGCAAATTGACAGGCTGAAAACATAATTTTGCCTCCCTGCTCTTACCATCTCAATAAAAGTTTTTTCGTATAACAAGGTTAAATTCCAATATTTTGGCCTGCCTCAGAAAACCAATTGCCTTCCTGCAGAAAACCTTAATGAAACCCCTGGCAGGAAATTATAAATTCTTACACATTTGGAAATGAACATTTTATATAGACTCCTTCCCCTATTAAATGAGCAACTTTTCAGTTGTTCTTGCTACATGTAACATCAGATCTTTACTATCGGTATTTCAAAAAAAGAAAACAGTGAAAAGCACAAAAAAGCGATATTATAATATCTAGTGCTATGTGGTACAAAATGCCACTTAAGTTACACTCTCAAGATATAACAGGTCACTTTGTGAGAGATCGTAAAACCTACAGAAACAGATCTTGATCAGAGAGATCTGTGCACTAAATGTCTCTCCTTTGTACCCCAGATCATTGTACAATGACATGAACACTGATCTGCGTCGTAACTCAGTCTGTACACATGATAATGCATGATATGGTTAGCCTCACAAGAAAAGTTTAACAATTCTTAAAGAAATTGCAGATGGATCTAATAATGATGAAATTAAATATACTGTCTAGTGCACTCACCATGAATTAACTTAAGATGGCTTTTCCACAATTCCATAGAATACAGAATTTCTCTGGCCCCATCTTTAAAATGTTGCCAGCCCTGAAACAAAAGGTTATGACAATCTGTAAAAGCTGAATTCAACTGACAATAATACTTCTTCAAATTGTGGCTGACTCGGAAGACTTGAAAATACTTTTCTAAGAAACAACCACTTTCACACAATCTTGAATCCTCAAATTTGTGTGCTGTTACTCAGAAGAACAGATTGATCTGAGCACTAATCCTGTTTTATTTTAAAAGTTAATATATAAAAAGAAGATTTGATTTTGGACATTGACTTTTTACTGTAGCTAAAAATGTACACATATATAAAATTAATTACACGAACCAGACCTTTGCCTTGATAGTTGGTGGACAGCTACATGTGACTCCCCGCCCCCCAGCCCCTCAACAGGGGGGTTGAGAATGCTGGTAAAAATGCAGGTGGTAGCAAATGCAGGTCTAGGTGCATGTACGTTAAAATAATGTTACATTAATTATTTAAATGACAATGCAATAATATTTATTTATTTATTCATTTATTTATTTATTTATTACCATGGCAACTGTCAGCTTAAATTGCCTCCAAGCACTTATTCTCTTGTGGGTGTCTCTTCGTGCTGCAGCAGACTCAACATTCTCTCTTCACATAAAACAAAAGATTTAACGGAGATGAGTAATGTGGAACATTCTGAAGAGAGAGATGAGTGAGATCGGTGGAATTCAGTGAAAGATACCAAGAATAGTAAGAATGTTTGAAGGAGTGTGGGCAATGAACTGAAATGGAACCAGAAGTAAGAAATTAGGCCAGTTCCTTTGAGTTCCTCATGCTCACACCTTTGAACTTTTAACCATGGCATGTTTTCAGTGTCTTCCAGTGATGGAGGACCAAGCCCGACACATCCGAAACTTGATCACACATTTTGGCACTTCTTTCCTTCAACATTTATTTATTCCAATAAAGATATAGGTATGAGAAGTGCTGCAGTGTATGTCATAATGCAGGCAGGTTATTTTTGTCTCAGACAGCAATTCACTGGGGAATGTACAGTGGCAATGCAATGTTTGTCTGACTGGTTTGTCAGGTGACAAGCAAGTTAATGGAGGCAGTTCATACCTAAGACTGCGCTTTCGCCTGATTGATGTTGGCATTTCCTTGATAGACTTTCTCCTTTTGGTCAGCTCAGCAAATTCTTCTGCTGTGAGGTTTACCTGTACATCATGGATTACCTCATCCTCATAAACACTAGACCCATCATCAGTTCCATCATAAGACAAGCTCCTCACAGAGCCGCGTGAACCATGAACTCTTTTCTTCAAGGTCCTTCGCATCCCTTGCTTGAATGCATTTTCTGACGGCAGACCTCTGATGGAGCGAAAGTGATGGCTTGGCATACTCTTTTCTACATCCTCTCCATCATGCCAGTGATCCTCATCATCATCATCATCATCCTCGTATCCTGCATTGGCGCCACCCTGTGGCTGAACATGAACCATGCTTGAAGCATAACTGTGATATGTTTCTGTAGATGCCATTGATTCTTGAGAGGGCAATCTCAAAAGATTCCCTGCTCTCTGCTCAGGAACTTTTAGAAGAAAAGAAAATGTGTTCAATAAATTTCTTTCATTTTGGAGAACAAAACAATCATTTTAACCGTTCATAAGGCAATACACTACGCAATTTTGTACATTCCCCACAGAGATTGGCAAAAATTGCCAGGACTATCCACTTTTGGTATGACCATTTTCATCAGCAAGTTTTGACCCTCACTGCAAGCAACCAAAATCGCAGATTACCTGGCATGTCAGATATTTGGGACCTTTAGATTTGAGCATGAGTACAAGATCGAGTAAGAGTATGAATTTTTAAATCCTCTTGCAGGCTTTACATTGTCATGTCACATATTAATCTCATCCCTGAAGCTTCCTCCTCTACTCGTAAACAACATGTCAGAATGAGAGCTCTGGAAATGACACTGGTTTGAAATTCAAGTCATACCTCATACTCAATCTAGTACTCAATGTCCGATCTAAAGGAGGTCTCAAGATCTAAAGGTCACTACTGGCAATTTAATTTGCCAGCAATCTGGAAAATTAGCAGCAACTCCCTGTCAAAATTACAGTTTAGTAGCAATTTTATTGCTCCTAGTCACTGTTTTGCCACCATGAGTGAATAAAATTACCCAGTGTGTTACTGGTTTAAATGTTACCTAAAGTAAATGTTTTTTCATCTCCCTGAACAAACAGCTATCTATTATACAGTAGCTAGTTTGAACTTGGCCTAAATGCAACTAAGGGGCTGTTCACATAAGATACGAGAATCAGTTTCATTCCAGAATGAGTTCCGTTCCACAATGAAGTTGGTACTGCATTCACATGACAAAATTGACCAGCTCACTTTAAGGCATTCTCGCGTGCACTGTTTTCATGCCAGATCAAAAACAAAGATGGCACAAGTTTCACGTAAAATGTCATTGTGCCCATTAATGGCCATATCTCCTACTTTAACTGACAATTTGACCATAGGGCTGCTTCTTTGGGCTAACAGAAAATATGATCACATTTTTTTGCTCTAAGTTCAAACTGTGGCCTCCCTAATATGAACATATTTGTTAAAAGAAGAGTTCAAAGAAGAACGAGAAGATCACATTGGATAAGGCCAGGCAGAACAGATTTGTGATGGAGAAATATGATCGAGGGTTGTTGCTTGCCTGAACAATGGAAAAAAAAACCTTTGTTGTCCACCATCTTGAAAATGATATGCATGTGCCACTCGCCTCAGACTACACGGCTTGTGGTTTCATTTCAGAAATAATGCCGGAGTTTGTTTTCAGTTTACATGATACCAGAATGAAATGTCATACAGGGGCACCCAATGGTTCGTTTCGGGAATATCTGTTTGGAAGGCCTAAAATCGCCTGAGATTTTCGGATTTAATTGCAGTGAAGCCAGAGATGTCTTCGGCAAAACATCACGTTGGACTTTCGTAACAAGAGGACTTATTAGCTCTTATTGTTTTCGGAGAGACAAATATGTCGTTCAGAGTGCAAAATAAGGTCAGCTAGCATTTTCAGAGAACCTTCAGCAGCTCCGAAATTCGACAGATAGGATTCTGTTTCCTAAAATTTTTTCTGGCCTAAATTTGTAGCTAAAAAATCCGAACAGATCAATCCATATCAGCTTACACAAACATGCCTTTAAAAAGTGCTCAAAAAACCTAAGAAAGCAGAAAATGATATTTCAAGCACTTTGCTAAATTTTCTCCTTGGGTGCCCCTGTGTCATACCAGAACGAGAATTTCATTCGGATTGAAAACTAGAATGAATTCATTCCGGAATAACTTGTGTGAGAACAATGTTATGTCTTGGTATCATGTATTAACCAAGAAAAGCCCCAGGGGCATTATAGACCCCGCCGTTGCTCTCCCCCCCCAGGGGGGGGGGGTGTAAAATATGTTACGGTCACTCAAGATAAAAGCTCTTGGCTGTGTAGCGAAAGACACAACGAGTATTTCTTTGGCCAAGCGAAAACCGGAGGTCTGGGGCAAGTGACCACCAAAAGAAAAAAAAAACACGGAAAAACGAAAGGTTATTACTAGACCCTGTCCTCACGGCAGGGTAATAAACAGATACAGAGAAATATCCCGGGGGGGTACCCCCATCAATTTAGTATAGGTGTGCGCCACCAAGGTTCTCAAACCCTGACCCTATTTAAGGGTAGAAAATCAAGCATTGATACCCTTTTAAAGGCCCAAAGCCAAGAAATGGCACCCTATTTAAGGGAAACAAGATAACTTATAATTGTGTAACTGATAGGTCGTTTTATTTCTTTTCCGCTGTACACGGACGTTTAAAATCGCTTTTTTAAACTTTATAACGTGTATTCGGGCGTGCAGTACAGTTTTAACAGACCATATCTTTTTCCTTTTGCGCGTTGAGGTGGGTACTGCAATTTAGTGACCCTATCTAAGGGACATCTAAGGATCACAATACCAAAAAATACCAAAAAGGATGCCCTATTTAAGGACTGAGCACCTCAAAAACCCTACCCTATCGGGCGGCACATACCTATATAGCGTATATAAGGGAGTACCCCCCCGGGAGAAATATATGCGGATTGAATGAACTCGTTCAGGGATGAACGTCATTCCGGTATCATGTGAACGGCCCCTATATAAGCTGCATAATATAATGCAAGGTGTTGTGATTGAACTGAAGCTACAAATATATTAGTTTCCTGAATGAAGTGAGCCGAAGTTTGAACTGAAAGTTATATGGCCATTAACAATACCCCAGTTAGCCACGAAAAGTTCAAATTAATGATCTATTTGTTCCGCTTTCGGAGATCTTTGGCGGTGTTTGCGTCCCTCGGGAAAACAAAAAATTGTGAATACTGAGGTCTGGATTATGTACGTTTTGGCAAATCTTAAAAGTAGATTTACTTCAAAGATTGGCATGATAAGCTATCCATAATTTGGTGAAATCAAAGAGAGACATGAAGAGAATAAATAATATGTTTCAATAAGAAAAGTTTGCATAACAGAACTTTTCGTGACACTAATGCATCGCACAGTTTTCAATCACAAAGAAGGAAACACCTTCAGTTCTTCTCTGAACACTCAAAACAAAAGAGACGAACACAGAGGCCTATTAACTGCGGGTATCTAACTCTGCTTAGCTAAAAGAGTACATTTTCCTACCTTGTGAACGAAACGAAATCGAAAGTAAGGCTTCGGTGGTTGACCGTTCGCTCGATCCGAAGACAAGCAAATTAGACAGAAAAAATACGTCAGAGCAAAAATTTGCATAATCTCTTGCATTTATTAGTTCTAACATTATTTAGTTCCCATAACAACAAAATTGACTTGACTCAAGCCATTAGCTTCCGTTGGTAGCAAGTAAAATTTCATTATTTTCGGTTATTCGATAACAATAGACAAGCGTGCTGTGCATCAATGCTTACAAGGACGTCTGTCGGGAATGGCCTATAAAATTTCGTGTCATTCGTTCTGTAAAGCGTTTTGAAATGCATTTGGAAATGCGATGGCCAGTTTTTGAGGTATTCAGTAATTGGTGCAATCGACTGAGGAGATCGATTTCACGGTTCTTTATGCTGCACACAATGCCCGAGAAATGCACTAATTTTTTCGCTTTTCCCAGTTCACTTAAACATAAGCTTAATTCCTGAATTGAAAACTCTTGACTTTGAAATAAAAAAGCTGTGAACTATAAATTTTGATTTTGTCCACACTCCAAAATAAACTACAAGCCAGTTCGGATCACAGATTCAATTCAGACAGTCAAGGTGACATGTCATATGATGACTATGATAAAATCTCGAACATTCATCTACTGCAAGCTTTTTCCTTTGGCTGGTCACTTAAGTGCAAACAAGATACACAATCACATGATCACCTTACCAAAGCTTTCGTTAACTTGACCTATTCCAACACCTGTAGGAGGTTTGGGCTCGTTTTCCTCTGTAGCAGGGCGAAAGTCGAGGAAACTACCTTGAGCGCACGGCTTTTCTTCGTTCCCCTCCCAGCCAGACATCTCGCGGTCGACAGTTGACTGCGGGAGTCGCAGCTCAAAACATCAAAAGATATACTCAAGATAATCAAATTACTGAAATTCCTTGGATTGCACACTGCTATCGATACGCCATAAATTCTAACTATTTGAACCCTATTCTTTGAGCTGGAAAGTTCAGGCAGACTCGACTGAGTTGATCCACTGTTATGTTATCAGATTGGAGAAAGACTGGGTACTAAACGGAAGTGGACGCCAGAATCGGCGATATTGACAGACAGCCTTTCTTCGGTTTTCTTCCAGGATGCAGAAACGCAAAACCAAGCCATAAACATTGCAAGCGACGGGACCCACGTATTGCAATTGGTGAGACTATATAGCAACGCTGTTAAAACATGACAGATATGGCCTGCTTACAGATTAAGAGCCGATGTCTGAAATTATCGAGAATCGGGCGTCAGTTGTGAAATTTCGAATTTCTTTATATTTTGTCCAAGTAACCTCTACAGTAAAGTATTTTCAAAAATAACATTAAAAGTTTCAACAGCTTTTTCGAAATCGGGCAAAGTTTGAAAATACGGGATATTGGCCTCCTTCGAATAGTGAAATTGGCGGAAAATTACACATTTTTATCTCGCTCGTACGTTAAAACTCAGCGTCGTCTGTTAATGAAACACAAACACAATATAAACATACTTTAGCTCTTTATAACTCAGCAGTTTTCCTTTGGATAGGTTGTTGAAATGAGAATGTTTTGGCCGTTAGAAGAAAACCAGTTTCAGGTATTTAAAAAAATAGCAAATTTCACCTAACTTACACACTACAGAAACCCAACTGGTACGTGGATTTTGGTCATGGAATAACAACAGGTTTGATTACTTACCCTTACATATCTTTCGATGTAATACGTATTATTATTATCATTATTTTCCTATACTTTTGCAATACCATTTGTAATTGGGAATGCAAATAAAGTGTTGTTGTTGTTGTTGTTGCGTCAAAATATTTCTGGCGGCAATGCAAAATTACTCCGTCGAGAGACCAAAATGTGAAGGGTTGTTTGACACGAATCCACACAAATCGCCGACTGGCTACGCAAAGCAAACTGTAGCAGTTTTTATTGAGAGAAATCCCGAAGAAAACCTTCGCAAAATTACTCAAGGGGCTTGCAGAATAATTTTAAATTAGTGTTTAATGAAGTTAAGTGTTGTTTTTGAATAACGATCAACACACGCGCCCCTTGTTTTAGTACAGTCTGTCCATCGAAACCTCAACATACACGTATCCAGAACATTAATCTTACCGTGTTTTAAAATTATCCATTATCTGTCTGATTAAAATAATCCTCTACTCCATCGTTGTGATTGCTACTGTAATAGCTATAGCCTGCTGGACATGCGATAACGTTGTTTTCCCGAAATTTGCCATCGCTTAGCAGCAAACAAACTGGCAAAAACACAGGCAGCCCAGACGCGTTGTAAGTGGAGTTCATTTAAAAATAGAAAAGGGTGAAAATATATGTAATAGCACGAAATAAATCTTTAATTCACGAAATAAATCTTGTTTACTTCTGCTTATTTTGTCCTGTTTAATTAATTTCCGGTTAATCTTGCAGCGCTCTCCTAAATTACGCAATCGCTTGTTAGCGTCGTTGCTTATATAACCCGTTAATTACAGACTAACCGGCGATAAAAGAATCGAGATATCTTGAAATAAATCGTGCCTACCTTCAGCTCAATGTTCCCCTGTTCGTCCTGGCTGGTTTAAATGACGTTTTGTGGCTTTTTTCAATCGGAGGTAGCTTCCACTAAAGCAAAAATAACATTCCGGAACGGTAATTGAAAATGTTACAAGAACAAGATTGCGTGACGCATGACATGAACAAGGTCAACCGATGTAATCGCATTCTTAAGTGTTAGCTTTTTGAGGGTAAGCGTATAATCTAGAAATACTAGTTTTTCATTCATCTTTTGATGGAAAAAAGCTTTCATGCATTGATACCGTGTAGCTTTTTTTTTTGACAGTGCATTGCATGGCATCTTGTGGCTATACCGCAAGCATCATGACGATAGTCCTCGTCAGAATGTCTTCGTTGGTGTACCCTGCGGCCCCAGTTCATTTAACCTGGCGAATGTTGAATGTGTGGCAATCGGCGAGTGTAGCAAAAATGTCTACAATCACCTCGTGTATTGTATAATCGGCAACGAGTCCACATTGCACTGGATGGTGAATCTAAGCTATTATTTAATCGAGCAGGTAAGGGGTTTCCCGTTAGACATGGCAAATCCTAGAGAGCAATTTTTGTTTTTATTTGGACATTTTAAAGACAACATTTTTTTTTTCTTAAAATAACAGTGTGCCCACGACATCGGTTTTTGTTTGGGACTAGGTGGCGGTGCAGTAACTCCCGGTGTTCGATCCCAGCAGAAGTGGTCATGGTGGCTGCCCGCAAGGGAACATCCTCAGCCCCAAAGGCTCAACGTGGATTAAAAAAGGCGAATTCAACCCATGTTATGAGCGCCACGAACATGCTTGCACAAGTAGGCTCGCGTAAGTATTTGTATAAATGATTTTCGTTGATAATAAATTATCCGCAATTTGTTTACGCGATTACTCTGGGTTCTTTCATGTTCGTGGGGGAGGGCCTGGGGGAGAGGCTAATCAAAGGCATTCTTATGTAAGTTTGTTGTATTCTAGACAAAGTTGGCAGAGAAAACCGCTGCTCAAACATGCTTTCCCAACAGAAAAGCGTTACTGCCGTGATTAAAAAAGCGACAAAAACAAAAACAGAAAAACCATCTGAACCGTGTCCCACCGTTCCCAAATCTTAAACTCGTGCCGCATTATACGTAAGTAAAACATGTTTTTTGGGGTCAGTTTACAACTGTTTATTTATTTATGCATCAGTCAATTCCATCAGTGCCCATCCCCACCCGGACCACCCCCCGGGCATTAGCATTTCTTTTAAAAAAATGGCAAATTCCCGGGGGTGGGGACAAATAAGTCCGTCAAATGCCCCGGGGTAGGGCCAAAACAGAAGGCAAATGCCCCACCCCCGGGGTCATCTAGAAAGCAACACTACTCAAGATTTGATAAATCATAACAAGAAAGTGTCACTCATCATTAATGCTGGTTTCCATATCATCGCTATGATCGCTGCAATCGCTGGAAACAACATTCAGCAATCGTTGTGATCATATGGATACCACACTTCAACGATCGTGCCGATCACAGCATTTCACAGCGATGGTATGGAAACCAGCCTTTAATTTCAATGCTTTTCGGTTGTTTACCCTTGCATCTATCCTCCCTTTGTTCATTTGCTTTAATGTCACTTTATCAATAACAGGCCAAATTGTGTACAAGACAGTTCCCTTTGGTTTACTCTTTGGTTCAATTATTCGTTCATTTACTTGATTTTGACGTGCACAATTCATGTGTTTGTTTTCAAAATAAGGTAAGAAATGCTTATTTTATAAATACAATAAGTTATCGCAGAACTGAAAACGCATGATCCGTATAAAAAAGATTGTAAAAGATTTTTACGAAAGTGATGATCTTGGATAGCTCTAAAATCCATATATTACATGCGAGACCAAAACCTGACAAGGTTCTCAAATGCCCCGGGGTCGTCCCGGGGGTATGCAAATGCCCGACCCCCGGGCAGTAATAAAATTTCAAATGCCCCACCCCCGGGATTGAAACGTAAGCAAATGCCCGGCTAATGCCCGGGGGGGGGGGGGGATGGGCACCGCTGGAATTGACTGATGCATTAGTGTTTTAGATACACGAGTGCACGAGCGCGAACCACAAAAACAAAATTCCCATTCCCCAAGCCAACCTCTCACTCCTTGTGTGCGTTCGTGAAAACCCGTCTTACGCGAAAGAAAAAATACGTCTGTGAAGAGACTGTCTAAAAAAATGTTAATTAAAGTAGGGTGCTGGGGGTTCCGTTAAAATAGTTTTGGCCTTGCGAAATTCCACTAGCTACCCCTCCGTAGAAATTGTGAATAAGGGTCCGTTATTATGTTCTTGCGGTTTTCTCATTTCCATGAAATATTTCCTGGATAAAAGCCATTTCGCAAAAAAAACGAAAAGATTCTTTATTTGCGTGATCAGTATCCGTTAAATAACAACACCTTAGACTACGAACAGTCTCTCGTTTTGCTCAGGGGTAGTCTAGTCAGTCGAGAAAAACGATCAAGCGAGCTGACGAGCGCGAAATCGCCTCCGGCGTTCAAATTTGACGCGCATGTGGAGCCGCTATAGTTCTTCTGTCAAATTTAAAGTTATACGTAACCCAAGTGCTAATGGTTCTTTGATTTGTACATATGCGAACCTCTCCTGTGATAGGTAATTAATAAAAAATTTATTTAAACAATAGAGTTCTTCTGTCGAAGGCACTATCGTATGATAGGTTGCCCAAGAAAGTTTGATGTTCACAACAAATATTAGCCCGAGAACGCAGTTCGAGGGCTTACATGAAGTTTGAACATCAAATTCCCGAGGGAACCTATTTAATACACATTGGGCCTGAGACAGAAGGACTCTATTGTTTTTATTGTACAACGCTAAATTTTGAGCGAAAATTGCCAAAAACGAGCATTAAGCGCTGATAGGCGCTCGCTGACGAGACTATCGCGTCACATGATCGAGTTCGACGAATGGCAGCACGCCAAAATTTAGCGTTGTATTATAAATATATATATGCTATGCGCTAGTGTACTGGAGCCGGCTCAATAATAGACGGCTTGACACGCGCATCACGTTCAAGCACCACAGGTGATTTTCGCGCTCGCTCTCTGGGGGGGCCCCCCACTCTCTGCTTTGGAGTTTCTGAGCGGAAACTCTTTCCGCTATGAACTAGTCCAGCCAAAACAACAAGCGAGTGCATGTAAAAATCGCTGGCGGTAGTCGGCGATTTTCACACGGGCTCCACACGCGCGTCACGTTTCAACGCCATAGGCGATTTCGCGCTCGAAGGCTCCCTTGCTCGTTTTCTTCGACTATCCCTGAGCGAAAAAAAAAAGTTCCCACAGCCTAAAATGTTGAAATTTGACGGACACTGGTCACGCAGATTAAAAATCTTTTTTTTCAAAAATGGTTTTTATCCAGAGAATAATTTATAAAAATGAGGAAACTGGAAGAACATAATAACAGACCGTTCATTTCTTATTCTCATCCACGGAGGGAAAGCTAGTGGAATTTCACAAGGCCAAAACTATATTTTAATGAAACCCCAAGCCTACTCGTTAATTAACTTTTTTTTCGCATAAGATGGTTTTTCACGAGCGTGCACAAGGGGTGAGAGGTTGGCCGGGGGAATGAGGACATTTTTTTTTCGCGGTTTGCGATCGTACACTCGCGTACCTAAAACACTAGATAAATAAACGTTTGTCCGGCAACAGATTCCAAAAACCATGTTTTACTTACGCATAATGCAGCACGAGTTTGGGGGGCAAAAGCTCTTATAAACCATGTGTGTTGAGAACGGTGGGACTCCGTTTTTTTGTTTTTGTTTAGTTTTTTTTTGTGTTACGAAAGTATGTTCGAGCAACAGTGCGGCAACTTTGTAACGCAGCCTCTCCCCCATGAAGATGAAGTTACTAAAACTGCGCACCCCAGATTAACCGCGTAAACAAATTGCAGCTAATTCATAATGAGCAAAAACCATTTATACAAATACTTACGCGAACCTACTGGTACAAGCATATTCGTGGCGCTCATAACATGGGCTGAATGCACCTTTTTTTAATCCACATTGAGCCTTTGGGGCTGAGGATTTTCCTTTGTGGGCGGCCACTTCTGCGGGGATCGAACACCGCGAGTTATTGCAGCGCCACGTAGTCCCAAACAGATTTCAGTATCGTAGGCACACTGTTAATTTTAAGTGAGACTCTTCTGTCTCATAAAACGCATGAAATAAATACGCCGATTTAATAAAAAAAAAAGGCCAAATAAAAAAAAAATCGCTCTCTAAGATTTGCAATGTCTAACAGCCAACCCCCTATCTGCTCGAGTAAGTAATAGCTGGGATTCACTGTCCACTGCAATATCGTCGCTGATTTTACAATACACGAGGTGACTGTAGACATTTTTGCTACACTCGCCGATCTCCACACATTCCGCACCGGGTTAAATGACTGGGGCCACAGGGTCCACCAACAAGGACTACCATCATGATGGTTGTATAGCCACAAGATACCACGCAATGAAATGTCAAAAAAAAAAAAAAAAACTAGCGACACGATATCAATGCATGAACGCTTTTTTTCCATCCAAAGGTGACTGGAAATAGTATTTCTGTAGAACTTTATGCTTACACCTCGAAAAGCTAACACCTATAAAATGCGATTACATCTATTGACCTTGCCCATGTCATGCGTCACGCAATCTTGTTCTTGTAACATATTCAATTACCGTTCCGAAATTTTCCTTCTGTCAGTTTGTTTGCAGCTAAGTGATGACAAATTTCGGGAAAACAACGCTACCATGTGTTCAGCAGGCTACAGCTATTACAGTACCAATCACAACGATGGAGTAGAGGATTATTTTAATCAGACAGATAACGGATAATTTTAAAAACACGGTAAGATTATAAATATGCATATGTTGCGGTTTCGATCAGCAGAACCGTGTACTAAAATAAGGGGTTCGTGTGTTGATCGTAGTTCAAAAATATCACTTAACTTCAGCAAATACGATGTAAAATTATTCTGCAAGCCCCTTAAGTAATTTTGCGAAGGTTTTCTTCGGTATTTCTCTCAATGAAAACGGCTACAGTTTGCTTTGCGTAACCAGTCGGCGGTTTGTGTCGTAAATTCAGTCGGTGATTCCTGTCAAACAGCCCTTCACATTTTGGTCTCTCGACGGGGTAATTTTGCATTGCCGCCAGAAATATTTTTACACAGTAATTTACAAAGGTTTTCCTTCAAATCTATTGTTATTCCATGTCCAAAATCCACGTACCAATTGGGTTTCTGTAGTGTGGAAGTTGGGTGAAATTTGCTATTTTTTTAAATACCTGAAAATGGTTTTCTTCTAACGGCCGAAACGTTCTCATTTCAACAACCTATCCAAAGGAAAACTGCTGGGTTATAAAGAGCTAAAGTCTGTTTTTATTGTGTTTGTGTTTCATTAACAGGCGACGCTGCGTTTTAACGTACGAGCGAGAGAAAAATGTGTAATTTTCCGCCAATTTCACTATTCGAAGAAGGCCGATACGCCGTATTTCCAAACTTTGCTCGATTTCAAAAAAAATAAAAAGCTGTTGAAACTTTTAATGTTATTTTTGAAAATACTTTACTATAGAGGTTACTTGAGCAAAATATAAAGAAATTCGAAATTTCACGACTGACGCCCGATTCTCGATAATTGCAGACATCGGCTCTTAAGTAATCTGAGGACTTGAACGTTCTGAACGTTGGAAGGGTAGCGAGTTAAATACAGCGATCTTTCTCTGCCATCTTGAATGTATTGATTATAATCAGTATAATGTAATGGCCTAGCTAGAATTTACACGGGGACATGTCTTGCTGGCTCGTTTTAATGCGCCAATGTCTGCCAATGTGGCAAGGCATCCGTCCTCAAATTGTGCCTATCTCATATTCATCGTCTTCTCCTTAGAATGACGTCCACTGTTTCTCGCCGAGCCAGGCATTCGGATTGTTGGAAGCAAAGAAAAGATGCGCGCAAGATGGGGGTATTCTGTGAATTTCTGGGGAGGGTGTGTCGCTGAGACTCTAAAACCCTTGCCCTTTACCCGCGTGTTAAATCAAGAAAATCAATAATCGATGACAATCAACATGAATCGATATCAATCGATAACAATTTATTGATCGATATTGGAAATCGATGAACAATCGAGAACACGTTTTTGTGATAATTCGATTTTCGTCGATTTCCAATATCAATCGATTAATTGTTATCGATTGATATCGAATGTTATCGATTGTCATCGGTATTGGATTATATTTGTGGGGAGATTTAACGGATACCATATGACGCTCAAATCTGGTGGGGAATCATTTTGTGTCAATCAAAGAACACTTATAAATGTTTTCTACCGTATCGCAGCGTGAAACTGAACTAAACTGAATGTCGACGAGCCGATCATCGATTGGCCAATATCAATCGATATCAATTGACTTATTGTTTCGATTGATAGCGATTGATCGATTGGATTTCCGATGATTTAACACGCCGGGCCTTTAGTCCCCTTTAGGAGAGCATGTTCAGCTGCATTGTGCAACCCAATTGTAGACTAGATACCAAGCATTTGTACCCTTTCTAAGCTTCGCCGAAGGTAAATTCTTATCCTAGACTACATTCTTCATAACACCGATCAGTTCCCAACAAATAATACCCTATTTTAGACCAAAACTCTGGTTTCTACACCCTGTCGCAGACCAAACTGCTTAATATCGTACTCTTTAAAGCGACACATACCCACACAGCTTATCTATAAGAGTACCCCGCCCCCGGAGTCGAATCAGGGATCAGGATGAGCAGTTTTTAAAGGAATTAAGATTATACCACTGCATCGAGCGAAACGATTGATAGCGTCTGAGGCCAGTTGTTTGGCTTGCACTCACGCAGTCATTTTTCCTTAGAATTTTATTGTGCGCGTCACAGTTTCTCGGTGCAATCAGTGAGAGACCTGATGTCTAGTCCCGCTAGTTTGTCACAAACTGCTAATATAAACCAATAACCTATGTAGTAATCATATTCTAATATAAACCAATAACCTGAATTAATGATATGACGAAAGTGTATACTGTGTTACGTGCAAATCGAACATCTAAAAAGGATGTGGGCACTCGCTTTCGACGGTACGGTCATCTTGACCTTGATTCGCTGCTTGCCAAAAACGAAACTCAGCGACAGTTCATAAAGAGTAATACCATAGAAATAACTGGAGCGTTACAAACCTGATCGTTTTAGGCACCGGGAAATGGTCCGTTCCTTAGTTGTCAGAGTATTCTACACTTCCACACTTCCACGAGGATTAAGGAACTAAGAAAAAATGACGTGGATTTTCAGCATCGGAACGTAGTGCGTACGTTTCTTACTTAGCTTTATCAGAATATTCTACACTTTCACACATCGAGAGGTGTAGAACTAAGAAAAGAATGACAGGGGTTTTAGGCACTGGGAAATAGACGGTACAGTCCTTGGATTGTCAGAGTATTCTACACTTCCACACCTGGAGAAGTGTGGAACTAAGTCTTTATTCAGTCCTAAAAGGAACCATAATCATGGAAGGATTCCCCTATTATATGACTCCTGTTACTAACTAAAGGATGACCATGGCTTTAGGTAACGGGAAATAGTCTGTATATTTCTTAGTGTGTCAGAATGCTCTTCACTTCCACACATCGAGACGTGTGGATCTACGTACGTAAACTGGCAATGACAAGGGCTTTAGACACTGGAAAATAATCCGTATATTTCTTAATTACCTAGCTTTGTCAGGGTATTCTACACTTCCACACATCGCGAGAAGTGTGGAACTAAGAAAAAAACGACGACCCTTTGAGGTAACGGGAAATAGCTTATATATTCCTTATTTTGTCAGAGTATTGTCACGTCTTGTCGTTGGTGTGGTAGTTGGTCGTTGGTGTGCCTTTAGGACCCCTTGGAGCTATGCCAGCAGGGGCCTTTGGGCCCCCGGCAGGTTTAACCATGCAGGTCTAGGGCGAGAGGCCATACGAAAATAGACACCCTGGTGCTCTAGGTTGGGGGTTGGGTGTAGGGCTGACAACCCTACCCCGTAAAAAAATCTCAATGTTACAGAAACCTACAGCAGAAACCAAAGCTGTGGCAGCAGGAGCAACGTAATCCGAGCAATCTGATCAATGACAGGTGTAGGCCAAACCCAGCCGGGAACCAGCATCTCGAGAGTTTCTGTCGCCAAAGGAGAAGATCAGAGTTGGCTGCTGGAATGTACGCACCATGAATCAGACCGGCAAGCTGGCTCAAGTTGTGATGGAGATGGACAGATACAGGATGGACATTATTGGGATAAGCGAAGCAAGATGGACAGGATCAAGAATGATGAAGGAAAGAACTCGACACACAGCAACAGCAACAGCAACAACAACAACAACAATCCACTTATTAACGTCAATGCGTGGGATGGGGTTGCCCCTCATATCCGAGCCAGGGGCTCATGTATAAAACGCATGACGGAAAAAAACATGAAATACAAAACTTACAATGACTAAAACAATACTTTTAGGAATGTAAAATTTGAAACGGTGATACACTCTGGACGAAAGGATGACCAACACGCAGAAGGCGTAGCAATCATCATGTCAGACAAAGCAGCGAAGGCATTGATGGAATAGAAACCACTGGGAGAAAGACTCATCATGGCTAGATTCAACTCTAACTACGCTAAGCTCACTGTCATCACGTGTTATGCACCCACAGAAGATGCAGAGGCAGCAACGAAAGATGCTTTTTATGACCATCCACAACAAGTCATTCAAGAGGTACCATCGCATGACGTGCTGTGTGTGATTGGAGATTTCAACGCTCGCGTTGGGAATGGCAATGAAGGTCGCGACAAGATCATGGAGAAGAATGGGTATTGTTCCGGCGAACAATTATTTTAGTAGTTTCGTCCCACGGGGACGGCTTAACAATGAGCGTTATTAGTATGCGCGTTGGTAGAACTTGATTAGTATTCAAGCGTCGATAGAACGAGTGTTAGTTTTCAAGAAGAAGAGTCGAAGATTTAGAGACGTTGTTTTGTGAATTTTCCAGTTTTCGTCCGAGTCGCAGTTTCGTAAAAATTATCGAATTCGTTAGAACATTAATTGGTCCTTTCGAGCCGGATGTAGTTATCGCCTATTTATCGTTTATCGTTCGGGATGGCCGACAAAGCAGACGAAGGAGCGAATGAAACTTCAGAAGACACCGAGCGGATGTCAAGAAAACTTGAATATCTTCATCGAAGAAGAGCAGCATTCAAAGGAGTCGTTACAAGAAACAGAAAAAAGGTGGAAGAAATGGTATCCAGTAATGGAAGTCGAACTGTTATTAGATCCGTGAAAGAACGGTTGATGCAAGCATTGGAAAATGCGAATCAACTTACTCAACAAATTATCGCCTTGCAAGCTGACGAGTGTAAACAAGCAGAATTAGAAGAATGGCTGGATCAATTGAGGACTGAAGTGGAAGATAGTGTCGACAAAGTTGAAGAATATTTAGAACGTCGTGCAGGAGCTCCCTTATCGGTTATCGGAGATTTTGCCGCCGATTATGCGAGCGAAATTGATGACAAATCTAGTCAAACCTCCGAATCGTCTGATATTTCACAAGCTTCGAAAGCGGCAGAAGAGCTACAAGTAGAGGTAGCTGCACTTACGGTAGAGGTAGCTGCATTAAAGGTTAAACAAGAAAAGAAAAGACTTCAAGAGGAGCTTGAGCTACAAGAGCGAGCAGCGCGGGAAGTTAAAATTCAACAGGAAAGAGACGAGGCCGCCCGGTTGAAAGAAGAAGCTGAACTGTTGGCGCAATGCAGACAATCTAAAAAGAAGAAGTCCGTTCGAAATCTTATCAGCAAGGATTCTAATTCAAGTGAGGAAGAAAGTGACGAAAACGAAGAAGAGGAATGTGATTCGAAAGACGTTGACAAATTGTTTAAAGGAATTAAAAAGCCCGCCTTGACCGTATTCAGCGGAGATAAAGATCTTTATCACGACTGGAAAGCGCAATTTGAAATATTCGTAGATCGTATGAAAGTTCCAGCTAAAACCAAGATGATGATGTTGAAAAACTCCTTGTCTGGAAAACCTTTAAGAACTGTTGAGCGCTTAGGATATACACCTAAACAATATCAAGCTGCTTTAGATAAATTGGAACAGAAATACGGAGGAGAAAAACGCCTTTTGCAGCGTCACATGGAGTCTATCTTACGTGCTTCGCCTGTCGAGGAAGCCAATTTGAAGGAGTTAGAGATTTTCTCGGATCGTTTAACTCATGTTGTCGCCAAGCTTGAGGATAATGATCAACATCAGGAGCTAACCGGAGTATCAGCGCTTTACATAGCAGTGCAGCAGAAAATACCAGAGTCGCTTCTCGTGTCGTTTCAAGAGTGGTTGCACAGAGAGCCAAGAAAAGATGGACTTTCCACGTTTTCGAAATCGTTGCAGAAACAAGTTGCTTATCGCATGGAAGTTGAAGAAGTTAAAGCGAGAACAAAGAAAAAGAAGGAGGAGAGTGTCGAGTCGAAGAAACCCGTCAAAGCAACTTTCCACAACGCAACAACAAAGCCCGATCTCAAGTGTGTTCTCTGTAACGGACCTCACCAAATCACCTCGTGCAAGAGGTGGGGCGAAACGTCGGTGAAAGACAGATGGGAAATTGCCAAGGAGAACTACCTCTGCTACCGCTGTTTGAGTGCAGGCCATCAAGGAAGAGACTGTCCGGGAAGGAATCGTTGCGGTATTAATGGCTGCAAAAGCACCCATCACTTCCATCTGCACTTCGAACTTCGACCACCTAATCCGCTTGAACAACTGGACACTCCTGCTGATACACGAACAGCCTTTGGTGAGTCTGAGTTTTCAGGAGACGTGGTGTTGCGAACGGTACCAGTTTGGCTCGTGGGCTCAGGAGGACAAAAGATCAAAGTTAACGCCTTTCTAGACGATGGGTCTGATTCGACTTATGTACGAGGTGATGTCGTCACTGCCCTTGGCCTCGATGCAGAAGAAAGAAACCTCAGGTTGTCAACTCTCACTGACAGTTGTGTACCACTCAAAAGCAAGAAAGTACCGCTGACGATAAAGAGCATAGATGGAGAAACCCAGTCAACTGTTGAAGCGTGGACGTTACAAGAAATTTGTCAGGGCTTGACAATTCCAGACTGGAATAAGCACAAAGTCAAGTGGGATCATCTCAAGAACATCGCATTTCCTAAAGCATCTGGAAGAAAAACGATCGACCTTCTGATCGGATCAGATCATCCTGAGCTTGCCCTAGCACTAGAAGAACATTCTGGTCCAATTGGAATGCCAGTAGCAAGAAGAACGCCATTAGGATGGACCTGTGTTGGACGTCTACCCGCCCTCGCTCCTACTAAGAGAACAGCTTACGCTAGAACATTTCGAACGGACACAATGCTTGAGACGCGCCTTGATGAACAATTGCGAGAAATGTGGGAAATTGACTCTCTTGGAATTCGAAACACAGAAGTCAAGCAGTTGAGCCAGGAGGAAATCCTAGCCATGTCAAAAGTGGAAAAGTCGAGACGATACGTCGGAGGTCGTTACGAGATTGCTATTCCGTGGAAAGAAGAAACTCCCTCTATTCCCGACAACAAAGAGGATGCAGAGAAACGCCTCTACTCTCTCGAGAAGAGCTTGCTTAAGAAACCAGATGTTGCGCAGCGTTACAAGGATGCAATGAACGCGAACATTGACAAGGGGTATGTTCGAAAGCTAAAACCCGAAGAAGCACATGACGGTCCGAGCTGGTATCTTCCGCACTTTCCCGTTATTCGTGAAGACAGAGAGACCACAAAAGTGCGCATCGTATTTGACTCTGCTGCTAGTTGTAAAGGAACATCGTTGAATAACACCATGCTTACGGGACCAAAGTTACAGCGAGATGTCCTGGAAGTTCTTCTCCGATTTAGACAAAAGCCTGTTGCTTTAGTAGCAGACATTAAGGAAATGTTCTCTCAAGTTGTTTTAGCAGAGAAAGACCGCAGGTACCACAGATTCCTATGGAGAGATCTTGACCTAACGAAGCCTGTTGATGTGTATGAAGCAGTTCGGTTGGTTTTCGGAGAAAAAGCATCCCCTTACCTAGCTCAATTTGTGGTTCGCAGTCACGCCCAAGACTTTCAAGACAAACATCCAGCAGCAGCTCTCGTTATGCTTCTAAACATGTACATGGATGATATTCTCGATTCGGAGGATTCAGAAGGAGATGCTATACATGTTCGAGATGACCTGATGAAACTCCTGAGTGACGCTGGTTTCCGAGCCCAAAAGTGGTGTAGTAATCGAGCAAAAGTGTTAGAAGATATCCCAGAGAAGGACCGAGAGACCGGAGTGAAGCTTGAAGAGTCAGAGCTACCGAGTGTGAAGACGTTAGGGGTGCAATGGAATGCAAGTGAAGATGTGTTTACCTTCTCGATTAAAGAAATTAACCTGTCCTTCTACACAAAACGAGGACTCTTGAGTCGTATTGCCACACTGTTTGATCCACTTCAGTTCCTGGCCCCTTACGTCATCAGAGCAAAAATGGCGTTACAAGAAGCTTGGTTAAGAGGCCTTGAATGGGATGAAGAGTTTCCTCGCGATTTGAAAGTCACCACTCAGTAATGGGCAGAGCAGTTAGCTGAAGCTTCGAACGTGGTAGTTCAACGTTGCTATCGACTTGATGAGAAAGTGAAACAAGTATCACTTCACACATTCACCGACGCTTCCAAATTAGCTTATGCTGCTGTCAGCTACGCCAGATACAAGTACGTGAGTGGAAAAATTTCCGTGGCCCTAGTGACAGCCAAGGCAAGAGTAGCTCCGATAAAATCTGTGAGCATCCCGCGCCTTGAATTAATGGCGGCAGTACTTGGGATGCGGTTAGCTGAAACAGTCTCTGAGAAGTTGGAAATACCATTAAGTGAACACACCCTGTGGACGGATAGTATGGATGTAATCTACTGGGTTCAGGGTCATTCAAGACGACTAAAATCGTTTGTTGCTAATCGAGTCGCCGAGATCCAGCGGAAAACAAGCCCTGCACAATGGCGGCACGTGCCTGGTGAGAAAAACCCTGCTGATGACGCGACAAGAGGTCTTGACCTGAGAGATATGTCTACTGAGAGTCGCTGGTTTCAGGGACCTTCCTTCCTTCACGAGGGGGAGGAATCCTGGCCTTTGGATCGTACAGATTGTACAGAAGAAGGCAAACAAGAATTGGCGAAAATCAGCCTCACGTTCCAAAGCAACAGATCGTTTCCTTTGTTAGACGCCGAGAGATTTTCATCCTGGCTTAAATTACTAAGAGTCACTGCATGGATCATGCGGTTCATATCCCGTTGCAAGAGAGCACGACTCCATAGAATGCAAGCAAGCGAGTTAATTTACAGTCGGGAGATCGACGTCGGGCAAAGCAGCTCTCTGGAGAAAGTCCTGGATTTAGAAGAAATGAAGAACGCGGAGAAGTACTGGCTTCGAGAAACTCAGAAAGGCAGCCAGCTGTGGAGATTGTCACCATTTCTAGACAGTGACGGAATCTTACGTGTAGGGGGAAGGCTAGAGATGTCTAATTTGCCTTACGACGCTAAGCACCCTGTTGTCTTACCAAAAAAGCATCATATTTCGAAACTAGTTGTTGCACGCATCCATGTTCAAGGTCACCATAGCCTCGGAGTGAACGCTACCCTTGCTGAATTACGACAAAAGTACTGGATTATCAATGGGAGAGAAGAAATCAAGCGATGGAAACGGGAATGCAATGTTTGTAAACTCCAAAGAAAGCGCAGAGGAGAACAAATAATGGCACCTCTTCCTGAAGTCAGACTTGGATCTTCGCTGCGATGTTTCGCTTCTTGTGGAGTCGATTTCGCTGGCCCCTTTGTTGTCAAGATTACGAGGAAAGTTTCCGCAAAGCGTTATCTATGCCTGTTCACGTGTGCAAGCACAAGAGCGGTTCATTTAGAAGTCGCCTTCTCTTTGGACACTGCAAGTTTCCTTAACGCATTTCCCAGGATGGTAGCGAGGCGTGGTAAGCCGGACGTGGTGATCAGTGATAACGGTACAAATTTCACCTCAGCTGATAGAGAGCTACGCGAACTGGTCTTAGCTTTGGATCAAGCGCAGATCAAAGAGAATGCTACCAGTGACCGAATTCAGTGGCGTTTTAACCCTCCGGGCGGATCCCATCATGGAGGGCTGTTCGAATCTCTAATCAAGTCCGCAAAGAAAGCTTTACGTTCTATCCTGGGAGAGTCCAAGACTACAGATGAAGAGTTGCTGACGGCAGTTGTCGAAGTAGAAGGAATTCTAAATGCCCGTCCACTGACCTACTGCAGCAGTGATCCAAACGACGAACATGTTTTAACTCCTAACCACTTCCTTCATGGACAAATGGGAGGACAACTCGCACCGCGAGTTGTAGACGATATCGCGTTCAACCCAAGAAATCGATGGCGTTTCGTTCAAGATCTCATTTCCAAATGTTGGAGAAGATGGATGAAAGAATTTCTGTCGACACTGAACACCCGCAACAAATGGGTAGATCAGAAACGTAATGTCGCACCCGGGGATGTCGTACTTCTCGTCGACCCAAGTAACGCAAGGGGCAAATGGCCTTTAGGGTGCATTCAGGAAGCATTCAAAGGCCCTGATGGACATGTTAGGATTGTACGCGTCAAGTCTGCAGGAAAGGAATACCTGAGACCTATCACAAAGTTGTGCCCGTTAGAATTCTAAAGAACTTAAAGGAACAGAACTAGCATTCCTGTTCGAGGGGGAGAATGTTCCGGCGAACAATTATTTTAGTAGTTTCGTCCCACGGGGACGGCTTAACAATGAACGTTATTAGTATGCGCGTTGGTAGAACTTGATTAGTATTCAAGCGTCGATAGAACGAGTGTTAGTTTTCAAGAAGAAGAGTCGAAGAGTCGAAGATTTAGAGACGTTGTTTTGTGAATTTTCCAGTTTTCGTCCGAGTCGCAGTTTCGTAAAAATTATCGAATTCGTTAGAACAGGTATGGTAACATCAACGACAATGGCTACAGACTCTGCGACTTAGAATAGGCGGGTCACTGGAGAAACTCTGTTCCCCTACAGCGAGATTCATAAAATGGCGTGGACATCCTCAGATGGCAAGACACACACCCAGATAGATCATATCATCATCAACAGCAAGTGGAAGAACTCGCTCCTAGACGTGAGGGCGCAAAGAGGGGCAGATGCTGGGAGCGATCACCAGCTGTTGATGGCAACACTTACCACCAAGCTGCGCAAAACCAAGATTGGTGAAGACAGAGTGGGAAGAATTGATGCCGCCGCTAAACTAAAGTTCCGGAGACCAAGGCAGTGTTTCAGCTGGGACTCAGAAACCGATTCCAAGCCCTTGAGGAAGAATTGGCGAAACCCGAACCCGACCTCAGCAGTTTCCACCAGGCAGTGAGGAAAGCGGGTGACAAAGTCTTGGGATTTAAGAAAAGGAGGTAAGTAGAATGGACACAGCAAGGAACATGGGACAAGATCGGAGAAAGAAAACAGATGAAGGAGAAGATAAACTCAACAAGATCAGAGAGAGTGAAAGACCGCTACAGAAAGAAATACCAAGACCTGGAAAAGGAGGTAAAGAAGATGGCGAAGAGGGACAAGAAGGACTACATTGGAAGCCTGGCTTAGAAAGCAGAAGAGGCTGCGGCACAGCAAGACTTAAAGAAGCTGTACACCATCGCAAAGACGCTCAGGGGTGGATACAGTAGTGGGAATAGGCCGGTGAAAGATGAGAACGGCAGAGTTTTATCTCGCGTTGAAGACAACCTGAAGATATGGCAAGAGCATTTCCACAGTATCCTCAACCGACCAGAACCTGAAAACACAGCCCAAATCCCTGAAGCCACTCAAGACATCGACATAAACACTGGTCTGCCGTCAATCCAAGAAATCAAGAAGGCCATCAGCAAGATGAAGAATGGTAAAGCACCTGGAGCAGACGGCATCAGCTCTGAACTGCTACAGGCAGAAGAATCTCTGACGTCCACCATCCTTTCGAAGTTTTTCTGCGAAATCTGGACATTGAGAACATGCCTGAAGATTGGAAGACTGGTCTGAAAGTGAATTTTGCGAAAAAGGGAGATTTGTCGGATTGTAACAACTGGAAGGGTATAACTCTCTTGAGTCTCACAAGCAAAGTGTTCAGTAAGGTCATACTAGGGCGCTTGACTGCCGCCCTGGAGAAGGACATTCGTAAAGAACGAGCTGGCGTCCGTAAAGGGAGATCCTGCAGTGACTACATCTTTACTCTTAAGCAGATCTTGGAACAGGCGAAAGAATGGAACAGCCTAGTCTATGCCAACTTTATAGATTTTGGAAAGAGCGGTATCCACAGTATCGACAGTATCCACAGTATCCACATAGAAACGTTATGGCGCATCCTGCGACACTACGGAATACCATCCAAGATAGTGAATGTTGTCAGGATGCTGTACCGTGACTGCCAGGCCCAGGTCATCTGCGAAAACAGGTTGACAGAGTGAGTGAAACAGGGATGCATACTCTCTCCGTTCCTATTCTCTCTCTGTATTGACTAGGCCATGAAGAACGCAACAAAAGATGAAAGAGGCATCCGATGGACTCTCTTCCAAGTGCTCGGTCACCTTGACTTTGCAAACGACATCTGCCTCCTAGCCCACCGCCACACAGACTTGCAGGCCATGACTGAAGACCTAGCATCCTCAGCTGCTATGCTTGGACTCAAGGTCAGCACGAAGAAAACCAAGCACATGAGAATGAACCATCGCTCAGATACACCGATCATCCTGCAAGGAGATGTGGAAGAAGAAGTCATCGAGTTCACGTACTTAGGCTCCAAGGTGACCACCGATGGACACTCGGAATTTGATATCAAAGCAAGGTTCTCCAAAGCAGGGCAAGCATTTTTCCTTCAAAAACATTTGGAAAAGCAAGAGGATCAGCTTAAAAACCAAACTCCTCTTCTTCAAGAGTAACGTCCTCATCACACTGCTGTATGGGTGCGAGTCATGGAAGTCTACGAAAGCCATCGGCCGCAAACTCGACACATTTCAGAATCGCTGCTTACGCCGAATCCTGAACATCTTCTGGCCTTACACCACCTCGAATGCCGAGCTACACTGAACAACCTCGAGAAACAACATCAGTTCTGAGGCGAAGAAGAGACGATGGTGTAGAGCCGCCATGCATTGGACTCCACCTGGGAAAACAGCAAGACGAAGACCGAGAGAAACCTGGCGACGGACTGTAGAAAAGGAGATGCGGGTGTACGGAATCAGCTGGGGAGACCTGAGGAAGAAAGCAAAAGACAGGCAACAGTGGCAGGCTCTGGTCATGGCCTTATGTGCCCAGGGGCGCGAAGAGGATTGAGTGAGTGAGTGATTGCACACGTCCACACATCGCAAAGTGTAAAACTAAGGAAAGAATCGCAATTAAGGTGATTCCATCGAAATAGAAGGAATACTTAAAATTTTCGAAGACTTGGTCCAGCTGGTAATTATGTTTGGAACATTTCAAAAATGCAATAAAGAATTGGAGTCACCGAGCTTGTTTTGGCATAACATGACAAGGTTTTCCTGAGAATCCTTGTAATCAGAAATGAGAACTATAATTGCTTTAAAAAAAAGTCATTGGTTGTACTGAAACATTGGAGCAGTTCAATAAAATAGACATTTATCTTGCATTGAATACTATTTTAGTTGAACCGGAATTAAGGATATGAAAAAAATTGAAGAATTTGCCGCGTGCGTACATACCCTGCTGTGCCTAAAGATGTGTTCTTTTCGGCATTTAAATAAAAATATCTCAAAGCAGAATTTTTAACTTTTCTTGAAATCTTGATATATTGTACTCGTCCGTGTGCCATTTGAATCTATGTATTAAAAATGAGGGCTACCGAGCTCGTTTAGGAGAAAACGAGCTGTTATTTCTCTGAACTGCTCAGCAGCTTTTATAGAAACCAAAGGTGCGTGCGCTGGTGCACGCGCCAATCACGCAAAAAATGATGCGCAGAAAGGATGCGCAATGCAATTGAAGGTAATCACCTTAAACAGGAAATGGTCCGCATATTCCTGGCTTTGTCAGAGCATTCTACACTTCCACACATTGAGAAGTGTGGAAACAGTGCAGTGGAACCGGTATTGTTATTTTTTGTTATTTTATAGTAGGTCCACATCACCCCTTTGGCTACCGTTTGTTATAACGTTATAACCTACTTTATGAAGTAAACGATGATGATGATGATGATGATGATGATGAAGCAAGAACGTTAGTTCGTTTTGATAATCGTACGATTCTACGAAAGATTTTCGAATTTTTTCGACAAGTTGATATTTTCTGAGATTACAAAAACGTATTACAGATATGTGGAAATAATGGTGTCTCACTCATCTTTCTTCTTGATTAACACCAACATCATCAGCTTCATTTCTCCAACTGTTGAGAGTATACTTAACATTTTCGTCTTTATTTCTAAAGGTTAAAATTAACTTCGTGGTGATTGGTCACACGCATGAAGACGTAGATCAACTCTTTAAATAGATTGCTCTTTAAAAGGTATCGAGGACTTGAATTTTTAGATATCCCAGTCGTTCTGGCTTTTCTCATACCTTTTTTCCTACGTTGTAGAAGTGATGGAAGTGAACAAGAAAGTGTGCATCCCTTCTCCTCATGTAAGAGTTTGGTGACGTAATATTTGATGTTCGAGGGTGGTTACGTTCAGTGAAAATTGAATTGTGCAATGAAACCAACCCACACTGCTTTGTCCTTAAAGGGGTCTTAAATTGTGATGTCGACTGAAAGTACAGCAACTGGTCCAGAGATGACTCGTGGAAGCCAAACAGTGCATACAATGAAGGCGTGGTCGTATTAGACGCCGGTACGTTTAGACGTCCGTACGTGTCTTGATAATCTGCAAAATCCCGGTTATATTGCCAAACCAGTTTGGTTCACTACCACGTATCTTGTGCTTACCAAGCAAACAAAAAGAAGTAAACAACAACAACAACAACAAAACAAAACTACTTAACTTAGTTTTTGTACTTTTTCTAAAGTGAGAAAGTGCCATGTGGCGGATCGACTGCTTTTTTCCGTAGTATGGAAAGTTGGATATGAAAATAATTAAACGTAAAATGACAATTCGTAAAGTTCTTCAATTCCAGATGTTTTGACGAAAGTCAAAAGGAGTGGTGGGTTGACTTTCTAACCGACAAAGATGGTGTTTTCGCAAGACCAGAGGAAGCCAAGACTTGGTTCTTGGGTGACATCATTTTGATAAAGAAACGGCAGCGTGAGCAAGTTGCAGCTGCTAACGAAACAGAATTAAACCCGAACGTTCTTCAAACTCCGAACCCTCGAATGCTCAGCCTAGCACCGAAAACGTGTTGGAAAGCAATTGGATGAAATTCCTGAGGTAAGGGATTTCCGTCTAAAATTAGAAGTTCAATTAAGGATTGGAACAGCCACAGCTGTGGATTACAACTTAAATGGATTATAAAACAAAACGAGAATATGAGGACGCAAGAAAAACGTAGCTAGTGCAGGCTGTAGCGTAGCTTGTGCAGGCTACACTAATTTGCGTCCAAAATTCCGGTTTGGAATATCTCGTGTTGTTTTAAAACGTGTTGCCTGTGAATAGTTTGGTGCCAAAAATAGGGTTGCTCCAATGAACAGTCCGTGTATTCGTTTGTTTCTATTTTGCAATAATGCCCTGAGCCTTCTTCATCATCAATCATGGAAGAAAATTGTTGATTTCAGAAGCCTTTCTCGTTATCTAACCTACCAGTGTTGTTACCCACCTCCCAAGTCAAGACCCAGACAACGAGCAAGACATCGTAAACTCGCAAATTCTGTAGTGCTTCCTACAGCTCTATGTATAACACTCGTCCTTGTTTTCATCATCAAGAACACCAGCATCGTTCTCTGGGGTATATTCAGTGGCGTACTATATTACGGTGTTATTATAACACCGTGATATAGTGCGCCATTGAGCCATGCAGTTGTCAATATATCGTTTCCAGGTAGACTTATCCACAAGGCGAGCTCAGAAAGTTTTCGGGGAGCGAAACTGAAACCTCCTAGACCTCCTAGAGAAGCGAAGGACTTTCAGAAAATGTACTCTACCGGCTGCCATTCCATAAGAGCCTAAACTGTTTCTTTAAGGTGAGGAAAAATTCTGCTCGGAACATTGTTTTCTTTTTGGCTAACGATACGACTGTAAGGAAGTTGAAGCCTTTTTTACGCGAAACAGTTGGTCTCCAAGACGTGTCGTCTCGCGTAAGCGTGTCAGATGCGGCAAAGTTGTACCGTCCGAATCGAACAGCCTAAAACAATTTACCTCATGATCACCTGGCACCAGTATTCTGCGAAAAGCACAAGTTTATCTTTGGCTATATTTGCATGAACACCTCTATTAAGGCAACGCATTTATTCTTTGCACAGTCCCAGCCCAAGAACTTTTTTCGATGTTGGAGAGTTAGAGCAGCCTATTCCTCTTGCGTAAGTCCTCGTTCTCAGGCCCTACCGGCTTTAGGGAAAGACAGCTCTCGAAACGAGGTTCTAGAGGGTATTGAAGGTATTGAGCTCTCACCTGTTCCCCTTTTTTCTCACGTCATCGTCACCTCTTTCAGCACTTTTTCACGAGTCTATTGGTCTCGTTTTGTTATCGTACGAAAATACCGCCGGCTATGGAGCGGCAAATATATGCTTAAAACCTTACTGGGACAATTATTTAATTGTTGCCGACAACATAGCAACTGGAATTTTCACGAACTAAAAAAAGCTTTCGAGCACTTCTACAATAAATCTCATTCTTTATTGATGTCTATAATTTCTGTGGAAGCGTCAAGTAAACCCTGACATTTAGTTAAGACACAAATGATTACCGTTGCAGGAGGTCGAAGAATTCCAACTGTTGTATTATTTCATACTTAATGACTTCCAATTTGTAACACGGGTTCAGTAACTTAAAACATCGTTAATTCCTTTGAGTTGAGCAAATCATAAACCTGGTAATATTAACATCATTTGGTTCGTACGCCAGGTGTCCTTTGGAAAGTTAAAACATTTAAGGAACAGGTGCAGTTTCGACCGTCGTCATCCACAAAGGTTTGCTCAAAGAACGAAAAGTGCGCTCAAAGTGGAAATGGTATCTTGAAACGAAAATATGGGGTATTCAGTTTTACTTTTCGGGGAACTATTTCTACTGTTACAGGTAATACGTAGACTGTTAGCTCGTTATACTTTAACTTTGTGAATATTTGGATTTCACTACAGTTAAATGATCGTACTCATCGTTCCTTCTTGTTTCCTTTTGCAGGTTCTTGGTTTTCATGTGATCAATTCACGTAAGTGATCTAACATAACCGTTAGAAGTATTACCTCATAGTAGGTAAAATATTTCAGGGAGTTTCTCATTCAACGAGACATACTGTACCTTTATTATCTCTGTTTGGTAACATAAGCTTTTCTCGAAATCAAACGTATCATTGCACCGAGGAACAAAAAAAGGTGAACTTTTGAAAAAAGCTGTGTAGTGTTATACGTTTCTCTCTTTCCTTAGAACGTCATGTACTTGTGTTGTGATATGTAATCGGATATTTTAATTGTAACTTTTTATCTTGACCTAAACACATAAGATGAATGTACATGGAAGCTTTTGGGGTAACTCCACGCAGTTTGATCTTAGGTGTTTTTTAGATGAAAAAGAGAAACAACAATACAGTTCCTTTTGCGCTAACGCCTTACATTGTAGAAACGCTTTCGACCTATTTGCATTCGTTTCCGAGGCAAATCACCTAGCGTAACGGTGACAACAGAATAATTGAAGGTCATTGCGTTACATAATACTTAATGAAACTATTCGTGCAAGCAAGATTAAAATTATGTTCATCAGGAAAACGAGTAAAAGTTTTCAAACTTATCTACTCTTTGATACACCTTTAATATATTTAATAATTTTTTACCTTATATTTTAACTTTTGAAAAAATATGTTATTCAATTCGGTTTAATTTTTTATATCCTTTAGATTTGTATTGCGGAAGGTTTTTTCTTTCCAAAAGCATATTTAACACTGAGTTTGAATATTCAGAGTAGCATGATTTCCCTATCCAGCAGTTAACTTGAGGAATAACACACCTCCCGCCTTCTTTCTTTTGAAAAATTAATTGTAGTTTAACTGTTCTCTCATCTCAAATTTGATCGGATGTATTGTTCAAATAATTAACTCCTTTTCGATGTTTTGATAAGCAGATCCATGTTTTTGTTGTTTTACCTCTCACACCGTCAATATCCTACTGACACAGATAAAACTTTCGAGCTATAAATTTTTCACAGATCCGATAAAAAATATATATAACACACTCTCAGTATCCTATACAGGCACCTGTTTCACACGGATGATGTTTAAACAATAAAGTTGTTCTGTCGAGGAACTATGGTGCACTATGGTGTGATAGATTGCCCTCGGAAATTTGATGTTCACAATATATGAAGCTTGAACATCAAATTTTCGAGGGAACCTATCACACATAGGGCCTGAGACAGAAGGACTCTGTTGTTTTTATTGTACAACGCTAAATTTAGAGCGAAATTTGCCACAGGCGGGCACTATGGGCTGATAGGCGTCCGCTGAGGAGTTACACAATCGCGTCACGTGATCAACTTCGACCAATGGGAGCACGCCAAAATTTAGCGTTGTACTATAATGTACAATATTGCACTACCGCCCTTCTCAAACACGCGCCTTTCCCAACAAATTTTCCCATGGCAGGCGTCTTATGCAGCCGTGTTTAGATGTTTTGCCAGCTAGAAAAGAAGAAACATTATCACCTTTGTTAGGTTCAAGAAAACCCACAAAAGCTAATCCATATACAATTGTAATTTAAAGTGATAGTATGAGAGAAAATGTACCCTACTGGCTGCCATTCTATAACAGCCTAAACCGTTTCTTTAAGGTGAGAGAGAATTCTGCTCGGAACATTTTTGTTTTTGGCTAACGATACAACTGTAAGTAAGTTGAAGTCTTATTTACGTGAAACAGTTGGTCTCCAAGACGGCTCGTCTCGTACTCGTGTCAGATGCAACAAAGTTGTACCGTCCGAATCTAACAGCCTACAACAATTTACCTCACTTGGCACTAGTATTCTGCGAAAAGCACACGTTTATCTTTGGCTATATTTGCATGAACACCTCTATTAAGGCAACGCATTTATTCTTTGCACAGTCCCAGTTGGGTGGTCTTTATAATTTTACATTCCAGAGTTCTTGATTTGTTTTCAGCCCAAGACTTTTTTTCGATGTTGGAAGAGTTAGAGCCGCCTATTCCTCTTGCGCAAGTCCTCGTTCTCAGGCCCTACCGGCTTTTAGGGATAGACAGCTCTAGGAACTAGAATGAAGGTTCTAGAGGGTATTTAAGGTATTGAGCTCTCGCCTGTTCCCCTTTTTTTCTCACGTCATCGTCACTTCTTTCAGCACTTTTTCACGAGTCTAATGGTCTCGTTTTGTTATCGCACGAAAATACCGCCGGCTATGGAGCTGCAAATATATGCTAAAATACAAAGATAAAAACCTTACTGGGACAATTATTTAATTGTTGCCGACAACATAGCAACTGGAATTTTCACGAACTAAAAAAAACTTTCGAGGCGGGCACTACGTGCTGATAGGCGCCCGCTGAGGAGAGACACGATCGCGTCACGTGATCAACTTCGACCACTGGGAGCACGCCAAAATTTAGCGTTGTCAGTATAATGTGCAATATTTCACTTGTCTACCGCCCTTCTCAAACATGCGCCTTTTCCAACAAATTTTCCCATGGCAGGCGTCTTATGCAGCCGTGTTTAAATGTTTTGCCAGCTAGAGAAGAAGAAACATGATCACCTTTGCTAGGTTCAAGAAAACCCACAAAAGCTAATCCACATACAATTGTAATTTAAAGTGATATTATGCATCTCGATATTTTAAATAAATTAAGAGAACTTTTTGTTTAAAATATGCAATATATTTTAAGGTGCAATGATTAACTAAAGCTAGCTTCAACACGTGGAGCGTATTGATTTGACTTTTATACTATTAAAAAAGAACTGTGCGCATGTCGTCTCCCAGGTATAACACGATAATCAGCAAAGTTTTTTCTTGAAACTCGAGGGGCTGCACTTTGTTCAAGTTCCTTCACGAATGTTTATGGAAATTTCTTAAAAAACAATGAATGTTTATAAAATTAGCCTGACCAAGAAAACATGAAAGGGTTTTAATACCTAAGTAAGAGAAAACAAAAACATATGAAATCACCCACTGAAAATTAAACAAATGTCAGTTACGTTCATAGGTTTATTTTTCTAAACTTGAGGAATAATTAACGAGGGTGGAAATGAAAACGATTTCCTTAATTGCAAAAATTTAACGAAGTATTAATAATTTTGAGAAGTTCAAGTTGAAGCCGCGGTTTCTGTTATTTTTGGAGAAAAACGAGTTTGCAATTACGGTTCCACTATGAAAATAGTTTGTAAAACTTCCTCTTACCAAACTCTACCCACCCACCCCACCCCCCCTTCACTAGTTGAGGCCACTACACGTAACAACCAGGAAAAAGGAAAATAAGCCAAACCTACATAAAGCACGAAGCCAAAGTAGTAAAATATGCTGTTGATCATTCCACATTGCGCAGAGACAGAAAGGAAAATATAATGGACGGATGTTTTATTTTATAGAGCTTTTTCTACCTATTTATTTGGCACAAAATTTTATATAATGCAAGTTTTGGCAATTTAGTATCAAAAACTTGCTGCGAGACAACGTTCCACAGCCATTACTTTCGTATGGTAATTCGCAACACCTAATTCCCTGGTGTTAACACTAAGTCTAGGTTTAAATACACTTTTGGAGAACACGTTTGCTAGCGAGGGCCTGGATCCTCCCGGGATGCGAGGGGACTAGTCTGCGGAAAGATGCTCGCGAATGCCTGTACAAGACAGTGGTTGGTCTAGCATACATGCATTTGTGAGACTCTATCATCGTCCAATGCGTCGAATATCTGTTTCCTCTTTTGACAGATTTTGCAAGTTACCAATGCAACTCAACGTCCTACAACTTACGTTACGGCATTAACGGTACCAATGGAGCTGTATGCCGCGGTTGTTTGTCAAACGAAACCAAGCTACCCATTTGTCAGCGGCGTCTCTATGCACCATTGGCTTCATGTGATCCGAAATCAGGAAGGATTTCCTTCCATTTAACGGCATGGCCAACAGGCAGCCTTCAAGGTGGGTGGAGGTAAAACTTAGAACTAAAGGGGTTGGGGTGGGTGGGGTACGATCAACTACGTCTTCGATCGAAGCACACCACTGGGTCGCGAGAGATTAGATAACAGAGACTAAAGAACAATCGAACTGTATGAGGCTCAATAAAGTATAGAAGACCATTGAAAACGGAATGCCTGACTGAAAACCAGGCGCGTGTTTGGTTTGTCACTCGACAAAGTGCTTGTTGAAGAACAGTGAACACACTAGCCCTCGCAGCTTCAAATTTGGAATCATTTAGTACCGTTCTCACTCTTGCGTCTGCGGATAAAGTACTGAAGTTTGACATTCAAATGAAAGCTATTGAGCTGTACTTCTCTGCGGTGTTTATTTATACCTAATCGCACTTTTTTTGGTACACTTCGGCGGCAAATCAGGCCAGTTTGGTCGAGCCATGGTTCGTACCAAACGAGCCTGATATGCTGCCGAAGCGTACCAAAAAAAGTGCGATTAGGTATTTACCGTACCCAAATTCGTGCCAAAACCCGGCGTTATTTTTTCAGTTACCGTGATCAGTCAGGCGTTCCAGTCATATGGCGTGTGAACCGGGAGAAGAATGGCGCCTCAATACTCTCCTCTAACTCCCCATCTGTTATTTTTTTAATTCTTTTGTTTGGAGTTTCATTTTCAGAATCTTGGAAGTCCAAACTAAGAGGGAAATGCTCATTTTGAAACAAAAAAGTTTCAGCGCTGTCCGTAAACGTACACGCGAGCGCCCACGTCCAATTTTGGCGCAAAATGGTATTTTTTATCTGTTAGCGTTAAACAAATTATTTTCTTGTTTAACAAATGTAATAGTTTTGCGTTTCGTTGCATTTCTGTTGTAATTTTTATCTCTTCAGTCTGCAAAAAAAGTGCGAGTTTTAGAAACTGTCCATGATATCGCAGGATATAAGGTCAGTGACTTTACATCCTAGAAAATCATGACAGTAAACAAGGCTTCTGATTGGCTAATTCACAATTTGGGTACGGTAATATGTCGTACAAGGTGGTTCTACCTTTTGAGTCTGTGGATGAAATCCTAAAGTGTGATATTCAAATCAAAGCTATTGAGCAGTACTTTTCTGAGGTGCCGTTTATTTCTCATTATTTTACAATGTGATTTTTGAAACGTTTTTTCCTTTTTTTGATAATGGATGCTCTTACAAGTGAAAGGGACGACAATTTTCGTCTCTGCATTACATTTTCAGATAGCCAAGGTTCGCAGTCAGCGAGTATTGAAGACGATTCTGTCAGGACGTTACAGTACCAGCCTTTCAACCGTGCACTTGTTATCGACTTTGATCACATCACTTTTATTCAGTATCTTGGCTTCTCTTTCAAATGGAATTCCAGCTCCTCTACTCTACAGTTTACGGTGGATTACAGCGTGGATGGCCTTAATTGGAATGACTTTATGGAAGACGAGCAAGTTAAGGTAAAAAGAAATAGCCCACTCTTCAGTTTTTTATAATGTTCATATTTTTGGTTGTGGTAGAAAACTTACCGATCGTATGCTGAAAGGAGCATCTTAGGCTGTGTTCCTTTGGGATGATCCAGATCAGGATCAGTGATTACTGATCCAGATCAGGATCAGTAATTACTGCTCCAAGATCATTCGGATCATGGTGCATCAAAGAAACCGAAGGATCCTTGTCCAGAGTGGATTCATCGGTTCCTTTGGTGCACCACGATCGGAGTGATCTTGGATCATTGATTCTGATCCGGATCATCCCAAAGGAAAGCACCCTTAAAGTTCTATATATACAACACTGCGCGCAACATTGCACGCAGTGTCATGGCAGTGTGGTTCAGTGTCGCGCGTTTCCATTTTCAGGGGTGGACATTTGATGAAATTTTAGTATGCTTCCATTGTTACGCACAATGTTACTAGAGTGAGCAAATTTATGATTTTCAAACTTCTATTTTGCAAAGAATCGAAGGCAATGAGTTCATTTATAATATTGCACAGTTTACGTGCTATATGCATGGCAGGTTTCTCTGCATGCCGCAAAAATGAAAACTCTAAGCAATATTGATTGTCAACACTTGCTTTAGTTTCATATTGTGTGGGAGATGTAGTCTCAACTAATATTGTTAGCAAGGTTTGCTTTTCTCTTTCGCTCACTCGCGTGATAAGTTTCGCCAACTCGGCTTTCTAGAAAGAGATTGCCGCAAAAACTTTTTCATAAAAGTGCAAAAACGTAAGCACTTAACTGGCCGAAGACATAACTAAGCGAATTTTTAACTGCCCAGAAGAAGTGAAAAGAAACCAGAAATACTGACAACTTGTTTTGATTAAGTCTTACCCAACAACAATGCGAGGAATTATTTATATTTATACGCGTGGAAGGGAGAGGGGGACTAAGTAATGAAAATACGTTATCTATCGCGTATCACCGTCACCTTCCTTAGGTTTTCCAAGCGCATCGAAGACAGCCCAGTCAATGTTTGTGCCGTAAAGTACTCATCAGATTCTTACGGATAAAGTTGGTGAACGAGTCAAGCTTCGGAACCTTCCTTATGGGCGATCTGCACGCATCACACTGCCCAACGTTTGGTAAGTTTAGTTGATATCTGGAAACCTCATCCCTTTATGCTACGCTGTAATGTTACACAAAAGGCCTTGGCCAAACTGATTCAAAATTTTCATTCAGCACCGTTCAACATTGTTGAACTCAACATGTTAAACACGTTTGGCCATTCTGTTTAATGATGTTGATTCAACATTTCTTTTAAACACTGTTCAACATTGTTGAATTCAACATGTTAAACACGTTTGGCCACCCTGTTAAATGATGTTGATTCAACATATCCACTCAACACCGTTCAACATTGTTAAATTCAACATGTTGAAAACGTTTGGCCACCCTGCTAAATGATGTTAATTGAACATTTCCCCTCAATACCCTTCAACATTGTTGAATTCGGCAAGCTAAACGCTTTTGGACACCCTGTTAAATGATTCGATTGACTTTATAAATTTTTGACGCCACACCATATTGAAAGTAAAAAAAAATGTTCACAGTAACTTGGTCAGGTCACGTGACGTGTGACCTGACCAGCTTAGAATCTTACTTTCAATACGGTGTAGCGCCAAAAATTTATAAAGTCAACCGAATTTGTACATCCCTACACAATTTACTATTCCGCTATTTGATGTCGATTCAAAATTTCCATTCAACACCGTTCAACATTGTTGAATTCGGCAATCTAAACGCTTTTGGACACACTGGTGAATGATTCTAGAGGATGTTAAATAATGTCGAAAGGTGTTAAACGAAGTTTGATTGCCATCAAACATTGGTAAAACAAAGTTGTATTCAACAATCTTGGATGATGTTAAATCTGCTTGACCGAGGTCTTATACGATGCCATTCCTCTTTATCTCGTAAGGAGGCGTTACAATTTGCCAAGCTTCCATATTTCCAGGCCGTTTCTTGAACGAAATTTGCGCAGTTTTGGAAAAAAAAGTAGGAAAGTGGATGTCGCGATAAGATTTAAATTTTTTCTAAATTCGCAAAACTTAGTGTCGCGAAATATCCTCCTTTCAAAATCAATACAAAAGTGGACTCAAAACCTCATACGGCACCAAAAAGCCAAGCCACCTACAGTTGTTCTCCGGTAGAAACAAACTTGAGCAACTGCCGAAAGATCCCTCTTTAGAATTCGAAACTGCATGGCCTTGCGTTTACGCGCTTAACGAGAGTTCATTTGCGAACTTAACCACGGCGCTAAATTATTCTGATGAACAATTCATGCATTAAAGTCCCAATCAAAAGGGTGCACATCGGAACACCCGCTATAATTCCGGTCAACTCGTGAACAAGCTCAAACTGATTGTATCATCTTGGACAATTATGCCTTTGACTTGATGCTCACTCAGCAACACAAACATTCGTACAATGTACTGCCTCAAGAAGTACATTCTTTTGCTCAGTTTAAGTCTGAAATAAACCGCCGCGCATTGATCGCCGACCTTATGTTGATCCCCATAAGCGCGAACATAGAAACTGAGGAAATTTTGGCGTGTGCGAGCAGTCCAGATAAAGAAAAGGGGGGCACTTGGGCAACCAATCAGATTGCACTATTTTTTAATCTGGACCACGTACAGAGGACACAAATAAACCTTCTCTGAGATATAGAAACAAACAAGCCCTATGATTTTCTATTATTTAATAACTGAGGTACTACACGCGTTCTAATTGGTCGAAAATCTATTGAGTATTGTCAGGAACTGACAAATTCTCCTGTCCGATAAAAATGGCCGGCACAGACGAAGAACTGTCGAATTGCAACATTATGTTGGCGTTTGGACTGCCAGTTTCATCCGAAGTCCCCGAGTCTAACAAAGAAAACACTGAAAGCAGTAACCAAGAAGGCTCAAGCACAAACAATATAAACCACTATAAACCACAATATAAACCACTCCATCTCGTCCTGTCTAACTAAAACAACAACAACAAAACAAGCTTTTTATTGTACAGTAGTTGTTATAATATGAACAGACATTTTTAAAAATTTTATATCTTTTATTCTTTATTCATTATGTATTATTACTATTTATTATTGTGAATAGTTTTTAGGTGACTTTTGAAACTTTGTGAATAGTTTTTTTGGCGTATTTTGTAATTTTGTTTTATGCAGGGCCGCTCTGAATACTAGCCTCGTTGCTGAATGGGCCACCCTCCCTAAAAATAAAGTTACTTACTTACTAACAAACAAATAATATATAGATTAAGCCAAGCCTAAAAGCGGAGCCCCCCTTTTTGTTTTGTCTGTTTTTTGCTTTTGTTTTTTGTTTTGTTTTTGCTGGCAGTTATTAATTTGTGAAAATACTCTCATCCAAGTCGTTTTATTAAAAAAAAAAACAAAGAAAAAAAAAGAAAAAAATTCTCGTACCTGCTGAGTGTCGAACCCGGCTCGTCAGCGTGAGATGCCGGTAACTAGTCCACTAGGCCATGGGCGTTTGACATTGTCATCATAGTTAATTTTAATACTTATTTCTTTCTTCGTGACAAGCTGCCTATCAGCATGAAAATGCTGGTGTTTTTCCTGGCAAAATGTGTTCGAAACGCCGTAAAAACCATGGTTGTGGACAGAAAAAACCAAAAAGCCCTAGCTCTGCTATATTTGGCGTCGACACCGCTGCGAAAAGCTGCGAACTCAAGGCGGTGTGCCGACCGAGTTTGAACAGAACCGACGAGGCAAATTTGAACTTTTTGCCTGAACTTTATCGCCGAATTTCTTTCGCCTAGATTGAACTTTTCCCCTTCCACCAAAAAGACAAGTGAGTGTTCTTTTCAACTTTTTTTTTCCACTAACAAATTTGTTTTTGACTTTTGTTGTCTTTGCTTGTTTTGCTACAACGCGGGTCAACATGCGATTTCGCGCCGAAAACACACGGGATTCAGCACAGGATTCTATCCAGTGTAGGAAGTGTATTGGTAGCCCTGTGGTGCGGACGGACGGACGTACGGATGTACGGACGGACGGTCACGTGACTACTACGTCACTACCAAACTTTTTTGGCTTGATAGATTACCAAATTTTCTTAGCAATGGAGCTCCGCTGACGCGCTAGCGCGCTGGCTCCGCTACTACCATTTTCGTTCAACCCTGAAGCGTCACGATTTTTTCGCGTATGTTTACTTTTCAAACGTGACAGTTTCCCAGACATCAGTCTCGTCTGGCCCAATGAAAATGCGCTGTTTTGGGTGGGAAACGAACAACGTTTGTCAAACGACAGTTGCATGTTTTGTTCACGTGGCTGGCAGGTTTTCAAGTTTTCGATTGTACTTTTCCTCATATAATCTCTTGATCGGCTGCCAAGTGTTAGGTTTTCAGATTTTATCGAGAATAACACAGGTGGCTTCCGTACAGATAAAAGTAGTTTATGACTATTATTCTGCTAAAAGAACCACGCCGTTCTTCATAACAGAGGAGGAGTTGTTAAATTTGGACTTCCACAGCTTTAAGAGTCGACTTCTGCTGGAGGTTTCGCACATAGCAAAATCAACATCAGCAAAGGCGCTTCGATTGACCATGAGAGACGAGAACCTCGAGGTTTATTTATTTCAACAATATTTAGACAGAGGTGCCCAGTTCAGCGAGGCTGGTTTGAATGGGCTCTGTTTAACATAAATTTACATACAAATAACATATTACAGAATACAAAATTTCAGATTACAAAAGTGTTAACATAGTAAATTCAATTACTGTAAGCGATGGGGGTAAATTCAGCTAGATTTAAAAAGCTTTTTGAGGCCAGACTTAAACCTTATTAATTCCTGCACCCTCCTCAGTTTCAACGGGAGGCTGTTCCAATATTACGATTTCGCTCTCCTTTTCCTTCAGCCGATCGATGTACTGCTGCTTTGAAAGGATTTCTTCCTCTGTTTTACTCACGTATCTCTGAAGAGGTGTTTGATGTTTATTGTGGTCTTGGGCTTTATTGGGGGGGGGGGGGGCGCCATTCGAACACTTCGTCTAGCCCTTCGAGAGACTGATCGAGCTCAGTTTCTTGCTTCAAATCAAGGGATCTTCGGGCTTTCGATGCATATTCTAGTGAACTTTGTTTTTGTCGCTTAGCTTCGGGTTCATGTCCGCCCGTGTTTGTTTTCTGAGCAGTGAACTCCCTCGATGCAGAACGGGCTGTCGAGTCAACTAACACTGAGGGGCTCTCGAACGAAAATGCTTGTACGGTAATGTTTTTCTGTTTAGCTATGATTTCCTTGATTTGGAAGCTGAAGTATATAGGAGAGAGATCAACCTCCAGGTTCTCGTCGCTCATGGTCAATCGAAGCGCCTTTGCTGATGTTGATTTTGCTATGTGCGGAACCTCCAGCAGAAGTCGACTCTTAAAGCTGTGGAAGTCCAAATTTAACAACTCTTCCTCTGTTATGAAGAACCGCGTGGTTCTTTTAGCAGAATAATAGTCATAAACTACTTTTTTCTGTACGGGAGTCACCTGTGTTATTCTCGATAAAATCTGAAAACCTAAAACTTGCCAGCCGATCAAGAGATTATATGAGAAAAAGTACAATCGAAAACTTGAAAACCTGCCAGCCACGTGAACAAAACATGCAACTGTCGTTTGACAAACGTTGTTCGTTTCCCGCCCAAAACAGCGCATTTTCATTGGGCCAGACGAGACTGATGTCTGGGAAACTGTCACGTTTGAAAAGTAAACATACGCGAAAAAATCGTCACGCTTCAGGGTTGAACGAAAATGGTAGTAAAGAAAACAAAAGCATTCATCTTTGGGAGCGGTTGTAGAAAAAATAGAACGCGGGGCTTATTTAAATAATGACGGCAAACTAAACAGACTTTGGAAGGTGTATGAACGTTTTATTTTCTATAGATTCTTTCAAATCTTTGAGTTGTCCTGGTGATCCAGAAGCTCTAGGAATGGAAAGCGGCGCAATCTCTGACGGACAAATCACTGCGTCCGCCTGGGTAGCAGAAAGGCCCCCCTGGGATGGCAGACTACGCAAACCAAACGCTTGGAAAGTCCAAGATAGCAATTATAATCAGTGGCTCCAGATTGACTTGCTTAGTTACTTCATCATAGTAGCACGTGTGGCAACGCAGGGAAAACATAATAAGCAACAGTACGTTACCTCCTATAATCTGCAGTACAGCGATGATAGAGTCCACTTTCAGTACTACACAGAAGGAAAAACCACACCCAAGGTGAGATAGACTTACATTTACCCAAAAATTGAACGGGGCTATGTCACGGCTATCTTAATGTCGTGGAGCCAAATTCTGGTTAAAGTCAAAACTAACAATATTCTCTTTTAGTATAGTTTTAATGTTATATTCACCGCGCTACCCGGTGAATATAACATTTTAAAGGCGCGGCTGCTAAGCTAAGTTACTTTTTTCTTGTGTTGTTTGTGAAGTTTCAGCCCCTCTTTTTTTACGTTTTTGATGTGCACATCTCAAAATTATACTAAAACAATTATTTGCCTCAGGCTCAGTAAATATTCGCCAATATTTACTTTGCCTTCAGCGAGTAATTGTTAAATACACAAATAACCTCCAGAGGAAGATATGAAGTGAATTCTTGTAAGGAAAGCAAACATAATCAGTTTATTATGGTTTTTTTAGATATAGACAAGGAGGAAAACTTGAAAAAAGCGGCCCGATTTTTCAAAATCTGCAATCCCTTTTCATACTGACCATCCATGGGAAAAGGCACTTCTTTGCAGATTCAGTGCAACATCAGAGTAGTTTTAAACAAAACTGGACCATTATTTTGTGTTTCCGTCAAAAAAATCATGTCTTTTAGCTTTTTATGTTAGTACCAAAAATTGGGCCCCTTTGAGCACTTTAAAAGCTTCGCACGTTAAAACGTTCGGGACTGCTAGAACGCTTGAGCGGTTTATTTTTGGATGAGTTGTGTTGAAATCTAAACCTTCCTAACATTTTCAGATGTTAATGTTATTCACCGAAGGATAGCCTCCGGATTCAAGTGCTTTTGTCCAGAAAACGTTGGTCATCAACAGACCAGAAGAGGTACAAATGTGCAATAATCACCAGGTCATCAGATTATATGGCAGTCTTCTCTCCCCCCTCCCCCGACAAGTTCAGTGATGCCATACTGAGATCAAAACTGTTCTTATTTTTAATTACCAGCTTTTTGTTGGAAACACAGATGGAAACACTGTTGTGAATCATGATCTGAACCCACCAATTGGGGCACGATATATTCGGTTTTGTCCGAAAGGTTATAATACTGTGATAGCAATGAGAGTGGAGTTGTATGGATGTCCAGGTAATAAAGATTTTCATCTTTTTAACCAACATTATAGAACGTTATGTGTGGCCATGATGAAAAAGATTTCCATACTTACCGTCTCGTCCTTTTACCTCCCAGGAAGCTTTTGACTAGTACGTTGTAGTATAGACCAGTCGTACGTGTGTCAAATGTGAGCTAGTTCGCTTCGAGTCTCTCCGTTAGCTAATTTGTCCAGCATGGATATGGGACCTTCCCTCGTTCTCTCCCTTTGTTTTCTTCACCCTTTCCCTTGAAAAAGCAAACATTAACAACGAGCGACTCACCACCCATTGCGCTCGTAAAAGCATGATTAAATAACTCAACCACAACGAAATTCCGCCAACACATATAATGCAGTTAAGCGGGCACAAAAACGTGCAAAGCATAAAAAACCTAAAACCTCGAACCTAAAACAGCCAAAAAAAACAAAAAAGCAAAAACAAAAAACAAAACATATCAGGCATCTTAAGCCGAATATCATCTCAAACACAGATGACTTCTTCAACTACTAAAATTGCCGCCGCAAACAATTGTAAACTAGTGGAGACGAGTTTACGATTTCCATCCACACACTTCCTACCTCCCCGACCATTCAGACCGGGAGCTCCACTGCTTACTGAAACCACCGAAAGAAAGTGGAAGAGAATCCAAATTGAGGAGTCCGACTCATAATAGACTTTAGAAGTCATATTTTAGTATTTTTGCCTGCTACATAATGTTACATTCCTTGCAGGAATCCGTAAGGCCATTTATATAACTTACATCTTTTATGAGCTTTTGACTTGAATCTGTGTAACACAATTTGTCATTAAACAAGAATTTAAGCCTCAGTATGTATATAATAAACATAATACACCATGGAAAGTGTATGCGTACAGTATTTACGCCCTCGTTGGTTTGTATCAGAGATCTCACTCGTTCGCTGCGCTCACTCGTCCGATTTCCGATACCTGACCAACTCGTGCGTAAATACCGTACGCACACCCTTTCCATGAAGTATTTTATATAAAGGTTTATTCAGTCATTACAACTGTTTATTACAACTGTTTATTATATCAATTACAATAAATGGAATACAATTACAATAACAAATAACAATAAAAAGGCTACACTAGCCCGCAAATAGGTAATGCTAATTTGGGCCAGCGGCTGGTTGACATGAACTTATTGTTGCTTTACGTTAAAATTATTGTTACTATAAATAAAAGTTGTTGCTTTACTTTAAAATTAATTCAAAGCTACAGCAAACTATGGAAAATTCGCAGCAAATTAAAAAGAGACGAACGCAAGCTGTCCTGAATAGTTTTTAAAAGAAGACGTAAGTCCAGTTCTCACAATAGCTTTCGCCGTTCCTCGTTCTCGTTTGGTCTTAGTGTTAGTAGTATAAAAATAGCCATATGTTGAAGACAGTTATTATAAAGCGATTCTTTCTTTTTATTTTCTTTCTACAGGAACGTTTCCGTTCGTCACTACCGTATTAACCTCTGGTAAGCCATATTAGCTTCAGCTTTTCTTTCAACCAGTCTAAATCATTTTTAGTTCACCTTTGTCTGCTTTTGTTCTGAGAGTTAAAATCCGCCTGCATCCATCCATCCATCCATCCATCCATCCATCCATCCATCCATCCATCCATTCATCCGTCCATCCGAATGACGTTTAATGATTCGAAAGGATGTTGAATAATGTCGAAAGTTGTTGATCGAAGTTTGATTGCCATCAAACATTGGCAAAACGAAGTTGTACCCAGCAATGCTGGGTTATGTATCCGTTTGGCCGAGTCTTTATACGATGTTATTTCTCCCCGTCATTTTCGTTAGGAGGTGTTAATTTTCCAAGCTTCCATATTTCAGAAAGTTTTTCGAATGAAATTGGCGCAATTTTGTCAAAAAAGCATGGAAGTTGATGTCGCGATGAATAAAGATCGTTTATTTTTGAGTGAAAAAGTTTTAAGATTTAATTTTGTTTTCTAAATTCGAAAACCTCAGTGTCGCAAAATATCATCCTTCCAAAATCAATACAAAAGTGGACTTAAAACCTGAAACGGCATCAAAAAGCCAAACCGCCTGCAGTTGTAGAAACAAACTTGAGCAACTGCTGAAGGATCCCTCTTTAGAATTCGAAACTGGCCTTGCGTTACAAACTTAACGAGAATTCTTTGGCGAACTTAACCATGGCACTTATTATTCTGATGAACGATTCTTTAAAGTCCCAATCAAAAGGGTGCACATCCGAACACTCGCTATAACTCCGGTCAATTCGTGACCAAGCGCAAACTGATTGTATCCTCTTGGACAATTATGCCTTTAATTTGCATGATGCTCACTCAGCAACGCAAACCTTCGTACAATGTACATTCTCGTGCTCGGATAAAGACACAAGCTAATTCTGAAATAAACATTGACTTAGAAGCTGAGAAAATTTTGGCGTGTGCGAGAAGTCCAGATGGAAAAAAGAAATGGGGCCACTTGGGCATCAATCATATTCCACTATTTAATTCATCTGGACCACGTACGGAGTACACAAATAATCCTTCTCTGGGAAATAGAAACAAACAAGCCCTATGATTTTCTAAATAAGCAATAAAATAAACCACTCGGCCGCGCCCTGTCTAACTAAACCAACATCACAAATATAACAAAAATATTCATATTTGGGATCGGTTGTGGAGAATTAGAACTCGGGGCTTATTTAAATAATGACGAAAAATTAAACGGACTTTGGAAGGTGTGTTAACGTTGGTTTTCCCTAGATTCCTTCAAATCTTTAGAATGTCCCGGTGATCCAGAGGCTCTTGGAATGCAAAGTGGCGCAATCTCTGACGGACAAATCACTGCCTCCTCCGCGGATATAGGTGGCAACATAGATAAGCCCCCCTGGGATGGCAGACTACACAACTCAGGTATCTGGGTAACCAACAACATGAATTCTAATGAATGGCTCCAGATTGACTTGCTTAGTTACTACGTCATAGTAGCACGTGTAGCAACGCAGGGAAGAGGTGGTTGGCAACAGTACGTTACCTTTTACAATCTGCAGCACAGCGATGATGGAGTCAACTTCCAGTACTACAGAGAAGGAAAAACCATACCCAAGGTGAGAAAGATTTACATTCAAATTTTGGACTGCTTAAACATTTTTACGGTTTATTTCTTGGTTGGCTTCCAAGGTCCAACCCCTCGTCCACGTCGTGGTGGCTGGAAACAGGTAAGTAGGGGACTGCTGTGCAGGGCGAAGTATGGTGGAGGACTCCTTCCCCCGAGCCATTACGGTAGCCACGAAGGCCTGCTCAGAACCCCGAAAATGCCTGACCAACGGGGCTCTGGTGAAGCTCGAAGGGCCAATCACCCATCAAGTGGATACAAAGAGATTACAGAAACCATAGGAGACACGTACAAAGTCACATCTGCTCGGAAGGAAAGGATGTCTCCTCGGGGACTCGCCTGACGCGCCGCAAAGAAAGCCGAAAGGAAGCCGCGATGCTGACCCCCCTCCTTACTCCCAAGCAACCATATTTTTCGGCACATGGAACGTCAGGACCATGTACGAAGCAGGCAAGGCTGCGCAGATCGCTGCTGAGATAACCGCATACAAGCTGTCAATCTTGGGCCTCTGCGAGACACGATGGATCGAGTCTGGCTGCATACAGCTGTCGACTGGACAGACCGTCCTCTACTCAGGTCATGATGACGCCAATGCTCCCCATACAGAGGGAATTGGGTTCATGCTGACTCCACAGAGCTGCCAAGTCACTCATAGGCTGGAACCCAGGAACATGCAGGATCGTCACAGCAAGGTTCCACGCCAAGGTTGGAAAAGCCACCATCATCCGGTAGTACGCACTAACCAACGAAGCTGATGATGAAGTAAAGTCTGACTTCTATGCAAGGTTACAGGGTGTCATAGATGGAGTAGGCAGGAAAGACCCAATACTGTTGCTTGGAGATTTCAACGCCAAGGTGGGGATCAACAGTGCAGGTTTTGAGACAGTTATGGGAGAGCACGGTCTTGGTGAAATGAATGACAATGGCGAGATGTTTGCTGACTTTTGTTCCTTTAACAAGCTGGTCATCGGAGGAAGCGTTTTCCCACACAAAAAGGTACACAAGGTGACTTGGGTTTTTCAACACAACAAGACCGAAAATCAGATCGACCACATCTGTATACCATCTAAGTTCAGGAGGTCACTGCTGGATGTCAGAGCGAAGAGAGGGGCGGATGTAGCTCCAGACCACCACCTTCTTATGGGCAGATGCCGTTTGAAGCTCAAGAATTATAACACCAGCCCACAGAAGCCAACTACAAATACAACATCGAGATGCTGAAGGATGATGAGACAAAGAAAAGATTTCAGCTTACCAACTCCAGTAAGTGTCAGGTGCTGGCAAGTCTACAGGGAAACGAGCAGCATCTGGAGGAAGGGGAGAACCAAACGATAGTCAACCAAATGTGGCAGGGCATGAAAAATGCATGGAGGGAGACGTGTGAGGAAACACTGGGAAGGAAGTCCAAACAGCACAAGGCCTATGCAAGTACAAACACTCTAAAAAAGATAGAGGCCAGAAAGAAGGTGAAGGAGGTATTGAACCGCACTAGAACGAGAGCCAAGAAAGCAGAAGCCCAGATCAGATACTACGAAGCCAACAAGGAGCTTAAACGAAGCATCAGAAAAGACCGACAGAACTTCGTGGACGACCTTGCAGGACAAGCAGAGGAAGCAGCAAGCAAGGGCGATAGTAAAGAGCTCTATTCCATCACAAGAACACTGGCAGGTGCTAAAAAGATCCCAGACAGACATGTCAGAGCCAAGAGCGGAGAGGTGCTCACCGATCAAGAGGAGCAACAAAAAAGGTGGGCAGAACACTTTAGGAAGTTGCTCAACAGACCTCCGCCAAGTGAGACGCCCGACACAGAACCAACCGATACACCTCGGCGGGTCAATGAGAATACACCAAGCAAAGTAGAGATCAAGAAAGCCATCAGTCATCTGAAGAACGGAAGGGCATCTGGTCCCAATGGCATACTTTTAGAGGCCATCAAGGCAGATTTGAACAACTCGACCAAGATGCTGCATGAGCTGTTTGGGAAGATCTGGGAAACAGACGAGATACCAGGTGACTGGAAAGAAGGCTACCTGGTCAAGTTTCCGAAGGGAGAACTGAAGGAATGCAAGAACTGGAGAGGCATTATGCTGCAAACGACTGCTGGAAAAGTGTTGAAGAGGATAATCCCGGAGAGATTGAAAGCTGAGTTGGACAAACGACTGTGGGATGAACAGGTTGGGTCCGGAAGGAAAGGTCGTGTACAGATCAAATTGAGGATCATTGTGGAGCAGTCTCTCGAATTAAAACTCCCCCGTCTATACGACCTTTGTGGACTATGAGAAGGCGTTTGACAGTGTTGACAGGGAAGTGTTGTGGAAGCTGTTACGTCATTATGGAATCCCAGAGAAATACATCATCCTCATAGAGAAGACCTATGAGAAGTGCACCTGAAGAGTCATCCATGATGGAGTTCTTTCTGAACTGATTGAGATGCTCACCGGAGTGTGCCAGGGATGCTTGTTGTCGCCCTTTCTGTTCCTGCTAGTCATCGACTGGATAATGCGGCAGACAACGGAGAAGCATCGCGATGGCATACAGTGGACCCTCCCGACCAGGCTAGAAAATCTTGACTTCGCTGACGACATTGCCCTCCTCTCACACAACCATCAGGGCATGCAATCTAAGTTAACGCGACTTGCAAAAATCTCAGCGAAGACAAGTCTTAGGGATCAGCAAATCCAACACAAGGTGATGAGGGTTAACACCAGGAACGCAGACAAGTTAGAGCTGGATGGGGAAGCAATTGATGAGGTGGAGAACTTCACCTATCTTGGCAGTAACATCAGCAAAGATCGTGGATCTGATTGGGACATACAGGTGAGGATTGGGAAGGCAAGAACTGCATTCGCAATACTGACGCCTGTGTGGAGATCAAAGGTGATATCCGGAAAGACCAAACTACGGATATTCAACACAAACGTAAAGTCTGTCCTCCGTTATGGCTCAGAGACGTAGAGAGTAACAGGGGCACCCAACGAGAATATAGTTCAAAACCACTTTAACTTAGCATTTTGAACGCATTTTAGTATTTAAATGGTAGATATAGGCGTATTTTTATCCCCTAAAAACTTTTCATCTGTTCGGATTTCTTAGCTGAAAGTCTAGTGATCCGAAAATTATAGGGATCAAAACTTACCTTTTCGAAAATTTTAGCCGGAAAAAGGCTCCCGAAAATTCTAGGTGATCTTTTAAGGGTAGAAATCCGTTAAAAAATGGGCAATAATACCATATTTTAGATGTTCGAAAATCCTAGAAGAGGCAGGCAAGCAAGAAATTTTACAACAAATGTTACGAAAATTCTAGATCTCGAATCGTCTTCCGAACAGATATTTTCCCGAAAATTGTCGTTGGGTGCCCCTGAGAGTAACAACAGCAACCTCCAACAAGCTGCAGTCCTTCGTCAACAGATGCCTAAGGTTCAACATGGGCATCCACTGGCGAGAGGTCATAAGGAATGAAGAACTGTGGGCAAGAGCTGAACAGGAAAGAATCGACATCCAGATAAGAAGGCACAAGTGGGGTTGGATCGGGCACACCCTCAAGAAGTATTCCAGCAATGTCACCAGGTACGCACTGAGGTGGAACCCACACGGAAAGAGGAGCCAAGCTCGTCCCAGTAACAGCTGGAGGACGAGGTGGGCAAGGCAGGCTACACCTGAAGGCAGATTGACAAGCTAGTCGAAAACAGAGCGAGCTGGCGGGCGTTTTCCATGGACCTATGCTCCACGGGAAGTAGAAGGGTATAAGTCAAGTCAATTTTCAGTTTCCATTTAGAAAACGCGAGCCATTGTTCAGTAGGACCCAATGAGCAGAACCAGTCAATTTCACCTTTACGCTAACAGGTATTCATTGAGAAACGAGGAGTGGTCCTTGTTTCCTGATCAGCTGGCTAAGGTTAACGTGAGCTCTGAGAACCACGGCTAAATGTGGTTACGAATTTTCAAACCTCAGAAGGGGTATAACAACTACTCCGTCACTTTTATATGGCAGTCTCCCCCCCTCCGACACGTATAGTGTTGCCATACTGAGATCGACACATTGTTCTTATTTTTTGCCAGCTCTTTAATGGAAACACAGACGGAGGCACTGTCGTATATCATGATCTTAATCCACCAATTCGGGCACGTTATATCCGTTTTTGCCCGACAGATTTTTCAGTACGCATAGCGATGAGGGTGGAGCTGTATGGCTGTTCAGGTAATGCATATTTTCCAGTTTTAACCAACATTCTGGAACGTTTCGTGTGGTGACGATGAAATAGATTTCCACTCTTACCATCTCGTCTTTTTACCTCGGAGTCTCTCCGTAGCTCAATGGTTAGAGCATTCGACTAGCGTGGTCAGGGACTCAAGGCAAATACATTTTACTTACACCTAAAGGTTTCTTAGAAGTATTTTGAAAACACGTTCTTTTTGTTTCAGATGAATACATGACGCCGTAGGCTGAGTGTCTAGTGTTTCAAATCACTTTTCTACCAAAAATAAAAAACTGTTTTGTATCCCATTCTATCCCATCCAAGATAGCTTATTGTTATCAAAATCTTTCTCGCCTACTTGTTTGGTCATTGGGTTCTTTGTTTCTCTTTTACTGAATAAGCACATCATTATAGCCGTGTTCGAGCTGTTGAGCAAAGGCATTGTGTACATATTGTAGAGTTTCGCCAACAAACAACATTTCATTCAGTCATGTTGTGCCAAAGGCTCTAGCTAGTTGTCGTGAATTTATTGTTGCTTTAATTAGAAATTCATTTCAAAGCAACAGCAAACTAGGAAAAGGAGCAAAAATTAAAAAGAGACGAAGACAAGCTGTTCTAAATAGCTTTTAAAAGAGTATTTAAGTCAAAACGCGTTGTTAATCAGGGGCACCCAAAGAGAAATTTGCAGCAAAATGCCTGAAATATCATTTTCAGCTTTCTTATATTGTTTCAGAGCTTTTTAAAGGCATATTCGTGGAAGCTAATATAGATTGATCTGTTCGGCGCTCTTAGCTGAAGATTTAGGCCGCAGAAAATTTTAGGAAACAGAATCCTATCCAATGAATTTCCGAGCTGCTGAAGGCTCTCTGAAAATGCCAGCTGACCTTATTTTGCACTCTAAACGACATATTTTTCCCTATGAAAACAATAGGAACTAATAAGTCTTCTTGTTACGAAAGTCCTTGGTAATGTTTCGCCAAAGTAATCTCTAGCTTTCACTGCAACTGAATCCGAATATCTCAGGCGATTTTAGGCCTTCCGAACAGATATTCCCCGAAACGACCCGTTGGGTGCCCCTGGTTAATGTTCCGAAGTTAACAAGTTTAACGTAATCAGGAAAAACGCAAATCTTTGCTGTGCTGTTTTTTGACACACAAATTGTTCAAAACACGCGTGGTTTTCAACTCATTTGCATCGGGTTTTTAAACTTATCCGCCTGACCGAAATAGTTTTCTGATTGATTATCTACCTTGCATTCTGAGAACTCGAGAAATAAGTATCAGACTTAAAGTTTTCGCTGAAATCGAGAAATAATTTTGATTCTTTCGTATGACCGCAATTGAGCGTTTCATGAAAATATATTTTACATTTTCTTGCTTGTCTTTTGCTAACTATCGTGTACTAGCCTTAATCAGTGAAACCCTTGTCCAACTCTCATAATAGCTATCGTCGTTTCCCGTTCTCGTTTGGTCTTAGTGTTTTTTAGTGTTAGTAGCGTGAAAATAGCCATATGTCGAAGACAGTTATAAGAAAGCAATTCGTTATTCTTATTTTCTTTCCACAGGAAAGTTTTCTTTCGACACCACCGTATTAACTTCTGGTAAGCCATATTAGCTCGATCTAGCTTTTCTTGCAACTAGTCTAAAACATCTTCTTTTATTCCGTCTCCACCCACCCACCCACCCGTCCGTCCATCCATCCATCCATCCATCCATCCATCCATCCATCCATCCATCCATCCATCCATCCATCCATCCATCCATCCATCCATCCATCCATCCATCCGTCCGTCCGTCCGTCCGTTTGTCCGTCCGTCCGTCCGTTTGTCCGTCCGTCGCGTCCATCCATCCATCCGTCCGCCCTTCGGTCCGTCCGTCCGTCCATCACTCATCTCATTTTTTTATCCATGACTCATCTAACACACTTATTTATTTTATCGTTTATTGCATCTTCTTTTGTCACCTCGTTTCCCATTTATTTTTAATTTTGCTATCTACAGGCTCGATGAACCACACTGGACTGTACTTGGGATGCTACACTCTGGGTGGCGCCAACAATCTGGAATTATTCTACTCTGGACTTTCTGGTTATGCGGAGATCGACCAGAAAGTGTGCATAAGAAGATGCGCAGCTATGAGATTTAGTTACGCTGCCATCCAGTCAGGTCTTCTGTGCTTCTGTGGAAATTCGCTTCCCTCAAGTATTACTAACCAGTCTGAGTGCCTGTTTCCATATATTTCAGAGCACACAAACCGCCGCGTTGTCATGCGTTTTTATCGTATCCCAGCAGGAACGCTTACGGTAAACGACGTCAGTTTTTCTCATAAACGGAGGCGGCTTGGCGAGATTTTTACAATCAAAGCTTCCGTGAACAATCATGAGTTGGGACTTGTGAGATTCGCTGTTGACTTTGGTGATGGCAACCAGCTCAGTTTCTGCGATTCACCTGCAAATTACTTCTACAAAAATCCAGGCCTGTACAAAGTTGTTCTGACTGTTGAGGATCTCAGAGGCAAACGTCTCAGCTTTAGCGAAGACGTTGAGATCGCTGATAACCTCACAAAGCTGGTTTTCAAGTGCCCAAAAGCTGTACCACAAGGCATCATGGCTCGCTGCATGGCAACGATTGCACGCGGACTGAATGTGACGGGAACTCTCAACGTGGACAACAAACAGAGTGCATTGCAACACATCCCAGGTAGTTCCTTAACGGCTGAAAAAATTTGATGATAAAGAATCTACTGTGCCTATCAACGATCCTTGATTATTCAGGCATTAATGTTTTTGTTTGTGTGATATTTTATTTAGATCTCCGCATGTCCCGTGTTGGTAAAGTCTTCCCGCGCCATCTACCTACAACGTCCGAGATGCTTCAAGTATTACTTGGAAATGCTGCACGAACGTACGTGCTTACAGGGTACGAAGTCCAAGAAGAAGGCTATCTGGCCGTGCTAGAGTTTATTGTTACTCAACCTGGTCCAATACGTATCCAGGTCGGTATTATTTGTATAGGACGACTTTTGGAGACACGTAACTATTATTTATGGATGCTTAGTCAGAAATCTTAATTTCGACAGGTTTTGAGACATGCTGATAAAGAAATAACGCAAGACGAGATGCCACATAGCCCCATTCAATGCACTGTCTCTCAGGTGTTGTTCCTAGACCAATGTGCATGTTGCTCGACAAGCTCTCCTTGTGAACAAGTTCACAGCAATCCATCAAACCACAATTACAGAATAGTTGGTGACATAATTTTGGCGCAGAACATGAGGGAAGGATATCATTCCGTGGACTTGAGCAACGTCACTCAAGTTAAAGTGCACCCTGGAGATATGCTAGCGTGGTTGAGCAGCAATCGCACTGGGAAGATTGCCATTGTTGGTGAAACCTCCAACGTGGAAGGCCATGCTTTCGAAGGAATTTTGGATGGCGGCGTGAAAGACCAAACATTTGGTCCAGGACTCCAAAGTGTGGCGTTCAGTTTGTCATTTGCTTTAAGTGCTTATGTCATTCCGCTGTCATTTTTCGATGTGACATTTAATCTTGACAAGGTAGGCATCCATCCTGTACTACTAACACTGAGTGACAGCTTTGGTAATACGGAAACTAGTAGTGAAGAACTACTGCAACAGCGGGCGATCACCGGGTTAACCTTGAATCTACCCGAGTTTGCATTAGTGGGAGATTTATCCTTAGGATTGAGCATCACCAACGGCACAAACGTAACTTATATTTGGCACTTTGGAGAAAACCAAACGACGGAGATTTTTAACGTGACGAGTGTAATACACACGTTTAACTCGAGCGGTGTTCAAAACTTGTCGGTGACAGCTTCCAATGAAGTTGCTGTTGCGCAAAGCGAATGTTTCGGCAAGCCGTATCTATTGTACGAAGTGAAGAATCTGACAATTACTCACTTACTGCCGGCCATGGTCAACGAAAACGTAACGATTGTTGTCAGTCTCGCACAGGGAAGTCTCGTGGACTTGAACATTTCTCTTGGAGATGGATCCCCAGATTTCAATCTCACTAAGATTGATGTAAAAGACAATCTTGTGGTCGCAATAAACCACTCTTACAGCAGTGCTGGGGTGTTCACCGTACAAGCGTATGCCAGAAGCTTTCTTAGTAACGCTTCGGCACTTCGCAACATAACAGTACAGTGGCCAATCTTAGGCCTCAACGTTTCTGCTCCACAGGGGGTCCATTCATCCGATAAAGACCTGGCGATTAACGTGTCAGTCAGACAGGGAACGGATGTTCACTGTAAAGTTACGCTTGATCTCAACTTGATGTCAGTGACTTTTGAACCCAGTGTGCAGTTGAGGACAGCATTTGGGCATTTTATTATGGTCGTAATTCCAAAAGAAAGGTTGACGCCCGGCATAGCTAAACTTACAGTTAATGCATTTAATTTGGTGTCACGTAACGAAAGCAGCACAGACATTATGATAGTAACCCCAATTACAAAAGCTTCACTCCAGCTTGTATCCTCTTCTGGAGCAATGGAAACAAGAAAACCTGCGACCTTTGTGTTTTATTATGAAACAGGTTCAAATCTCACAATAACATTCTGGAAGGATTTAGCAGCAGAAAGCACAAATGCACAACCACCAGGAGAAAGGAATTATAGATCAGTAAAATCTAGTGATTTTATTTACCCTAATTCCGGTGTCTACACAGCACGAGTCAATTACAGTAATCCGCTTGGTTTTGTTGTCATAGAGGGAACAGTAATAGTCCAAGAGCCAGTGAAGGATATAGATGTCTTCACCCTTAGCTTCATATCACTTCCACCTGGCATTGTCAATGTTGTCGTGAAACAGAACGTAACATTAGCTACCAATGCCACTGTCGTTTGTTTGTATGGAGATGGTTCAATTCAAAGTCTGGATTTGACCTCAGATTTCAATGTTTCTCACAGGTGCGTAAACATAATGTGTAATGAGTAATGACTAAAGAGAACAAAGGATTCTGTGCCCAATTCAACATTTTCCTTGCAATGCGCTCTTCTGAAGTTAATCCCAGCCATGATGTCTTACAGTGATTCCAATTTTTGTTTTGATTTCTCTCGGTGCTAAAAAATTATAAAATGTAATCTCGCAAACAGGGAAAGGGGAAGCGAAGGTGTAATAACGAAATGTCCAAAATGACCTCCCTAACCAAGAATGTATCAACTCTTTATGCAAGGGTTGTAAATTGGCGAAGTTAAGGTTTTCCCTCTTTAAGGGCAAAAAATTCGTTTCACAATACAAAAATGAATTTCTCATTTTTATTTACAGGTATTCAAAGGCAGGCGTGTACAAAATTGCGGTAAACGTATCCAATCTCGTCTCCAATATGTCCAAGGAATCCACTGTTACAGTTATCAAGGTTGCAACTTTTCTGATAATCAACGCAAAATCGTCCGCAGATGCACTGTCGTCTGAATCGTTTTCTTCTAAATCGGGCGATGCTTTCCCTTTTGAGTTCCCTGTTCTTTTTGAAGTTGAACAGGATGGAGATCCCAACAGGGACGTCAGTTTTTATTTTTATTTTGGAGACGGATCCAGTTTTAATGCCACGTCCACTGAAGTCAGTGGAACACATACTTACCCCTCAACCGGTGAATACACGGTCACTGTAACACTAAAACATAAATTTGGAGAGTTGACAAACTCCACCAGAATAACCATGAAAGAGAGTGTTACTGGTTTAAAGATATCGGACGACGCTCCAACAGTTGTGAACGAAGTAACCACATTCACAGTAACGTGGGATACTCTAGGAACAGATAGTTTCATTGAAATTAACTTCGGCGACAGGGAAAAGATTCACTTCGGGGACGGTGTTAACAATGTGGACTCGTCATCGCAAAACATCACATTTGGGCACATCTACACGGATTTAAATGTCTTTGACATTGAGGTCAAAGGATGGAATGACGTTTCTTCTATGAGGTTTACGCATCGCATTGTTACAGTCGAGGAAGAATGCCGATATCCAGACCCGTTGATTTTAGGTGTCGGTCCAGACCCACAGAGGGCGCTTAATTTTACCAAAGGCAAAGAAAATATCGTTTATGCAAGAATCGTCATCAACTGCAAGGCTTCCTATGAAACGGTCTTTCAGTGGAAAGTCTATCTGCATACATGTGACGACTCAGAAAACAAGTCGACGCCAATAATGATCAACACGGATATAAATAAAGCCAGCTTAACTATCCCACCTTATTCTTTACCTAATGGAGCTATTTGCTTAGAGTTTCAAGCTAAGATGAGATACGTTATCGACGCAATTGAAACTTATGCTTACGGATATCTCAACGTTCTCCCAGGGAAACTCAGAGCAGTAATTCTGGGCGGGAATGTTCGTACTGTTAGTTCACAAAGGCCAACTACAATCGACGGATCGGTCTCTGAAGACTCGGACATAAAAGGAGGAAATTTTTCTGGCATACAGTTTTATTGGTTTTGTCGACGCCTAAATGAGAGTTTTCCCCAGGGAGTTGAAGAACTGCCTCCCGTTAGCCTTGAAAACAGTTCTTTGAATTCCGCGGTTAAGGGTTGTGAAGGAAGTGGCCCAAGAATGCTCAATTACTCGACTTCTGTTTGGCGAATCAGTCCTGGAGCACTTACGGAAAACGAGATGTACGTTGTTAAACTCGTAATAAGAAAAGACGTCCGTGAGGCCATCTTTGAGCAAACTATACAGGTAGTCCAAGGTGTACCACCAGATGTGGCCATAGGGTGAGTTTATCTCTTTCTCTCTGCTTTCCCTCTATACTGCTCTTTAAAGTAACCAGGACTTAAAACTTTATGGATGATTAAACCGTTAAATGTTAGCGCTGTTTCTGTAGTGTACCTTATTACCTTATTAGCAATTTTGCTAACAAGGATAAGGATCCCAAGTCAGTTAATTTTCGCGATCTCACAAGCTGAAACTTTGGTGAATTTATTCAAAAGTTTAACGACGGTAATAGAGCTTTTGTGGGCAAAGATCATAAACGTTAACCTTTTCGTAAAACGCAACTCGTAGAATATCCGCGCGTATTATCTCCCAAAACACCGAACAAAGTGTATTTAATCACCTTCATATTTATTTGGGCAGGTGTGAACTTAACTGCGAGGACAAGGTGAACACACAAAGTGAACTGTCTCTAAACTGCAACTGTAGTAATTGCGAACAAGAAGGATTTACCAGTGTTTCCTATCAGTGGGAACTGCACGTGAAAAACGAAGTTACTGAAGAGTGGGATGCAGTGAGTAGTCTGAGTCAGAAAACCCTGACCTCCATTTACCAGAAAAACCTCGTTCTCAGTAAAGGCACCTTATATGAAGGAAGGAACTATCGTCTGATATGCCGTATCAAGAATGAAGGTGAGTTGGGAAAACTTTGCTAGTAGAGGTTATGATTTGACTCTGGAAGTCAAGTGGTCAATAATACAAATACAAATCCTGCTGTGATTGCATGACTGGACATTTTGTTTGAAAGGAAAGCTTTAGAATTTGTGCCAACTTAATGCAACGCAAAACCTCGAAATGGTACTCAACAGTGTTTGGTGTTTGCAAATGGTTCTTTTATATCCTGTGGCATGTGTTTTCATTAAAACCAGTTGTCAAAGATGTAGAAGTCAAGAGGGACCAAAGATTCATAAATTCCATCTATTTATTTTATCACAGATGGCGTAGAAGGGCGTAGTGAACATCACTTCATAACAAATACTCCACCTCAAAACGGAAACTGTTCCATCTATCCAAAGGAGGGAAAGGTCTTGAAGACGTTCTTCCAAATGAAGTGTCCGGGCTGGCAAGGTGCAGATGGCTATATTATCTACAAGGTTTACCACTTGGGTAGGCTCTTACAACACGGAAATGAACCAATTTTGTCTCCTATGTTACTGCCGCTCGGCAATCCAGACAAAAACTACACTGATGAACTAACAGTGAAGATTTGCGATAAGCACGGCAGTTGTAGCGAAGAAATGTTGACTGTGAAGGTTAGTAGAAGAATCCGCAACAGGACTATTTCACTAACTTTCCGAGAGTGAATCACAGTTAGTTAATCCATCTTTACTGGCCAAAATCTCGACGTTGTTAATGTGTTCAACTAATTTCAAGAACCTAGGAACCTGATCACTATCTCGAGCTCTCCTACTTTGAAATTCAGACCACGATTACGAGACTGAGGACGATTACGGCTTTCGAATTTCAAACCAGTGAATCCTGAATTTGCTTAGCAGAACAGAAGGCGCTTCTAGGTGCAATATAAGAGGGATAAATGATAGGGATAATCTAGCTTAAACTATAGATTGAGTTGTACTCAGTTTCGGACTCAGTTTATTACTCAAAGTCCGATCTGAAGGTCCCTTTGAGACAAAAACCAAACAACAGCAAAAACAACAACAACAGCAATTTAACTCCTGTGATTATGGACTCTGAACTGCCAGTCAAACGCCGAGCTGTTCTGTCCAGGTGCCTTTACTGGGCCAGATCAGGGTGTTGTGTTCCCTAAATACCTAATTAAGAATCGCATTAACAAACGATTAAGGAATTGATCACTTCTGGGGCAGAGTCTTGGATAATTTTTCTTGTTATATGTTAGTACTCGCGCTGCAGCTGGTCAATTTTGCGGGCCGTATTTTACCGTACGGACCACAAAATTTAAAAGGCCTTAAATCCCTTTATGGCAGTAGCCTTATGCACTGAAAAATAGCAGGTTAATGTCTTAGACGGATTTAAAACAAGTAAGAAGCAGGACTCAAAACTTTTTAGTTTATCGAAACTCTCTGAAAGCTTTCTTAGACTTAAAGAAAAACAATTGATTGTCATCAACTGCGTAGCTAAAAGCATTTAAGACGATTTCCGCTCAACGTTTGAGCAGTAAGTGCAAAAATTAAGTTATCAAAAAAATACTTGCAGGACTGTCACATTTGGAGAACAGATAAGAAGAACCTATCGTTACTTTTGCTCCCAAGCTGACCCCGCGAGAGAAAATTGGATTTGAAGTTATCCATATTTCAATTAAAAAGACGCTTCATGTCAGTTCAAAACAAAATGGCGCCCGTTTTTAGCATACTTTTACGAGATTTGAAATTTCTTGAGAATGCTTGAGAATTTCATCGCGGGGTCACTTGGGCAAGTGAACTAGAGTGAGATGTTTCAAATAGCATTTAAAATGTTACCGTGCTATGGGTAGTTTTTTGGTAAATATTTTTTGCACTTATTGCTCGAACGTTGAGCGGAATCCGTCTTAATTCACCTTGGGAGCCTGTTTTGCAACTAGTAAGTCAAAACATGCTAAAAAGGGAGCTAAAACGGGTCAAATTAACTTGCACAGGCCGTGAAAAAACTAGCAATGAGAAGTGGAAACATTTCACAGCAGAATTCAGCTTCAAAACAACTCGCAAAGTTGTTTATCTTTGACCGGTTTACGTAAATTTTCTTCAAATAAAGCTTGAAACCCATCGCTTTAGTTATCACAGAAACAAAACCGTATTGTTAACCTAAAGTACTCTGATTCCTCAGCGAAATTCTTGTTCTTGCAGTGGAGATCCTTGGAAATAACTTTTTCAAAAGTCGGCCTTCGCTCGGGTTTTTGTAATTACTCGCCTAAAACTCATAATTTCCGAGGCAACTCCTTGATCATTGTCTAGCATATACTTTGCTCGCACGACTTGAGCACAATTGAGAGCCAAAGGCAGATGAAATTAGGTTTTGTAGAAATGTCTTCCATGTATAAATGTATATCTTTGTCATTTAAAAGTTCCTTCATCCTGTCTTATTGTTGAACTGAATGCTGCCACATCTTCCACGTCGACAAAACACGACTTCAATGCTCCCAGTACAATTTATCGCGACGAGATTTCGTTCTTTTTGCTGTCCTCTCAGTGACGAAGAAAACTAAATAAAGCCGTGACGTTTTCATTAAGCGACCGCAGTTCACGCTGAAGACGAGCTACGATTTTCCAAAGCCAAATTCTCGCGTTTTATTCCCTTAACACACGTCAGTCAAAGAACCTGTTCAACTTTTGACTTGAAATGTTTTCCTTTTCCTGCGGTTAAACTCGGTCCGTCACTTACAGTACGGACCTCGAACTCTGCTAATAAGACGTATTGATTGATAAATTTAGGTGACCGAGGCAACGTTCTCCCCGGACGAACTGTCGAACTTGATAACCTCGAAAGATGGGCTCCTGACGAACATGTTGATATCAGGGGATACTCAAGGGGTCGCTCAGCTTGTAAGTTCTGTCTCGTCAGCGCTTGATAACCAAGCGGCACAGGAAAAACTTAATCAGAGCAGCGGAGCAAACCTAGGAGAGGATAACGGAGGCACGGCCCAGGGAGGAGATAGCTTCGAGGACAGCGAATCAAAGCAGGCTCGTACAGAGGTTGGTTTATATAGAAGAGGACTTGAACTTGGGACGATCTGGTAGCGCCGTAGGAAGCAAGAATTCTCACCACTTAGGAATTGATCTGCTTTACGAGTAAATTAGAAAAAATCAATAAACGGTGGAAGAGAAATGATAATAGATAAATGAGAAAATGAATGGAGTCATGAAAGAAGGAAAGAATAAAAGAATGCGTGAATCAATCGGTATTTGACTAGGTGAATAACTAGCGAATGGGTAAATGAGAATTATTACACAAGTAAAAAAACAAGGCGGATAAAATCGAACGACGTTTCGGTGTTGTCATGATGCCATTTTCAAGTTCAAAATGATGAGAATAAACTGTCAAAAATAGTTCGCTGAAGATGAAAATGGCGTCATTGCGTCGATTTTATTCGCGTTGTTTCTTACTCGTTTATGTATTACGAAACCTTTGGTTACCGTGCAGTAAATAATATCTCGGTTTGTTCTTACCTGAAGATTACTTCACGTACGTCATGACTGCCAGAACATGGAGCTGATTTCTTTGTTGCTGTTTTCTTTTTTTTTTATTTTTAGATGAAGGAGAAATTGCTCGGAGCCCTTGATTCACTGGAACCTGAATCTTTAGACACCTTGGGTGTGATAATAGAGGCGATGGCAACTGTTACCAACGATGTAGAAGAAGTGTCAACCACAGCACAGGTGAATGACAAACTTTTACGTGAAGAAGAAGAAGAAGAAGACCAGTAAAGCGCAGGGATATCCGAGCAAAGAGACAGAGCATCTGCATTTGATTAGCCTTATCTCGGAATATGAACAAAGAGAACGATCACGAGAAACCCCTAAAATGGGGAATTAAGAGCTACATGAACTACAAATATTTGTGGATTTCTTGAATTACCAATAGAATATGAATGAATTAAGGGCCATATGAACTAGGATAATTTTCGAAGTTCGTGAGTCGGCAGGAGTTACCAGACATTACAGTACAAATTTATCTTACAAAATGAATCTTAAGACTATTCCGTTGATTCCTGTTGGACAATGCAATCTTCAGAGCTTAAGAAGCGGTGTCGTCACGATTATGTTTAAGAGAACAGCGCTTTCATGCCGCTCTGATGTCATTTTTTTTTTCTTCGCCGTTGTTTTTTTTTTCATTGTAGTTTATTAAAATATTTGCCCTTCGTTAAACCCCTATCTAGGCGAAAGAAGGAAGGCTAGGCGAACAATTGACAACAATCAGACTACATCGTCCACAGATGCCACTTCATGGGGAATATAGCTGCGTGCATGCGTAATATTTTTGCCAAACCATGGAGATTGTGTACTGTGTCAATTGCTGTCAACGGTTTCCCTTTAAACAAACAAACAACAACAAAAAAAAGAAACAGGGGCAGTGGTTTTGTAAAAGTGCTTTCCTTCAAAGTTAAGCAAATTTACTGTTGTTTGTCCCAGTGTTAGCCCAGCCAGAAACCATCAGCCACATTTTAATAATTCAGTGGATAGTCTCATGTTGCAACTCCCACATCCCTAATGCCGCCCCAACCCTTGGGTATGGCCGTAGTCTCAAGTAACTTATCCTTAGAAAGGCACATCCGACCGACCAGGCATTGGATGCCTATTGATTGCTAAGGTTGTAATGTGTTATATTGTTTTCACTAATTACAGTTGAGTATGCTGAGCATATTATCAAAAACTGTGTCCACACTCTCGGAAAAGAAAGGCCCTGACTCATTACAAGCAATAGAATCTGTTGGCTCTGGTGTGATGAAAAACATTGGTAAGTATGTGTTTCTTCTTAAAAGCTTTTTCGGGTCAAGCTGTGGCGGATCTGTCAAGAAGGGGCGATCTACAAATTGTTCGAAGAAAATGAATAACTGAAGATATGAAAATGTCCCATATTCGTAAACATATACATAAACACTTACACTACCCCCCCCCCCCCCCCCACACCTCAAGTCGGGATCTGTCGCTGAAAATTGGTTAAGTATTTGGTATCTTAAAGTGGTTTGGCGAAAACGTTTGCTGTTACCTCCTTGAGCTCCATTCAACTTCATCTAAGCTTAAACATATATTCTTACTTTTACAGGTAACTTGTTTGGGGCTTCGAAATATCAACAAGATAAGAACGCATTACGCCTGGCACTATTGAACGAAGATGCGCAAAATAAGGACCAGTCACAAGACAACCCACCAGCGCAAGAGGTAAGCTTTACAGTATCTAACAGAATGGTTTGAAAATGGGAATGATATGGAAAATCTTATCACTTGGCAGTTGATTCACTGATGCCTGGACTCTAACGCTCCTTTAATTGCGTCTTTCGCGCTCCTACGTTTGTATCTGGTAAGCATGCTCACTCGAGTTTTGTTCAAGTCTAACAGGATTTGAACCTATGTCCACGCGATGCTAGTACATTGCGCTTATTAAATGATGAGTTTTCAAATTAATTGGAAGGTGATCAGTTGAGATTTTGTTGGTATTATACCAGTAGATGCAAAGTCTAAGGACGTGTTCTTTTGCGCAGTTGGTAGATTAATTTTTGTCGTTACGTTCCTTTTTTTCTCCCAATTTATATCTCCTGTATCTTCAATTAAACTTTTTTGTGAAAAAGGGGCTAAAATTCTTTACTCCTTTTAATTTCTATGTACCAAAGGCGGCGGACTTGGATGAAAAAGGAGAAGAACTAAATGAAAATGTTAGTATCACGTTATTTAAATGTAATATATTTCTAAGGGGAGCAGGGGTGGCGCAGTGGTGAGAGCACTCCCCTCCTTGCAATGTGGCCCGGGTTCGATTCCCGGACTCGCCGTCATATGTGGGTTGAGTTTGTTGTTGGTTCTCGTCCTTGCCACGAGAGGTTTTTCTCTGGGTACTCCAGTTTTCCCCTCTCCTCAAAAACCAACATCTCCAAATTCCAATTGGAACTTGGAGGTGTCCCCAGTTAGTACTCTGGGTTAGTTACCGTTGTCACCTAAATAAAGCAATTTATGTCTCCTTCCCCAGTTGCAATTAGTACGACTTAGTGAATACACACTAATCAATTTTTTGGTCAACAGTCGAGCATTGTTTGCAAAGAGCGCTGAAAGAAATGTAAATGAAATCTAATATTGTTTTAACGGGACAACATGGCTGTTCTTTATGGATATAAATAACAAAGGGGCGCCCGGTAGCACTATGTTTGTACTTAGAAATCGTGAGCTGCAGGGCAGTGACTTGCCCTGCAAGTCGAGCAAGCGTAATTACGTGAATAAAGATGTGACACAAATAGTGCTATAACAGCTGGTGGTAAAGGTAAAACTAATATTGTGTCACCTAAAGAAGACTGTGCCCAGTCTGTAAATAGTTGCCAGCATCGTTTGTAAACTTCCGTAGAACCCTTATTTAAACTAGCAGCTAAAAGCTTTTTACTTACAGAGACCAGCTCTCTGGAAGAAGAGGCACTGGAACAAGAGTCGGTTCGCGATCCATGTCCTAGCCAAGGGACTTGAATTTCGGGAGCTGTAAGCGCGATAAAGCATCAGCTTTGACACTGAGCACCCCAGTGCCGTGAACAGCCCGAAATAGAATATTATGTTTTAAACACTGCAAAACGAGCTCACGCAAGAGAACTAAGAGCTTTTTATCCTTAGTTGTTTTCTTATTGATTACTTCCACTAAGCCTTGATTGTCGGTGTGAAACAGAATACACTTATTTGCTAGTTTTGATGCCCATATGGAAATACTTATAACTATAGGAAACATTTCTAGAATTACGATATTTCTACTTAACCAGGTATTAGGCCATTTACCGAAAAACCAATGCGAGCCAAAGACTGCTCCATGGGTCTTGACAAACTGCGAGCCAGCGAGCTATGCGAGCCATGCGAGTCATGCGAGGCAAATATTAGTTCCCAGTTCCCAGATTAAAATTAGCTACTACTAGTTTATAGGATTAGTATTCGTTTTCTTTTAATAGTTCTATTAGGTTTTTTTTTCTATCTTAATTTTAGTATTTGTGTCCCCAAATTAGTATGAGATTATCCCAAGCTACATGGTTTGACACGTAAATAATTTTTTTTACTTACTTACTTACTTACTTATTATTCCACTTGTACTTTTATAAATAAATAAATAAGTAAATAAATAAATACATACATACATACACAAATAAATAAATAAATGAATAAATGAATAAATAAATAAATAAATAATCATAGAGAATCCGCTGACCAAAAATACGGGAGTGACCCCACAGAGTCCCTTACAGAGATTAGTTTCGTACATTTAAAAAAAAGAAAAGAAAAGAAAAGAAACAAGTAGAAACAGGTTAAAACTTTCACGTCGTGACGTGACAGTTATTTTATGTGACTAGCATGGCTCGCATGAATGGCTCGCATGCCTCGCACGTTGACTGGCATGGCTTGCATGCCTCACTGGCTCGCATGTTGTCCACACTCGCCATGGGTTGCGTTACTAAATGACTAGGATTAGAACTAGAATTACTTTTATCTAGTAGAGGTGGATGTTTCTCACCCGTAATGTCCTGAATCACAGCTGCTACTGACCCCTGTACAGAAGCAGCTGGATTAGCGTCCTCTTTTTCTTTCTCTGCTGGAACATCTGGCAAAATCCCTGCTACTTTGAGGCCTTCTACAACTGCGCAGAAGACAATCGCAGCAATATTCTGCAACGTTGTGGTTGCCTGCGTCGCTCCTTTACTGGCGATGGGAAGTCGTACCAGTTAGCTAGGGTGATTTGAGTTGGTATCACTCTCTACCCTCGAAGCCGCGGTTGGCGAAGCTGATTTGGCCCGTTTTGGTTTGGGCGCACCTTTAGCCGATTTGACAGCACTGTTTTGGGGGCGTATCCCTGGCACAGAAGACACAGCGGGAGCAGCACGGGATTTTTCTCGGGTCATCATATTGTCTAGCAAACAAAAAACGGCGAAAAAAATTTGTAGAGAGTGTAGAGTAAATGTACGGTATACACTTGGGATAAGAAGACTGTAATCAAATGCAGGCACCTGAGTATTTCACAACTTTAACCCAGCAGGTCCGTACACCCCAAACTGTAAGAAGCACAACAAAAAACACTATTTGTACTGGAAACACAAGGTGAACTTCAGAATACGCTAAAAACGGCAACATATTTGGCAAGACCACAAAATGTAAGCTGCCGCTAGGAACATGTTAAAGTGCAGCAAAGGCTGAGAACATAATTGGTCTCAAAAGATAGATAAGTACACATATACTCGCATTAGAAAAAGGGGGTGTGAAACGGACCTAATTTAAGCTGGAGGCGTGGCTGGTTGAGCCGCCGTTGATGTCATCTGGTGCAAAAGGTGCCTAATAGCGCATAAAATGGCTCCCCTGTAACTCCTATAGAGAGAATATTGCTCTTTGTTATTGAGGTGCATACCTTCCTTACACAGTACTGGAATTTTGGCTTACGAAGCCCCTTGTGGCGCCAAAACTCAGCAAAAGGTAGCGTCTCCAGAGCCACGCTGAGGTACTGGTTAAGAAGAGCCACACAATCATTATAAAAGGGGTTGTTTTGTGGACAAACGGCACGGGTAATGGTTTGACATACGACAATAAATTTCACGTTAAAGTGAGCATGTAAGTGCTGCACAAAGGGTCTCTATCTTAGAGCCCACAATCTTGGGTTTGACTTCCCTAGGGCATAGGTCGTTGGAACATACTTCTACTAGCACTATGTCAGGTTTTAAGCACCCAACTACATGAAGATCGAAAACATTTATTTTGTCCACTGTGCTACCCCAACTCCATGAAATGTTATCTGTGCAGGTTGCGATAAGTTCAGGTCATGTCTAACCCTGCTATCCAAACCCCGGGAGAGAAATGCTTCAAAACGACGGACAAAGGAGTGGCCCAGGATAAGAACTCAGTTTGGGTTTAGGCATCATAACTGATATAAAAACAAGAAAGATATACTCAACTCTGATTCAGCAAAGAGAGAAGATCGATTAAACTTCAGGAACAGGCGTTAGGTCTGGAGACAAAGAGGACGAACTCGAGGAACACGCCACGTCTTATAGCTCTAAATGAAAACGAGGCTATGTATTTTTCCGTCCTAAATCGTGACTATTGCCCAATAAACTTTCTATTGTTATTTAAGTCACCGGGTAGTCTTGTGACTATTGCTCAATCCTTTCTGTGGATTGTGCGTAGAATTACGTTAAACGCAAAATACACTCCATCCCCCTCCGGTTGAACCCTGCTCACTGCCATTCCTCCCGTATTTACCATCTTAGTTAAATTTTAATAATTACGTTAAACAATTAACTCAACATAAGTGGGTAGGAGTCATAAACACTTTTATTTGGCGGCAAATAAATTAATTTATGTTTTAATTTATTATTAAATGTTAGTATATTGGTTGATTGAGTTGTGTTTTCAGTACTTAAAAAAGAGGTTATGTTGCACTCTGACCAAAGGCAGCACGAAGCAAATAGGACTGTCGTCCTTCCCTCCTCCGAATGGAGTGCTTAGTCTATCGTGGACTCCCGGCATTTTTTAGGTTACACAAACAGCCTGCCTTTTTCAGTGCAGCAAACTTATTGTGCAGAGCAACGACAAAAGTGCCGGTTGGAACGACCAACCCTTAGATGGAAAATCTCCTGACAGTTAACAGTCTTACTTCTGACAAACATGTGACACGCAGATTTCGAATGAATTAGATCCATGTGATTCAGTGTCCCTCGTTTGTTTTCTGTGTTTGCTAAGACTTTTTATGTTACGTAGTCATTTGATAAGCCTTCTCTGTGTTGATTCATTGACTAATTCTTACCACGTTATAGGCCCGTAACATGACGAAAGCCGCAATGAAAGTTTTAGATGACATACTCGACACCCTATCAGACTATCTGGCGACGGGCCAGGAACCACAGGTGCTCAGAAGTGAACGCATGTCCGCGCTCGTCATGAAAATGAGCATCGATGACCTGGCGGGATCTAATATCTCTATTGTTGGAGGATCTTTTGTTCTTCCTGACATGAGGAGTGTTATGGAAAGCTGGGATGACCCTAATTGTTACCTGATAGCAAAGGTAATTGTCTTAATGATAATTTATTGAAACAATGGGCATTTAAGAGAAAGATGGAATATTCTGTTTGTCACGAGCGTGGGACAAAGAAAAAATCTGATTCCCTTGACTAGAATCGAACCCATGACCTCCCGTACACGGGTAGGGCGCTCTAACCACTGAGCTACTGGGAGACTCGTGGCGAGCGAGGTCATATTTACTGAGTTCGGTGTGACATGCGTCCCGCATACTGCTAGGATCAGCAATGTCGAAAGCGCCGTCTGTGATAATAAAGAAAGAAAGATGGTAAATTTTAAGCTCGGAAAGAAATGAGAAAGATGGAACATTCCGTTTGTCACGAGCGGGGGTATTTACTTAAAGAACCTGGTTGAGGAATCCAACCAGTTGAAGAATTAGCATCCTAATGACCGACTGTTATGCAAATTCACATTCTGATTATCTGCGCAAGGGCTGTCAAGTTTGCGAATCACATTAATTTACGTTGTATCTTCGCTAACAGACACTGTCGAGCGCGTGCTATGTGCTTGGAAAGTAAAATTTATTTTGTAATTCGTTTGGTAACTACGGCCTAAACATCGGTTTTTTTCCTTTGTCTCTAATTGTCATGTATCATCCTAAAGAAAGCTAAATGTTACTCGTGTATGTGTTTGCTTGAAAACCATTTGCCATAATGCTGAGTGAACATAGAGACATCAAAAGGTGTAAAAACCAAATATTGTTTCCACTCATTGAGTTGTGGAACTAAGTCTGGTGAAACTCTTGGACAACTCGAAAAAGCTCTGCAGAAACTCTCTTTTATATCTCGTGTGCCGTGGTTGTTACGACACCATTTTCTGTTCTCGTAGACTTTAACGCGTGCTACCTCGCCATAACCACAATGATATTATGATACTTTAGTCTCTATGTTTTTGCTTTACCTACTGTCCCTTTTTGACAAGGAAGCCTACAAAACGTGACACCTGTCGTAGAAACACTGTTTTCTATTCTAAAAGCACAAAGAAAAAAGAGTGCCGAGAGCGTTTGTCTAATGCCACACTCTAGTCAGTGATGTGTCAAGTTCGTTATTGTTTGAATTATTGGTCCAAGGGCAGTGTTTTTTCTCGGTTGACGATTGAAAGTTGCGTAAAAAGCGTCAGTAGCACACGTTCAATATATCAATGTTTCTTCATGACTCAGAACCTTCCTAGGCAAATTTGTTAAGATTCCTTTGGAGACTTGGATGTGAAGAAACAAGATCAAAAATAGAGATTTGCCCACAAAAAATCATGATAGAATTTAAACCGAAGTTGGGCTTCTGATGCTTGGCCCTTCGAACCAATAATACCTTCATTTACACAACAACAATAATAGTGAATTTATTTAGCGTCATTTCTTATTGGTTCAGTGGCGCTTTGTAAATTCTTAAAAGGTCCAAAAAATAAAATAAACAGGATAAACGCTTATACATACTACGTCATGTTAAAAGCTACTCATTGGTCTTATGAAAGAATGTTCCCACTTTCTAGGGCCTTAACGCTAGAGACAACCCATTTATTTGGGACAACTCATCGTCTGGAGTAGATAGCAACTGTCTTGGGCTTCGTTTTGAAGATTGTCATGGCAACCTGGTCAGTGTAGCAAATCTCACTGAAACTATTAACATTACTATTCCTCGGCAAGGAGCAGGCGAGGCACCACAGCCGGATAATTTTAACATCGTGGAGAAAACAATGAAGGCACATAAAATAACCATTGAGGATTCCAGTCGCTCATTTCACGCAGTAATTCATCCTGTGGCAGTTAATTGCTCCCACAAATTTCAGATGTTTCTGCGAGAAGACACGCATCCAACAATGGAGACTTTTGACTTCAACTGGACCATGGAGGTTATTCCTGGCGTTGTTGACTGGGGCAAAGGTTTTTCATTGTCTGTTTCCAATCTGCAGCTGAATAACTCCTCCTCTGGGTCAGGAGCTTACTATTTCAGTTTCTACGCGGATGTTGATGATGATGATCCACAAAGAGACGGAATGTGCGCTGAGCTGAACTACACTTTGCTTACTTTTGTTTCGTCTTGCAATTTTTGGGACGAAGAGGAAGAAAAGTGGAAAGGATCTGGATGTGAAGTAAGTTCACTGAACCTTGTATGGTCTGTAGAACATTCAAGAGAAAGTTAAGCTCAGTTGTGCTAACACTTGCCTCAAACCAACGTAACCCTGACTTTTTTTCCCCAGGAGATAAGCTGGTGGTTGGGTTTTATATGTGCTCAGGGGGAAAATACGGGTATGTTTCTGGGTCTTAATGTGAAACTCATAGTAGATAGCTGAGAGCGCAAGGCGAGGGAATAAATTTGGCCATAGACCGCCATTTCTAGAGACCCTTTGATGTCATCATTTAACTGGATGAATCGAAATTTGTAACCTATTGGTGAGACTGAAATGAGTTTACAGATTTGAAGGGAAACCTCAATCTCACCCTTTTAACTTTCCTAGAATAAGATATGGGTTTGGTTCTTCTTATGAATGCGATTGCAATGCATCTTTTGTTTTTGTGTTTTATTTCTTTTCTGTATACAGAGATACAAAACACAAGTTACAAAGTTGTAATGACACAGTTACAAAGTTACAGTTAACAAAGTAACAAAGCTACAGTTACAAAATTATAAAGCTACAGTTTAAAAGTTATAAAAACAAAACTTACAATGAGACTTCTTGCACTGAAGACTAAGTTGGTCGTGTTCTTCCCGATGCAACGTTCTACACATGCGAAGTGTATTTGATATTTTGTTAAAATGTTATAAGCTAGTAAGTTGTAAATTCTGCACGTGGTGCACCATCAATAACATGAGATAAACTAATGAGAGAATACTTACAGTGTCCTAGTTTTGGTATCCTACGTATTTTTAGTAACAAATCAATTTACTAATGGTTTCTTTTGCGTCAACTTGTGCCGTAATCCGCATATTCAATGTTGTCTTGCTTATGCCTCTCGTTATTCACATTAGGTTGCTCCGGAGACCACCTTCGACTCGACAGTCTGTCGCTGCACACACCTGACAAATTTTGGTGGTGGTTTCTTCGTTGCTCCGAATCCAATCGACTTTGACGCTGCTTTTAATGGCTTCACTGACATCTCATCTAATCCTGTTGTCTTCGCAACAGTTATCACTATATTCGGATTGTACTTTGTTGGAGTGATCTGGGCGCGGTGGCGAGATAAGAAAGATTTGGAAAAGGTAACATCTCATTTCTGCAGCATTCCTCCTTACTTTGAAACTAGAACTTGTTAGAACGCTTCAAACTAAACTCAGACTTGCCAAGGCTACTCTGACTTTGTCTTTGACGTGAAGAATCATTTTTTACTATTGTCTGTTTGTTTGTTCTACCGTGATATTTCTAATTTAATTCCACGCCACGCTTCGCTTTTTGTGTGTAACTAATGATCGAAGTAATCTGTCTTTTTTGGGTAAAAAAAGTTCTGGAAAAACAAGTGCCTGCTGTTATGAGTTCATCTGTTTACAGTTTGGGACGCTTTTATTGCCAAAATCTTTCTTCTAATTGAGAGAAAATGGCGGAAAAACAAGAAGAAATCGAGCAATCAATTGCTTTTCTAGAAAAAATCTTGCCAAGGCTTTTACAGATGATGCTGTAAAACAAAAGATGTGGTCTGAGCTTGAAACAAAGAAACGTGAACTAGAGACAAAAATTGAACACCAAACAAAAGGAGCGATACTAAGGTCGAAATCCCGATGGTATAATGAAGGTGAAAAAAATACAAAACAGTTTTTCAATTTAGAAAAGAGACATTGTAAACAAGGAACAATATCCCATCTCAAGATTAACGATAAAGATTCAGTACATAAAGATAAAGAAATTTTACATGAAGGTGAGTCCTTTTACCGAAACCTATACAGCCCTAAAACTGCTGCAAATCTTAAGGATGATTTCTTTCCGCACCAACAAAACGTTAAAATTCTAAATGAAGAAGAAAAGTGTGCTATAGCAAGCTGCATTTAGACCCTTCTCCCAAAGCTTATATCCGATGATCAAACAGGTTTAAAGATAGATTTATAGGAGAGAATATCCGCTTAATCGATGGTGTTATGAAATTCACCGCATCAAGGAACATCCCAGGGCTTCTTCTTTTCCTGATTTCGAGAAAGCCTTTGATACATTGGAATGGGCCTTTATCCATAAAAACCTTAGGTATTTTAATTTTGGCCCATCGTTGATAAAGTGGATAAAGGTTTTTTACTGCAACATTGAAAGCTGTTTTCTTAATAATGGCTTGGCAAGCAATTTTTCCATCTCAGTAGGGGAGTTAAGCAAGGCTGCCTGCTGTCGCCTTACATATTCATCCTCTTGTTAGAAGTAATGGCTGAAGAAATACGCAAAAGGAAAGAAATTGCCGGTATAACTGTAAATGGGAAAGAAATTAAGTTAAGTCAATACGCAGATGATACTACACTCATTTTAGATGGCTCAGAACAATCTGTTAAAGAAGCTGTAAAGTTATTAGAAAGATTTGGAGATGCATCTGGCCTTAGACTCAATAGCAGCAACACGGAGGCCTTATGAATCGGCTCCAAAGCAAACTGTGATCTTAAACTCTGTCGTGAAAAAAGATTTTAAATGGCCAAAGAAAAATGTTAAAGCCCTTGGTGTCTGGTTATCAACAGATCCTGACCTTACAATCTTTCAAAACTACAAAGACAAACTAGAAAAAATAAAGGCGACTCTAGGTTGCTGGAAGTTCGGCAGACTTAGTCCGTTAGAGAAAGTGGTAATTTTAAAAAGCCTTATTACATCGCAAACTAGTGTGCGTAGTATCCCCTATACAATCAAGCCCAGAAGCAATCAAAGAAATGAATACAATCTTTTACAAATTCTTATGGAACAGCAAAGGCGACAAAATACAAAGAAATGCAATGATAAAAAAAAAGCTAGATGCCTACGGGAGCAAAGACCCTAAAATGTATTTTTAAAGGGAGCCCTTTTCGAGACTAGCTATGACTAGCTATAATTTTTAATTTAAACATTATTTAATAAACAGGACAATTTTACTTTTCCCATAGATCGGTGTTACTCCTCTTCTGTCAAATGACCCCCGCGATACCTATGGCTACGAGATAACTCTCCAGACTGGATTCCAACAAAAACGAAGGACAACCGCTGATGTGTTCATCCAGTTGACTGGCTCTTTGGGTGACAGTGAACCACGAATGTTAAAAGACCCAAAGCGCCCCAAATTTGGACGAGGCGATATCGACCAGTTTCTGTTGACTGTACCACAGTCCCTTGGAAGCATCAAAGAGATCCATATATGGCACAATAATTCGGGGAAATCCCCTGCCTGGTACCTATTCCGCGTGCTCATCCGAGACCTGCAGACAGATGCAAAATGGTGGTTTGTGTGCGATCGATGGCTTGCTGTAGAGGAAGATGATGGTGCAGTTGATCGAAGGCTCCGCTTGGCAACAAAGGAAGAACTCACCAAGTTTAACATTTTGTTCGTTAACGCCACCAGGAAAAATCTCCTTGATGGACATCTCTGGCTTTCTGTGTTTACACGCCCGCCAAAAAGCACATTCACTCGTGTCCAGCGGCTGTCATGTTGCCTCTCTTTGATGCTGAGTACAATGTTAGCTAATCTGATGTTTTATCAGGTTGGTGCTGACGACAATTCAACGGCTAGCCAATCAATTCATATCGGGCCTTTCATCTTCAGCGTCAAGCAAATAATGATTGGAGTGCAAAGCAGCTTTGTGGTGTTGCCGATGAATATTATCATCGTGTCAATTTTTCGCAAGTTGAAACCAAAGGAAGACAACTCCAAGTCTAAAAAGTACGAAGAGATTGAAGATGAACAAGAACCGCACGCAATGAGCTCAAAAATGGTACGTGAAGAAACTCCTCGAGCTGATAAAGACGAGGACGGTATCTCTAAAAAAACAACTTTCAGCTGGAGAACCCTTGTAAATTCCTTTAGGAGAGAAGATTCAGACGACGATACAAAGAAGGCAAGGAAAAGATTCCTCTTCCCCCATTGGTGTATTTACATTGCATATGTGTTAGTGGTGTTGTCCTCCCTCACCTCTGGGTTGTTCTGTATACTGTATGGCTTCACCTTTGGAAAGGAGAAGTCAGAGAAGTGGCTAACGTCGATGTTCGTGTCATTTTTCCAGTCTATTGTTGTGATTCAGCCATTCAAAGTGCTAGTTCTTGCAGCTTTCTTCGCGTTAATTATCAAAGATCCAAATAAAGAAGAGGAGCAAGAACAAGAGAATGCCCCAGGCCCTGCTTTGAAAGCCGACGAAGAGTTGATCACAACCGATGCTAAAAAAGATGCAGGAAGGTTAGCTATAATCACAACTGATTAATACTCTGCTTATACACGATTACTACGACAAGCCGAATTGATGCGTCTTTAGTTTGTTCTGTCGAATGCAGCACACTTCAGCTTCAGAGGTACCAGAAAGTATCCCGCAACAAAATGATTCTTTTTAGATCTCAAGCAGATGCAATATTTTTTGGGAAAAGTTTCCATAGACGTTCTCCATGATAGCGAACGGGAGCCCCTTAAAATAGTTAACTTTAACGAAGAGTGTTTTAATGAATTCCTCTTTGATAAACCTTTCCCTTCTAGAGTCGAAGTGGAGGGTAGTAAGATGGCTTTTATGTTAAAATGTTTGTCTTTTAAATTTTGTCAAGTTACGTAAAAATTTGAGGAAATTTAGTTGCGATTATTTACGGCAAAACAATGGATGGGTTTTAAAAAATGTTTATCGACTTACTGTTTTCCTAGGTTTAGCTTACACAATAAACCGCCTGATGCAAAGAAACTAGAATCTGCCAGAAAACTGAGACTAAAACAATGCGAGATGAGGGCAATAATCAAAGAAATCATCGCCCACTTCCTAGTCGTTTGCGTGGTGCTAATTGTTGCCTATGGTAACCACGATGACAGTGCATTCAATATGAGCAAGGAGGTTAAAAACGTCTTAGTTGACGGAGGTCTGGATAAGATATCGTTTGACGTGGTAAGTTAGGTATATCTCAAATTATATTTCGATATAAAGGTTAGGTCAACGGACTGAATCAGGAATGAGTTAGATGCCGGTCTCTCATCGGAGTGGGCACTTACCGGTAGTTTGGGTTTCTGTAGTGTTACGCAACTGAGAGCGTTACGTTCTTCCCTGAGAGGGATGCGATTGCTTTCAGGGTTACCCACTAGGTGTTTTGCTAAATATCCCCAATGGGTCACCGGTACCTAGTGAGAGACTGTAACTGCGATTTTCTAGAGGGCGCTACAAAGTTAGCCTAAAACACAGGCAGGGCCTGCAGGTAACCGAAAATATATTTGACCAATTTGCACCTCATGTCAGCAAGAAAGATACTTCAAGACTAAATGTGGAATATTAGTAAACACATAACGGGTTCTTTTTCCTGTTTTCAGGTAAATACCAAACAATTGTTTTGGGACTGGACCATAACTAGTTTAACTCCCAGTCTTTTCCCTGCAAGTGGACCTCAGGAGTATCCTTACATAGGAATCATTAAAAGTGGGCAGGCTTCTAACGTACTGGGGGTTGGTCGCATTCGACAATTAAGAATAACGAAAGGTAATGGTTTATTACATTCATATTAATCTTCCATCGTTTGCAATATTTCTGTCAGGGTGGCGACACACGTATTGTTAATCTCGAAATATCCGTTGATGTTAAGATTATATATTATACCTTCTCTAACTGGTACAATTGCAGGACATCTTATCGTTGCCGTCTCTTTTAAGTAACAGAAGAGCCTATGTCCCCCTCTTTCTTTTACTTCGTGGAGAAAACAAAGAACATTTGACCGACTACATCACATGTCAGAAAGTCTTAGTGACGAAGATGAAAGTATAATTATTGGATAGATGGAACGCACTTGACAGATCATATTTCCCGGGGTTGCACACTCGCCACATTGACAATCTCCTCTAGATCCACGATTGAAGGGGTTCCAAAATAGGCTTTTTCAATCTGACTTCCTGGCGTTTACTATTTTTGTCAAATCTTGCGCGAGTGTGGACCTTCATCCCGAGTCCACTTTAAAACAGTACAAAGTTACTTGAGTCGCTTTATTCGCTGGTTTTTCATTCCACTTCCCGTCTACAAAATGTAGTGCTGCTTTTCTTTCATCGGTATTTCTTTCCTAATCCCACCCTGACAATTTCTGGTATCCCGTATCTCGCCTCAAGTTTAAGCGCCATCCTGCCCGCGAAGCCTACTTTGGGGATGTCAACAAACTGGAGCTTGTGGAAGTAGTTACTAACCGTCGTTTAAATATTGCTCCTTCAGATACGTGCAAAGTTCCAACTTTTTTTTCGGGCATGATAGCAGACTGTAATGACTTTTATTCTTGGTCAAAAGAGGAAAGAAATGACTTCGCTGAAGGATGGTCTGATCCAGAACAAGTTAACGATACTGACAGCAAAGAAACCGACGTAGAAAAATTGTCATCACCATGGCATTATCAAAGCGTGATGGAAGCCAGCAGTTTTCCGTATATGGGGAAATTGTCTTCCTATCGAGGAGGAGGATTCATCGTCGAGCTTGCCCCCGATAAAGTCACGGCATTACATGGGTTGCAGGACCTTGAAGCTAGGAGCTGGATTGACAGATACAGCAGAGCCTTGTTTGCTGAGTTAAGTATTTATAATGTCAACATCAACCTCCTGTGTGTGGTAACTTTGTTATATGAAGAGTTACCAACTGGTGGTGGAGAGACCTTCGTCAATATCCAAACCATCAGGGTTTACAGGTACCTTGGAAACTTTTCAGCGGCTCTGATGGCTTGTGAAGTTATTTTCGCTTTCTTGCTGTTACGATGGATTGTACGTGATGGGAAGAGACTATGGAAAGAGAGAAAAGCGTTTTGGAAGAGAATCTGGAACATTGTTGACATTGCCGTGACGTCCCTGTCATTAACAGCTCTCGTTCTCTATTTTTCACGTCTGGTTTTCCTTAACTCAGCTATCGACCAAGTACGCCAAAATCGTTCCCAATTTGTCAGTTTCCAGTACGTGGTGCTGCTGAACGAGGCCGTCAATGCTATGATTGCATTTGTCGTGTTCCTGTTAAATCTAAAATTTCTGCGCATGTTGAGATTCAACCGAAAGATCTCGGTTCTTTCCAGCACGATGAAAGCCAGTGCAAACAAGCTGGCGAGCTTCATGGTAATGTTCCTCGTGATATTTATGGCATACTGTTTTTTGGTTTGGCTCGTATTTGGAAATACACTCGCAGATTATCGCACGATAATCAGATGCATGGTGTCAATGATGGCAATGGTACTTGGAAACTTCGAGTTTTATGACTTGGTTGACGTCAACCGAATCTTTGGACCTACTGTCTTCTTCACCTTCATGGTAATTTTCCAGTTCATAATTATAAACATGTTCATTGGAATTCTCTGCGAAAGTTTCAACGAAGTTCGCACAGATGCTGTAAAGCAGTCCAACGAGTACGAAATCTTGCAGTTTATGTCCAACCGTATCAAGGCGTTCATTGGGCTTTTCGTGGAGCCACCGATTCGACCCGAGTACAACTGGCCGAAGAGCAATCTAGAGAAGAAAGTGGAAACTATAGAAGAAAAGGCCGACACAACTATGTTTTTCATGCGAAACTTGTGCGCGGAAGACGTGCGACAGATGAAATGGTTTGAGCCAGGCAAATGGTCGAGAAACAAAAGCATAGTTTTGTCACTTGTGTTGAACGCAAATGCTGAAATAATGGAAAACGACTTGTGTGATGGAGTAGAGGCAATGAACGCAGCTATCAAAAAGTATTCTGAGAGTGAATTAGACAGAATGCTTCTCGCATCGCGGATGAGACGAAACTCCTCAGCATTCTCACAGAATGCTGAGAGCACCTCGACAGATGATGACGATTCTGAAGATTCTGAAACAGAAGACCAAGATTCAGATAGCGATGATGCGGATTTGAAGAATGCCATGACTGAAGAAAGCTCTCAGGAAAACATGTTAGAAGATGCAGAGAGAGAAAAGGAAGAGGAAGTCGAAGAAGAGGAAGAATTAATGGAACGAATCGAGGAAGAGTTTGAAGAAAACGACGAGGATGAAGATGAAGGCACCAAAGAGTCAGAAAAATGCAGTGAAATGGAATGGGAAGAGGAAATAGAACTGCAGCTTGAAAGTATTGGGAGTCTCCCTTCAGACAACAGCACAGCTTCCATGAAAGGTTTTTCTCCTTCAATGCCCAAGAACCGTAGACGCACACGGGGCAGCATCGATGAAGTCAAGATAGACCTTGGTAACAAGGAGAACATTGGTTGCCACATCAGCAACAGCTCAGCATTCCTGAGAGGTGTTTCTCCATCAATGCGGAAAAGTCGCAAAGGCACTGAGTGTAGTATCTTCGAACTTGAATCAAACCTTGATACCAAGGAGGTCAACGGTTCTCACATCCGTACCAGCACAGCGTCCTTAAGAAGTATGTCTCCTTTGATGCCTAAAAGTCGAAGACGCACTCAGGTCAGCACGGTCGAACCCGCAAACCTTTGTAGCGAAGAGAACAGCGGTTTCCGAGTGGAGAGCAGAGCAGGAAACCCGACCGCGAGTGGTTTGCTAAGTGTGGAGGTCCCTGATATGCCTACTCAATCTCCTCCGGCGTGCGCCGGAAATTTTGAAGACTGCACCACGATATTCATAAAAGAAGCAGATGATGAGAGTATTCATAGTGAAGCTTAGATTTTCTCTTCTTTTCTCTTAAGCATAGTGTTACCCGACATCATTTATTTTTTGTCACCCACTTTAAGGGTCTATTTTGTAAGGCTCTGAAACATAATGGGCTATAGAAAACCAGGTTAGTGCACTTTACTTTGCACAAAGCGTTTAGCTTCTTACAGGTAAGCAAACACATAAACATAACTAATTATCTAGATCAGCCGATCAAAAACCGCTGGAAGTAAACTTAATATTTATCGTGATGAATCACGTCACTTCACACAGTGAGTATTAAAATATACATTTATAATCTTACGACTCGTCCCTATCAATGATGTCTATCTTGAAATAAACATGACCAGCTTTTGGGCGGTGCAGCGAATTACATGAAGCGATATCCAGGATATCTCTTTTTTGTTACCCGGTGTTACCACCCGTTTCAATCTTGTCCAATGTCGCCTCCTCCCGTTCCTGTGATACATGGCAGGTGCCCCAGCCCACCGCCCCACCCCTGCCAAAAAAAATACATGACTCATACAAAGGAGAGTGCGCGAAACCCAGAATTTCACACAGTGAAATTCACAGCCTGGTATGAGGAAAACAAAACTGTTCTGTTATCTAATAACAGTAATCAGCACAAGATTTGGATCGATAAAAAGATGCCAAAGGTGTCAAAAAATAGCGGTGGATAATAGGAGTGCGATGTCTGACCTCAGTGCCTAGTCGTTTATTTATGCGACCTGACTGATAGTCTGGGTGAACTGCATGAACATCAACACGAACGTAACTTCTAACGTCAGACGTCCCAACGTTGCAAAGCAGTTGCTCTGGCGATAAGTCTTGTTCAATCCGCCCCCAAAGCCAAGCCTCTGTTGTAAAATTTTGTGTTTTTCAGTTAGTGCCGTGGAAATGTCAGGCTGAGAATTATTCAAGGTAGCCATCATTACAGGGACACGATCATCATTGTAACATAATTCAGTCAAGACTTATAAAATGACAATTATCAGATCTTCCACGTTCACGAAGTACTTAGCGAATGATTTGGTGTTCTACGGTATGCTAAGAAATGCACTGTATTCATTATTAGCGTAATTACTCAGGCGATTATAGAAGCACGGGCACTGATTGGTCGAGGACTATGTCATGTCTTGCTATAATCACCCCGCGCGAAGTGATTATAATATTGAAGCACTATTTTTCAAAATGGCCAGGGCGCGGTTTTGATGTTTCTGGGGAAAAGAAAAAGAATATGGATTTGTTCTGATAATAATCTAAGCAATTACACTAAAGGCTAATTTACACGCTGCGATTTGTCGGGCCGATTAGTCAGCCACGACAAATCGGGGAGAGAATCAGCGCGTGTGAATGCGATGCGCGCGCGAGTCCATTAAGACAAGTCGGCCGATTCAGAAAAATCTGTGACCACTTCACAGATTTTCCCATGTCGGGTCCGATTTTAACGAAAACGCAACCTGCAAAAAAATTGGAGCAAAACAAGTTATATGTGCGGTATTTTAGCTGAAAACAAACAAACTATCTATCACCTACCATTTTGTTTTCCAAAACGTTTTATAAAAAAAGGTTTGCTATAAAAAATGCATGTGCAGTGCTTGCACTGTACATAAACCGATTCGCTTCCCGATTTATCGTGGCCGACAAATCGGGCCGACAAATCGCAGTGTGTAAATTGGCGTTAAAACAATTATTCTCCTCAGGCTCAGCGAATATGTATATGTAATCGCATGAGGCCGAGTAGAATTAAGGATAAATTTTCACGCGTATTTTCAAAGTTTTCGCAAAATTGCCCGAGTCGCGTAGCGACGAGGGCAATTTGTGAAAACTTTGAAAATACAAGTGAAAATTTATCCTTAATTCTACGAGGACTCAATGCGATTACTTGTTTATAACATAGAGGGCAAAATTTTCTGAAAACTTTCTATGCACATCAAAACACAATCCGCAGCCGGCCCTCAGAATAAACAATTCTCCACACAAGCAGTTTATTAAACTGCTACTCAGCGCGTCCAGAACAAAAAGAAAACTGTCTTTTATGCATATGTTCATCTTTTGAGATAATTACAGTTCTAGTTCATTGACAAACTCACACTCAAAACGCAAACTTAATAAGACTTAATTTACTTACCTGAGTTGCGAAGCGACCTCTCGCTCGCTGAATTAACCAAGGTTTTCGGTAGTTTTAAAACAAATAACCATTTACTGTTTCCCGTAAAACATTCAGGTTCACCTTCTGGAATTTCTCTTCGAGCTATCACCTGATTTCCAACCATTTTTGCCAACCAACTCGGTTAGATTTAAACTCTGAAACGATATTCTTGTGTTGAACAACTCAAAATCCAATTCAAAATCTGCTTTTCGTTTCAAGACACTTACAAAATGCAAATGGCGCGCTCTCGCGCTCAGCCAATCAAATGCGAGTATTTTTGGCCCTTGGCCAATCAGGAGTCAGTAAGTTTGCCCTCGTTGGAAAGAAAATTAAGAAAAAATGCCCTCTGTCTCAACCAATCAATTTTGCCCTCTATGTTATAATGTGGAATAATCCACAATATTCACTTCGCCTTCGGCGAAAAAATGTTAATTAGTGAAGGAATAACAACTACATTCTACATCATGCATGTACACTCAGTTATAAACTCAAGTTATTAAAGTTTTGTGGCACGTGGTGACAGTACATGTGGTTCTTTACTTATTTATAATACACCCTTTATTATTTTTGCTCTAGTAAAAACATCCAGTTACCCCAAACAAACCTTCAGTGATTGGATGTTTGCGTGTGAACATCCAATTACCGCTAGAAAAGAAAAACTATGATTTGTGACTGCCTGGGTTTTCGTCTTGTGTTCTTTGAGAAGTTAGGAGTACCTTGGATCCAGGCCTAGTGGTAGGTTAGGTTAATGTAAACTCAGTTTAGACCTTTTGAGGTAAGTTAGAGATTTAGGGTAAGGAACTGTAAGGCAGATTAATTTGTAACTGAGCGTCTGAAGAGGTTAATAATGCCGCAACCATTCATACAGGAGAGCTCAACACGAGGATTTTTACCATTATGGCTAGCAATGTTCTCCTGGCTTTCCCTCGTGACAATGTTCACATTTGTTTAATTCACACTAAATTTATTGTATTACTCCGCACAAAAATGTTTTCTATGCATGCTTGTGTACATATGGTAATACATCCAAAGATAGCCATATATATATTAGAAGACAGTCTGATCAACTGAAGATTAGACTTGGCATTTTTATTACTAAATAGTTTCGTACCGCACAACTTGTACGGCACTCATCAGATAAAATTGCCAAATGGCATGACATTTATATTTATGCTCTAGTTTTTCTATTGAGCACTCTGACAGCAGTTCTGCAAATCAACTAATATATATATATATATATATATATATATATATATATATATATATATATATATATATATTATATATATATATAAATTCAATCTGCTAATGTGTAGAACGGTTTTCAGAGACCGCCTTAACTGGAGTTGGCTACTTGATCGAGTTAAGTATTGAATCTACAGTAACATTGTCGGGTCCACTTGTATGTGTTGTAATGACGTTAGTAGCGTTATTGTGGGAAACCATATCTAGTTGAAATTTCTCGGCTACAATGGCTACAATCACAAACTCGTTCTTTGCGTGACGATCTGATTGCGACGAAACAACGGAAGTTTCAACTAGATATGGTTTCCCACAATAACGCCACTAACGTCATTACAACACATACAAGTGGACCCGACAATGTTACTGTAGATTCAATACTTAACTCGATCCTAAGTCACGACACAGTAACTCCCACATCAACATCTACGGAGCCACAATTATTCACACCTTCCTCTCGTGACCACAATGCTAGACCAGCAGCCACATCTACAACTCGGAAGCGAAAAAAACGGAGAAGTTGTCACAGAGGACGACGCAGATCTCATTTGCGACCGAGAAATAATAGCATCAACAATGTAATCAACTTATCGGACCGAAATCTCACAGAACACGAACTTTCTATATTAAGTAAAGGTCTTAAGTTTGTCCCCACCCCAACCAGTGTTAACAGAACAGAACTAATTACTGATATCAAGAAATGGAGTCGCCGTATGCGCCTAAAGGAATATTTCTACGATAAGAACGTACCTGATAACACGCAGACAAATAGGTTCAGGCTACCATCGACATGGTCTCCTGGAATTGGTAGAGACAAATTTCTTGACTGTTACATTAATGCTGTAGACAAAACCATCCTCGAAGGATCTTCCTCTAACAAGAAACTCCGTTCCAACATAACAAAACTGAACGAGACGCCATAAATGCCCTTAGACATGACAAAAACATTGTGATCTTCCAAGCAGATAAAGGAGCAGCTGTTGTGGTCCAAAATAAAACAGACTACCTGTCTCAGGCGTACAATCAACTCAATGGTAAAGACGAAAATGGCGATGACGTCTATCTTCATGTTGCACATGATCCTACCGCTGGATTTGTAGCAAAGGTCACAGAGGCAGTAAATCAAGCCCTCCATACGGGAACCATCGATGAGGAGACTTCAAAGTATCTAACTGTAAAGGATGCCAAACCCGGCAACATCTACTTTGTACCTAAAATACACAAACCACAGCGTCCACCTCCTGCCCGGCCCATCTGCAACACAATCAGCTCAGCCACGACAAACATCTCCGAATGGGTTGATGACCAGCTACAACCCCTAGTCACGAAACTTCCGTCCTATCTTAAGGACGACAACGATTTCCTTCGTAAACTAAACGTCCTCAACAGTAACCACACTCTACCCCCTGGCACGCTTCTTGTCACCTGGGATGTGAAGTCTCTCTACACCAATTACATCCCACACGAGGGCGGCACGAAAGCATGCAACCACTTCATGACTCTTGATAACTTCCCTGACAAAAAAATCCAAACTATCCGGAGCACCGACTTGTGCAAACCTGTACATGGGGTATCTAGAAAATGAACTTCTTCCTGTGGACTCATGGTGTGAACAAGTTAAATGACTTTCTCCAACAGTGCAACTCCTTTGATCCACACATAAAATTTGAACAGACTTTCTCACCTACTACCATACCATTCCTTGACGTACAAGTCATCAGCAAAGAAGGCAAAATCGAAACTGACCTGTACACGAAACCAACGGACACTCATCAATATTTAAACTGGACAAGCTGCCATCCACGCCACACTAAAACCGCCATCCCTTACAGCCTCGCTCTCCGACTCAGACGCATCTGCTCTAATGACCACTGTTTTGAAAACAGAGTCAAAGATCTTCACAACATACACCTGGAGCGAGGTTATAAAAATGGTTTAGAAAAAGAATCTATCACAAGGGCCAGAGTCACAACCAGGGAAGAGGCACTTTCTACAGAGTACAATAACAAAAGCAGTAACAGAGTACCCCTAGTTGTTACCTACAACCCGGCACTACCCAATTTACACAAAATTTTAAACCAAGCCCACCAGTTCCTATATACGTCACCCAAATGTAGAGATGTCTTCCAAGACCCTCCCCTTGTTGCCTACAGAAAAGGCCGCAACTTATCGCAGATCCTTACAAGCCGTCGTCTGCGACCAGTCAAACCAAATGAGCCACTCACTTTGCCTGCCCCACTCAACACAAACACACCCACAGGCACTGAATGCAACATCTGTAGCCGTTCTTTCTGCAACAACAAAGGACTTAAAATCCATATCTCCCGTGTTCACAAGCAAAGCCAGACCACCCCTCTCACTAAACCAGGATTCTGGCCATGCGGTAGTGATCCACGATGTGCCTGCTGTAAATCGTATGGATCATTTGCCACGACAATCACTAGCAATTCTACCCATGAATCTATCCAACTAAAACAATATACCAACTGTCACACTCAGAATGTCATCTATCTAATCACATGCAACAAATGTGAAGAACAATATGTTGGCGAGACTGGAAACAGCATCCATACCAGACCTAATCAACACCACTCTGATATAACCGTGGGCAACAAGAACATTCCCACAGTGAGGCATTTTAAAAGATGTGACCGTGAAAATATGAAACTGACAGTTATCGAGAAATTACGGTCAACAGACCAGTACACCAGGAGGGCAAGAGGAAGAATACTGGATCAATAAATTGAAGCCGGCAATAAACAGTTTAACTTAACCTAATTGTTATATTTTATTCAATTTGTACTTTTTGTTTTTTTGTTTTTTTTTTCATGTCAATTTCCCGAGTATTTCTCTGTTTTGTTTCTAGTTTCGAATTTTATTGTATGTTATTTATATAGTTCACCATTGTACTACATCGCCACGTGCACTTAACTGCGTCGCACGTGAGCTTATGTAACCAATCACTATTGTAATTCCACATTTTAAATAATTCCGTTGACACTCACCGTTATACAGTCATAACGCTCCTGAAGAAGGCCGAGACGGCCGAAACGTTGAGCAAATAGAGCTGAAAAGTCTTAACTGGAGTTGGCTACTTGACCGTCACTAATATACATTCTATATATATATATATTAAATTTTTTAACTTTTTAGTCGTCAGAAGTTGTCCGTCCTCACTTTCGTTCAACGAGTTTTAATTCCATGCAGTGAGGCTTGGACTGTGAATCTTTGATCCTCCTGACGCAGTGGCATTCTATGTTGGCCTGAGGCAACCATTAACTGTGTTATATATATATATATGTATATGAGGATTAAGTGATGAGTGGACCAACTCCGTGTTGGTCTACGAAACAGATTTGTATTAAAATCCATGTGCCCTCATTGAGTTGTCCATCTACTGGTATATCAGCTCCTTTACGGTAGAGCACTCTCTTGGCTTCACTGGTGAAAATCACCTGAATTATATATATATATATACATACATACATACATACATACATACATACATACATACATACATACATACATACATACATACATACATACATACATACATACATACATACATACATACATACATACATACATACATACATACATACATACATACATACATACATATATACATACATAAGCCTGCATAGAAAACATTTTTGTGCGGAGTAATACAATAAATTAGTGTGAATTAAACAAATGCGAACATTGTCACGAGGGAAAGCCAGGTGAACATTGCTAGCCATAATGGTAAAAATCCTCGCGTTGAGCTCTCCTGTATGAATGGTTGCGGCATTAGTAACATGTCAAGCTAAAATTAAAGTGTTCACGCCTCTTCATACCATTAAGGCCGCAGATGAGAAACTAGGTTGTCAGTATTTATTTATTTAAAGCGTATACACGAAGTGCGACGAATGGTAGCGACACTGCACGAAATATTCATGAACAGCCTCTTCAGTAAAACTTTCAGTTTCTGAATCAGTAATTACACACGCGTTAAATTGTGTGCTACGGATATCTTGTGACTTTTAAGCATCTCTAAATAAAAAAAATACTGTCGAAGTCCGGTTTTTTTTACGTTCAAACGTTAATAAAAACGTTTTAGAAGTTTTCCAACAAAACAAAACAAAAACTAAAACAATGCTCCTTATAGCTAACATGGAGCTTCCAAAACGCTTACATTCTTTAATCCAAATATTTGCGATCTCTAAATTACAACGCATTGGTCTTTTCTGGACAGTGAACAATAGCTGCTAGAATTTGATTTCCATAATTAGCATAATCTCACCTTAAACATTCGCGTTTATTCGGTAAGCCTTCGGAAGCCCTTAAGGCCGCGGGTGACAAGCTACTCATGAATAAATTTATAAGGCAAAATTTTGGAGGAGGTCTTACGGAGGTCTTACGTTATATCGTGAAGGTTTTGGAGCCGATTCCGTTGAAAGTTAACAGAGAGCTTGGAGAATGGTTGAAATGCAACAAAGTTGTTTTTGGTTCGATAGATTGCGCTTCTTTGCGATGCTATGAGCTCCCAAAGTTACGATTTTGTAAAACGCAACTCTGTGTCCAAGATTTCTCCTCGTAAAGAAGACAACACTTCTTGATTTTACCACTCATTGATCAGCTAAAACCTCTATTGTGTCACAACAGAAGCTGATTATAGGATTTCGAGTTCCATTGAAAGTTGTAAGCTTTTAAATGAGTAAAATCATCCTTGTTTAATTTTGAAGCCATCAATATTTTGTTAAAAAGCCTGTTTGAAAAAATTGCTTCTGTTGTGACAATCTACAATACACCTACTTTATCTGCCTGTTGTTTCAGTTCAGGAAATTCTACATCCGCGCTGTATTCTTGGACACAAAATTGGTGGTTTTAGGGCTTCTGAACGCTTACCAAATAACACGACTGTTTAAGGTAAGGTTATGCTAATCATGGAAATTAAATTCTAGTAGCTATTGTTCACTGTCCAGAAAAGAACAATACGTTGCAAATAAGAGATCGCAAATATTTGGACTGAAGAATGTACGCGTTTCTGAAGTTCTATGTTTACTATAACGAGTAGCATTATAGTATGTTAGGTTTTGTTGGAAAACTTCTAAAAAGTTTCTATTAACGTTTGAACGTATAATAAGCCGGACTTCGACAGCATTTTTTATTATTTTCAAATGCTTAAAAGTCACAAGATATCCGTGGCACTCGATTTAACGCACGTGCAATTATTGATTCAGAAACTGAAAGTTTTACCGAAGAGCCTATTCATGAATATATTTCGTGCCATGTCGCTACCATTCGTCACACTTCGTGCATATGGTTTAAATTAGTGAATACTGATGACCTAGTCTCTCACCCGCGGCCTTAAACCACCAATTTTGTGTCCAAGAATACAGCGCGGATATAGCATTTCCTGAACTGACACAACAGGCAGATAAACTACGTGTATTGTAGATTGTCACAACGGAAGCAATTTTTTCAAACAGGCTTTTTAACAGAATATTGAAGGCTTCAAATGTAAACAAGTACGATTTTACTCATTTAAAAGCTTACAACTTTCAATGGAACTCGAAATCCCATAATCGGCTTCTTTTGTGACACAATAGAAGTTTTAACTGACCAATGAGTGGTGAAATCAAGAAGTGTTGTCTTCTCCACGAGGAGGAAACTTGGACACGGAGTCGCGTTGTCCAAAATCTTAACTTTGGGAGCTCATAGCATCACAAAGAAGCGCAATCTATCAAACCAAAAACAACCTTGTTGCACTTCCACCATTCCCCAAGCTCTCTGATAAGTTTCAACGGAATCGGCACCCAAACGTTCAAGATATAAAGTTTTTTAACGTAAGACCTCCACCAAAATTTTGCCTTATAAATTTATTAATGAGCAGCTTGTCACCCGCGGCCTTAAGCAATGACTACAGTTGTTATTAACAAAGGTTGAACTCAGAACAAACTAAAACTGACGTAAACCCTTTGATTTACTATAAACTGAGCTGACATGAAGTAAATTGGCCATAGTACTTAAGGAGATTCAGAAGTCAGTAGAGTACTCGAAACGTCATCTTTTGAATTTCTTTACGGTTGCCAATTACGTTAAAATCTGTTGATAAATCAAAATGTTTGTGTAACATTTATCGTGCGTGGTTTGTGACTAAAGTATAACCATTCGAATAAAAGCAGTTGAGCAAAGTCCTGTCGTACGGTATTTTTAAAAAAAGAAGTCAAGAAATTTTCCTATTTCGAATTCAGAGGGTTCTCTTTTATAAAGGTAATTACTGGCAAAAAATCTGAAGGTAAAGTCGCGGGAAAGGTTTATTTAAAATTAACAACTGGGAAAACGCCGTTACACGAATTTGTGACAGCCGGACGCTGAGGGTAATACGCTCCTCCCGTTGCGTCTTGAAGCAACCTTACGCCTTCCACATAGACGAAGGGCTATGCCTGAAACGTTTTCACACGATGACACTAATTATTATTTCCATTATTTTTAGCGTCGTACTTTGGAGTTTACTTAAATCCAAAACGGAGTTTTCCAAAACGAATAGCATCGGAATAAGCCAACACGAAGTATTGTTTTCAATGTTAACATGTGGGCAGCGAAAAACGAATAATAAGGCATATTTTTGGACAGGAAACGTTTTTGAAAATCGCTGTTAAACCCCCGTTTCCAGGAAAATGAAGGAAAACGTGTGGTTGTTAACAGCCGTAATAATAAAATCAGTGGACAAGGAATTGTCGCACGCGCTATCGAACGCAGAACGAGACTGTGGCATATGACGTCACAGTTGCTACTTGGCGCCCGCTGTTTTTGATTTTTTTATTCACCATCGGTCAGATTTAGGAACATGACTGTGAAGTTTTGGCTATTATTACATAGACCTGTCGGTTTCATCTGGTGACTTTCGAATGAGACAAATGAAGTTGTGGTCTATATTTGTGTTATTTTACCTATCAATTACTGCAGTTCATCCGTTCTGGCATGATAAAGAATTAGATATCATCCATGGAGTATACGCGAAGATGCCTGTGGCAATTAGGCACGTCGAGTTCATAGGTACTGCTGATAACGGGACGTTGGACTGTTTTGTTCCTGGCTTCACTCAGTACAGGTGGGAGCTGATAAATAAAGCAAGCTCGGGACCATACGCCGAATCATCTAGCCTCGTTTTGGACGGAAAAATAAAGGAGCATCAGTCCACGTTGAAAATTGGAAAAGGTGGGTTTCCTCTGGCTACTGAGATGTTAGTTGTGTCCTGCGAGCTTATGCTCAATGACCGACCAAAATTCCAGATCCTCTGGGTCGTGACTCGGTTGCATTCACCGTTAGGATACCCTACGGACCCAAGAATATGCACTTTTAACGTTCCCAGTTTTTACGAAGTAGGGTGTGACCGTTATAAGTGGACACACAGCACGGACTGCTACTCTGAGACTGGCAAAGATTACCGAGGTGAAGTGTACCTCACTAAAAGCAACCCTCCAACGACATGCCAGTATTGGTTCCAGAATATGCCAAATTCTGGAAGCTCTGATTTCAAAGTGGACTTGAATAAAGAACATCGTTATTGTAGAAATCCGAATAACGAATACAGCCCGTGGTGCTTCACGACCTCGACTAAACATAATCTGCGCAAACAGTCTTGCCGTGTGCAAGAATGTTCGGACTGTATGTATGGAAATGGCGACGGGAATTTTGATCTTTACGACGATTTTAACCCTATTTCCAAGTGGAAGCGGAAACTCCCGGAATATAAAGGACGAATAATCACGACCGTCAAAGACGACGAGAAGGGCCGCCCGCGATTGTGCATGTCCGGGAAAGGATGGGAATGGAATCTTTGTCGACCAAGAGAAGGAAAGGCGAAGCCGCACTGTTTCATTGCGAAAGATAAGAGTGACGAACCGCATATTAAACATAAATGGGACGACAGGCTAGAACTAGTAGAATGTAGGATACCTCAGTGCACGGTCAGACAAGTTTGGTTTTTGTTTTTTGACTCAAACGCGAACCCATACTACAAAGAATCTAACTTTCAAGCGGCGGAAATGGTTGTAGTCCATGGGGAAAGCGTTTACTTCTTTTTTTACGCATTTGGAATCCACCAACCGAATGGACTAAGCGTCGGCTCTGACGATCCGAAATTAGCAAAATTTGCAAGAAAGTTCGTCATGAAAGGTCGTGCCCCGCCAGACAGATTCAGCACCGTAACGATATACAATCTCCATAGAGAGATGACTGGAAATTACTTCATACAGTATACCTTCGTAGAAGGAGATCCCCGAATTCAGCAAAGCACGTTCAAGGGAAACTTTGGACTTGACGTACGTTATCCCATGAGTTTGTCAATAAAGCCTGCGGTTTTAGAAGTCTGTAAAGGACAGAGAGGAAGTCTGAGTATTGAAGTCTCCGGTGGGTTTAAGGTCTGGGAAGACACTCTCAAGTGGAAGTATGGAAATTCGAAAAACAGCGTTAACAATGAGATATCAGTTGACGATTCATTTTTTGAACTCTCCGCGGATTTTAGAAAGCTGTCTATTAAGGAAATGAAAAAAGATACTTGGATTACGGTCGAAGGAGGCTCTTATTCTGGAAAAGCAAGTACTACGGCACAATTCAAATTAAAAGGTAAGATTAATTTGTTTTTAATAAAGCCACTAAATTTTTACAACAAGAACACTAGAAACCTGAAGTCGTGTTCTATAAAATTGATTGTCTTCGGCTGGTTTGGTTAATCAGCCGTTGCAATCATAGGGGTTATACTCGTCTTGGTTAAAACGGTAGAACCAATTTTTAAATAGCTTCTGAGAAGTGTTCAGTTGAGTGTCGAGAGTAATTCGCTTGCTATGATTTTGCTTTTCTTAATCTTGTGCCACTCTCTCAACCAATCAGAAGTAAACAAGCAATTGTGTCTTTCCTGAGTTTTCCCGCACTTGGCGCCTGGTACACTTATTTGCTTCGAGTTCTGATTGGTTCATTGGGTAATTTGTGTTTGTTGTGATTGGCAAGGCTAATTAGTTCGGTTTTGGTTTAACGACACCTAACGGAAAAGCGCTCTTTTTTAAGAAACATCACCCAAATACACCACTAGGTAATGTTTTTAGCTGTAAGGATCCATCGAATGAGAGTATGTATAGTAAGTAAAATGTATGTATAATAATGCACTCCAACTCTACCTGTACTTTTAAACTTGTCTCGCAGATCAACCCCATCTTATCGCTACATCGCCGTCCCAAGTCTTTGCTCTACCGGGCGATGAAGTTTCTCTGTCATTGGAAAAAGCAAGTGGGTTAAGGACAAGATGGACATTTGACGCACAACTCATACCAGACGTTCCAGACGATCCTGATATGGCGTTTGAACGCGGTCTTAAGGACAAACTAGTTACAGAAACCCTTGTCATCAGTTCATTGGACTGGAGGCACTTTGGAGTCTATGCTGTTGAAACAGAGAAAGATGGCTGTCGCGAGGAAACGACATTTCATATCCAGCACGACAAAGGTGAAAGTTTTAATATAGTCTATGTTTTGTTTTTGAATAAGTTTAATTCCTAGTGGTCGTGCAGAGAAAGATGATTAATGCCCATTCTCGTCCCCAGAGCAGCGATCCCTTAGGCCAGCGCCACGGATCGAGAGCCGGGAGTCTGGCAGGGCCCGAAGCAGGAGGTCCACGAATCACGGACTTCCGGCTTTCTGAGCAGCCTCAGAAATTTGAAACAATAACGGTTACCATCGGTTACAAAAATGGGCAGCTATTACGCTTGCGCATTATCCTGGCCCCTGCCAGGGCTCTCGATCCGTTGCGCTGGCCAAAAGAATCGCAGCTCTTGGGACGAGAATGATTAATGTCTTTCGAACACGTTAATCCTCATTCGATTGAACAACTTTTGACCGTCGGAAGACCTTCATTTGGCTTGGATCGTCAGTAGGTAATAAGAAATGATTTTGTCTTCTTTTTAACTCTTAAAAATCATTTTTTCTTTTATATTATAATTCCATCACGAACAGAGAGGGAGATCAACGAGGAACTCAACTCAACTTCTGTTGACGAGCAGGAAAATGGTGAAATTGATAGTGATAAACCCATCATTACAAAATCAGGTAAAGTTGTCATTTTATTGTTAAGGGAGCAATTCCTTTAAAGAGATGGAGTTGCACTTCAAAATTTTACTTTCCAATTATAATGCGCGCAATCGTTGTCTGTCAGTGAGTGGAAAACGATGATCAAAGGTTGTGTTACACCATTATTTTTCCTTTAACGTGCAAGGCAACGCTGTTGCAAGACAAGTTGCGGTTATACTGCGCGTGCAACACCCTCTCTCCGCAATCTATCTTGCAACGAAAAATTGCTGTGTAATCGAATTGCAGGAAAATAGACTAGTCTTCTATTGTTCGCAACGTTGAGAGATACGTTGCAGCGTGTAACTATTCTGAAATTTGCAATGCTTTCGTCATCACTGCGTTGCAAACTGAAGGAAACTCATCGCCTCATGTAACAGCGCCTCAAGGCAACCAGATCCGCTTATGCGGAATAGACCATGGTGTATGTCTATTTGCGTCTATTCCACGGTATTCTATTTAAACAATAGAGTTTTCCTGTCGAAGACATTATAGTGTGATAGGCTGCCCGAAGAAATTTGATGTTCCCAACAATTATTAGCCCGAGAATGTAGTTCAAGAGCTTATGTGAAGTTTGATCATCAAATTTCCGAGGGAACCTATCACACAAAGGGCCTGAGACAGAACGACTCTATTGTTTGTATTGTGCAACGCTGAATTTTGAGGGAAACTTGCCGAAAACGGGCACTATGTGCTTATGGGCTCCTTCTGAGGAGAGACCCTACGTGTCACATGATCGATGTCGACGAATGGGAGCACGCCAAAATTTAGCGTTGTACTATAAACATCCATACATCCAGTTTTTCATCTTTTTATCAATCTACCGTATTTTCTCGATTAAACGCCGGGCCCCGAATAAACGCCGGGTCTAAAAGAAGAAGTCGGGGAATGAGCCCCTCAGACGTTTATTTGTGGTATAATGAATTTAAGGTGTAAGGGCAAGATAGAGGATGCCAAGTAAAATGAACAAAATTCCTCTCTTAAAAAATGGCGGGCTCAAATAAACTGCTGATTCAAATAAACGCCGGGTCCACCAGGCCAAGTTTGAAATAAACGCCGGGGCGTTTAATTGAGAAAATACGGTATTTCGTTTATTTATTGGTACATTATTTGTTTCAGGCAAATGCAATGTTCAACAACTGACGTTAACCAAACACGACAAAAGAAGCTACGCAAGCAACTGGACAATGGGTAAATTTAGCCGTTAGTTAATGAAGCATTCACGTCAACAAAGATCAAATGACGAAAAGACAGTATAATAAGTCAGTGATAGGACAAAAAACTAGAACAAAAATATATATATTGGAAAAATAGGGGGGGGGGGGGATGTATGGTAGGTGGTAAATTAAAAGCCGGGATTTAAAAAAATAAAGTAAAGAATAAAGAAAACATAAACGAAAAACGTCTACGACGCTTTTCATAGTCACAATCAGTTAACTGAAATCGGTAAACGACGGTATACTTTACTGATTACGTTACTGATTGGAGAAACTTTTGTAAGGCGGTTGTCGTATAATCAAAACCAGCACGTGGTTAGTAGCAATTTTTCCTGATTGGTCGACAAAGAAACCTGCACGGTGCACCGATTTCGTAAGATAGAACTCAGTCAACGATAAACAAGGCAGGTAAATAACTAAACAAACAAAAACAGATAAACAAACAAATTTACACAAACCAAAACAAACAGCAGCTCATATCACTTTGGAGGTGCTGTGTTTTAACCTAAGCTTATTGAAAGTTTGATCCCGCTTAACATAGTTAATAATAGAATCTGGTTATGAAGCTCAGCAAAGTCTTTTGTTTTATGTTTTTGTTACCGTTTTTAGCCTTGGCTGCGCACAAACAACAATAGGTTTGAATTTTGCATGAGCAACGAACCAATAAAAATGTCACTGCTAAGTTATTCAGCCATAGTGTGCGAACGTAAAACAAAAGATTGTGCACGGTCGTAGAACTTTCAACATAAATTGCAGCACCCTTGTTTTGGCCTTTGAAACTTGCAAGGTTTCATAACCAGTTCCTCGAGTAACTATGCGCTGAATGTCTACGATTTGAATGCAATGTTTGCGTGGATGACCTGTGACTCTTTAATCGCCTTCGATTCAGGTGCCGCTTATTTTTCTTCCTTGTTTCCTTCTTCGCCAGAGGTTCCATGTCACAGCAAGGAAGAAGAAGGAGTCACGACTTATGATCATGGCATCGAGGAGTTGTCACCTTGTAGTGTTATTACTGGCTATAGTTTCACGACTAGGGCTCAGAGACCTTACAAACTCCTTATCAGCGCTAATGAGACGCAAAACCTGGAGGAGTACACTGGTGACGTTAACGTGAAGGTATAAATTTTAAAGTTATATGCCTAATGTGCTAGGTGGCCTGTTGTTTTTAGTGGATGCAAGGCTTGTAAAAACCCTCATGCTTTTCATAATTAAAAAATGATGATGATGATGATGATATGGTGATGATGGTGATGATGACGATGATGATGATGACCAGGAACTGATTGATATAAGAGCAACAACATGATCCAAGTTGTGTGAAAACCAGTGAAATAAAAGTAAGACAGTTTTAAGCCCTCTTAGAAACTAGTTCCGTTGTTTTGTTGTCTACGCTGTTGTTGTTTTTGTTAACAAAATGCAAGGAAAGTCTTAGGAGGGAGTAATAATACTACCGGTCGCTTGTGCTAAAGAAACTGAGATTAGACCCACGGTATGTGTATGTCTTTAGGCTCGTGCAGGCTTTATCTCTTATCTTTCGTATACAGAAAAACATACGTTTTCGTGCAGGCAGAAAATACTACACTTCTTGCTTATATATTCGTCGTCAATCAATTCCCCGAAATACTATTAACCCAAAGCGATCTCCTATCTTGACTTGCTTTCCTCTGTTTCATTTCTAGACATCTCACATCCAAAGTAACAACGATGAGGCGTGGGTTTACAATTACTACTTCAACGAACCAGTTGCCGCTCGTTTGGTGCAGTTTGTCGCCAACCAAGTTGAAGACTCGAAGTGTTTGTTTGGGTTAACTTTGAATGGATGTAGTTTAGGTATGGGCTTTTGAACATAGGACTATCGACAGCAGTCACTAAGGGTGCATTCTTTTGGGACTATTCCGTTTCTTCCGGAAAAGTAATAGTTATCGAAAGATGAACAAACCTTCTGCTGCAGGTACTCAAATTCCGTAATAGTGCAAAGAATACGCCTTAAAGATACAACCGCATTGATTTACCCGATTCTTTGAGCGCGAACAACTCTACAGTTGCGCATCCGTCGATTTCTCTCCAGTTAGCAGCACCCATGTCTTTTTGTTCGCTTTGGATTGGCTTTGGGGAGGGGTGGGGAAGGAAGGTGAAATATGGTGCGAAGGTTGGGATATTTTGTTCTAAAATAGGGTTTAGGTTTCGAGTTGAAACTCCAATAATAATTATTGAGAGGTATTCCTTTTGCGCTGGAGAGGAGAGGATAAGCACCTGTATGTATGTGTATGGTGTAGTGCTTAATACATACATAAATACATACATACATTGGATAACATAACAGCTCATATGCCAAAGGTCCAACTGGACTTGTTTTCGTCTATGAGGTGGCTGTGAGTTGGGAAGAGTGGAACTGGTTGTGGCGAACTAAGGAAGGATTTAATGTTTAGTTGAAAGCGAGATGAATGTTTATTCTCATTAGGAGAGTTTCGTTTTGTCTCGTTTCAGTGAAGTCTAGATGTAAACCTAAGAGTTTTTCCCCTGATGAAATCATATGCGGCGATCGCAAGAGTTCTCTCCTCAACAAAGAAGAAGTTAAGAAGATGGCCTCGTGCAATCTGATTTCTAGTTATCAGTTTGCATCTAATGTATCAAGGAGCCATAAATTGCTTATAAGTGGACAAAACTCCATGTTGTTGACGGAATATGACGGCGATATGCAGGTTGAGGTAAGTTAAAAAGAATGGAGATAAATCACACTTACCGGTTACATGTATTTCCTTTCTTCGGCCCTGGTTGCATTGTTTCCCGCTGCCTCTTCCCCAGGCGCCGGTTTAACGCGGGCAAACAGGGAGCGCGGGGCGTCGTGGGAAGGATGCAAAACGCGGCTGCAGTGCACCTATCCTACAACGCCACGCGCACCATCACATAATAAGGAGGGACGCCTTGGGACGAGGCAGTTGTTTTCCGCGCTTGGTACCCGTCACATGCATTGCCGCTCTTGCACAAATTGTTGGGTGCTTGAGACAGGTAGGGTGTTTTCCCGCGCTTTTCGCCTGTTAGAGGTTTATTTGAGCTTGTCCCGTTTGTTAGACAGTTACATGTTTTCCTGACACGCTTAAAATAGGTTATTTGATTTCCTCCGCTTGACACAGGCTCTATGCTTTCCTGCGCTTGGCACCAGTTAGATGTTTTTTTCTGAGCTTGTCACCGGTGGCGTTCTGTTACTAAGGGGTATGTGAAAGAGCGTCGTGTCCGTAATACTTGGGTCCGAAATGGCTTCGATGGTGTTCAGAACAGTGAGTCGTCAGTCATATCGAGGTGTCCGTCATGGAGGGATGTCCCGGCGTAGCAGCGGGGTGTGGCAATAGCGAATTGTTGGTAAATGTGGGTTGTACATAATACTAGGATTTCTATGATAGCCTTTTGTCCGTAATATCGAGTTATCAGTAATAGACGGACGTCCGTAATAGTAGGGTGACGTTAACTGCGAGTTGTCAGTAATAGCGGTGTGTCCGTTAAAAAGCGGTTTGCTCTTAGTAAATTATAGTCCGTGATTGAAGGATGTCCAGTAAGAAAGGGTTTTCTGTAACAGCAGGTCGTCACTTGAAAGTATGCGTTGATCTTAAATATGGTTTTTTCTCTGTGTAATAGCCTTTTTATTTTTTTTTCCAGACAGAGTTTTCTGAGGGGGAATGGCAATTTTTCATCAGTTTAACTGAACCTGTTCCTGCACGATACGTGCAGTTTGTTCCTGATGATGACGACGGTGGTTCCCTGATGTTAAATAACTTGCAGATAACAGGATGCCGGTTAGGTTAGTAATGCATGAGGAAACGATTTCATGTTGTACACTGGTATGTGGAATTTCGAACGGACGATGGAAAATCCTTTGGATCGAAGCTTATCTCATCATCGTGTCGCGCTGTTTCTGTAGACAAGAACTTTACTTCACATTGTCTCTCCCAATGTAGTACTCAGCTGTATTAATGGATGCCGTCCAACCGTTAGAGAAACCTACGAGACTGCTTGTGGTTAACCCGCGATGGACTAGCAACCCATCCAAGGAGGGAATGTTGGGTGTCATGGCGTGAATGTTTTGCTTCATGTAGAGATTAAACGTTTAGCAAAAAAATTTTGGTGACTCAAAACTGTGACCGCGAACTTCGTGCAATGAAAAGAATAAGTGCCCTTGTTTATCAGATATCGAAAAGGAAACTGCAGCACGAAAATGAAACGTCACTTTGAGAGACGTTTCTCGGGTTTTACTAAACTTTTGTTTGTTCTAACACAGTTTTATATGTTCGAAATCGTTAGGTGCAACAATGTCCGAGGTAAACAGGTTCAAATTTTGTAACTGAATTGCCTGTAATGTTTAGAGCATTGTTGCATCGTATGTAGGGCAATAACAGCAGGTTCAACGTTGTTTCTTCTCTTTCAGATAAACACTGGTGCACCCTTGATTGGTCAACTTTCAGAGAAGTTGGGTTAAAGTGTGATGAGAATCAACTGACTCCTATCTACAGCGAGCATCCAGTATTAGAATTACCCGCCTGCAGTCTGATCACAAATTATCAGTTTATTGGCAAAAGTACAAAAAATCACGCATTGCTGCTAAGCGGAAATAATCCCGCATTGTTAAGGAACTTCAAACAAGGTCTTGACGTTAAGGTTCGTAGTTTCTTTTGATCTTAACAACGTCAAGCAGGTTTCCTTCAATAACAGATCTACATATATTTTATAAGTTAGTTTTCAGCGAACTGTGTTGTCTTCTCTATAAGGTACCCTTCGTTTCACTCACGGTAGAGTCGTGATGCTGTGATAGTGCGAACAAAAGATCGCTAGCCTCAGCTTATGGTGGTTATAGGCTAGTCTCTGTATCGTATCGTGCTGTTTTCTTTGACAAGGGACGTTGCTGAATTCTCTCGTTCGACCGCGCTAGGTTCGTTACGTAAGTTCTGCAACGTGATGGAGGAACCCTGGAACTGGATTCAAGCTCTCAAAGGGGTTTGGTCTCCAGGGTTCCGAATTAAAATTGCAAAGGCTCCACGGATCCAAGGCTCTTGGGATTCATCGTTTTACTCCAGGGTTCCATTCAGCCAGAATCAGCATTTTTGTCCGGTCTCTAAGTAGAGAGGCTTCGGGCTTCGGGCCCTAAGGCAAAAATGTCGCCAAAGATCCCAGCTTGGGACCCTGTGAATTGCATCCATCCAAGGATAGTAGAATGCCTCTAGTTGCAGTTGTTTCATGCCACAGAGAAACAGAAATGGAACGAAATGCCAATGCTATCGAAAGTTTTCTGGGATAACCTTGCGGTGAATTAGCAGTGAAGTGACGAGAGTGGTGAAGGTGTTAGGGGTAAATTATGGAGATTATGGCAGTGAATACGCCAGTAATTCGTGTAGGAGAAAAGGTAGTTGGTTAGCATCGTTTTAACACCCAAGCCAGTTATAATACAAAACCACCCACGACTTAACCCCTTTAACGTCCAATCCACTGCGCTCTTGCCTTGCAGTCATATTATTACAGGGATGATGAGTGGGTGTTTGTCTGTACCTTTGCCGCACCTGTGGCAGCTCGCTATGTGCAGTTCATTTGCGATGCAACAGGAAACGTGACTTGTCAAGAGAATCTGGGAATCAGCGGCTGCGCAGTAGGTAAGATCCCACTGATCGCGGGCACTTCTAATAGAAGACACACTGAGATGACACACTTTCGATATATATATATATATATATATATATTTATTTATTTATTTATTATATAGACAAGAGTGTTTTAGTGGAAAATAGACCACTCGTAATGTTCATACGAAACTACATCCGGGACTCGAGTGGCGTTTTTTCCATATCCTCACTAGTGAGGATATCGATGACGTCATTTCTCGCTTTTACACTGTTGTTTGTGCAGAAACACTCTTGTCTATATAATAAAAAGAAAATTACACAGCGGCTTGAAGATATGAATTTTATTTTCTCGTGGTAAAAAATAAAATTCACATCTTCGCGCCGCCGTGTAATATCCTCTATATGTCTGACAAGCGCCAGACATCAGTTCGCTTTCTGGAACTGTTTTTTTTGCGAACGCTGACTTTTCAACGGTTAGTTTTTTGTAGTATTTGCTTATGTTGTTGACGAACGCGAAACAAGCGTCTTTGCGTTGAAAACAGAACTCAGCCAACGCCAAACGTGAAAAATGGCGGGAAACTCATGATCACGTGGTCATTTTGGACATCAGTTGATTCAGGTTTTTTCACTTGCAGTGTGCGTGTGAAACATGCTCAGTTTATCCTCACAGCACCTCTATTTTTGTTGGTTATTTCTTGAATCACCCAAATTCTTTGGTTGTCGGGTGATTGGTACCGGTGTCGATTCCCCTCATTAAGGAAGCCATACTTTTCTACGTCAAAATCTTTCTCTTTTTACGGATCCAAATGGCTTAAAAACTAGCAAATACATTCTTTTGGGATGTAAGGAAATACCTCCATCTTGTAACAATACTTTTAGTAGCTTTCCTGAGGCTATGAGAGGTAAATTGGTAGCTGACATTTTTGATATTGACCTAACTGGACCTTTTTCTCCTTCTTCAGAGGAATCTTGGTGCGAAGAGCAGTCTTTCGAGACAAAAATAGAGGAGTATTACGTAAGAAGCGACTTCTTGGACAGCTTTCTGGGACGTGTTTTTCTCAGGACAACAATAGCTTCCGTTCTAACACCATTCTGGATGTTTGTTGTTGGAAAATACAACTTGGATCGCAGGCAAGTATTACAAATACTCCTGAAGTTATTTTGCCTGTGTTACACGAATGTTTCTTACTTAGGGGCTGTTTACATGGAGGGAGGAAGATCCTAGTGCTAGGAAGATCCTAGAAGGCGGAACATGCTCGCGCCATATGTTTTCTGTATTTAGTTTACATGCAAAATGTTGTATACTTGGCCCTAGCACTAGGATCTTTCTAGCGCTAGGTTCTTCCTAGCTGAGAGATAGGAAGATCCTATCGCTAGGAAGATCCTAGCACCATGTAAACTGCCTTCGCTCGGAAGATATTAGTACTAGGGACAGAAAAACAAATATGGCGGCGGCCGGGCGTTCTGTTGCTAAGGACTGACAGTTTTATTTGATTTCCAGCAATTACCCCGACCGATATTTTTTGCATGTAAACCAAACGAAAAGTTGTTTCGCCTTCTAGGATCTTCCTAGTGCTGGGATCTTCCTCCCTCCATGTAAACAGCCCCTTACACAGGCATTGCGGTATTTTGAAAATTTCGAGTCCACAACGCACGATGAAGATCGTTCATATAGCTACTTTTGTGCCGATAGTACGGACTCGTGTCACACTATTGATACGTTTATCTACCAGCTCAAAAGGGAGAACCATATTACTTCGGCTGAACTGTGACCATGCTCCTGACGTCACCTCCCCGTATTCCCGATATTTTCTTAATTCGTAATAAGAAAATAAGATAGTAACAGAAATAAGATAGTTTGAGACATGGAAGGTGCGTCCGTGACGATACAACCATGTGTGTGCCTGTTAATAATATCTTTACACATATCATGCAATGATTTCAAATTTTATTTTCTTTGGTAGGTTGGTTAAATGGGTCATGAAGCTCCTAAAGAAATTCAAAAGAACTTCGGGGCCGAAAAAAGCAAGCACCAACACTGAATGAATTCTTACTCTGACCGTCGGGGGGAAGCTGAATCAATGTTACTTGTGACATGAACATTCCTTTCCTGTAAGCCTCTTTTGGCCTTATTTTCTTGACGTTTGAATAAACTTTGTTACTTCATCAGCAAGGCAGGATACTATATTGAGGATACCATATACGTGCTAACAATTGTAATTGTTTAGCGAAGCAGAAGTGTTGCTGAAGACAGACGAATTTTAGTATCTTGCAGGAGAAGGTTCTCGCAAAATTTCTTTGAGGGGAGCAAAACGTCCCCGTCACCTTTTTGCCCAGTAGAGAGTCCAAGTTCTGAGTTTTTCAAAATTAGCGTATTCTTGAACACAGTCTTTATCTCCAAGGCTGATTCAGTTACCCCAATTTTGACAATAGTAACATAGCCTGCGAGTTTCCTCAATTATTGAGTTATTCGCGTAAGTATCTTGGCGGCGGAACCGCGATTTGCGAGCCGGCGCTCGCCCCGTTGCTCTCGCCGACTCGCCGGCAATTCGATTGTCTTTCCAAGAAGAAATTCTCACCTCTTTTTGAATTCTTGGTGTTGTTTGGCTAACATCAATTCAAAACATCGTTATCAAGCATTAGCTTCGACAAAGGCATAACTTAAAACAAATCCCCTGTAATTCTAAAGGCAACCTAAACGAAATTCCTCCAGAAGACTAGCTCATTTAACATCAACGCGTTCAAGAATGAAAGTGGCCTGCAAAGCAATCGTTTTCAGTCAGACCAAGCAAAACAAGAAAGCCAATTGGGCATTTTAACCGGCCATTCTGGCCCTCCCCACCCCTAGGTTTCACAAATGTTAGCGCGATCCTCTATTTATACGAACCGGCGTGACGAAAAGTGTGATTGTGTGACACAATATTTGACTATAACGTTACTGGATGACGTAATGTTTAAACTCTGATGACTCAGCTTATCTTTCTTATCGCTTTTATTTGTGCTGAAAAACGCAAATTCACTCAAACGTTGAATCTCGATATAAATTCGTCCACAACTGAGAATGCTCACACCGGGACGACGAAGTATTTACCGTTGTGCCTAGACCTTAAATACAAACAGTGAACATAGCAGTAGAATCAAAATATAACGCTTGATAATCACGAGCTCGAGCAGATCGTCAGAGTATGGGACACGTCAAGGCATATCTCATGACGTGATGTTTAAATCCGGTTTGCTAACCCGGGAATCCCCTTGCAAAAGTAAACAAGCGAGCGGGGACGAAAGTCGCCCACGTCTTTGAAAGCTAAAGCGCCTGTCGAGCCGCAACCGATTTCGCGCTCACTCGCTTGTTTTTCTTTTCCTTCACTATCTCTGAACGGAAAGTGAGACTGCTCGTAGCCTTTAGCGAACACCACACGCAAACTACACAAATCTGTCGATAATATTCAGATATTTTCGTTCTTTCAATGTAAAAAGACTCGTAACACCTGCCTTATTAATTGATCTCCTTATTAATGACGATTCCTTCGTATCAACTTCTCGCCTCAAATAAACACTCATCTCTCTCCGTTCACAAGAACTATCATGTACTGATGGTGCAATCAACTAATATTGCATCATCATACTAGTACCAATTCCTTCTCTTCCTAGCCCACGCCGGCAAAACGCAACTGTCCGTTTTGTCTGCTGCGAAATACAAGTTAGACAATCAGAAACCTTACAATCCACTTCGCAAACCACCCCCCCCCCCCCATAAAACGCCAAGGGAAACCGCCTCTCTGACGCAGCACAATATTACATCGCTCCTATACAAAACGCAACTTTCAAAGCAAATCACATTCACAGAAGCGTGATATGCTCCCGACATTCACGAATCCTTCTGATTCCCACATTTTTACACCCCTCAAAATGTCAATCCCAATAAAAAAAACTCCTGCGCTAAAGAAAATTTTCACCATAACCACTAACTAGATCAGACAACACAGCCAATTTCGCATTCAATCCTATTAGCTTCTTTACTCAATTGCGCATGCGTTTTACAAGACAAATACAAAAAACCCCAAACTTAAAAACCCTTCGCCGTTCATATCTTAAATACTGTAAATTAAGGTGGCTTACTACAGTTTTTCTGAGACACAATTGCACGCGCTGAGAAACTCTCTCTGACGCCATTTTTTCTTTCGCACGCGCAATATTTTACGTCATCATCCAGAAAAAGCTGAAAACGTCTCTGAGATCTGGCTTGTAGAAATTGCTCGTGGCGTACTATTAGCATTCTTTATCATGAATGGACGAAGTCTTGAAGAAGTTAGTGAGTGCTACCGGTATAAAATATCTGTGAAACCTCGACAAAAACCTCGAGGAGTTGTTGTAAAAATTCTTATGTTTATCGCACGCGCCATATTGCGCTATTTCAGCGCGCGCTTAAGTTGCACGCATGCTCAGTTTTGCTCACGAAGGAGGTCGCAAAAAACTCGCAAATCGATTTTTTGATCCCACTCTACTCGAAAACTGACCGTATAACCCACAGTCAAAAATTCAGAATCAATTCATAGTAGTAAGGTTCACCTGTAGACAAAATATTAGCAAAATCTGTACGAGCGATTTTTAGAAATTCTCAAAAAGGCGAAAATTCGAGATTTTCTTCATTAGCAAAAATTCTGCCTTACAGATTTTCATTTTCTTTTGCATAGTTATTTATTTATAGCCACTTTCCAAATCCTGAAAAATTGAGGTAGGGTCGTACGGCTAGATTTTGAGAAAAAAGCCCTAAAGAAGTCTAGTTTCCAGTCCCCTCCTTGCACTCGGTCTGTTATAAATGATATTTTCTAGGCTTCTCGTATTTCTTTTCCAGGATAATGAGGGTTAACATCATTTCTTTTAACAGTTGTAGCAACAAATGACCCAAAAGAAAACTCCTGTTTGCTTTAAACTAAAGTTTAAAAAAGGTGAAACTTTCTCTTCTGAAAACTGTAGTAAGCCACCTTAAAAGACAAAAACATAGGAAGGTAACATTCAGAAGACTAATATGCGCATGCGTCTTATATAAGACGGTACCGCTCTTGAGTACCCGTACCACAAGCTTTACAACACTTTCTTCGTATGTTAAGCCAACTTGCTTCCACAAAAATCCGTGTTCATTTTATAAACCGGCGGTCGCCATGGCGACGGCCGGTTAATTACTGTGGCGCACAAATTGATCTCGCATATAGCACAAGCGTAGTGCGTGTCACATCACATATATATTCATTCACACACATCACCCCTCAATGGCACTGCTACAGTAGCAATGCAATCGTTCTGGAGGAAGACATGATCACCTACAAGGCTGGAACAGTGCAGAGAATCAAGGTACTTTTTGACAATTAAGTATCCAGTGGATGAGCGGGTTTTGAAGGTAACGCCAAGATTCAGATAATTAAAACAAACAAACAAACTCTCACCCACAAATTGATTTATTGATTAATGGGATAATTCCACTGCACTACAATCTCACAAAAATTTCGATCTAATTTTGCACAGCTGTTACAAATGTTTAAACCTGGGAAAATAACAACCATTAGAATCACTTTGGCATCACTCGAAAACTAGGCTACTGATGTTGATATGAGAAAAGCTAACGCCCCATGTGCATGGTCAGCGTACACATTCTAACGGAAAAAGCTAGGTCTGAATACCATTAGGCAGCCATTTTGGAATAAAATACGGGTAGGTCAGATCACCTCTTTCCTTCCTTTTCTGGTTCATTTCTTGCATGCGAGGTTGAACAATACGTATCAGGTAACTATAGTAACCATTGATGAGATTGACAGCTTTGACGTCTTGTAAATCGTTGCCATAGTCAAACAAGGAATCGAGGCGGAAAACCCCCAGCGTGTTGAAAGCACTGTTTTGGATCTGAAGAACAAAAGAAATTACCATTCATTCAGAGCAATTAAAAGGGCCTGTTCGGTAGATAGCTGTCAATGCCAGGTCGCCGAAGTCCTCAAAGGGAAAAAATCTCCGAGCGCCATTATTTGAAAAGGTTGAGCTTTCACAAGCATAAATCTTTCTCCAAAAGGAAGTTTCTTGCGCAATTTTGTGAAAATCCGCTCGATACTAAAAGCCGTTATCTTGCAAACCAAACACAGTTCACGTTCGTCGTTCCTTCCTTCCTTCCTACCTTCCTTCATTCATGTATTAGGGCTACGAAAGCAATTGCTTACAATCTGCTAACACATTGCAAAGGTTATTCAATTCGTCTTATGTTTAAACTGCGGTTTACCTACATGTCTTTCATATGTTCATTAGGTCCAAATTTCCCTCACGCTTGCCAATCGGCAGGTGAATTGATCTGTGAGGCCATATCGCCGGAGAAATTTCACAGTTATTTAAAAAATGTTGAGATGACAAAATATTACATCTTATTAGACTTGGGATCAAATCTCTTTCTTACTGAGATACGTCATTTACTTCTGATAGACCTTACTGTATATTGCCTAAGCCCACCACTTCGTTTTCTAACGCGGAAGGAGGTAAAGTAAATCACACTTACAGCAGACCCCAGCCTGTTTGTTAGGCGGTAAACTGAGAACTCTCCATCTGCCACTCGAGTGTCGTTGTACAATTTCGTTGGCTGGTTGGGAATGTACTCTGGGTAATCAGCCGTGACGTAATTAACAGCAGCGTGATAGATTGTCACGTGGGAGAGGAAACGGCTAAGAATCTCACAAAGTTCTTCCTTAGAATCAATACTGGCGGGAAAACCTTGAACCTGTTAAAAAAGAAAAGGGAGACACGATCTTAAAAAATGTGCCGGAAACTGACTAGTGCCAGAGCAGCTTAGAAAACTTTGTATTAACTATGGCAATCGCTGATTCGGTCTCTGCAAGTATCTGTAATCCCGTCTTCTTAATATTCCTGGTGTGCCTTTCTCGAAAGCTCCGACACTTTTCATGCAGTCGTCGGGCACGATAAATCATACTGTATCTTTTGAACGAAGAAGTTTCTAAGCATGAACCTTTGCTCTAGGTTACCCATTTCTTATCACGAATGCATGGTAAAATAACAGCTTTTTTAGAAAGCGTGGTTCATGTTATTACAAATGGCTTTTCGGGGCTTTTACGAAACTGGCAACTGATTGTCAAATGTCTATCCACCCCCTGATTCCAAGATACGTACCAAACCTTTCAGCTTTCAAGTGAGTTAAGTGAGCTACCTGACAGAGTATTTCTTCACTGGAACGATATCCAAATATGGGGGTGGGGTAGGAGGGTTGAATGGGAAGAGGTAAGATAAGTACATGTCTGCCAAAGAAAACAAGATAGCCACAAGCCCAGCAAGAAGGACTTGCAAGAGATGGGAATTGGAGAGATCTTGGTATCCGAGTGTCAGGAGGAACTACGTCTACGCAGCAGTATTTTACTGCCATAAAGTCTAACCGTAAACTGATACATGCCGTATCTTTGTATTTACCCGTCCAATGCCACCGTTTGGCCCTGTTCCGTTCAGAGACAGTTCGTTGAGGTAAGCCTGGAGTTCCTTGTCGTCCTCTACGTCTTTATCCTGCTTATAATACCTAAGTAAAAAAGCAAATCATTATTCTCTTAAAAATACAACTAAAACAGAAGTTTAGGCAGTTGGCGGAAGGTGTAATATTTTTGCTTGGTTTGTCTGAGCCAATATCATTATACGGAATCATACATTTAAACCTCCACCTCTGCCTCTACGTCTTTATACACTTGTTTATTTCGTAAGGGACCACTCTCAAGATAACAATTCATGGTCGCATGTATGAGATGGTCGCTTACGCGACGAGAGATTCAAAAGAGTAGCTTCTAAAAGAAATTCTAAAGTCCTTTTGAAAATTCTTGTTAAACTTGATACTGGCTTTAAAACTTAACTGTGAATAGAATTAATTTGTCAACGAGTGTATATGTTAACGCTTTTACAAAGCAGTAAAGTTTGACTAGCTCTTTAAAAAAAATATGCGTTCTAAAAGCTAAGGCTAAACGTTTTTTGGGCGCATGTTCACTTACAAGTTGACATAGTCTTCGACCATATGCCCAATGACTCCTAGAATTATGTAACCATCGTCACGGAATGGGAAGTATGGAAGGAGTTTCCTGTCGTCGAGTCCACGTTTCTGGTAAAATAGGAAAAAATGGAAGTGAATCTCTCGTAAGCCACCACCCTTAGGGTCAGATATGATGGCAACTTACAAGAGATTCGAGAAACTTTGTTTACTGAAAGAGAATTTAAACGGGACTTCATGAAGATAGTGACTTCTGGGAGACAGTCGGTATGATATTGATACTCCGAACGATTCCAGATTGTACCGGCATTAGGGGACCTACGTCAAAATATCGAGTACCTTAATGGGAATAATACCGCCCGTGCTGGGGTGTTGTACAATTTGGTATACTTCTTTGCCGTTTTCTGCACATCTATAGCTTGAGGATAGTTTTGCAGACTCCGCAGCCAATTAGAACGTTTTAAAAAGAATATTAATTTATTTTTTGAAGTAACGTTTTTTTTCGGCGTTGTGGTTGTGGGAAGATGGGCATTTAAAGACGGATCAGAGGAACTTGCAGGAGGAGGGAAGTCTTGGCGAGAAGACGTTCGTCTTGCAAGAAAACTGTTAGGAATTTTCTTTTAAATCGTTTAAAAAGAGAGGGATCTCATCATCATCATTGTTCATGTGTCCCCAAGTGGGGAATTTGGCCGCGGAGAGGGATCTGAGGGAAAATAATTGAGAATGGGTTGGGGATAATTGGGGTTAACACTAAGAAAAAAGAAAGTGAAAGAAACGCTGTATTTTTACCCTGATACCTACACAGACTAACCGAGAGGCGTGTAATGATTCTAACCTTGAAACCAAGTGTGACAATTCAAATGAAAGCAATTGGGTAGTATGTTCAGCACTGTCCTAACTTTTGAGTCTGGTTAAAATCTACAGTGTGACCTTTAAATGAACGCTATCAAGCGGTACTTTCTTTTGGTACAGCTTATTATGTTGTACAAAGTGATTCTAACTGTTAAGAGCGCCTGTCTGTAAAAATCAGACAAAATCAAAATTCCGCGGCAAGGGTGGAAAATTCGATTTCTTTCATATTTTAATGTTAGATAGGTTAGGGTATAACTAAAATCACTGGATACTTTTTTTGGCAAAATATCCTTTTATTTCAAAGAAAAATGCAAATAACGAACTTCCGTTAAAATCGCCATTTGAAGCAGTAAATTATGACATCAATTTGAGGCGTTCGCGTGTAAAAGCAAATGCCTCTGTCATCTTTTAAACACTCAATTTTACTTTTGCAATCTCTCAAGAGCTTCAAAACTGATTTTGGTAGAAACTGCGTTGTTCTTTGTGTTTGAAATAATTTAATTTTGAAAGTATACATTTCTCATCAGGAAAAGTACTTCGTGAATTAAATTGTTTTTCACCATGTGCTAAACCTTCAAATCGATTCAGCTTCTGGCTGTTGAATTAAGAAAAGATGTTCTCAGGATTGCTGCAAAAATTTCTTTGGGCAAATGATTGAGAGCGACGCGAGAGCTTTTCAAAGTTTGTTAAAATGCAGGTTGTTTGACCCTTCTTGGCAACATTCCATTCGCGAGTCAAGCACATATTTTAATGTCTTTCGACCCATATGAGATTGCAAACGTCAAACAGAAAAACAGTTCGAAATGCTCTTACTTCATCTGCTGTAAAGGACAGGTCCAGAGGCCATTTCCGAGTGATTCTCTTGCCGTTCGACGTATTTTGGTCGTGCTGATGCCATCCAATGAACACCGCCAACTGGGTCAGTGTATTGTAAACGGTCGAACAGCTCAACAACAACCTTTCTTCCAAAACGTTCGACATCTTTCTACACTGTGACATCTTACTCAACAGTTCAGTTGCTGGTCAGTGTTGCTTTGTTGGTAATACACAAAAAGGTTTTTATCACCACATGTCGCCGCTAACGTGGCCAGAGTTCTATCTAGATCCGCGGCACGCAATGCAAATCATCGGAATGGACATTTTACTAGAGGGTAGGGGAAGGGCAAAATCTCCTCCGATTCTTTTTAAACGGCTCAGGGTTCGAGAAATGGGAGGAGCTAGTAATGGACCAAAAATACGAAACAAAATTAGTGCTACATTTAGGCACCTCAACCTCCCGTGCCAGAATGCAGAAAAAGTAGTCACCCCTCGGCGTGAGTTGTAGGCATGCAAATGTTCAAACACAAAAATTAGCTAAAAAGGGTACGTGTACTAGCTTAAGTTAAAAACCTCTTCAAAACGTCGAGTCCAGAACATTAAAATCGTTTTTATCAGGGAAATTGCGATGTGACTAACTAGTTTGTGCTTATTGTTTTGGCTTAGAGGGGGGACCTCGAACTTTTTTTTTCACAAATCATACATATTTACATAAATGAATTGCCTCGTTACACAGAATTAAGACGGTTGTTGTTGGTTCCATTTTCTTGTTGTCGGAGTTTGTGGTTACAACACCAGACGAATCAAAAGCTTGAAAACAATTGTTCCCTTACTTTCATGCACCAAGAATACCCAGGCCTGTAGAAGGGGGAGGGGGGGGGGGGGGGCTCGAGTCCCCAGTAGTTTTGGAAGTTGAAAAAACATTACAATAAATGAGCCAAAAAATATATAATTAAAACGAATTAATGTGCAGCGAATAGTCTTAAATGCTGATGCTAAAAGTTCCTTTTATTATTTTACAACCTTTAACAGGGTTTGACATCTGTTGAGTCACTAGCCACCGGGCAAGTGGGCTTCAAAAATCTACTAGCCCACCGCACATTTCAGTCGCCTTGGTTCCTTACCAATGTCTTTCTTCACCCATATCACCTTGACCCTGGCAGTATAGCTTTACTGTGAAGGACCTTAATGCCTTTAATAGCTAAGCGACTGCTGTGTATTTGCTGCAAGCTTTAAGCTCATCATGTTGTTTTAAAACAAGTCTAAGGAACAAAACTATTTTTATCTCACCAATCGAGTGATAAAAGTTACGTAAACGTTTACGAGAGTTAGGTAAAACAGGTCCGAAATTCGTAGCTTGGCTGTCGAAATGTTTCAATTTTAACAAACCTTGTAACTTTAAGGGTACCTTTTTAAAACTGCTGCTATAAATCTGATGGATGTTGCCACTGCAACTTTGTTGGCGAAAAAGCAAACAGGAAGCAGCTTTTTGGCAAATTGTCAACGAAGGATGTCCCCAAAAAGGTGTCGTTTTTGACGAAATCGACACAAACTGTGGCATTGTGAACAGAGTTAGTATCTATGTGCATGAGTGTGTATTTTGAAAGGGGGGGGGGGGGAGGCTTTGACTAGGCCAATTTGCTCGCAGCATTTATTTCAGCCTTGGTGCAGGCCTGATACCACAAGTTACAAGTCAGTTTTTACAACGAACGCTTGAATACAATGACGATATGTCCCAGCCATCGTGCAAAACTTGGAATAGTGTCTAGCAGAAGCTGCAGCACAAGGGGCCGAGTCACGGTAAGGAAAAGGGGGAGTGGCCAAAAAGTGAAAGAGGACTGGGGAAAAAGGGATCTGAAATTATCGTATGCGGGACTGGTTCGCTTGTAAAAGTTGGATCAGGTGAGTTTTATATTCGCTTGTGGTCTATCCGAATATTAGCCAGGTTATCGATGGAAACCTCACTCTTCTCTTCGTCCTCATTAAGGTGTATGTAGAACGTGAAAGAGGTAACAGACGTTTAAGGGCAAGATGCTTGACGTATTTCTGTTATGATATCCTCATATCCATTATGGTAAGTATGCTGGCTGCTGTGAGAGATCTCGCTCACTGGGAACCTGTCTCAGTAAGGTTCGCAAACAGAAATTCAGGAACAGAACCTCATTTTTTGTAACCTGCGATCAGGCTCTATTTTCGTTTCGCTCGGTGAAACATTCAGGCGGGACGGGCGAAACGAAAAATAGAGCCTGATACAATTCTTCTACGGAACGCCTGCCGCCCACTTTTTTGATTGATTGACGTTCAACAAATCAGCCAATCAAAATTTCTTCTGCTTGCACGATCCTCGGTATGCAAATTTCCCATAACGGCAATTCGCAAAAAGTCACGCAAATGTCGGCAAAATAAGAAAATCATAGGCTACGATATATCTTTTAGGCACAAGCACTCAAATTTACGCGATTGCTAACTTGAAGGTTCTGGTATTGTACATGGTTGCTCTGTCTGAGCTGAAACTGAATGAAAATTCAAAACACTACGAGGTTGTCATGTACCAAAATATGCTGCATGGTTGAATCCCCGGGCTTGAATCCTTTCCCATTTCAGACATTTCAGGTGGTATCCGGAAATGTTCTTTACGCATTTGTCACCGATTTTCTTCGTAAAAAACCTTGGGCAAATAAGAGAAGTACATTCAGTTTCATTCTTTAGAAAAAAGATATAAATAAAACCGTTTATAAACAAAGGAGTATTTTGTAATTTAATTTAGTTCCAGAAGTGATAAATATTTGAGATTAGCAGCGAACTTTTATCTCTAAACGGCAGCGAATTTTAAAACGAAGAACATTTATTATAAAACTAGTCAGATCCTTTAATGTCAATGTCAGAGATCAATAAAACGACATTTAAAAACAATGAATGAATATAAACTGAAAATCGTTGCGACTTGATTGCGGTTCTCGCCAAACATCAGTTTACCGTTAAGTTTACCGAATTATCGGTCGACTTGTTGATCATTCTTGGCGAAAGATACTTGTTCGTCCGCTGTTCGTTTTGTTTTGTAAAACGCGGAAACAGCCACTACTCTGTTCATGTTATCAATACTAGCTGAAAGCCGTCAAATGAAAATTCCGAGACACGATGCGATAGAACGGAAGACATACTGCACTGTTGCTGTACTTCTCTGCTCCAGGTGAGAGACAGCTTGCGTCAAACCGAACGCCATTCTCAGGAGAGAAAGAAATGGTGACAATTCTCCTAGAACGAAGAGAATTTATTAGAGCAACACATTTTACTTCGGCAGACTTGACTTGTTCCTTGGTTGTTCCTTGGCGCGCGATGGCGGTCGGATCGAAATTGTGAGCGAGACTCGTTGACAATTTACTTCAGTTGACAGCTCTATTGTTAAAGGGCCAATCAGATTGCGAGATTCCCGCGGCCAAAATTTGGCCGCCGACACGAACTCCTGTGAGAGATTGTATCAGGCCCTATTTTAGCGAGCGCCCAACGCAAGAGAATATGAGAGCGATGCTAAAATTCGGCCTGATCGCAGGTTACATTTTTTGTTACCATGGTTACGTGCCATATTTCACAGTCTTCAAACAGCACTGGCGTGCTGTTAGAAGCCCCACTCATTAGTCAGGACACACTAATGTAGATTAAGTCAAACAGCTGACAGAAGAGCACAGTTAAAAACTTCGATTGTACCCATTTGTTATGAAGAGAGAACCCTTCCTGTCCAAAACTCCATCCAACCCTTTAACAGCGAGCTGACTTTCACTCCTGATATAACTGTGCCTTGTACCGGTCCTGTGCCAACTGAGAACCAGCAGACTGACACCAATGATCATAGGTAGAATACCCGCTCGTCAATTAACAAAAGGGAGCCCCTTGTAGTTAGTCCTAGTTATAGGTTTCCCCGTGTTAAAGTTGGGTCTAGTTAATAATAGCGCCACTTCAGTTGCACCACTCACCTGTAACCATGTCTGTAAGCTTGTACAACGGTTGGAATTGCATTTCAGACTACTAGGCTATGATAGCAAATACGATTTTTAATGGTTGTAACAACACTGGTAATAAGTAAGAAAGACACACAACGCCATTAAAACCACGAATAATCCCTGCAATTAACACTGTATGTTATTTTACTTCACCTCAAAGGTTTTGCCCTTCCCCTACCCCCTAAAATGCCTTTGATACGCATTGCGTGACAAACCAAATACGCAGGCGGCGCCATCCACGTTTGGTCCCAATTTAACAGTCAAATCTGATAATGCTTTTGTGCACTGAAAACTGAGCAACACTCGTATTAAATCAACTGAACCGTTGAGTAAGATGTCACAGTGTAGAAAGATGTCGAACGTTTTGGAAGAAAGGTTGTTGTTGAGCTGTTCGACCGTTTACAATACACTGACCCAGTTGGCGGTGTTCATTGGATGGCATCAACAGGACCAAAATACGCCGAACGGCAAGAGAATCACTCGGAAATGGCCTCTGGACCTGTCCTCTACAGCAAATGAGGTAAGAGCATTTCGAACTGTTTTTCTGTTTGACGTTTTCGATCTCATATGGGTCGAAAGACATTAAAATATGTGCGTGACTCGCGAATGGAATGTTGCCAAGAAGGGTCAAACAACCTGCATTTTAACGAACTTTGAAAAGCTCTCGCGTCGCTCTCAATCATTTGCCCAAAGAAATTTTTGCAGCAATCCTGAGAACATCTTTTCTTAATTCAACAGCCAGAAGCTGAATCGATTTGAAGGTTTAGCACATGGTGAAAAAAAATTTAATTCACGAAGTACTTTTCCTGATGAGAAATGTATACTTTCAAAATTAAATTATTTCAAACACAAAGAACAACGCAGTTTCTACCAAAATCAGTTTTGAAGCTCTTGAGAGATTGCTGAAGTAAAATTGAGTGTTTAAAAGACGACAGAGGGATTTGTTTTTGCACGCGAACGCCTCAAATTGATGTCATATTTTACTGCTTCAAATGGCGATTTTAACGGAAGTTCGTTATTTGCATTTTTCTTTGAAATAAAAGGATATTTTGCCAAAAAAGTATCCAGTGATTTTAGTTATACCCTAACCTATCTAACATTAAAATATGAAAGAAATCGAATTTTCCACCCTTGCCGCGTTATGTTTGATTTTTACAGACAAGCGCTCTTAAGTCTGTGAATGAGATCCTAATTTGTCACCATTCAAATGAAAGTTCCCTGTGGTTCTGTTATTTACGCTGTGCAAGGACGATCTAACTTCCTAATTCTGGATGAAGTCTTAAACTGTGATTGTTCAAATTTTATTCCATGAAAAGCGTAATGTGAGATCGTTCAGCTAGAAGCTGCTGAATTCTTTTAGGTGGTACTAGTATTTTTTGTTGCGATAATATGGAAAGTAAAATATGGAGTTTCCAGTTCTAAATTAGTAAGTGCTCCTTAGCAAGACTGAAGAGGTTTAAAGCTAGTTGTCATGATAAGGTACCTTGATATTGCCTCTGTAGTCCGTCACTTCCCAGGTCGTTAATGGGTAGGTATCTCGCAGGAGTCGGTATGCTCCATCGTTTCCGTACGCGAACAGCAAATCTGTAAGCTTTGATTCGCCAAGTAGGTTGGGAACACCGAACGTGTTTGGGACAGTAAGTTCTCTGCAGTGGTACTTGAGTATTTGGTTCAGCGGATGCTGGTACGACAAGGTCCGTTTAAGGATGACACAGAATGGTTCTATCATAAAATGAACCTAAAAGAATATCTAAAGGTTAGTTAATCTGGTAGGTAGTTAGGTGCGGTGGAATCAGAAAAGTCTAGTATGGGCTCCGCCCAAAGGATTAAACCCTTAATTTTTCATATGCTATAGTTTTTATAGAAAATGTTCCTCTTCCGTATACCTCCACTTTTTATACCTCGACGATAGAGAGCGGCGAACCGGGACTGGCCTCTGGAGCGAACGGTCGTGTCTTTCGATATTTGAGATTATCCACCAAAAATGTCTCCAAACGCCAAAGCACCATGACCGAAAGAGGAGGAGAGAGTCAGGCTCACAGACCGAAAAGAACGATCGCTGCAGCAGTTGTCGCAGTATGGCCGACATTATTGAGCCGGACAGTAACTGTAAACCTGTCCTGGTCCTAGCACAGATAAAAGAAATTGACGAGTTGAAAGAAAAACAAAAGCTGCTGGAGACAAAAAATGGGGCTCTCAAAAAAAGCCTTGAGTTCGCTCACGAAGGACCGAGTCAGTGTCGCTCAAGAAGAGATGATTTTGGAGTCGAGGAAAGATTTAACAAAAGTGTGAACTCTGAGAAGAAAGGAACAGTCAAATTAGAAACCCACAGCCGGAGAAACGGTTTAATCTTTTATGGCATCTCTGCCAGGTATCAGACTACGAGAGGAAAATGAAGCCAATGCCAAGACCGATTCATTGCTCTGCTCTGCTCTGCTCTACTCTAAAGATGGAAGTGTTGTGTTGTATTCAGAACCGCTGTGCTGTTGCCCTGAAAGACAGTATGGATCCTTCCCCAAAAAAGTTGTTATTACTACGTTGTTACGTTCATACCCTGCCAAGGTGCTCCACAATTTGTGCATATCCTATGTCTGTGATTTGAACATTGAGTTTGGCAATCATCCAGTTGTCCCCATCTTTGGGAGTGTACACCGCGGAATCTGACGAAATAAGTGTCACTTAAGGTTAGAAAATGCACGCCGGTGTCAACAGGAGTGTACCTGCCTTAAAGTCAACAAGCACATCAAGTTTTTTGTACTGTCCGCTTCCCTTTCTTTCTCATTTATTATTTTAAGTTTTAGTCCTGACTGCTGTACTTTTTTATGAATAAGCTAGCATAATGCTATCGAAGTATGGCACGAGCTTTTCCATCGAACGAGGGCGAGTGGCGAGCGGCGAGGGAAGATGGCAAAATTACTGACAGAAAAGACTAAGGAAGCTCCCAGCAATTACCCTGCGATTTGTAATGAATTGATTAGAAGGCAGGCTGGGTCTTTTCCGAGAGTGTTAGTCGTCTTTACTACTTTGATACTTTCTATACTAGGATACCTTCAAAGAAAAAGAAACTTCATGTCACGTAAAGTGTTAGTTTTTGTGGTCAGTTAATAAAGACATATCTCAATGACATTCTGAATGACGGGAAGTAAGTCGATCTGCAAGGCCTACTTAATTAGCTTTTTAGTATACTACTTTTCAACAATACTTATCAACCTGGTGTGTAGTCCATTTGAATGGCCACAGGGACAAGTTCATTGCGATATTCCCCGGTTACTTTCGCAGATGCAAACAGAGCAATCGGAGAGAGAAAGTTCCACATTTTCCGTCGAGGGTCTCTATCAGTGAGATCCGGTGATCTGGCCAGGTCGTCACACAACTCATAACGAAGAGCGTAAATGCGGCCCTGGTTTATGGCCTGAAATATAACCCACAAAATTGGTCACGTTTGCTACATTTTCAGTATAAATGATATTTTGATCTAAGCTTTCATAATAATTCCCTGATTTTCTGTTTCCTCGATCAGTATCGATCGATTTTTGTTGTGGACTAGTAATGAGCACGGATGGCGGCACTCATGTAGCGCAAGGACAATGTTATTAATCTTCATATTGACAAATTTATAGGGCGGAGATAAAATGCAGGTCGACAAAAGCAGACATTTATAACACGTCAAATCTTTCTCTAACTTTTTTTCCATCCGCTTTTTATTCAACGCTCGAGTTCATACATGTATTCCAAGACAGAAAACAACATCATCAACAACATCGCTTGTGTATATCTATTGTCTCTAATCAGGACAAGCTCAGATTAAACTATCATCATACTATTTAAATGTAAAGTAAGGAAACTCAAAGGTACCTCTTCCAAAGAGTCGTCAGTTTTAAGAGCCTCTTGTACAGCGGCTTCCCAGTCAAAGTTAGGATTCAGTGTTGCATTCAATTTGTTCCAGTCCAGTCCTTTTGCGCCTATATGAAAGGAATGAAAACGAGCCAAAAAAAAAAAAAAACCTCACTGAGTTGCCAGTCTTGCAGCGGAAAGGTATCTGAAAGTATGCTACATTCTGATGGGTCTGCTGTAGAAGTTCACTTTCCAGATATTTACCTGACAGCTTTGACATGAATACTACATTACAACTCAAACGTCTGTTATTTTAAGCGTTTGCTCCTCTGGGCGGAAAAACCGAGGTTTTTGCTCTAGGAAAGGTGAATCTGTGCAGACACAAGTCGTACGACTGTTCCTGGCCGGGGTATATTTTACCCTTTTGAAAACGTTTGAAAGGCCAGTGATTACTCAGATAAATTTAGCGTCACGTGTCACGTGCAAGGGAAGTTTAATCACCATTGGTTTTGGTCTTGGATAAGTATAAGCCAAAAAAAAAAGTTAACACGTAAAAACGTTGAACATTAGAAAACACATAACAATCAGGAGGATAAATGATTTTCAGTTTGGATTTTATAACCTACCTTCCTCTTCTTCCTTCTCCTCTTTTCCTAATTATAAAAAAGAGAAAATCACACCAGTTTAAAAACAGTCGTGTTTAACTTCGCGCCTGCGCCCGCGCTACTCTCGGCTCGCCGCTTGAAAATCTCGCTCGCTCACGCTCGCTATTTTCACTTCGTTCAGCATGGATTTTAGAGCAAAAGAGAGACTGCTCGCAGTCTAGTACTGAGCTTTAGGATCTTAATTCTGAGACTGAGATAAACATAATGAATGTTGTTGGTAGCACATGTCTACCGTTTCATCGTGTAAATCAGTTTGCAGAGAAAGGAAGAAAAAACTCGACCAACCAACGCCAACTCCCGATTGGAACGCCATCGTAGGAAGTTATTCCACATGCATTATTATAAATGCCTTACAATTTTTACCTTCACAGTTTCCCCATTTGCCTTTGTACTTTTCTGTGGTTGAACACCACGGCCTACGATTGTCAACTGTGGTACATTTGTCGTAAACTTTACCACGGTAGGTAAATGGGAAGTGACACCATTCGCCTCTTGTTGTCTTAACACTGCAGTCGTCAGCCTCTGAAAATGGGAAAACAATTCGTTTCGTTATTGAAAACAGACATTAGCCTGAAAAAATGTTTTAAACGTTTGCGTATGGTTTCAAAAAACATACGCAAATGAGGCAAATATCAAAAGACGGGCATATCACTAGGACGCAGTGATGACAAGGCATTCCAAGCATCCATCGCGGACAGAAACTTTACAGTAGTTAGTTGTTGATAGTAGTTAATTAACTACTGAACTATATGACTACAGAAGTTATAGTAGTCAGTTGTTAACAACAGTTAATATTAGCAGATGACCAGGGTACGATGCACTTGCGTTGCCTTCTTTTGACGATGATATTTTTTAAAATATTAAGGGAACACTATGCGTAAGGGAATATTTCACTTGAAATGTGACGTGAAATATTCCCTGACGCATAGTACGGTGTTTTTTTAAACGTGTTCTTACCTTCTTTCGCGTTGTTGTTCTCTAAACAAGGATACAAAACAAAAGTAAATAAGCAAGACATATATATGAAATATGTCAAAATAAGTGTTAATTGTTCGTGCAAAAAGTGGTGACCCAATTCTAATAAATGTTTCATCTTTCGATAACACGATATGTCGAGCATTTTTTTTTTCGCAAATTATTTGAAAGTAGTTCTAAGAAATTGAAAGCGAGTTTCTGCTATTCTTTTCCTCCACACCTTTTTCACTTACCAACACTCTTCAGTAAGAAGTATGTTTCAGGCACCGTTAGCCCTTTTGTTACCCCACCCCTCCGCTCAGTTGATCAAGTTCCGCGGACAAAAATATTTCAAAGCCGCACTCTGCTCGCGTAGATTTTGAACTTACCAGCCCTGCTTTTAAAGAAAAATCTTGTCATACACACTGTCTGGTGAAAAGGGAATTGATTGCACTTGAAAACTTTCTAACAAAGAGTTTGGGCCGTGAGTGCTGTCGTTGATTTACTTTACGATTATTTAAGTTTCTTCAACATTGTTGATTAATACGGAGTTTCAAGGCTGGTATTCAATGAATGTGTTCAGTGGCTTGACTCTCAAGTCAACTTCCTTCCAGAGTTGGGATGTTGAATTGGGACTCAAACATTTAACGCGATTACCGAATTTCACGCAATGTCCGATCCTAGTGACCACTTTATTCGCTCTACAGTTATCTAGAAAAATCTCGCTGTTTTTTCTTACTTGCACAGTTTCCCCATCTGCCATAACTATTTCTGCGAATGAATTTTTCAGTCGTTGAACACCAAGGGCTATGATGGTCAACATCGGTACACTTGCGATAAACTTTACCACGGTAGGTAAATGGAAAATGACACCATCGTCCGTCGGTTGTCTTTACTGAACATCTCCTCTTTTCTATTTAAACAAGTAGCAATAACAAGTAGAAATATTATTGAGGTAAGGTCATCATCATCATCATCATCATCATCATCATCATCATCATCATCATCATCATCATCATCATCATCATCATCATCATCAATTGTCCAGGTTATTACTTATCTTAGTTAAATTTGGTGCAACTTTTGGACGAAGGTTAAAGTTAGCGATTAAGAGGTCGTTGTTTCTGGTCTCTTCTTTCGTGCCTTCTTAGCAAATATAAAATTTAATCTTTGTTGTGATTACTGATGGAACACTGACTCTTATCCGTTAGGGATTCATTACATTGAACTTAACGATGTGTCTTTCTTGATCTCTCCTTTTTTCTCATTTCCTATGTCCTCGCTTAACCACTTGTTTCGTAGGTTTACTCCTCCCCCTTGTCGAAAACACATGTCATTTTGTAGTACCAAATGCACATATCGAACCTTGTGAAACAAGATAAAAATCTGTGACTGCTATCAATACCCAAGAAGCATTCCTACCTTGTCCATGAATGGTCACCCGTTGGATTGACAGAGGGTTTGTTCCTGCCAGGCGCTGCTGAGTAAAATACTTGTCCTTTATCCATTCAGTCTTGTTGTTAATAAAAGCCTCGTATTTGGATGGAAGTCTGGCATATTCCTGCATGCAAGTCACAAAATTAATCATGAGATTAAAAAAACGTTGTCATTTTAGATACAAATGGACCCTATGCATGACGAAAAAATGAAGAGAACGTGAACTAAGTAAGGGTTATTTTTAGGCAACGAGGGGATATGTGATTTACCTCAGGGTTAAATCACACATCCCTGAGGCCGGGTGCCTAAAAATAACCGACTTATTTTTCACATGCGCGAGGTATCAACTGTGGCGTAAAACAATGGGAAACACGCTTTTCTTCGTTGGTTTGATGTCGGTAAGCTGAAGAAAAACAAATATTTTTCCGGACTCACACTAAACAATAGCAAAAAGGTTCCGAAAGACGCACTGGGGTTTCCACATTGTAAAAATTTATAATTTAATAATTTAAAATTTATAACAGGTGTTTTTTTCGTTTTTGATACGCCGACCAAAACAACCAATGTGCGTGCCAAACAAGCTTTACAATAGATTAAAGATTCCGAAAATACGCAATGGGATTTTGTAATTGCCTAATAGTACTGACAACTTTGACAAATTTGCAACCACTTTTTTCACCACTTTACTACAACGAGGTTAGAAATGAGTGATTCCGAGGAAGACATTTTCCTTACGCAAAGCAGTTTTAATGGTTCAATAGATTCCGGCAATGACTTAGAGAATTTGCTAGGGGACTACGAAAACGCCCAGTGCAGCATTGAAAGGCAACAGAAGGGTTGTTTAGCTTCAACCAGGCGGATAAGTATGAAGAAGTCTCAATCCGCAGCGTTGACAAGGAGGCTGAAACAAATGAGAAGAAAACGTCGAAGAGGGATATCATCGTCGTAGATGACAAAGAGCTGCTGGCCAGGAACAGTGAAAGGATCCCAAAGAACACTAAAAAGATAACCTTTTGGTGTTTGGATGTTTGGAATGAGTGAACGCAATTCTCATGTCTTCAATTTAAGCAACTGCTCAGTAGTATTTAAAATGTAATAACAGTGTAGGCAAAATAAATGTAACGCTGTTGAAGTAAAGATGTGGTTTTGTTTGTCAATGCGTGTAATGCGATGCGTGTGGGTCTGCTGCGAGGGGAATATTACTTTTAATATTCCCCTAGGGGAATATTAGAATATCAGCCCCGCTCTCTCCTGTTACAATCAAAGCCACCCCCAGCTTTTCAGACAGTTGATAATTAGCGAGGTTTATTCAATATAATCAGCCTGGAAGAACAAAGGAAAACGAGCCATGTGAAAAATAATCAAGAATGTCAATGCCCGAATATTCAAAGTTAGAGTATTATTTTGATAAAATATAAAACTGCATGCTGAAAGTCAAGGAACCTTATTTTGAACATAAACGTTCCTAATAATTCCAGGAAACATTTTAGAAAAAGAACTTAAGACGATTTACAACCGTTAACATTCCCTAATTTGTACAATGGAGGGTTACAAACATGACGTGTTAAACTTGAGACGGTGGTTCCGAAAAAAAGAAACGTAGTTTAATTTTTTTGAATAAACAGTGAATATAAATGATGGAAAATATGAGACCCCATAGAACTGTAAGAACTATGTTCTCTAAACGTAAACCAAGAAATAACTCGGCTATGAAGCTGAAAAAAATGCCTCAATAATTTATCACGGTAAAACTTCGGCCGTTTATTCTACTGCAGAGAATTCAGTCGCTGTTACTCTATTTTTCGGAGGGAGCTAAGTTCGAGGGCACGTGCGTTCGACAAACAGTCGACACATCCTTCATAGATTGCCGTTCCCTCGGACAGTGACAGAAGCGCTGCCGTTCACAGCTCAATCACTTTCACTCCTGCGGACAATTTCCCGTTCCCCACCCCCTTCATTTAATTTGTTTGTCTCGCCGAAAATATTCCGATTACCTGCAAGACTTCGGCTGAATCTCGGTAGCGTTCCCTATAACAATAGCCTATTGTTGAGGCTCTTGTTTAAATTTCAATGAGCAAAGTCGATCCGGTGCAATAGACCATTTCTTGATACGAGTTTTACACTTCCTCTCGTCTTATCGACGTGTAGAGTTTAAAATCCTGTAAACACCAATACCATCAACTGAGCGCCCGATTCGAGATTTTCGTGCACGATGAGAACTTTAAAATTTTGTCAGTCTTTCCATTTGTAAATACTGAAAGAGCTACCCATATTAAATAAAGGTATCCATTCATATAAACCGGGAATTGACCTCGCGTGTTCGATACAATCACACTCGTTCTAATTTAATTTTAACTACGCTGGTTACAAACATTTACCTCTCGTATTGATAAGAGAGTAATACACGAGAATCCCATTCGTAATTTGCATAAGATCAGAGGTTTAAAATTCGAGCTTGAATCTCTTCCAGAGAGAGAGCATTATTTTTTGTTTTGTAATGGTCTCTTGAATGGTACCTCCAAATTTGCTGCCATGAAGGAGAACCCTCGATTGTCGTCGATAAATGTCTGCGTATCGGCATCTACATGCACCCTTCTTGCTTTAGTACACGAATTCTCAGTTAGTGTTGTGATGTCCATAACTTTACTGTAAAAATAATCATAAAATAGTATTTACCCCTACTAAAGGCTCCAGTACCGACTGAAAAAACTCTGACATCTTGAGGTACTCTGAAAAGTCGTTGATCGCCTGTCCAGTGGTGTTTTTGTTATACTGCACTAACACTTCCTCATTGGTTTGCAAAGTTTGAACGTACGCTGTAGTGTAGTATCTCGTAAAGGGGTCTTTGAACACAATACCCTGCAACTCCGCTGGGGTCATATTCAACCGGGCGAAGCCATACAAAGCTGGGTCATGTTTTAACGTCCAGGTCTTCTTGTTTTGAGCAAGGGCAGCATTCCTCAGGACTTTACATTCTGGACTGGACTGCTGGGGTAGGGAGACGTCACAGCGAACGGCGAATGAAGACCTTCAACAAAAAGCAAAGTGTTCACAAGTTGAATTTAAAAACTTGAGAATTATTGCTATTTTCTTTATTATTTATAACATAAGCAGTAAGTATTCCATTATTTTCTTTGATATTTATTTATTTATTGTTGGGGGGGGGGGGGAATCTGGGCAAGATAGTCATTGTCGAGAGTTCTATAATGTAATGATTTGATTGAAAGGAAAAGTGGACAGGCTCGCTGCCATAAACTGTGCCATACAGCGATTGTTAGCAATTTTATGGAAACCAGCATTAATGCGACAAATTCATGCTCTTTGTATACTAATTGAGATCATTCGTATTCATAATAATGATGCACACTTTAAAAGTATTATCACGATAACTCTAATTTTTGCTTTTATTTAACCTTTCAGAAGTTGTAATAGTTTGTGTTATTGGAAGCGAGATCCATGCCATTCATTGACAATAGCTCCGTTTCCGGATTATTCTGCATGAGTGAAAACTTTTCCCTTAATGTGAAAATTTGCAATTTGTAATTTTAATTCGTGGGCCTTTTAAACAATAACCTGGCTGAAGTCAGTGCGTCGACCTTCAAGCATAGTTTCCGAGTAGTTTGCGGAGCTGACTACTTCAGAACTCAGAACTCATGTTCGATATATTGCCAAAAAAAAAGGAATGAAAGAAAGAAAGAAAACCACACACACCGCATAAAAGCAGAAAAACAGCCCTCACGCTTGGCTTCCTTTGTTTGATAGCGTTGTTTGTGATGTTTTCTGACAGCTTGAACCACGTAGCGTAGACGGCTAAAATTCTCATCAGCGACAAAGAAATAGCTCTTAAACTGCTTTCAAAAGGAGCTAAATAAAAAATTGTATATACTTTTTCTTTCGTGATGTTTGCAATATCTTCAGTATACTGCAGTAAGAACCACAAACATCCCGGTGTTATCATTTTTTCCGCTTTGTAGAAGCGAGTGCTTCATAAATCGGCGTACAAATCTATTTAATCACACTTTAAGGTGATTCTATCGAAATAGAAGGAATATTTAAAATTTTCTAAAACTTGGTCCAGTTGGTAATTATGTTTAGAACCTTTCAAAAATGCAATAAAAAATAGGGGTCACCGTGCTTGTTTTTTCACAAAATAGATAGCCATTAATAGCAACTATACGACCCGCAAGGTTTTCCTGAGAAACCCTAGTAATCAGAAATGAGAACTATAATTGCTTTGAAAAGTCATTGCTTGTATTGAAATATTGGAGCAGTTCAACAAAACAGACAATTATCTTGTATTGTATACTATTTTAGTTGAACAGGAATCAAGATTATGAAATAAATTTAAAAAACTGCGGCGAGCGTACATGCCCTGCTGCACCTAAAGACGTGTTCTTTTCGGCATTTAAATAAAAATGTCTCAAAGCAGAATTTTTAACTTTTCTCAAAATCGCGATATAATGTACTAGACCGTATGCCATTTGAATTTATGTATTAAAAAATGGGGGTCACCGAGCTCGTTTAGGAGAAAAAGACCATTTATTTCTCTGAACAGCTCAGCTTTCATAGAAAACTTATAAAGTTCCGAACTGTGCTAATTTGTTGGTGGAAAAGTAAAAAACAGAAATTGGGGTTTATCAACCAAGTCGATTTGGTAAATCAGCCACTGGAAAGAAGTGAAAAAATTGATGTTTGAGTGTTAAATAGCTCATTTGCTCTAATGAATAGCTAATTAACACTCAAAATGCCAACTTTTGGATTAGTTTGTGGTGGCTAATTTACCATGTCAAACCAGTTGATGAATCCAGATTTTGCAAATCATTTTGTTGCATTGTTATCTTGCATTTTAACAAATAGGACTAAATTTACTTATATAAATCAAACTATGTATCAACTAGTCTGCAAACCTTTTATTTTCTCCTTTTCATGTCTGCAAACAATTTATTTGGGCTTTTTTGATTTTGCAAACAATTTTTTTCAGGATTTTTCATCCCCCCCCCCCCTCCAAAAATGGTCCGTCCCGTCGGGGAGGATAGAGTAGATAATTTCATTACGTGATCAAATGATTGAATTTTCATAATTCGTGTAATTACCCAGTGGAAAACGTCTTGAAGCAAGCAATCGATTTTCCACAGTAGCTTCTTGTTATTGATAAGACAGCTCACGAATGAGGTTTTTCTGGTGTCCATGTGTTGGGGAAAATAGACGGCGACAGCTAGATTTGGAACGAGTAAGAACTTGTTTAACACAAATTCGGCCTATCAGTTATAATTATAATAAACGCATCCAGTCAAAACAACATCATAACAACCATCTACTATTGGCAAATACTTTGGTAAATACCGGTATTAATTCAAACTAAGTATAAGGTAAAAGGCAATAACTGAATTTAGGCCAACCAAAATGCCGTCAGTATCTAAAAATATTTTTCAAAGTTTATCAACATATCGTTCGGTATCGTTCGGTTAGAAGTTTTTCAGTTGAGTAATCTATGTAAAATATTTTCACCATACCTTGCAGTTGTTATCGAGCATCCCATTAAGGACACAAGTGCTATCAAAACTTTCATGTTCGTAGGTGACGCTGACCCGAATTTAACTCGTGAATAAACCATCTGTAGCTGGCCAGTACTTCAAACACAGGGGCGTCCATAGGCTCAGTCTCGAGCCGTGAGTGCGATGCGCCCACGATTCTCGCCACCTTCACGGCTGGGCGCACGGGTTTGGTTGCATGTCGGTGACGTCATTACAATTTTAATAATTATGCAGACAATCCACCCGTCATTTGCTTAAATTTTTATCTTTTTTTTTTCGTCGTCTTGAAAAAAAGCGAGACGCCTGGAACGTCCTCCTAAAAGTGTGAAATTTCAAGAGAAAGACGAAATCCCGCTAAATTATGCCACGCATTCTGCCCCGCAAATTTCAGGGGGCTTGTCTCTGATTGGTCAGACTAAACAATAACCAAACCCGCGCGCCCAGCCGTGAAGGTGGCGAAAATCGCTGGCGCTTCGAGACACTCACGGCTGGAGACTGAGCCTAGGGCGTCCACTGATTAAGCTTAGCAAAAGCAAGCCGCAGTTATAAAGCAGGGCGTTCCTTTAAATTATACACATTTACATATTCATCACCGACTGTTAAAATCTGTCGCTTCACTGGACCGAGAAGTAGCATTATTTCGGTCTGTGCGCTTTTAAAATGTAAGCTGCGTGCGTCCTTTGTTTCTTCAGTCCGTCCACGGCTTGTCATCACACAAAAGCGTTTTGAGTGGGATAGAAAACGTATTAAAACCACGTTTTTTGTTGATGCTTTGGTATCGATGACGATGCCGATAATTTTTCAAATTAAAGAAAGAAAAAAATACTTTTCTTCTTCTGCGCAGAGGTACAAACTTAAGAACTGGATGTGCTAGAGAAATTACAGCCAAGAGGAAATAAAATCTTCCAAATTATGACAGTGAAACAACTGACACTGAACTGCACTTCTTGGAAATCTTGTCATGATCAGCAGCAAACTTTTAAAAAATTGCAAAATCAAGCTTAAACAAGAAGTTTCAGTTTACTGAAGCTATTCCAGTTGTTTTTTTAGTCACATTTCTGACCAGTTGATATTGTTGTTTGCTACGCATTTCAAAATATTCCATGCTGTCGGCTTTTTCGTATTGCTAATTTCGACCTCTCATTCGGGTATTAAAATATGTAAGCAGAAGTTTCCTAGTCGCCCTATGTTCATGGCAGATGAATACATCAGAGTAACTTCTGCGCAAAACTGTCCGATTCTTTGATCTGCCGCCGCCCAGGATTTTAGACAAATAAATTAAAAACACTGGCCCCAGTTTAAGCCAGATAACTTTGCCCACTGGATAAATTGATATCCAGCGGACAAAATTTACTTCAACTAATAAATTTTGTCCGCTGGATAGGATAAAGTTATCTAGCCTTTGATTTCTAACCGGCTCTCAAAACTTGTTGTACGCGCAATAGCTGCATACTAAAACACATTGGGGAACATAGGGCGACCAAGAAAACTTCTGCTTGGAGGGTTGTAGGGCCAATACATAACAGATTTAATAATTGTTAAAAACCATCAACCAGAAAAAAAGAACAAAACAAAAGATATTGGATCGATCTACTTGTAACTGAACTTGAAATTGGTGACTGTAATGCACTTCACATTTTTAGAACCATAGAAGCCAGAATATTCAATTTTTTCTTTTACCTTGAAAGACAATCAATTTCATCACTAAAGAAAGTATGTGGAGGATTTAAATTGTGCTTTCTGAATCTTAGTGGAAAGACATAATTTTCTCTTTACTTGCTATTATAAAAGTCTTCCATCAGTCGCCGAACTGTTAATGTTGAGAAAAAACCAAAGAAAAAATCTTGGAGAAAAATAAATTGCTCAGTCATTGTTATGCATCATAAACTTGTGAGCAAAAGCAGCAAACGTGATTTGATTTTATTTCGTCCCACGCTTTAGATGTTTGAGCACCGAGTAACTCCCTTAGGATTAGTGTAATGAGCGTCAGTTTTTGTGGTTCACTGACTAGAAATAATTGATTTTAACCCAGCATCGATCAATTGTTAAAAACCATCAACCAGAAATTAAATAATTTATATATATGTATGAACTAGTTTTAAATGAAAAATAAACGTTGTTGGTTTTGTTAGTTGGTTTGACATGGCAAAAAATGCATGAAAAAACGATTTTGTGACACCTTCAGGGGAACCCAACAGGAAAATTTAAGAAAGGTACTTGAAAAATGTCCCACTTCTAAGAAACGGAACCTTTCTGCCTCGATTAGCTTCGCTATTTGCAGGTAGTCTGCATTTGTGATATATTGATTTTCTCTTGAAAATAAAGTTTTGTTGTTGTTGTTGTTGTTGTTACAACAACAATAGTTACAATACAACAATAGTATCTGCGTCGAAAAATACGAATACCGGACTTTTTCCTTTTGTCCAATGCAGCAACGAGTTGGAGAGAGAGAGAACTCCAAAAGGTTTCTTTCAGCATTCCTATTAATTTATACCATGCAATGAATTCTTTATTTCACACTGGATATGAAAATGTCCTGTTTTTTTTTTTAACTTTTTCCATTGCGTAAAATAACCTTCGTAAAACAACGTTTCCTGAAAATACGCACAAAACACAGTTAAAACATCATCCTACAACCAGCTGCTACTGGCAAATACCGGAGAAAATACCAGTGTTAATTCAAAATATGAAATTCAAAAGGACGATAAAAGCAACAACTGAATTCAGATCAACAAAAATGACGTCACCTAAGCATATTTCTACAAATTTTATCAATCGATCTTTATCGATCTTATAAATGAACTCTAATTTCCAAATAAGTGATGAATTAGTAAAATATTTTCACCATACCTTGCAGTTGTTATCAAGCATCCCATTAAGGACACAAGTGCTCTTAAATCTTTCATGTTCGTAAGTAACGGATGATGGAGTTAATGTTTGGTCGTGAACAAACGGTCTGTAGGTAGCCAGGGCGTCGACTGGTTAAGCTCAGTGCAAGCCTTAGTTATATAGCAACGCCTTCTTGTAAGTTATGCATACTTAAATATGCTGTACTTGATGTGCGAACTGCGTGTATCCCTCGTTCCTTCTGTCCCACGTCAGTAGGTCAGCGGTAGGATTCGTCAACACACAATAGTGTTTCGCGTGGAATAAATACATATTAATTAAAAATCACGTTTTTAAAATGCTTTGGTATTGATGATAATGTTGATAACTAAAAAAAAAGAAAAGAAAGAAAAGAAAAGAAAACTATATGTTCTTTATTCTACACAGAGGCACAAGCTTTTAGATCTGGATTTCATGTCCAGAAAAAAAAAACATTCGAATCAGGTTGAATTTGGATAAACATTTAAGGATAAAAATTAGCGAGAAAAGTTTAACACAACGTTTCGATGTCTCCATGAGACATCGAAACGTTGTGTTAAACTTTTCTCGCTATTTTTTATCCTTAAATGTTTAGAAAAAAATATATAGAAAAACAAAACAAAAAAAGAAACTTAGGCCAAGAGAATTTCGTTCAAAATTAAAACATATTGAAGGAACTGACACTAAATAAGCTCTTTACTTGCATTCCAAGTCACGTCCAAATCTCGTCAGTAGCAAACGTCTAAACAATTGCAAAATTAAGTTTACAAGTTTGAGTTTGCTCGAGCTATTCCAGTTGCTTTCAAGTCACATTTCCGACCCCCTGATAATGTTTTATGCTACGCCAATCAAAATATTCCACCCTGTTGCCTTTCTTATATCGATTGTTCCCCCTCTCAGTTAACTTGTGTCCTTATCTCGTAAAGGTAATCTGTTCCTGCTCAATGTCCTAGCCTGCACGCGAGCGAGGCTCACGCGAAGGGGAAAGCGTGCCTGACCTAAATGACAAATCAATGTAATTTGCTTCTGTTTTTGAGTTGGAATGACAAAAGGGGGTCTGGATGGGGTTAACTGACAACTGACAAATAGCCTAAAATTTAACTGACAACTGACATTAGTAGTGGGTTTACTGACAACTGACAACTGACCTAACTGTCCTTAATATCCTACAAACCCCGTTGTGAATAACACTGTTTGACTCTTTTCGTCAAACAAATGTACGTTTTATACTAAATCTTAGCAGCGGGACGCTAGAGTGTCATATTTCGTTAATAATTTACCGTATGACCCAGTACATCAGGGTCATTTTATCAGCTACGATCTCGAATTAATGCTGAACATGCGCCAGCTTACACAATGGCTGCTAATGCTGGCGTTGTAAAAGCTATTGTAAGCTTTTGCCGCATTGACTCGGATACGGCTTTCGAATGGCATAGAAGTCGTATGCCGATAAATGATATAAAACAATTTTTTACAATTTTTTAAGACAACTTTTTAATTCAATTTTTTTACACTTTTTTAAATTTAAACTAGTGAGCAGCACTCTGCGAACTTGTAGTTGTAAAACTTGTTTATTCTCCTAAGTGTTTCGTCTAACTATCGTAGACTTCTCCAGGGAGTTTTACAAACAAATTCTAAATGCCTGTATTTCAGCAATAATAGCGGCTATCTCGAGAAACACGGACCGCAAAGGTGCAGCCGGATTGACCGCACCGTGGCCCCCAAATAACTCTCACGCCTTGCGTAAACATTTCACAGCTTCGCCTGTTCCCTGGCCGCACCTTTGCGGTCCGTGTTTCTCGAAATAGCCACTACTATTTTATCCATGCCAATCACCATCGAGGTATTGCCAAACAGAACCCAATCAAATTTATCGTAATAAAGAACTTTACCCATATTTGTTTGCCTTTGTTACGACTGATCTACTGTTCAATATTTTGAAGGTAAATTTTGATCATCTATGGCCAAACTTTTAACTGACAACTAACATTTGTAACCCCCCCCCCCCCCCCCCCCCATCCAGACCCTCACAAAACTGCGGGGAAATCTAACAACAAAACTTGCCAAAAAAACTTAGAATGCCGTTTCTTGTTCGCTCAGATCGCTTTAGGACCTTTAGGACATACTTGTGTAGTTAATACATTTCGATTTGTTCGGATTTTGTAGCCGGAAAATTTAAGTACCAGAAAATTTTCAGGAAACGGAACTCTATTCTTAAACTTTCGAACTGATGCTGGCCTTCCGAACATTCTCACTGACCTATAATATTCCGCACACGAAACGGCATATTGCTCCCTCTGGAAAAAAAATAGAAATTAATTTTTCCAGGTTGCGAAAGTTTGAGAATACATTTAGCCAAACATCACTCTAGTTTCTCCGCGAAACGATCAGTTGAATTCTTATCCTCTTTTCTTTATCTGCTTTTCAGTGTGTTTTTTTTAATCTTGTGCTTGTGAAAACCGGGCTTTAGTGTTCAGAATAAATAATAATAAATAATTAATTTTCTGTAACATAACTAAGAACAGCAAAAGTGGACACCCAAGTTAAAGATTGTTATGTAACACCTACTTTTACTACACTAATTATCGTTGTTCATGAAGAAGAGCCTGAATAAAGTCCACGCCTATTTCCACAAGTTACAGTGCATATTTTATTATTTAAATGTCACCAGTTAAAAGTAATTTTAAGTAGATATGTAACTGTTATAAATTGGCGAAAAAACACGGGAAAATTACTGTAAAAAAGAAATACAAAAATAAGAGAGGTTATTTTCAGTTAAATACCAGATAAAAGTTATCTTGAGGTCAAAACCAACAAATGGAATGGGCCTAATACGTAAACAGTCTATTGTTAATTGGGAAAAGCCAGTTTAAGCATACTTTGATTAACAGAAAAGTTTCTGGGGAAACACTTTCAAACAGAACACCTGCTTCGTACCAAATTCATAACACCTGATCAATGCAAGGTCAGGACTAAACTACAGGACTGGTAAAAGCAGAAAAATAAACCATTGAATTTTTAATAATTTTCCCGATGTAATATATTAAACATAAATAAAACTTTTCGATCTGTATATTTCCCAACACCAACGACAAATACACTCAAAAATCCAATAACAAAAGAAACACAAGTGTGAGCGAGTCTTTTCATTACTTGTGGTTTTTACGATTTTACTGTGAGAACAACTTGTTTAACATAATTCGGTCGATTAGTGTAATGTACTGTGCAGTACTGTTCTATTGACAAGCGATACATTTCTTACGACCATATTTCGGGGACGGCAGAGTCGAAAGTTATTTTATGAATGATCGAGTGAATTTAATAATTACGTTTTATGAAAGTGGAGTTTAATAGTTTTCTTTCGACTAACACTTACCAGACATTACGTAAATTTGGTTACCTTAATGAAGCTCATCAATTTGTCAGCCAGCGATGTTGTGAAAAGAGTTATTTGCTGCATCTGTACAAAACTGTGATATCACACGTGACATCTTTGACAACTTATCTTTTTTCTGCATTCTGTCTTACTGTTATTTTGCATTTAAAGTCATTTACTAGAAAATGAACGCGAGATATATTTTCGTATATGCTGTCACCCCAAAACGTTTTTGAAGGCCTACATGGGGTTTACTGTTTGGTGTTATGGGCCATATAGTTTTTACTGTTACGAGTTATACAGCCCGAATTTTCCTGTTAACTGTTATATATGAAATTACAGTTAATTGTTACAACACATCACGGCTAGATACTAAATGAACTGCAAGAAAAATGGGTAACTGAAACTACAGAAATGGTGTTTCTGATGAAATTATCGTTAATTATTCATTTATTTATTTTAACTGTTGTAGCGAATTTTTTACTGTTAGCTGTTAAATCACCTAAAATTTTAGTGTTAGCTGTTATGTCCACCTCCCCCCCTCCCCCATCTAGGCCCTCCTTTTTGGCAACTTGAAAATTGTCTTTTCTCGGCAAACGAACATTAAATCGACAAAATCAGTAAGCTTTTACGCAAGGAAATGCTATGCTCCCACACAAAAACGACTTCCCTCTGTTATTCAAAATGAGATGCTGTTAGTGGAGGCGTAAGCGGCCTTAGCATCATGCATGGTACTCGGAGAACTGTACGAAACTTGCCGAGTTCCTTTCGCCCAATGAGTTAGTTTCGTTTACTTGAAATACTTAACAGAGTTAAAGCAACCAGTTGGTATCAGCAGGAGGGTTGTCCAATACACCCAAACTGACTCGATTCGTCTAAGGTAGTGACGGCTCGTCTCGATTCGACTCGAATCGTCCGTTGTGTAGTCGATTCGACTAACTCGAAAGTCGATTTGCGAGACACTTAGAAAAAATCATACAAGAAGGCGAACAGGGAGGGTAGAAAAAGTGGTCGAATAAAACCCCATTAATTGATAATAGTAGGTCATAAAAGTTAAAAGGCAACAACTGAACTCAAGCCAATGATAAATAAAGTTCCCTTAGCGTGGTTATTTTTGCAAATTCTCTCAGTCGGTCTCTATTGAACTGGAAAAACGTTTCCAAATGAGTAGTAAATGTAAAAATATAAAATATTTTCACCATACCTTGCAGCTGTTATTAAGCCTCCTATTAAGGACGCAAGTGCCATCAGAAGTTTCATGTTCGTAAGTGACGTTGGGTTTAGGTCGTGAATACTGTAAACTGTCTGTAACTAGCCTACCCTGCTTTAAACAGGGCGTCGACTGCCTAAACTCAGTATTTGCAGTATTCAGCACCGATTGTTAATATCTGTCGCTTCACTGGCCCGAGAAAAATAGTTAATCAAAGAAAATGATTTTGAAGCCTGACAAATTTCTTTGTTTTATGTTTTTGCTACCGTTCTTAGTTTTGACATTATGCACAAACCACAATAGGTATTGAACTGACTGTTGGAGCAACTAACCAATAGAAATGTTTATGTTAAGTTATTCAGCCATAGTGTGTGAAAGGAAAACAAAGGATTGGGCACGGTTTGAGGTGCTTTCAACATAAATTGAGACACCTTTGTTTTGGCCTTTGAAACTTGCAAAGTTTCATAACCAGTCTCTCGACTGACCAAGCGAGAAATACAAATATGATCATTAATTCCCGCCAGTGTGCACTTGAAGTATGGCAGCGACGGAGCGTCTGTTGTTTTTTCTTTCCCTCGCTAATAGAACTTATCTTCGCAAAAAAGCGTTTCGTGTGGGATAACTACATATTAAAATCACGTTCTTTTGTTATAGCTCTGGTATCGACAACAACAACAACTATTGTCCAAAAAAATTTTTTTCACTCTTCTACACAGTGGCTCAAACTTACAGAACTGGATCCGCTAGCACCGAAGCAGGTTCTTTATCTGCATTCAAAGTCGCTTCTAAGAAATGCCGCAATAAACTGGACTGCCTTTATTAAGAAATGCTCCATGAAAGGAACAAAAAGCCGGTGACACAGCGGATTTGGACCGGGGGTCCACATCCGCTGGCGGATATGGAGGCCTCTCTCGCAAATTTGGATAAGCAATAATTTCCTTTTGAAACGTCAAGTTTTGAGAAAGGAGGTCTTCATCTCCCGGTACGTTTTTAGAACGAGGAATATACATCTTAGTTTTGGTTTCAAGCGTGGCAGCTTTTTAATAAATTAACTTTTGCGCTTCTACGTATAGCACGTAATCTGTCGTTGTAAATTACTGTTTTAAAACGCAACAGAAATGGTTTGCTGGCAAGGCTACAGAGCGAAAGAGTCATTTCGGTGGTTTATATACAAATAGCCAGATTTTCTGGTAAAGTTACTTGGTAGCGAAAGGTTTTACGGGGGGGGGGGGGGGGGGTCCAAATCCACCAGCGAAAGTGGACCCACGGGGGTCCATATCCGCTGAGCCCGGGGGACCAATTCTGAGGGGTGGAAATCCACTAGGATACCGGAATGAAACACCCATTCAAGTTGTTTCTATTAGTGCAAAACTATTTCTGTAATGAATGATAGTATGTAATGAACACTAACATTCTCCCGGCTTGGTGAATATCAAATGATTGTAAGCAACTCGGTGCTACACACCTCGTTAGTTATCAGTATATTAGCATCAGTTTCAAGCGATATCAACAACGACAACAACAACAAAAACAACTACAGCGGCTTTTTAGAAAGCCTATTAAAGCAAACACACAAAAGAAGGAATTATTAAAAACCATGAAACAGAAAAAAAAAAACTTAACTAGATCTGAGTGACAAATAAACGCTATTGCTTTCGTTTTTGAGTTTGAGATGGTAAAAATGCGGTAGCACCCAACAAGAAAACTTAAGAAAAATGCTAGAAATTCCGTTTGTTGTTTATGCCATAGTTAATAAAAGAATCTGGTTATGAAGCTCAGCAAAGTCTTTTGTTTTATGTTTTTGTTACCACTTTTAGCCTTGACCGTGCACAAACAACAATAGGTTTGAATTTTGCATGAGCAACGAACCAATAAAAATGTCACTGTTAAGTTATCCAGCCATAAGGTGCGAACGTAAAACAAAAGATTGTGCACGGTCGTAGAACTTTCAACATAAATTGCAGCACCTTTGTTTTGGCCTTTGAAACTTGCAAGGTTTCATAACCAGTCCCTCGAGTAACTATGTTTATGCAGACCGTCAGTTTAGGGCCTTTAACCCTTTAAACCCCAATATTAACATCCACATTCTCCTCACTATTCTCCTCCTATTTCTTATGTTACTAGTTGGGAGAAATTGATAAAAAATCAAGACATCTGATTATTGGTGATCATTTGCTTTATTCTAATGTGCATGTAAGCTATAAGCTGTCACAGTTTGATCTGTTCGGATTTGTCGCAGATAATTTTTAGGGAACGGATTCTTTTACTCGAATCTTCGAGCTGCTGTTGGCTTCCCAAGTGCTCGCTGACTTGTAATATTTCGCACTCGAAACGACACATTTTGGAGGTTACATTTCCCCAAAGAGTACTCTAGTTTTTACGCAATTAAATACCAATATCCTATGCAATTTAGGCTTTCCGAACACTGAGCCGTATTTCGTCGAGACGAACCGTTGGGTACTGATCTTTGTTCTAATGCTTGCCCTTGAGGATTTTTTAAACTGAACTTCAAACTGAATTTAACATTTGAGAATCCATAAAAAATATTTTATTTTTTCTAATATAGAAGCTAGTCAATTTAATTTGTCACTAAAGAAAGTATGCGGAGGATTTAAACTGTTCTTTCTGAAATGTCGTGGAATAATATATTTTTCTCTTTTCTAACTTGGTTAAGTCAGCAATCAGTAACCCAATTTTTAATGTTGAGAAAAACAAAACAAACCAAAAATCTTAAAGAAAAATAAATTGCTCAGTCATGTCAGTCATTGTTATTCATCATAAACTTGTGAACAAAAAACAACAAACGTGTTTTGATTTTATTTCGACCCACGCTTTAGATATTTGAGCACCGAGTAACTCCCTTAGGATTGGTCAGTAATGAGGGTCATTTTTTGTGGTTCAAAGGATTGGTATAATGAGCGTCATTTTTGTGGTTCACTGACTGTAGAAATAATTGATTTTAATCCAGCATCAAATATATCGCACCTTAGTTCTGCTGAGTGTTATTGTACTGTTTATTTTCCTGTTTGCATATTTTAAAATAATCTTTGCTATATATTCGTTGCATTAAATTGGGCTCAATTAGTCAACGCCTGGAAGTAACGGGCCGTAGGCTACGGTCAGTAACATTCAAGATTTACTAGTGTCATCTCGGAACATGAAACGTTTGGTCGCACTGGTGACGTTTATCGGAGGCTGTTTAACAGCTTTAAGGTATGATAAACTTTTTTGTCTTATATTTGCACTTCATAGGAAAATTTCCCTTGTTTCAGCAGATAAACAGTGAAATGTAGTTGCAACGTACGTGCTTGTGAAAACTTTGAACTGACCGGAGTTGCCCACAAAATTATGCTGACTGCAGATTAATTTTTAAGTCTGCCTCATATTTTTGTTGTTTTAACTTTCTTTCTATCCCCAAACTAATAACCATTTTTTTGCTCATGCTACAACTTGATTACTGCAAGCATTTGAACGTGCTAGCGTTCACGGTTTGTGGACTGTGTTAAATTAAACTGAACTTTTCAACTTTTTCTTTCACAATCAGACTAAATCCCCGTTTCTTCACATCTGTGATGATTCATTTTGAGGTTCTTTCGATTCGACGAAATTTTGTAGCATGACTTCTTATACTGGCCTCACTCGTAACGATTGAGTACCACACGCATAACAAATTCTAGTATTAGTTATCACCACAAACAAATTATTCTGCAAATAACGCAAAGTAAAAACTGCCAAAACGTTATATTACAACTACTTAAAAACTTTCGGAGACACGGCTTGAAAGGAATGTACACATGCCTTACTTGAGCTTCTTTTATCAACATCGACATGACGATACTTTTTGCAAAATTAATGACTACTCACTAATTCGCTCTCCTGTAACTCCAAAAGCACTTATAATGGTCATAATCATTTAGAATATCTTTTTTAATTTGGCTATATTAACAACACATTTCGTTGTCGTTTTCTGTTTTCTTTGACTATTAAAAGGGATCGATCTAACCAAGAGAATAATAAATGATCAGTTAGGAGCGATTTCAGAATACCCTGCCACTTATTTACATATCTCTCAACGCTTTAAAAAACGAGGCATATAGAAACAAAAGGGTCCATTCAAATTCAATGAGATGCAAATAAGTGGCCGGGTATTCTAAAAACTAGCCGTAGATTTATGTCTTAAGGCCCTATGATAATTGGACTGCGAAGCGTTTGAAGGCGTATCCGCCACTCATCTACTGTTTACCTAGCGGTGCGTGGAATTGAAGCCAATGTCACGGAAAGCTATTACTAAAACTTTGAATATTTGTTTAGCTTTCGACGGTGGAAAACCAATGAATAAGAAAAAATGTATATCGATACAGGCAGTACTAATAGCGGGACTCCAAGCGATCAGCTAATTGTTGCAGAGAAAGACACTGTCAGCTTAAGGTGGCTCATCTGGATTGTCCCGAGGCACAACATCCCAACTTTGAACGGCTAATACATTACTGTCTAAGCTCGGTGGGGTAAGCTGCTTCACACATTACTAGAGACTGAATGAACTTGTCAAAAAAGTAGGTTTGATTGACATCAGTGTTACTATAGCAACGAAACCATGACGTCATGATTTTTGTATATCAACAATTTTCTCTATATCTAGACCTAAAGTAAAAACTGTTTTCTACATAATTGTGTGCTTTGGAATCAACACGTTTGCCATGCCTGCTTGCTACGCTTCACTGGTGCCGGAGGGATCGTGAAAATTCTGTTTTTAATACAATGACAATGAAAGCCTTATGTTAATTGCCATTGTACTAAGAACAGAATTTTCACGATCCCTCCGGCACCAGTGAAGCGTAGCAAGCAGGCATGGCAAACATATTGATTCCAAAGCACACAAATATGTAGAATACAAACAAAAGAGAAACTCCTGAAAAAAAACCGGCTGTCAACAAATGATGCGGCAATGAGAATTTTGGAGGCGAGTGCAAAAGTCTCCTATACTTTTATTTGTATTTCTCGCACTTAAAATGATTCAATGTGCGTGAGATTTACAGGGATTGTTCAATACATGTTAGACTTGAGATCACAAGTTTTAAAAGAAAATTCATCGACTAGTTTTTGAATAAAAGCTTCCATAACAAAGACGTTTCTTCTCTGTGTAAAATGAGCATATTTAAGACATTACTTCTGATTACATCATTTAAAATCTAGCGAAGCAAACCAGATAAAACCTTCAGGAAAAGTAGCTGTATGCTACAGCTATGACATGGTGAAAACTTTGTTTCAGTCTGTCAGGATAACACTGGTACCGATGAAACAATAGAAATAACGTAAATCTGTAATTTTTTACTGGAAAATATTCAACCCGATTTTTTTCGAAAACGCTCTCGAAAACTTTGGAGTCTTGAAGATCTACACCTAGACCATAAGAGACAATAAGTCGTTTTAAAAGTTTAGGTCTAGATATCGAGAAAATTGTTGATATACAAAAATCATGACGTCATGGTTTTGTTGCTATAGTAACACCGATAAAATAAATGTAAAGAAGATCCTCGCAGTTATTAACGCAACTTATGCAGTTGCGAAAAGAAAGCCTGAAAAAATCAGGCTTGCCGGGACTCGAACCCTGACCTCTGCGATACCGGTGCAGCGCTCCAACCAATTGAGCTAAGAAGCCAACTGGGAGCTGGTCATTAAATTGGTTCGTAATATACCCGGGAAAGATGAAGATGAAATTATGAATATATGAAGTTCATATATTTGAACTGCGGAATGAGTATTAAATGAAATTATATTCATAATTTCATCTTCATCTTCCCGGGTATATTATGAACCAATTTAATGACCAGCTCCCAGTTGGCTTGTTAGCTCAATTGGTTAGAGCGCTGCATCGGTATCGCAGAGGTCAGGGTTCGAGTCCTGGCAAGCCTGATTTTTTCAGGCTTTCTTTTCGCAACTGCATAAGTTGCGTTAATAACTGCGAGGACCTTCTTTACATTTATTTCTTCATTCCGCAGTTCAAATCTATGAACTTCATATATTCATAATTTCAGTAACACCGACGTCAATCAAACCTACTTTTTTGACAAGTTCATTCAGTCTTTAGTAAATGTGTGAAGCAGCTTACCCCACCGAGCTCAGACGGTAAAGTATTAGCCGTTCAAAGTTGGGATGGTGTGCCTCGAAAAAATCCAGATGAGCCACCTTAAACCTGCGATAAATATCCAAGCTTTAGAATTCTGAAATCTTCCCTATGAGGTTACGCATAGAACAAACTTTTTTTTGTACTGATTTTTACATGTCATTTTCTGATTTCAAGAAGATGAAGAATGTATCATCGTTTAGGTCGTTTTATGTAAAAGAAACGATGTCGGACCTGAAGGAAAACGCGAAGAGCTTGTTTAAATTTCTTCACGTTCGAGTCCTATGCAAGCCGCATCTTATCTAGGACAAGAGGTTTCAAATAAAACGGGGACTTCAGTCTTTTCTTTGTTAATCCTCGTCTTAAAATAAGGCGCGAGGGCAACTTATACGAGAACTTTGCGTGTTCCGTTAGCAGCGCCGTTTTTTACGTCTCGTGAAGTTTTTCCTGGGTATAAATGACTCTTTAATATTGAAAACTTGTTTTGTTAAGCAGTCTAACAAGAAAACAAAGCATAGGGTGTGTACGTTATTTTCGCTCAGCATGTATTTTAGAAGTGTTGAAATGGTTAAGATTTAACTTAATTCACCTTCGATAATGAGGTGAAAATTTGACACATCGCATACCGCCTACAGTTAACTGAGCCTACACTTATCAATATCATAGAATGTTTGCGACGTCAACAAACTTGTCACAGTCTGTAGTTTTAATTGCCATAAAGTCATGATGTCGAATATTTACTTTTAATGATGAATTTGACATTATTTCTTCGTGGGAATTGAAACTGCAGAATGTGAAAGTTTCCAAACCCACGCTTGTCAATATTACAGTAGAATGTGCCATCATATTTTAAAACTAATCAGTTACTAAAACTACGCTTAACAATATCATAGAATGTTTGCGACGCCCACAAACTTGTCACGGTCTGGCGTTTTAACGCTAAGAAGTTATGATGTCAAATGTCTTCTTTTAAGAGTGATTTGAGCTAAAAAAAATTATTTCAACGTTGTTAAAGTTACCGTAAAGCAAAAATGATATTAAAATGGAAAAAAATTAATAAGCCTCTTCTAAGCGTCTACCCTTTCCTTTCCACCCGTGTGACTGATAATTTGTTTTTTTGACTGCGCGTGGGAGTCGCCAGGCCTGTCACTCTTTTTAACAACGCTTTTTTCACAAACTTGACTTCAATGTTGGAACAAAGTTTTACAGCATAATAAAACCATACCACGAGAAAGTACTGTTTAATAGTAATTAGTTGAATGATCACACTATGGGATTGTTATTAATACAAACTCATAAGCCAGATCCACATGACATGAAAAAGCATATGATTTTAATTTTTAATAGCACCAAGAAAATTTTAGAGAAGTGTATTATACTAACAAACAATTGTGTCCAAGGTATGCGTCAGCCGTCCAATGTGAAGTCTCCCTTCCCCAGGAGTCCACTCCAGTCTGTAAGGTCCTTCGAGATACTGCTCTTACTCAGAACAAGAAGACCTGGACTTTAAAGCATGACCCGGCTTTGCATGGCTTCGCCTTGTTGAATATGACCACAAATCAACTGGCAGCGGTGGTCTTGAAAGATCCCTTCACCAGGTATTACCTTACAGCGTACGGTCAGACCACTGAAGCAAGCAATAAAGCATTTGATCTTTACAACAATCTCACCGCTGGACAGGAAATAACCGACATCTCAGAATATCTCAAACTAACAGCATTCTTCCAGTCAGCTTTGGAGCCAGCAATAGGGGTAAATATATCTTTTCCTTAAAATACGTGGTCATTTTTGTTAAGAACATGGCTTTTATTCAACGCCGATTTAGGAATCCACCACCACTGGCTTAAAAGAATGATCAACAGTTCAACACCTTAGTAGACAATACTCCCGAGATATTTGTTTGCTTTGACGATTTTATACGTATTCTCCTTCATCTCTAATTATACAAAAAACTTTTGAAAGTGATAGTGGGTAATTAACATTTAAGTGGGTTACGTCACGGGGATTTCCACGTTTTGGTATAAAAGTGCTAAATTTAAATTAAAGGCGGATTCCGCTCAACGTTCGATTAGTAAGTGCAAAAAATATTTACTAAAAAGCTACTCATACCTCGGTAACATTTTCAATGCTATTTGGAACATCTTACTTCAATTTAATCTCGAGAGAAGGAATTATGAAAAAAAGATTGTCTCACAGTTACAAATCGGGGAAGGAAAATTCTTGTCAGATTTTAAACAAGTAAACAAAGAAATAGAAAATCATTATGGCCAGTTCTACAAATCAAAAATTGACGAAAATGATTTACAACAAAGATTCGAAAGTTTTGTAGAAAATTTGGATTTTACCCAATTTCAAGAGCATGAAAACCAATAACTAGAAGATGAAATCAGCATTGATGAGGTGCGAAATGCTCTAAAAGGCTTCCAAAATAACAAATCTCCTGGTGATGATGGCTTCACAAAAGAGTTCTATGAAGCTTTCTTTGACCTTTTAGGTAATGCGCTTTTAGAATCTTTTAATGCAGGGTTTGAGAATGGAACGTTGTCTGTATCACAAAGACGAGGAATTATCTCATTGATCCCAAAAGATGGAAATAATTTGACTACTTTATCTAATTGGCGCCCAATTACTCTGCTTAATGTAGACTACAAGATTCTAGCCAAGATAATTGCTAAAAGAATTGAATCAGTATTACCGAAATTGATTCATTCCGACCAAACAGGTTTTATCAAGGGAAGATTTATTGGGCAAAATGTGAGATTGTTAAAGTGTATATGACACGAAAGTTTTTTCTCCGGTTTTTGATTGTTTTATGTGTATAAAAAACGATTCTAAGCTTTAAACCGGCATCAAACTTTTCAAACGTACTTTTTTCGCGGTGAAAATAGCGTACATTTGACTTTAAAAGTGTCGCCGTCTCGCGCGGCCAAAATATCACGTGATTAGCTAATGTGACGTCAATCGACTTGACAACAAAACCAACATGGTGTCAAAGTGGAAGGAACTTGGGAGAGTTGGCAAAGGTTTCTCGTAGCTGAAGCGACTAATAAGAGGTGGTTTGTGTATTCCTGTTGACGAAATGGAGGGGAAGTACTCAGTATTCCTCGGATCCAGCATTTTGGAACAAGGGAATCGAAATAATTGTGTTGAAGGAGATGCAAGGTCGAAGCACTCAGGCTACTCGAGATTTTGATGTTTGCTATGTTTTTAACGTGAAGATATGGTCACGAACGAGCATTGTTTTATAAGGATCTGTCTCGGTAAGCAAGGAAGTTTTACTGCAAAGCCCAGAGATGCTTTTCATTTGCAAAGCAGGACAGGTACGATAGCGTGGTCTGACTTTCGATTGTACAGGCGAACAGAGCTACCAGTACGGTCTTAAAATTTGTTTTTATTCTTCTCTGGACTTCAGTAAGACATTATGATATCAATATAATTTCAACGACGATCGCCTACTCATAACATTTTTACGCTGGACTGTGCATACACTGTCTTAACCTGACTGCACTGGATGAAGGATTTTAACTTAAATAAATCACCTTTTTAGTAAGACAAGAGTTCAGGATTCTGTTTTACTCTTCCTGTGAGGAGTCTGTAAATGCTTCGTTGTTAGAGAGTGAAAATAGAAAGAAAATCAAGAGGTTGCTGAAAGAATTCCAGGAGAATGTCTCACTCAGATATATTTGTTTATGAAGACAAACATTTTCTAGGAGTTTGTTTAATCCTATGTGTACATATCAAGGTTTTTACCAATCAGGCTGAAATAAATTCCCTGCCTTTTCACTGATGACCACGACCTGACCTGACCTGCTTTACATCAGCTTGCCAGCAACAAAAATCCCTGTTTATACCAACAGCTGCAACTAAGCTAGACCCATCCAGGCCTCGAGTGATCTAGATTGGGTGGTTGTTGACACTGACATAGGGCAGTCAGACCCCCCCCCCCCCCCCCCTCTGCTTTTTGGTCAGATGAAGTAAACGTGGGATCATTATTTCTTGTTGCTTTATGTTTGGTGCTGGTTCTGGTAGATCAATAAATATCAACTATCAAAATTGAAGATCAAGTAATGATGACAGAAGGACATTTTTTTCTTCTGTTGCAATGATTGTGACCTATTGTCAACAAGAATGATACATTACATTGTATTTAATTTACTATTTTAGAAACTTCCCATATAGGAATACTTAGATAAATTGTTGTTGTTGTTGTGCTGCCACTCTTTGTTGGCTGTGATGAAACAGGTCCACTATGACATGATGTTACAAACACAATAATTATTCCTAAGTAAAAATTGACTGGTGATTTACAATGTTGTTAAGGATGCCACAAATGCCCCAAGCTTTAACTCTGTCTCCACTAATTAGGAACTATGGTATTAATTTAGGTGCTCCATACAGGGCTTCCACCTCTCTCCATCAGTTGCAGGGCCAGCCCTGAGTCATGAACCTCCATTGTGTGTGTGTGTGTGTGGGGGGGGGGGGGGGGGGGGAGCTGCTGTAAATAATATCTACAAGTATCTACAAGGGATGTATGGATCCTCATCACTGTGTCTGAGTGATACATATGCTTTGGTAATTGACCAGTTAATAACGATTATTATTGATGAAGATCGATGTTGATTCCCATTGTTCAAAGGAAAATTGTTTGAGAAGGAGTCAATATGGAGACCCACTGTTAATTTGCAAATTTACTTGTGAATTGTCAATTCTTGTTGGTTTATTTATAATTAACTGTTAGTTTTAGAAGAGTTTGATGTGCTGCGCTCCCCTTCAATGGTATTAGAAACACCAAAAGCTATTTAAGAAGATCAAGGACACCAGTTATTTTAAAAGCTAGTGAACATGGTTATGATTCAATAACAGTTCTACAATATTGGAAAACCATACCCACTGCAAAACAAAACAAAATTAACTGTATTTTAACGCAAAATGTGACATTGCCTTAGCTTCATGGTACTGAGTTGTTTGAAAAATTACTGACTCAAGATAAGTGTTAATACCTTAATATTGATACTCTAGATAGAAACAGTCTTAAGCTGCTATATTTGCTGAATCAGCCAGTGATATGGCAAGTAGCATGTGAGCTGAAGTCAGTTTCAGTGCCGTTTTTAAAGTAAAGCGTATATAGAGTCTAATTGCAGGATAACACGACAGCGTACGGCCATGTTATCAACAAAACGATTTCGTCATTGGCTTTTCCCTACACTCTGTAAAAACACTTTTGCTTGCTGCAGAAACCACTGAAACTAATGCCAGGCTGGGAATAAACTATGGGAACTCGTTCTTAAATCGAAATGAATCGAAAATCCAGCGCACTCTCTATAAGAACGAGGACATTCTTGCGGTATTAAAACATCAAAACTATCGGCACTTTCGGTCAGTTCTCCTTAGGTTGATGGAAACAGTAAGCTGTTTATGTGAACAGAAGGGCTTTGGTGTTCTCGATAAACCCTAAAAGAACTTAACAAAGAAATCTCACAACTCAGGTGCTTCCACTGATGTACAGTCAGGATAAATCATCGTCACCACAGTACGAAAGAAGCACTCTCTATAGAACGAAGACATTCTTGCGGTATTAAAACATCAAAACAATCGGCACTTTCGGTTCTCCTCAGGTTGGTAGAAACAGTAAGCTGTTTATGTGAACACAAGGGCCTTGATGTTCTTGATAAACCCTAAAAGAACTCAACAGAGAAATCTCACAACTGAGGTGCTTCCACTGATGTACAGTCACGATAAATCATCGACTTTAAGATCAACATCCTCACCACAATACGAAAGAAGAGAAGACATCGCACATGTTCGTCGTCGTCTGGTTTGATAAGACCTAAAACAGCTCTATTTTTTCTCCTACTTATTCTTTCTCACTGTAGATCTTGGAAGTTTCGAAAAGATCCCCGATACTGCTGAGCAATGTCAACATTTTGAGACGATCTGTAACAAAAACACTGCATTCGCGGGAACGCAATCAAGTAAATTGACGTCACAATGCGGTAAATTCGGTCCCAGTCCCCGGGACAGTTTTGAAGTGAAAAAAAGGGACTTTTGCCCGCGAAAAAAGAGGTTTCTAAAAATTTTAGTCCGGTTTTAAGTTTAGAATCCTTTTTTATACACGTCAGACTCTCGAAAACCGAAGAAAAAAATTTCGTGTCATATACACTTTAAATGACTTACTGGAATATACGGATGTTAAAAAAATTCCAGGAATCCTGCTATTTATTGACTTTGAAAAAGCTTTTGATACAATAGAATGGCCCTTTATACAAAACGTGCTTAGACACTTCAACTTTGGACAGGTTATTAGAAAATGGGTCTCCATACTCTATAGCGACGTAGAAAGCGCGGTTATAAACGGAGGTTACATGACTAATTATTTTAAAGTTTCAAGAGGTGTTCGGCAAGGTTGTCCACTGAGTCCTTTGTTATTCGTTTTAGGTTTAGAAATCCTAGCCCAAAAGATCAGACAGTCAACAGGTTGCCGAGGAATTAAACTACCGCAATCAGTAGAAGCTAAAATTAGTCAATTTGCGGACGACACAACTCTCATCTGTAGGGATGTAGACGCACTTAAAGAAAATATGAAGGTTATAAGTGAGTTTAATGCTATCTCTGGGCTTCAATAAAATAAGAAGAAAACAAAAGCAATGTGGATTGGCTCAGCTAAAAACAATAAAACCAAACCCTTCGGCTTTGAATTTTATCATGAACCAGTCAAATCACTAGGAGTAAATTCATCATACGATCGCGATAAGAACAATAATTTGAACTTTTTTGTCAAAATTTACAAGATGGACGCTAAGCTGAATATGTGGCAAACGAGAGACTTAACTCTATTTGGTCGCACAATGTTAGTTAAGACCCTAGGCATATCAAAATTAGTTTATGCGGCCTCTATGCTTTGTGTTCCTGAAATGGTTATTAAGACAGTGCAAGTAAAAATATTGAAATTCTTGTGGAAAAACAAAAAAGATAAAGAAGAACGATCAGTTTTATATCAATCTCTCTCCCACGGTGGACTGAATTTTCCAAACTTTCACACAGTGATAAAATCATTGCGCTTGAGCTGGCTAGGCAGGTTCTTAAGGACGTTCGCGCCAATTGTTTCTGCGCATCCTTGCTGCGCACGCAATTCACTTCGTGATGTCATGCCACGTCATGCATTGAGCGCGCGCGCTGTTGAAGAAATGTGGAGATATATAGCGCAAGTGGGCACTTTAATATCTATGCACGGGTTTAACTCTCTTAAATGTTCGGTGACCCCATATTTTCTTTTGATAGATCACTTTCTTTGTCGATTATCTACGTTTTGTGAAAAATTAAAGAAAATCTGTATTGTAGAAGTTTTAATTTTTTTCAACTTTTCTGCCCTCGCATCATCGAATTCTACTATTATTGAAGCTGCACGGTGTTCGTTAAAGTCGATCTTAGAGGTTGAATTTAACTAAAAGGATGACACCGGTTCAAATTATTTACTTAACAGACCCACTTAAGTAAAATTTGACTAAGAAAGTGGGTCTACAGCTAATCATTTTTAATATTTTTCAACTAACAAGCACTGAGGCCATGTCGAGTTACGAGGGCCGATTTGTCAAAATTGGGGTAGTTTTTGACGCGCTTTATTTCGAAAACGAAGTCGATGACCCCCCAATTTTTTTCCATTTCTGAAATAGGTAACTCATTATCTGACTGTAGCCAAAGTATGAAAAAAATCTGTCTTGTAGAAGTTTTTCGCGCGAACGTCCTTAAACTGTACAAATGAATCCTGGCAGGAAATTCCAAATGACTTTTTTAACAGCTATGGAGGATTATCCTTCCTACTTAAATGCAATTATGATTCTAAAAAGCTAGATGAAAACTTACCTCTTTATTATAGGGAAATGTTAGATTATTTTAAGGAGTTGCGTGCTGGTCATCCTGACATTTATAAAAGCGAATTCATTCTTTGGAACAATAAAGAAATTACAATAGAGAATAAGTCTATATTTTGGGCACATCTGTCTGAACAAGGAATCTGTTTTGTACATGATTTACTTGATAATAACGGCAAGTTTCTGTCTCTTGAAAATGTACAACGCAAATATAATGTACACCTGAACTTCTTTCAATATTTTCAACTTATTGCTGCGATCCCAAGTTACTTGAAGAAAAATGCTCAGGAAACTGCCGTAACCAATAGGAATATACTTAATGAAAGGGACGTATTCTATCTGTCCGAAAATAAAGCACTCTATTTAACCAAACTGAGGTGCAAAGACTATTACAATTTATTTCAGGAAAACAATATGAAAGAACCTACCGCTGTGAAAAGTTGGACCAGACTTTTTCCCAATTTTGCTAATGGTTGGAAACAGATATTTAACACAATCTACCAAACGACCGCAGACAACAAGTTAAGGGAATTTGGTTTTAAATTTCTTCATAGAAATCTTAGTAACTAATAGAGAACTCAAGAGATTCAAAATCAGAAGTGATGACATTTGCGCTCAGTGTAAAAATTCTGACTCATTGGAACACACCTTTTTAGAATGTCCTATTAATGTTAAATTTTATCAGGAAATTTTATCGTGGTTCAATGCAATCAATAGAACGTTTATAAATTTGTCAACTGAGCAATTTCTATTTCAGAACTACCCCTCTCCTTCTATAAACGGCAACCTTAGACGCTAACTAGATCTACTCGTCTTGCTAATAAAAAAGTACATATATAGTTGTAAAAGGGGTGAGATAAATCCTGAATGTTCTCAATTTATAAATAAATTAAAAATTCAATGGAAAATTGAGATTTCAAGTTAAAACCGATCACTCCTTTTTGATACTTTGTCAACAGACCTTCTCTTATGTTTCTCCCTTTGTTCCTTTTTTTTCCATAAGAATCTTATTGTAAGCACAATTGTGTTAATACTAGAATGAAACATTGTAAGTGACACCAGGCAAAACCACTGTAAAAATAGTAAGTCAACACACTGCAATGTAAGATTTGTAGGCAATATTATGATAAGAAAACTAAGGTACGTAATGTTGTGTAAGTAGGTCATTCTCCGTTAGCGTAAATCTTGCAGGTCGGCACTAATTTTTTTTTTCTTGTTTGCTTTCCTTTTTTTTCCTCTTTTTGTATTTTGTTGTTGTAGTTGTCATTGTTGTAGTGTGATTGCAAATTAAAAAAAAAAAAATCTTACTTCAATTCACTTCTCCAAGTTACCCCGCTATTAAATTCTCAAGCATTCTCGAGAAAATTGATGTCAAATCTCGTAAAAATGTGCTAAAAACGGGCGCCATTTTGTTTTGAACTGACATGAAGCGTCTTTTTAATTGAATTATGGATAACTTTAAATCCAATTTTCTCTCGCGGGGTCAGCCTGGGAGCAAAATTATCGATACGTTCTTTTTATCTGTTCTCAAAATGTTGGTAACTTAATTTTTGCACTTACTGCTCGAACGTTGAGCGGAACGCGTCTTAAGAGCCGTTGTCAGTAACTTTCGAGAATCCGGCGACAGAGCCGAAAATTCGAATTTCTTTTTATTTGCCCAAAAGAACCCTTCTGGTGAACTATTTTCAAAAATGATATTTAAAAGTTCCAGCGCGTTTTTATTTTGGCAAAAAAAACGGAAAGTTCGAATTTGGCCGAAACGGGCCTTCGAACCCGATGTAAATTATGCAAATTAGTGCATTTTCAAAACGCTCGTACGAGACAACGAAAACGTGCCTGGAATTAATCTTTTCACAGTTTGTTAGACATCTCTTAAAGTTGCTTTCAAACTAAACTTTACATCGATCTAAACGTTCTTTCCTGGATATCTAGGCGCGTAAAGACGACAGTATTTTCTATTCCGTTGATACACTGAATTTTACCAATTTTTAGAAGACCATATCATCGGGGGTATACGAACATCTAGGTAATAAAAGGGCTCTTTTGAATCGGAAATGCTTGTTGTTTACCATATAAACATATTTCGTTTGGCCCGTGAAAAGCGAGCGCGCGAGGTGAAAATATGTGGAGTGCACTTTGACAGATTTCGTCATTTCTTTATTGTACTCCTATTTCAAGTCAAATATGCTTTTCAGACAAAACGGTCGACGTTTCTGGTCTGTACCATACTGCTTTTATATTGAACGTAATCTAAAGCATTTCCTTTGCTTAAATCTAGTTACAAAGCGATGATTTGACTTTATTTTACGCGAGTTTCAAATAAAAGAAAATTAGACGATGAAAGATGCTTGTCGACAATGTGACGTTTTGATAACCCAATGTTACCCTGGTCACGCGTATATTTTGATATTTCGCTTTTTAGACTTTTCCAAACTACCTTACTGCCGTTACTTTAGGGCAAATATTAAAATTCTAAACGTTAAAGTTTAACCTGAAAAGGTATTTTTTCATTAAAGAAGGAACAAAAGAAAGAAAAGCTGTCATAAGAAACGCAAATACTGACAGTCATTTCCTGGTCATTCCTCTCCCGCGCTGCTGTATCACATTTCAATTGTCACGCGACATGCAACACGCTTTTGGCCGACATCGATCATTTTTGTCCGACGTGCCCATTGTACGAAATTTCGGCTAAGAATTGCTTTGTGAGGGACGAGAAACTGATTCAAACATTGCAGGTAAGTAAATCACCGTATATCTGAACAGTGAAATGATTTTATAAGTCTGGTTATAGAGTTATCTGTTCTGATCGCGGAATGAGTCAGTGTAAATGGCCTGATTGCATTATACTAATTTTCAAAAACCTTACCAAACAAATATCGAAACTAAGCTTCATTGGCAAATGTATTTAAGCAAGTGGACTGCAAAAACATGCTATTTACGAGCTAGCGGTTAAGGCTTATAAAGCAACACAAAAACATCGCGCAGACGCCTTTCATTTGCATAAGGAGTTTCTGATAACATCGATGCCCGCTGAATTCCTTTATCGTAATGTAGAGTGACTTAAAGGCATATTTATTTAAGGTTTCTTTTTACTCGAATTCACGTACTTTAACGTTTAAAAGTTTAATATTAGTAACGGCAGTAAGGTAGTTTGGAAAAGTCTGAAAAGCGAAATATACGCGTAACAGGGTAACATCGGGTTATCAAAACATCACATTGTCGACAAGCATCTTTCATCGTCTAATTGTTCTTTTATTTGAAACTCGCGTAAAATAAAGTCAAATCATCGCTTTGTAACTAGATTTAAGTAAAGGAAATGCTTTAGATTACGTTCAATATAAAAGCAGTATGGTACAGGCCAGAAACGTCGACCGTTTTGTCTGAAAAGCATATTTGACTTGAAATAGGAGTACAATAAAGAAATGGCGAAATCTGTCAAAGTGCACTCCACATAATTTCACCTCGCGCGCTCGCTTTTCACGGGCCAAACTAAATATATTTATATGATAAACAACAAGCATTTCCGATTCAAAAGAGCCCTTTTATTACCTAGATATTCGTATACCCCCGATGATATGGTCTTCTAAAAATTGGTAAAATTCAGTGTATCAATGGAATAGAAAATACTGTCGTCTTTACGCGCCTAGATATCCAGGAAAGAACGTTTAGATCGATATATTTATATGATAAACAACAAGCATTTCCGATTCAAAAGAGCCCTTTTATTACCTAGATATTCGTATACCCCCGATGATATGGTCTTCTAAAAATTGGTAAAATTCAGTGTATCAATGGAATAGAAAATACTGTCGTCTTTACGCGCCTAGATATCCAGGAAAGAACGTTTAGATCGATGTAAAGTTTAGTTTGAAAGCAACTTTAAGAGATGTCTAACAAACTGTGAAAACATTAATTCCAGGCACGTTTTCGTTGTCTTGTACGAGCGTTTTGAAAATGCACTAATTTGCATAAGGCCCGAAGGCCCGTTTCGGCCAATTTCGAACTTTCCGTTTTTTTGCCAAAATAAAAACGCGCTGGAACTTTTAAATATTATTTTTGAAAATAGTTCACCAAAAGGGTTCTTTTGGGCAAATAAAAAGAAATTCGAATTTTCGGCTCTGTCGCCGGATTCTCGAAAGTTACTGACAACGGCTCTTAAATACCTCTTCTCGTACACGAAATGCTGCTAAAAAAATTAAGAAATAAATCGAATAATTTTCTCGAAGGAAGAACAAACCATAATCCGAGCCGCCTGTGTCACTGAATAAAACATCTTTCTCATATATTCCCCAGGCTTAAAATTCACCATCAAGTTTATATCATTGCGAATGTGCCACCTCTGGACCAGTAACCAGAAGGTCATAGGTTCGACTCCCGCTGGGAGAACTCGGAATTTTTTTTCCGAGTTGCCTGTGTCACTGACTGAATAAAATATCTTGCTCAAACCATAATCAGTTTCTGGCGTTTTTTCCAAGAAACATGGGCGAAAACTTGAAAACATTATTCCATTTTTTTTTTGCAATTCATTTTCATCCTGAGCCATCCGCGTCCAAACACACTTACTTACAGTTTCAGAAATATGGTGGAGTAATTTTAAACATAACTGAACATAACATAACTGAACTGCGTTTCCTTCGATTGCAATATGTCCTGTAGCTTTTTAAAGTAGTCCTAAAAATAGATGACAGAGCCAATTTTTTTGTTTTAGCAATATGCCAGACTACCATCCAGATACGAGGCCTTCATCGATAACAAGACTGCATGGATCAGTGACAAGTATTTCACTCAGCAGCGCCTGGCAGGAGTAAACCCTATGTCGCTGAAACGGGTGACTATTCATGGACAAGGTAGGCTTTATTTGCCCCAGGAAACCAGCTTTGCTGCCTTGTTTCAGATGTAAATAAGTTGGATAGCAGCTGCTATAAGAAAATTTCAGGTCATGCGCCACTGAAAAGGTACCAAGAAAAACTGGTTGAGTTTGCTGGTAGCAAATCAAGAAATCAGAGACCTACTTATCATTAATTCCAACTAGGCTTCAGAGTCATTTTTAAATGTTCCATCATTGAGTAACGAGAATGTTGGAAATGATTAAGGGAATTTTCCTTACCCTTGCATTGTAAAAAGAGTGGAACTTAAATTTGATAACAATGATTGAGAGACGATGGATTTAAGGACGTTCGCGCCCAAAACCTTCCCTCGTTCAGATTTTTTCCAAACTTTTGCTGCAGTTAGATAATGATCAACTCATGTCAGAAAAGCAAAAAAAAAAAAAAAAAAAAAACATTGGGGGGTCACCATGCTCGTTTCGGGGATAAAGCGTATTGGAAACGTTGTTTTTAGAAGCTTTGGTTATGTAAGGCGTAATCGGCTTTCTTGCTACAAGGAATAAAATAAGTTACGTGAAGGACTCTAGATAATACTGATTTATTGATTTCATCGCAAATAGGCCTATTTAGTACATTTTGCAGGTAATATCGTTTCTTCAGGTAAAATTAGCCTCACAGAAGGATAATTGTAAGTCATGTATAGCTGCATTCGTCAAACTTCTCACTTTCAGAATTTTTTTATTTTTGGATACCCACCACCACTGTTTTTGTGTATATTTCTTACTCAGCGCGCCTCTCGATGTATGACGTGGCGTGACATTGCGACATGAATTACGTGCTCAGTAAGGATGCGCACAAACCAGCGAGAACGTCCTTAATTTATAGTAATGACAATGACCATACTGATGATAATGATGTTGATGCTGATGATGGTGATGATGACGACGATGATGATGATGATGATGACGATGATATTCGATTCTGTTAAGTTGGATGCTATTGCAAATTTTTGCGAACAAATTAAATGGTCGTGCAAATAAAGTTATCAGTTGATGTTGTTGTCGTTACCTTACTAATATTTTCACGCTACCATTGTGCAAAACAGAAAAGAGAATATGTTCAGTGAAGACAACAGATGGACGATGGTGTCATTTTCCGTTTACTTACCGTGGCAAAGTTTACCGCAAGTGTACCGATGTTGACCATCACAGCCCTTGGTGTTCAACGACTGAAAAGTTTTATGGCTATAACAACTTTGGCAGATGGGGAAAATGTGATGGTAAGAAAAAAAAAAACAAGTTTCTTTTGGTTAACTGTAAACAAATCGAGCTACAATTCCGGACAATTATCTAGAGACCCTTCCCTTAATCTTCCCCTTCCCCCTTGGGAATGTTGAAAAGACTACGAAATTTGCTATTCTGAGCAAGAAACGCCGGCGTTTGGTGCAACGTTGAATTAGGGAAGGTGTTTACCATCCTATGAGAAGTCATTTGTATCAAAAATTGATGTCCTCGGTTGGTTGTATTCACCAAGGTCAAGCGATTTGTTAAAAGTATTTTTTTTTTGCAAAAATGATTGATTGAATACCAATTCAACAACCCTTGACTAGAAAGAAGTTGTCTTGTGAGTCAAGCTATTGAATGACTCACTGAATCGCAGTTCTACAGCTACATTGGGTAATACTCCTAAGTTTTGCAACAGCGATCAATTATATCTTACTGGACGGCGTGAAAGATTTTTTGGCAGAGACTGGTAAGTAGAAAATCTATGCGCGCAGAGTCGGCTAAAAATATTTTTGCTAGCGTGAACCATTTGGGGAAATGAAAGGGCTAACAGCGTCTAAAATATACTTCTTACCGAATAGTAATTGCTAGTAAGAGTAGCTTTGCTAGATTTCTTAGAACGAGGTAATATATTTCTTGAACAACAAAACAAAACAAAAACAAAAATCAAAGGAAAGGGTGATCAACTCCTTTTGTTATTGAAAGATAAAAAAAACATTGTTAGAAATAATTTTCCCGTTTTTTGCACTACCAATAATTAAAATATTTTGACATTTGTTAGTGTTCACTTGATTTTTGTTTTGTCTCCTTGTTTAGAGAGCAATAACGAGAAAGAAGGTAAGAATATACTAAATAAACGCCGTACTTAATTTTTTGTAACGGCGGCCTCCAAAAGAAAACAACACAAGTTCATCGGATCAAGGTTTTAAAACAACTAATATTTAAAACTACTATAAGTATAGTTTCTGTCCGCAAGGAATACTTGCATCGCTGTCTCCGAATAATACGTGCGGCTTTCGACATTTACTTCATGATTTGCATGAGGAATATCTATGTTTCGGTTTATAATGAAACGAATTTTTTCCCATTTCAGAAGCTGAGGACTGTACTGTCAAAACAACAAGAGGTGAATGGTGCCACTTCCCATTTGTCTACCGTGGTAAAGTTTATGACAAGTGTACCACTGTGGACCATCGTAGGCCTTGGTGTTCAGCAACAAAAGTTTTCAAAGGCAAATGGGGAAACTGTAAAGGTGAAAGAAAGTTTATAATATAATAATACAGGGTCACTTCCTACAATGGTATTCGACAACAAAATCGAAAGTTGGTGTTGCTTGCACGTTAGAGATCACAAGACTATTTCCTTTGAGATTACACAGATTTCGTCCTTTCCCTGTAGATATCAATGATTTACACGATGAAACAGTATACATCGGCCATTATCGGCATCCATTAAGTATACCTCAGTCGGCTGAGAAATAAATACCTTACAGCTGAATATGTAAACGCGATTCTTTTTTGGACTGATGCAGGTTTTCTCATCTTTATAATTAGGGAAAAAAGAGATGGGAGAAGAAGAAGGTGGGTTAAAAATGCACACTGAAATCGTTATTCCTCCTTATTGTTTTCATTTGTTTACACCTTTTCCGCGCTTAGGCTTAGTTGAAAAAAAAATTCAATGGCACGTAACAAGGGACGCCATGGCGTAATCACTGGCTTATAATAGGGCTAAATCATTTGAGGGAATGATATGAATCTAAATTGACAACTGGAGCAATGGGTAACTCTGCCAGGAGCATACGACCCGTCGTCTTTGAACAGTCTGCGGTCGTAACAGATGAGCGCGTACTTGCTTACATTATTGACCGTTTCTAGAGCACAAACCTGCCTATTTCCTCTAAGTAGGGGAAAACACGGGAATTAAAAAACACGTTTGCTTTGAAATGTACTACGAACGTCCAACTGTCAGGTAAATATTTAGAAGCTGAATTTCTACAATAGACCAATCAGAATGCAGGATACTTACAGATCGTTTCCTTTCACAAAACGAACTCAGCTACTTTTTTGTTCTCTTTCTTGTTTTTTTTCGTGCAGGACCGATTGGACTGGACTGGAAAAAATTGAATGCAACACTGAACCCCAACTTTGACTGGGAAGCCGCTGTAAAAGCGGCTCTTAAAACTGACGACTCTTTGGAAGACGTACGTTTGCATGAGTTTTACTGTTACATTTTTGTCAATTATAAAGTTTCATTTATCAGGAGAAAGATTTGTTGCGTTTTGTCTCCTTCCTGTCAACTTTCGATACGAAAAGGAATTTCATTGCCACTGTCTTACATAAGTGCATGCATCTGTACCCATAACTGATTATAATGGCTACAAAAACAGAATTAAACTGATCGAGATAACAGAAGATTAGGATATTATGATGAAAGTTCAAGCATTGATTTCTAAGACCGATCAACACGATGATTTATAGTAAAAAATTTACTAAACATGAGCAATTTTGGGGCAATATTTTAGGCTATAAATCAGGGCCGCATTTATGCTCTTCGTTATGAGTTGTGTGACGACCTGGCCAGATCAGTGGACCTCACTGATAGAGACCCTCGACGGAAAATGTGGAACTTTCTTTCTCCGATTGCTCTGTTTGCATCTGCAAAAGTTCCTGGGGAATATCGCAATGAACTTGTTCCTGTGGCCATTCAAATGGACTATACACCAGGTTCGGTATTAAAAATGCATTCCATATTTCTTACTAATAATACTGACTGTATTCGGCAAAACCACTTCTGTTGATCTAAATCCATACGTTTCTTGTGTTATGTTATGCTATGTTGTTACCGAGGATATAATGTTAATCACCATTCAATTTGATGAAATTTAAAAAAAGCCGAAACAGTACTATAGTCTTGATGCCTTCGTTATTCTTGGGTTAATTAAGGGATCGAGAGCAACACTCCGGCGTAGTCCTGAACGATACAAAAGCAGGAAATTTTTCCTTTGGGCGTCTTGGAAAAAAATGAAAGGCGGAAAACAATGTGCGTGGATGCTACAACCACAACGAGCGAACTCAGACCCAATGGAAAAGCCACCGCTTCGCCGGTTACGGCGAACCCACATTGTAAAATTAGGGTAGCTATAGGTGGGTCGAGACATTTGAACTAAAGCTGTACTGTTGCTGTTTTATCTTCGAAAGACATCGGAACGTGTTAGTAATTCCATCGTTACTTATAACAACTGATTAGAATCGAGCATTGAAAACTTTACATCTGGTGCAATTGTTCTTAAGCATCATCATGTTCTTAACACCACATGTGACACTGTTTTCTCTAGATTCAGTGGTATACACACCCAAAGATGGCGACAACTGGATGATTGCCAAACTCAATGTTCAAATCACGGATCTCGGATATTCGCAAATTGTGGAGCACCTCGCTAAGGTATGTATGAATTGTGAAATATTTCGTAGAGAGTCCTGCTTTTCGTCGATTACCATTTTTCTCACTGTTATCCGAGCTGGCCTTCAATGTTTCTCAAGAGTCTCTTTTAAACGAGGCCTATCAAGAGAGCACGAGAGAAAAAAAAAGCTCATAAACCTGCTTGCCGAATTAACTCTTTTTCGCCCACGCCTGACGACTTGCATTTCTGCGGTACCATATCCTCCCCACGTCTTCAAGTGCATAGAATTTTCACGGGTTGCGGCTGTTGTTAATCTTGTATTTTTAAAAAGTGAACTGGGCGCTCGCTGTACCTTGGAGTTCAGCTAAAATATGGGTTTAGTAGACTATAAAGCTTTCACACTAACTCTTAAGGTCGGCACACACGAGGGGACTAGTCCCTGCGACTGGTCCCCTGTAGTGTGTACACGAAGGAAATAGTTGCGGGGACAAGTCTCTTGAAGGGATTAAAAAGCTAGCAAATTTAGGGCGCTTTAACTGAAATTCGCCGAAATGCGGAGACGAAAAATAAAGCGATCCTCAACAGTGAAACCGAATTTACTAGATTAACCACAAAACATTAAAATAAATCAACTGCAAACCGGTTCATGCCTCGTGCGGTCTATCAGTGTTTGGCATTTGCAATTTCGATAAAGTGTTTTCTCCAGTGTCCTATATTGCTTGTACAGAAGCGTAAAAAGACAACTGTTCGATCAAGACTCCCAATACAGACAAGGTCAACTGGAAAAAAAGTAAAAGATCCGATGAAATATTTTCATTTGGTCGCAGGGACTTGACCCACGAACAGTACGCACGAAGGGACCAAGCATAGTTTGTGGGACTAGTCCCCGGGACTGGTCCCACAAATTCAAACTTGTCACATGCGACTACATTTTTTGACTAAAATGGGTAGTGCACACGAAGGGACTTGGTCCCCGGGACTAGTCGCAGGGACCAGTCGCAAGGACTAGTCCCGTTGTGTGTGCCGACCTTTATGGCATAAATTTTTGAGAGAGAAATAAAAGTGGCATTAAATTTTTGTACACACCCCTAGACAGTCCACACTCACGCAAAAGCACGTGGGGTTGTTTGTGGACTGTTTTGGAGTCCGTCTATTAATAATTATTAACTTTAATTCTTGGCAAGTTTCAATATTCTTAAATTCAATAATTCTCCTCCCCTTTCTTTTTCTTCACGTTCACTTTAAAAATCGCGAAAAAATTCACTCAGATTTATGGGAGCTCGCACTAAGAACCTACGATAGCATTTTTTGATTGAATGAAATCTCAAGGAGCCTGAGTTAATTAAGAAAAAAGGCGGAAAGTTCGGAAAAAGGCATCTACGTATATTGCCCCCTTAAGTGATTTGCGTTATGACAGTGCCACTTGTTGGATACAGTCGACGTAATAGCAACTATAGAAATATTTTTATTTTGAACCTTTTAATAGTATCATGGTGGTTAAATGAGGCCCACTCTTACAGAACGAGATTTGATACCTTTCCGACGAACACCTCTCTTCTTCATATGGAAGTTTGTTCCAACCCCCCGGGTAGTTATAACTTGCGCTTATGATTAAATTGTTATTATTATTATTAAATTATTATTATAGCGCTATTTTGATTATTTTCATTAAACTGAAGATGGCATAAGTTATGCCGAAACATGTCTTTTCAAAGGTTGTCTGGTGTTTTTTTAAATTTATCATTGTTCTATTGCTAACTAGAAGATATGAAATTATTATTTCTTTTTTATAGACTCATTATCTGATGGAACCATTTTGTGTCATCTTAAAACGGACCCTCTCATCCCTGCATCCGTTGAACCAAATACTTAAGTACCACTGCAGGGAGTTGACCGTCCCGAACACGATTGGAACGCCTAAGTTAGCTGACGAGGGACAGTTTATGGACCTACTGTTCGCATATGGAAACACGGGTATGTTGACGCTCCTCCGGGATGGACATGCGGTAGCCACATGGGAAGTAACAGACTTGAGAGCAGAAATCAAAGTAAGTTGTTATGTCAGCTCTGCTGTGTCAGCTCTGCTCTTTAACCCTTTTAACCTCAAGTATCTAATAGACCTTTTTACCGATACAGCAGCCATATCGATTTCGCCCCCGGGTACTGATCATAAGCTTTCATTTGAATGGTCACGCTTTAGGAGTTCATCCACAGACTCATAAGCTGGAACCACCTTGTGTAGCATAATAAACAGCACCACAGGAAAGTACTGCTCAGTAGCTTTCATTTGAATGGTCACACTTGAGGATTTTATCCACAGACTCAAAAGTAAGAACCACTCTTTGTAGCATAATAAGCAGCACCACTACCATAATAAACAGTAGTATTTATCGATGGCTTTTAATTAACCTGCCTTGTCGTCACAATTCAGGATTTCATCCACAGACGCCAAAGCTGAAACCACTTTGTATCCTTGGTCTTACTTACCCAACTCAAGTTTGGTGTTGCAATTTTTAATTCACTAGAAACGAGGACTGCACGACAGGAAGCTCATTCCATACTTCCCTTACCGAGATGACGGTGCGCAAATCTTAGGAGTCATCGAACATATGGTCACGAATTACGTCAACTTGTAAGTACGATCCATCTAAAGCACATACAAATTAAATATGCTCGAATGTATTTTCAAAACCTGAATGAAACTTTCCCATGAAAACCATTTAGAATCCTTTCCTCGGACTAGAATACTTATCAGAGCATGTCATATATAGAGTACGAATGTGCGCCTTTGCAGTCAATCTACGTTTACGCCACGTATTTCGAAGATTTGAACCGAGTCACCAAGAAATTACGTAGACTGACAACTGAAAATTCGTTGCAAGATTCCAAATTTAAATTCCGTGTGTTTCTACCGCACATTGAAGATTTGTTGCCAAAATGTAAGGTATAATTCTTTACTATATAAACGGAAATTAAGTTATCAGTTCAGAGGACTCCATCCAAATCTTCCAAACAGTGGTTCCGGGTGACCAGTGTAGACTTTATTCAGACAAAGAAGTGTATTTTTCGTTTAGGTACTACAAGGAGGATAAAGACGTCCAAGAAGACAAAGAACTTCGAGCTTACCTCAACGAATTGTCTGTGAACGGAACTGGGCCAAATGGAGGCATCGGAAGGGTACATTATGAAGTTTATTTCTATTAATTTGCTTTATTGCAAACATCAGTTACAAAAGCTACTGGTAATTATGCAATGACCTTAACATAATTGTCATTGAATTCGATTAACTTATGACGCCCATGAACATTCCCATGAACACTGACCGCTGGTACGTTGGAGACGGGGTATTACCATAATTTAAAGCACTCTCACGAGGAAATGTTCAAATGTTTTTCCTGGAAAAAATAGATTGTCGCTCATTAGCCGATATAAGGCAAGAAAAGCATCGGCAAAAAAGTCAAAAGCTTGGTTGAAAAGCGATCATTCAGGAGGACGCAACGAAGCGGTCCCAAAGAAAAGCTACTCTTCATTCAAGTCTTGGCTAGTTGACTTCGCAAACAGTAGGCTAATTTGTCAATGTCTTGCTGTTAAGTAAGTGCACTACAGGTTCATGCTACTGATATTACAGTTCACAATTGAAATTACATATGTTCACAAATGCACGCAACATTGAAAATGGCAAATTGAGAGAAGACCGAGAACAAAAATGGTGGTTTGGAAGAAATTTCTCCAAAGTTGGAGTGTTTCAGGCAAATGAGCAGGGTAGTGGGGTACCTCGAAAGCAAATGAATATTTGAAGAAAACAGCGAAGACGGCGAACATGGCTGACTTAACGAAGTTTCGCCAAACTAACGCAGTAAACATGCCTCGTTTTTTCATGGATGAAAATGGCGAATTTCGCGAAATTTCTCCAAAGTGTAGATTTCATACAAATGGGCTGAGTATGTAAACACCAATTACTCAGAATAGCATGTAAACCGTTCTTGTAAGGATTTTTTTCTTCCAACAGATTCAAGGTTTTCCTGCAAGTATCGATTCTAAGAAGGAACTTTATGATATCGTGAAGCGAATAATCTCACAACTGGCTGTCCAACACGCTTCCTGCAACTACCTTCTAGCAGACTATGCCCAGTACATCCCCAACCTTCCAACCAAACTCTACAATGACACCAGAGTCAAAGAAGGAGAATTCTCTGTTTATCGGCTGCCAAACAGGCTGACTTCTGCTGTAAGTCTGATTTACCAGTTTGAAAAACATCCCCGTTCATTATTTATTACTTAAGCCCCAGAGTCATGAGAATCAAGGAAAAATCTCCAAAGATCAATGCTTAATGCTTAACCTAACAAAATGTAAGGAGAAAGGTAAATTATTTGTATATGCTTGGTCTTGAAGGGTTAACTAAATTCAAAATTGACGCTAATACCGGATTAGCTCATGATCGCAACTGATCACTCCTACTCAAGGATATGTTCACAAGGCATTAAACATTCCACTTGTACCACGGAAACAATTTAATTTTTCATACAATTCTATCTTCATTTATATATTTGTGGTGATAGTTAGTTATTTTAGTAAACACTGTAAAGGACGAAATAGACACTATTCCCCATTCCCTTCTTCACATATCAAAAGGTACATTTTGATTTAACAGCAACAACAAAGAAAGTGTTTCTTCCTGAATTGCAGACAGAAAAATTCGATGAGAAGGAGGGTAACCATGCGACCGAAAGTTCAGTTAGTTAACCTGTCAACCAGTCACTAATTCAGTCAATCAATCAATCGATCGATCGATCGATCGATCGATCAGTCAGTCAGTCAGTCAGTCAGTCAGTCAGTCGGACAGTCAAAGAGTCTGGTAGTTGTGCCCTAGCTAATCAATACATTTGTCAGTCAGGCAGTGAGACAGTCAGTCAGTTGCAATGGTGATTTTGAGAATAATTTCTACATTACTACATTGTTTGGCTTTTGACATTTTCAGATTGAGGCCAGCTTTAGCAACTCCCTGGCGGCATTCCGTTTCGATTCTTTGTTTGACTACGGCAACGAGCTACAGGACAACAAGGCTACCAACCTCATTAATGGTTACTATAGTTACCTGATGCACGTTGTTCAGCCTCGCATGCAAGAAATGAACCGCCAGCGAAAGGAAAAGGGTTACCTGACCTATCCCTACCTCATTCCACGATGGATACCGAATGGAATTCAGACCTAACTTCAGTACACTGTTTATAACGTTAAACCAGCAACAGGCCTAGTTACGTTTCTTTGATTTATATCAGTGTAAGAGGACATGACAAGAGTGAAAAATTGTGTAAAACGTATAGTACAAAGGGTGTAATGGTTGGTAGCTAAGCAGTTGTAAACTTGCAGTCACTGCAAACGTCACTAAAAATGAGCAGCTTTCTGCTCTGTGTGCATCTAATAGCTCAGTTTAAAGTCATATTAAATAACTTGTGCGTGTAAGAGTTTGAGTCATTTGTGTGAATCTAATATAGCTCAATTTAAAGTCATATATTAAAAAACTTGTGCGTCTAAGAGTTTGAGTCATTCACATTTCTTTTTGACCGTACTGTGTTTTCCGGTAATTTAAATAAAGCTTTACTTACTCATCCAGGTAAGCGGATTTCTGCTGACGTAATTAATGCTTATCAACAATTCCAAACACCTCTTAGACTTTGAACAAAGAAACCTTTCATAAAGGAAAATTGTTCTCGAGCACCGACCAATAAAAAATCAAGGAATACCACGGATTCATTAACAGCAATAACTTAATTTCTCCTATACTTTTGCTGATGGCAAACAAATGGTTCCATTGTATTGTTTCATACAAGATGTAGACGGGGACATTGTGGTACGCGGGCCCATATTTAAAGGCAGGGCACTCCGCATTTACAAGGTGAAATAATTAGGTTCCAATTTTTTGCATGTTTATTTCTTGTAAGACACCCCAAGTTGGGTGACCCTCTTAAACTAGCCTACGAAAACCTCCGCCTCTCATCGCTCCCGGCCGCTAGGGACACTGCCCCTAGCGGCCGTGTCTGATGAGAGGAGGAGGTATTCGCATGTAGGCCACTCTTAAACTTTAGCTTTTTGTCAAATTAATCAGCGTTAGGCAATAATTGCGAAGGTTAGTGCGACACGCATGGACACTTTTTTCGCTCCGGCCCTGCTGAATAACCCGCGAGTAGCATGAAGGAGTTACGTTTAGTTGTCTAAAGCTTTTTATACACTTTGCTGTTTTTCCTTGAACGTTTACAGTTCCCTAAGGATACCAGAATACAAACGTCCGACCAAAGACCGATCATTGTTGTCATTTGAAATGACCAAATTGTCCTCGGTTTTTCATGGATCCAGTATTAGTCAACAGATGACGCCATATTTGTTTGCTCAGTAAAAAGAGCCTATTTAGGATGGGCTGAAACTACATCCAGTGTTAGTCTTGGCACGCCTTAACTTCACGAATCGCGTTCAGTTAATGCTCGTTTCTTTAAGGCTCCCATTACATTCTCTTAATTTGCTTATTAACTGCGATGATCTCTCTTTCCAACGATCATTTCTTTAACTCTCTCACACTTCGTATGAATTTAAGTCATAAACCGATTCAATCATCATCGATCATTTTAACAACAATAATAATTTAAAAAGCACCATTCCTCGCACGTTCGTAACCCTTTCAATTCCAAACTAGCTGGAGAAGAGTATGCGCATCACTCAGTTGATTGATATGCTATAGAATCGTATAGCTAAAGGTAAACTTGCGGTCTGATTGGCTATCGAAGAGAGGGTATTTAGCGTGGAATTGCACTTGTGCATGAAGGGATATTGCTGACGTGAGTCGCGAGCAAAATTGTTGCTATCGTGAAAACAAAAATGCAACTCGTGGTAGGAAAAAAACACCTTGGAAATGAACAAATTTACAGAAAATGAATATCTGCCAAATTTTGAATTGAAATTGAAATTTTTAGAAAATTTGAGGAAATCACTCACACTCAAAAGTACGAGAAAACGCTTTGAAGAAAAAAACAAAACAAAATGGCAGAGACGAGGGAAGAAAGCCAAACGAAAGTTCTTACCGAGGAAAACCAAACAAGCACCGCGAAAGAAAACCAAACAGGTATCAATGCCGAAAAAAGTCAGCATCTATTCCGGAAAAGCAAACCATTGTGACCTATACAGATGACGAACTGGTCTCCTTTAACTTGAGGTCAATATGGTTTCAGAAAACACTAAAAAAAGTACAAGTACATCCGTACGCCGTTTGCAGTCTTGGTTCAAGGAAAAACTTTTGTTTGTTCTATTGTTTAGCGGACTAATCGTGGAAGACCTTACGACAGCTGCTAGATCGCCCAAAAAACGTTGTCATTTTAGATACAAATGGACCCTATGCGTGACGAAAGAATGAACAGAACGTGAACTAATCAAGAATGTCAATGCCCGAATATTCAAAGTTAGAGTATTATTATTTTGATAAAATATAAAACTGCCTGCTGAAAGTCAAGGAACCTTATTTTGAACATAAACGCTCTCAATAATTCCCGGAAACATTTTAGAAAAAGAACTTAAGACGATTCACAACCGTTAACATTCCCTAATTTGTACAATGGAGGGCTACAAACATGACGTCTTAAACTTGAGACGGTGGTTCAGAAAAAAAAACGTAGTTTACGTTTTTTGAATAAACAGTGAATATAAATGATGGAAAATATGAGACCCCATAGAACTGTAAGAACTATGTTCTCTAAACGTAAACCAAGAAATAACTTCCTATGAAGATGAAAAAAATGCCTCAATAATTTATCACGGTAAAACTTCAGCCGTTTATTCTACTGCTGTTACTTAATTTTTCGGAGGGAGCTAAGTTCGAGGGCAAGTGCGTTAGACAAAAAGTCGACACGTTTTTCATAGATTGCCGTTCACTCGGACAGTGACAGAAGCGCTGCCGTTCACAGCTCATTCACTTTCACTCCTGTGAACAATTTCCCGTTCCCCATCCCATTCACTTAACTTGTTTGCCTCGCCGAAAATATTCCGATTACCTGCAAGACTTCGGCTCTGAATCTCGGTAGCTTCCCCTATAACAATAGCCTATTGTTGAGGCTCTTCTTTAAATTTCAATGAGCAAAGTTGATCCGGTACAATAGACCATTTCTTGATACGAGAAATTGACGTGTAGAGATTAAAATCCTGTAAACACCAATACCATCAACTGAGCGCCCGATTCGAGATTTTCGTGCACGATGAGAACTTTAAAATTTTGTCAGTCTTTCCATTTGTAAATACTGAAAGAGCTACCCTGATTAAATAAAGGTATCCATTCATATAAACCGGGAATTGACCTCACGTGTTCGATACAATCACACTCGTTCTAATTTAATTTTAACTACGCTGGTTACAAACATTTACCTCCCGTATTAAAATAACAGAGCAATACACGAGAATCCCATTCGTGATTTGCATAAGATCAGAGGTTTAAAATTCTAAATGCAGATCGAGCTTGAATCTCTTCCAGAGAGGGAACATTATGTTTTGTTTTGTAATGGTCTCTTGAATGGCACCTCCAAATTTGCTGCCATGAAGGAGAACCCTCGATTGTTGTCGATAAATGTCTGCGTATCGGCATCTACACCCTTCTTGCTTTAGTACACGAATTCTCAGTTAGTGTTGTTATGTCCATAACTTTACTGTAAAAATAATTATAAAATAGTATTTACTCCTACTAGAGGCTCCAGTACCGACTGAAAAAACTCTGACATCTTGAGGTACTCTGAAAAGTCGTTGATCGCCTGTCCAGCGGTGTCTTTGTTATCCTGCACTAACACTTTATCATTGGTTTGCAACGTTTGAACGTACGCTGTAGTGTAGTATCTCGTAAAGGGGTCTTTGAAAACAATACCCTGCAACTCCGCTGGGGTCATATTCAACCGAGCGAAGCCATACAAAGCCGGGTCATGTTTTAACGTCCAGGTCTTCTTGTTTTGAGCAAGAGCAGCATTCGTCAGGACTTTACATTCTGGACTGGACTGCTGGGGTAGGGAGACGTCACAGCGAACGGCGGATGAAGACCTTCAACAAAAAGCAAAATGTTCACGAGTGGAATAAAAAGGCTTGAGAATTATTGCTATTTTTTTTAAGTATTCTATTGTTTTCTTTGAAATTTATTTATTTATTGTTGAGGGGTGGGGGGGGGGGGAATCTGGGAAAGGTAGTCATTGACGAGAGGTCACCAAAGTAATGATTTGATCGAAAGGAAAAGTGGACAGGCTCGCTGCCATAAACTGTGCCATACAGCGATTGTTAGCAATTTATGGAAACCCGCATTAATGCGACAAATTCATGCTCTTTGTGTACTAATTGAGATCATTCGTATTCATAATAATTATGCACATTTGTCAAGTATTATGATAACTTTATAATTGCTTTTATTTAACTTCTCAGAAGTTGTAATAATTTGTGTTATTGGAAGCGAGATCCGTGCCATTCATTGACAATAACTCCGTTTGAGGATTATTCTGCATGAGTGACAACTTTTCCCTTAACTTCTCAAACTCATTAATAATTCATGAATTTACAAGCCAATCAGGATACGCCAATTTGGTCAGGTGCGTGTGGTTTGAAACACCGATGAAACACTGGACAGAGGCCTTTCCACGATAGTTTGATGAAATATCAAACTCTAGAGTTTGATAAACGTCAAACCCATGTGATGCAGGGTTATCCTAATTTAAATATTAATGACACAAACACCGAAGTGAATAGACAAGCTTTATTAATCCCAAAAGGCAATTACAGAATATCCAAAACCAACTGAGCAAAATAAATATAAATTGCTTTCCTTACGTTCATTCATTTTTGGGTAATCCGTTTACATTAATGCTTATGGTACAGTTATTGAAATATGGACAGGAAGTGAATTCACAGCACACTCATCTCGACCAAAGGCGTATCCAACGACGCAACTTAATGAAAGTCGTATGTTTTAAATAAACCTGCGACCTCGACAATTAGTACTTTAACCAGTCGCTGCCTTTGCCACCCTTCAAATATTCCATATGCCCATTTATTCTTGTACTGAGTCGACTTGGGTACCGCATTTCGAACCAGATTTACCTCCTCTTCGGCTGTTTTGGCTTCACGAAAACGTGACAACGCCATATCTGATTTACAATGATCGAATTGAGATCAAGCGGATATCTACGTGTTCCGCTTAAAACAATAGAACTTTTCAGGGACTTGTGACACTACTGTTAAAATGCTAATTACTCTAAAACAATACCAAAAAAAGTAATTTATATTCGGCGTTATGATGCCAAATCAGTGACACATTCTTCCATTGCTCTTGGTTCATGATGCATGTTTGAGAAGCTATTTCAAAAACTCGTGCTTCGTGTTTCATCGGGGTTTCCAAGGCCTCGTGCTTTCATCAGTTTTCTCGTGTTTGGAAACCCCGATGAAACACTCGCACTCGTTTTTGAAATACCACTTGAAAATTTGCAATTTGTAATTTAATCCTGGCTGAAGTCAGTTCGACGACCTTCAAGCATAGTTTCCGAGTAGTTTGCGGAGCTGACTACTTTAGAACTCAGATATGTCATGTTCGATATATTGCCAAAAAAAAAGGAACGAACGAAAGAAAGAAAACCACACACACCGCAAAAAAGCAAAAAACAGCCCTCAATACAGTTCTTTCAGGCTTGGCTTCCTTAATTTGATAGCGTCGTTTGTAATGTTTTCAGCTAGAGCCACGTAGCGTAGACGGCTAAAACCTCACCAGCGACAAAGAAATAGCTCTGAAATTAAACTGCTTTCAAAAGGAGTTCAATGAAAAAAGTGTATATACTTGTTCTTTTCGTGATGTTTGCAATATCATCAATATACTGCTAAGAACCACAAAGCATGCCCGGTGTTATCATTTTTTCCGTTTTGTAGAAGCGAGTGCTTCATAATCTATTCAATCATACTAGCAACAGTAGTATATTTTGTTTTTGTTTGGCTTTAAGCTCATACAATAATATTCTACATAAAGGTTGTTTTCGTGGAATGTTACTGACGATACCAGTGGTTTTCAGTAATATTACAAGCATGAGAACAATATTTTATTATTCTTCCGACCACAAAATAACCTTTGAGTGTGTCTGGGTCAAACTTTAAATAACCTTTTAAAACCACCAATGTAGATTCTAATTAGCAACAAAAAATCACTACAAAATCGCTTAATGAAATCTCCTGCGAGCGAGCAAGAACTTGTTCAGTCGATCAGTTATTGCTCAGTGTTGTTCTCAGCTCGGTAGTAAAGAAGGCATTTCTGGTGTCCTTATGTCGGGAAGGATAGAGTAGAAAATTTCACAACGTAATCAAATGATTGAATTTTCATAATTCTTGTAATCACGTAGTGGAAAACGTCCTGGAGCAAGCAATTGATTTTCCACAGTATCTTCTTGTTACTGAAAAGACAGCTCACGAATAAGGTTGTTCTGGCGTCCATATTTTGGGGGAAATTAAGACGACGACAGATTTATTTTGCAACGAGTAAGAACTTGTTTAACACGAATTCAGCCTATCAGTTAATATATAGATTTAGCCAAGCCTAAAAGCGGAGCCCCTCTTTTTGTTTTGTCTGTTTTTTGCTTTTGTTTTGTTTTTGCTGGCAGTTATTAATTTGTGAAAATACTCTCATCCAAGTCATTTTATTAAAAAAAAAAAAACAAAGAAAAAAATTCTTGCTCCCGCTGAGTGTCGAACCCGGCTCGTCGGCGTGACGTGCCGGTAATTAGTCCACTAGGCCATGGGCGTTTGACATCGTTTGATTTCTTTCTTCGTGACAAGCTGCCTATCAGCATGAAAATGCTGGTGTTTTTCCTGGCAAAATGTGTTCGAAACGCCGTAAAAACCATGGTTGTGGACAGAAAAAACCAAAAAGCACTAGCTCTGCTATATTTGGCGTCGAAACCGCTGCGAAAAGCTGCGAACTCAAGCGGTGTGCCGACCGAGTTTGAACAGAACCGACGAGGCAAATTTGAACTTTTTGCCTGAACTTTATCACCGAATTTCTTTCGCCTAGTTTGAACTTTTCCCCTTCCACCAAAAAGACAACTGAGTGTTCTTTTGAACTTTTTTTTTCCATTAACAAATTTGTTTTTGACTTTTGTTTTCTTTGCTTGTTTTGCTACAACGCGGGTCAACATGCGATTTCGCGCCGAAAACACACGGGATTCAGCACAGGGTTATATCCAGTGTAGGAAGTGTATTGGTAGGCCTGTGGTGCGGACGGACGGACGTACGGATGTACGGACGGACGGTCACGTGACTATTCCGTCACTACCAAAATTTTTTGGCTTGATAGATTACCAAATTTCCTTAGCAATGGAGCTCCGCTGACGCACTAGCGCGCTGGCTCCGCTATAATTGTAATAAACACATGCAGTCAAAACAGCGTCGTAACAATCATCTATTATTGGCAAATTAAATACTTTGGTAAATACCGGTGTCCTAGCAGTTTTGGACCCCCCCCCCCCCCCAAATTTGGACCCCCCGGTCCAAATTCGCTAGCGGATTTGGACCCACCGGTCCAAATCCGCTAGCGAATATGGACCCCCGGGGGACCCAATCCGCTAGCAGATTTGGACCCCCTTCGTGGATTTGGACCCCCCCTATGTAATTGTAAAAACCCACGCTGTTATTCGCATATAAAGTACCGAAATAATTTCACTTTTCAATCTTGGCGAAGAAACGTTTCGTTTGGCTTTTAAAATACTGCAAACCTATTCATAAATAGAGGTAGAGTCAGACTTTAGATCAAGTAAAATGACCGTTCGTTTTAGGCACATAGCCAGACCTCTAAACGTTGCAGTTAAAGCACGCGCTGCGGGAAGTATAAGAATCAAAATGAAGGGAAGAAACAACAACTGAATTTAGCCGCCAAAACTGCCGTCAGAATCTAAGCATATTTTTGCAAAATTTATTAATAGATCGGTATTGCACAAAAGAATCAGATTAAAAGTCTTCAAAGTTTTTCAATTGAGTAATCTATGTAAAATATTTTCACCATACCTTGCAGCTGTTAGTAAGCAGCCCATCAAGGACTCAAGTGCTATCAAAACTTTCATGTTCCTAAGTGACACTGGTCGGGATTTAACTCGTGAATAAACCGTCTGTAGCTGGCCTGTGCTTCTAACACCAGGGCGTCCACTGATTAAGCTTCGCAAAAGCCTTAGTTTTAAAGCGACGCGTTCCTTTAACACATATTTACATAGTCATCACCGACTGTCAACATCGGTCGCTTCATGATCACTGGACCGAGAAATGATCATTCTTCAGTCCATCCGCGTCAGTAGGGCTCGTCATTACACAAAAGCGTTTTGCGTGGGATGGAAACATGTTAAAACCACGTTTTTTGTTGATGCTTTGGGATCGATGACGATGTCGATAATTTTTTCAAATTAAACAAAGAAAAAATATTTTCCTGTTCTACACAGAGGTACAAACTTAATAACTGTACATGCTAGACAAACTACAGCCAAGAGGATTAAATCTTCCAAATTATGACAATGAAACGACTGACACTGAACTGACTCCAAGTCACTTGAAATTTCGGCGTCAGCACAAACTTCTAAAAATTTGCAAAATAAAGCCTATATTCAAGTCTTTTGAGTTTACTTAAGCTATTCCAGTGGTTTTTTAGTCACATTTCTGACCAGTTGATATTGTTGTGTGCTACGCATTTCAAAGCATTCAATGCTGTCGGCTTTTTCGTGTTGTTCGACCTCTCATCATCATCATCATCATCATCATCATCATCATCATCATCATCATCATCGTCATCACATCCTTTATTTAAACACGATAAAAACTTTAAAGCATAATACTTGTGAGGTCGTGTAATTAATTAGATATTTTGCTTAACTACGATACTTATACTAAGAATATTATTCGATAAGAAATTGAGCACAATGAATATAAATGGCTAATAGCACTTGAAATCATGGTATTGTCTGGGAAGCGACTGAAGTGACTGTGTACTAAAAGTTCCTTAACGTATTCATCCTTCTTTACATTACGGTAAAAAGCCATAAATTGGGAGCCCGTAAAATATGTAGAGACAACATTCCATAAAATGGCTCCTCCATGGCTAATTGAGTTTTTTAAAAAGTATGAGTTAAAACGTGGGACGGAAATCTTGTTGCTTCTTCTGAAATCGTAAGCCGCTCAAGGTTTATTTACTAAGTAAGATAAGGCTGCTGGTGCTTCAGCGCTGAATACTTTTGTAAAATAGCTTGATTAACCGGAGTTTGTACAAGTAGTTAAGCGTTTTCCATTTCGAATGCCGGTAGACGTCAGCAGATGGCATATCGGGGGGCAATTTGTATATAATTCTAGCTGCCCTACGATGAAGCTTTCTAAAGAATTTAGCTGCTCCATATTAACGCATCCACCCCACACGACAAGGCCATATAGAACTGAAGGTAGGATAACCTGAAAATACAAATCCAATAGGGCATCCGTGCTTAGGAACGAAGGTCTCTTTAAGAGGTTCAGTTTGTTAACAAAACTCTTTTTTACATCTGTAAGGTGCTTTGGCCAGGAGAGCATGTCATCAATAGTGACGCCTAAAAGGCGAGTGTGTTTGACCCACTCGATCTGATCCTCGCCAACAATCAATGAATTTAGTGGCCCGATGTACGGTTTTCTCGTCAACAGCATTGCCTCGCACTTTGCCGAGTGGGGAGTTAGAGAGTTCTCTTGGCACCACCTGTTCAGTTCAGATAAAACTCTGTCTAGTGAAATAACAGCGCTGTCGACAGTGTCCCCAATGCAATAAACGATGGTGTCATCCCCGTACATAAAAACAGTGCCAGAGGAAACTGAATTTGGCAGATCATTGTTGTACAAGCGAACAACGTGGGGCCTAGGACAGACCCCTGAGGAGTCCCACATGTAACATTTAACACAGTTGAGTGCTGGCCGTTTACTACCGAGAATTGAGTTCGGTCGCTCAGGTAATCTTTTAGCTATGATAACAGGGGACCTTGAACGCCGAATTGAAACTTCAACTTATGCAGTAAGATCGCATGGGATACACTGTCAAAAGCTTTTCTGAAGTCTACAAACGCCACAGCAACCACTTTGTCCTCATCGATTGATCTTCTCCAAATTTCTGAGAGATGTACGAGCAATAGTTGTGTAGAGTGCCCTTCACGGTAGGCCCACTGTTTATCTGTAACTAAGTTATTGTGGAAAACATGATCATCGATAGTATCCGTTACACACGATTCCATTATTTTGCTTGGAACGCTTAGAAGCGATATCGGTCTGTAGTTATTTATGCCGGCTTCGTCTTCTTTTTTGTACACTGGAATCAAACGAGCTTTCTTCCAATCAGTGAAGGTTTCTCCGAGGTGAACACAGAATGAAAATAGTTTAGTTAAAGGTGACACAATGGCAGGCTCGGCTATTTATAATTTAGGTAGAATGTCGTCTGGACCCGCAGATTTATTTGGCTTAATGGCTTTTAATTTACGCCGGATCAAATTTTCATTTACGGTGATCTCTAAGACACAAGACAAAGGGGCACTGAGCACCCTTTGCATTCGCTCTGCTGTAGAGAAACTATAACTATTTTTCTGCAACTACTGCAGCCAAAGCATGGAAAACAATACTCTGCAAGCAGAAGTTTCCTCGTGCTAAAAACACACTGGGGAACATAGGGCGACCAAGAAAACTTTTGCTTGGAGGGTTGTAGGGCAAATACATAACGGAATTAATTGTTAAAAACCATCAACCAGGAAAAAAAGAGACAAAACAAAAAATATTGGATCGATCTACTTGTAACTGAACTTGACTGAAACTGAACTTCGTGTGCACTACCCATTTTAGTCAAAAAGTGTAGTTGCAGGGACCAAAATTTGGTCCCTGCGACTAGTTCCACAAATTCAAACTTGTTTGAATTCATGGGACAAGTCCCGGGGACTAGTCCCACAAACTATGCTTGGTCCCTTCGTGTGTACTGTTCTCGGGAGAAGTCCCTGCGACCAAATGAAAATATTTCATCGGATCTTTTACCTTTTTTCCAGTTGACATTGTCTGTATTGGGAGTCTTGATCGAACAGTTGTCTTTTTACGCTTCTGTACCAGCAATATAGGACACTGGAGAAAAAACGTTATCGAAATTGCAAATAACAAACACTGATAGACCGCACGAGGTAAGAACCGGTTTGCAGTTGAATTATTTTAATATTTTGTGATTAATCTAGTAAATTCGTAATTCGGTAAATTGTGATCGTCCAGGCGAGTGTAGTCCTGAGAAGGACTGTTTAAGGTGACATTGACTGACGTTTCGACAACCTGAGCGGAAGTCATCATCAGAGTCAAGTGAACTGTGAATCGTCAAACCATTTACAGTTCTAGTAAATTCGGTTTCACTGTTGAGGATCGCTTTATTTTTCGTCTCCACATTTCGGCGAATTTCAGTTAAAGCGCCCTAAATTGAAACCCTTAAAGGTCCCTGCAACTATTTCCTTCGTGTACACACTACAGGGGACCAGTCGCAGGGACCAGTCGCAGAGACTAGTCCCCTCCAGTGTGCCGACCTTTATAAACTTGTGGGTAAAAAACAACAAACGTGATTTGATTTGATTTCGTCCCAAGCTTTAGATATTTGAGCACCGAGTAACTTTCTTAGGATTGGTATAACGAGCGTCATTTTTTGTGGTTCACTGACTAGAAATACTTAAAAAATGCCGTACTTCTAGGAAACGGAACCTTTCACTCGAATTTTCAAGCTGCTCAGTGTTGGCTCTCCGAAAATGCCTTGCTGACTTGTAATATTCCCAACTCGAAACGGCACATACTTCCCCCCAAAAACAAAACATAGAAATTAATTATACCAAGTTACGAAAGCTTGAAGTTACATTTCGCAAAGATTATTCGAGTTCTTATACAATTAAATCCGAATATCTCAGGATGTCTAGACGTTGCGAACGGACATTTCGCACAAACGATCCGTTGGATTCTGATCCTAGTTTCTCGACTTGCGTTTTTGACGGTGAAAACCGGACTAAAGTGTTCAATAAAATGAACAATATAAATAATAACAGACCTCCCAAAGGCTAGAAAAAACGAGAGATATGTTTGTATGTTTTGTACGCTTTTATCCAAAAACGTTGTTGACAATTTCCACTGCCCAAAACGACAAGACCAATAAGCATATAAAATTATGCTCTTATGCAAGAAAATATTATGCTAAGCATGATACGCACCGCAAAATTAATTAATTTCATTGCAGGTAGCGCACTCGCCTTCAGCATCACAGTATCTGCGTACAAAAATACGAATACCGGGCTAGTTCCTCTTGTCCAATACAGCAATGAGAGAGCACTCCAAAAAATTCCTTTCAGCATTCCTATAAATTTATACCATGCAATGAATACTTCATTTCACACTTCATATGAAAATGTCGTGTTTTTTTTAACTTATTCCATTTTTTAACTTATTACACAAAGTTTCCTGAACATGCGTACTAAACACCGGTTAAAACATCATCATACAACCTGTTGCTCCCGGCAAATACCAGAGAAAACATCGGTATTAATTCAAAGTATTAGGTTCAAACAACTGACTCAGGTCAACAAAAATGACGTCAACTAAGCATATTTCTGCAAATTTTATCAATCGATCTTTATCGATCTAAATAAATAAACTTTAATTTTCAAATGAGTAATGAACTGGTAAAATATTTTCACCATACCTTGCAGTTGTTATCAAGCATCCCATTAAGCACACAAGTGCTCTTAAAACTTTCATGTTCGTAAGCGACGGTGGACTTTGGTCGTGAACACACTGTCTGTAGCTAGCCAGGGCGTCGACTGGTTAAGCTCAGTACAAGCCTCAGTTATATAATGACACTTTCTTGTACATTATGCATACTATTTACAGTATGCAGCACCGACTGTTAATATCTGTCGTTCCACCAACATCCACCATTTCGGCCGGTGTGCACTTGATGTGCAAACTGCGTGTATCCCTTTCTCCTTCCGTCCCACGTCAGTGGGTCAGTAGGATCCGTCAACACGCAATAGCGTTTCGCGTGGAATAAATACATATTAATTAATAGTCACGTTCTTAAATCTTTGTTATTGATAACAATGTAGAGAATTTTTTCAAAAAAATTAAAGAAAATAAAGAAAAGAAAAAGAAATAGAAGAAACTATTCTTTATTCGACACAGAGGCGAGTCAAGCTTCAGAACTGGATTTTGCAGAGAAAAAATATACAGAGAAAGCGGACAAAAAGAAACTACGACTGAGAGAATTTCTTTAAAAATTCAGTAAAGCATATTGAAGGAACTGGCAATGAACAAGCTTTTAACGGCTTGCACTCCAAGTCACTTTCAAATCTCGTCAGTAGCAAAATTCAGCTTACGAGTTTGAGTTTGCTCGAACTATTCCCGTTGTTGTTTTTTTTTTTGGGGGGGGGGGCACATTCTCGACAGCTGACCTGGACAGCACTGATATTTCAAGTTGAGAACGGAGAGAAGTTCTTCACGCACAATTCTTGAAGGCGCGTAATAATTCGTGCAACGTATTCAATCCTCTCTGTGTTGCTTGAACTTAAAGATCGCAATCAATCCAGTCCTATAATCGTAGAACAATCGTAGGACTGCAACTGTCAGCTACAAAAGCGATTAAACTAAAGGATTTTCATAATTTCACTGCTATGTGCTCGATAGGTTTTGAAAAGGTAAGCCATAAAGATACCTCAATCAGACTTAGGAAAAGTTCGCCTGGGAGGTTGATTGGCACATGTCATCTGACTTGGACTGTCGCGCTCCTCGCGCGCGCGCGCTTGTGCCAGTTTAGTTCCCATTCCTCGCGCGCTGAAAAACTATATGGAGCCACCTTAAACAGTGAAATGCAATTGCCACGTAAGTGCTAGCGGAACCTTTAAACTAACTTGCCCACAAAATTGTCCTGACAACAGATTTGACGTCTGCTTGAAATTTTTGTTGTTTTGAACTTTCTCTCTATCCCCGGACTAAAAACCAAAAATGCCATTTCTTACTTGTGCTACAATTTGATTAATTGTTGTTATTTCCGCCGCGGCCATCAAACGTCCTACCGGACTTATCCTTTCGCAATCCGATTAAATTCCCGTTCCTTCACATCTTTGACGTTAAGTTTTATTTTTTCCCTTTCGTTAAAGATTATTTTGAGGTTCTTTTGATTCGAGGAAAAATTTTGCCAGTAGCATGACGTCTTACATTCGCTTCACTCTTCGTAACGAATGAGTACAGCACGCCAAGCTCATTCCCGCATGATTTATCACCACAAACAAATTATTCTGCAAATAGAACAAAGTAAAACTACCAAAACATGTTACAATTCCTAAACATTTGCAGTAACGCACTTGAAAGGAAAATACGTATGCTTTTTCTTTAGCGTTTTTTATCAACACGGGCGATACCATTTTTATAGAACTAATGTCCTCTTACTAATACGTTCTCCAGTAACTTCAAGAGCACTGATAATAGCTTAAAGCATATAAAAATTTGTTTTTTAATGTGACTGTATTAACAATGCATTTCGTTTACGTTTTTGTTCTGTTTAAGTAAAAGGACCGAGAATAATTCATGATCAGTTTTCTATTTTGACCTTTTTCTTTCTTAATTCAGTTTGCGTAGAGCTTTAATTTTTTTAAAAGCTATCAAAATATTGTAATTTTAATGCTCTGTGCACACCAATTCCAAAAATACAAATTCATGAGTACGTCATGCCTGTCGTGTTTAAAAGTTTCTTTTTTAGCTCTCAGAAAGTTAATGTTATGTCACATTAGAAGCCTCCTGGGAGCCTTGAGCCAAGTTATAAGAAAATTCATCTACTAATTACCTTAGTTTGCTAAAAAACTAAGAACGATTACCCAGAAGAAAAAAAATCACTTAAGTCGAAATTTTCAAAGAGATAGCTCAATAATGGATCGCGGAATAGTTTAAAGATCAACAACAGATCTAACATACTTATCGACAACTTATCGACCACTAAGTGTAAAGAGCTGCTAACGGCCCAGTTTTTCTTTGAACCGCTGAAATTTCCAATTTAATTTGTATATTGAGCTTTTTGGAGAGTAAAAAAATGTATATCTTTGTCTTAAGGCATTAAATGCCCGATGATAATTTGACTGAGGAGCGTTTGAAGGTGTATCCACTGCGCATCTACTGTTTACCTAGAGGTTCGTGGAATTGAAGCCAATGTCACGAATTGAAGTCAAAGTAGCCTGTTCCAGGCGTTCAGATAGTGGAGCGCGAACGAAAAATATAGCGAGCGAAAGAGCGGGAAAAACGTGGGCAGACTGGGGAAGAGGGCGAGGGAACGCCTGTGAAATTAATTTTAAAAAGCCCATGCCGCCTACTTTAGACCGCCAACAGCGGCAGAGAAACATGAACCCAGGGTCAGGTCAAAGTAAACAATAAAGTTATGTAATTATGCACACCGAAATAGGTTTCACCCGAGTTTGAAGCGTTGGGTTGAGTACGAAACAAGAAAAGTAGATTATGCTTTATCTGACATGTTGAATGAACATTGCAAAAATTTCTGCGATACGGAAACGCAAATGTAAGTGTTAGAAAAATTACAATGAAACTGCACTACTTGACCAATAAAGGTAACGAGAATCACAGACGACTTTATATACTCATCGGTTTATCAGTTTAATGAATAGAAAGCTTTTCACTCTGTGACGTAATGAACTTCATCGTCTCCATCGATTGCGATGGCTAGGCCGAACGATTTGTTTGTTGTAGTTCTTTTCTCCATTCCTTCGACAGCAGGCTTTCAGGACTTTCATAAACAAGGCAGCTGGCCGATCCATTTTTGCTGCTTCTTCTTTGTATTCATCTTCATCTACTCCGATAGCCACCGCTCTAATTCCGATGCTTTGAAGCTGTTCTACTTGGTCTTTCATGGTCGCAACAAGCGGAGTAACCTCAATTACGGTAGAAACAGATTTTCTTTGCAATGTGTTGATTAACCGTGGAAAAAGTTGAAAGATCAAGCTATTTCCAAATCCTGTCGAAAGAATGGCGATGCGACCTCTTCCAGAAACACGTTTTGAAGAAATCTTTTTATTCTATACGTAGAGTATCCACATTTGTAGCCTCCCACGCAGTCGTTTTTAGGGGAGTCGTATTACCCTCCTGCCCACAGTGGGGAGGAGGGTAATACGACTCTCCTAAAAACGACTGCGTGAGAGGCTACCACATTTGCGAATCTTTAAGCGATTACCGTAACACATATTCAACCGTGCGTGGCTCTATGGAGGATGCCCTCCGTACCAGCACGTCATATCGCATTTCTTGTCTGCGTCAACAACCCTCTGATGTTGACAGGAGGTGTCAAAATTTGGCCAATTAGAGGGTATACCAGACACTGGTATACCGCCATGAGCTTTTCAAAATTAATTTCGCAGGCGCTCGCTAAATTGCTCGCTAAATTGTTCGCTCGCGCTCTACTATCTGAACGCCTGAAACAGGCTAAAGTCAAAGCCAATATCACTAAAACTTTGAATATTTGTTTCAGTAGCTTTCGGTGGTGGAAAACCGATGAATAAGAAAAATGTACATCGATATAAGCTGTACTCAGTGTGTACTAACAGCCGAACTCCCAGCGATCAGCTTATTGTAGCAGAGAAAATCACGACCATTCAAGTGTCTCAAATCAATATTTTCCCGTTTTGACAGTATTATGGAGCTACGCAAGATAAACTACATTAACATCTTTTAAAACACCACTGCCAGTTTAACCCTGCGATAATATCCAAGCTTTAGAATTCTAAAATTTTCGCTATGAGGTTACAGTAATCATGGAACAAACTTCTTTAAGATGATCAAGAACGTGTCCGGCATCGTTTGGACCTGAAGTAAAAAAATGCGAAGAACTTAAATTTCTTAATGTTCGAGTCCTATTTCCGGGAAAACCATTTTATAAAGTTCAGAGTGTTAATTAAACAAAGGATGATTAGTGATCACTAACAGGCACCCCTGAACTTAAAACGTTATTTGATCTTTTATTATTTAAATGTTATGAGAAGTGTCGTTGGTATAAATTCGGGAAAAAACACGGGAATAAGTTACGCATTACAAAGAAACGTCAAAAATAAGGGAGGTCATTTTCAGTTAAATACCAGCTAAAAGTTATCTTGAGGTTAAAACCAGCGAACGGAATGGGACTAATATAAACGGCTTATTGCTAATTGGGAAAGCCAGTTTATAAGCATACTTTGATTCATAGACAAGTTTCCGGGGAAACACTTTCAAACAGAACAACTGCTTCGCACAAAATTCATAACAGGAGAAACCATTAATCGATCAGCGCAAGATCAGGACTAACCTACAAGTAAAACCAGAAGAATAAACCATAATATTTTTAAAATTTCCCTGATGTAATATATTAGCCATAATAATTCTTTTGAAACGCCAAATATATATGCTAGTTAGTAATTTACAGCAGATCGCCTTACAGTCGCCTAATGTACCAGTCAAATTGAAGCTTCAACGTCCCCATGGGCAAGCCCCAGGGCATTTGAACTTTTGAAGATTGGCTTGTTCAAATTCTCTACCCTCGAGGCAAAAAAGCCGTTCAAATGCCCCACATTCAAACTTCTTTTGAAGACCCTTTTGAAAGAGTTAGTCAGTAACAAAGGCAAACTTCTATCTTGTAAATCGTCAAACCTTGCAAAACCGAAAAAACTCACGGGAATATTACGCCAGAACATTATTAGAGCTAAATTCGGTTCAATTTCTCCCCCTTCCAAGGCAACGTTCAAATTCCCCGCTTCCCGGGCATATTGCACAGTCATATGCCCGGGGTATGCCCGGGGGGATGTTGAAGCTTCAATTTGACCGGTACATAATGACAATGGAAGCTCCTGAGAGCGAGCAAGAACTGGTTCGGTCGAAGGGATATTGCACAGTGTTGTTTTGCTACCGAGTAAAGAAGGCATTTCTAATATCCTTCTTTTGGGAGGGATACGAAATAATTATGGAATTTCATCGAATTTTAATATTTCTAATAAAAATCACTTTACTATCATCCAAAGGAAAATTCCTTGAAGCAAGCAGTTGACTTGCTTTCATACAATATTTTCTTGATCGGCTAATCCACAGTATCATCGGTTTACAAAGACAGCTGATGTATTTATTTCTGATGTTCATATTTTGGGGAAAATAGAGTCGACAGTTTTATTTTGGAAAGAACTTGTTTAACAAAATGCAGTCGATCAGTGTAATGTACCGTGCTGTGCTGTTTTATTTAAGTGTAATGTACCGTGCTGTGCTGTTTTATTTAAGTACAGCTGACAAGTACAGCTGACAAGCTGATCAGTGTAATGTACCGTGCTGTGCTGTTTTATTTAAGTACAGCTGACAAGCGAGACATTTCTCGTGTCCATATTTCGGGGAAGACAGAGTCGTAAGCTTTATTTTATGAGTAACAGAGTAACTTTAATAATTAGTTTTTATGAAACTAGAGTTTAACAGTTTTTTTTTCGACTAACAGTTTAATACCAGACATCTCGCAAATGTGATCACTTTAATGAAGCTCAACAATTTGTCAGCCAGACGTGTTGTGAAAAGAGTCACTTGCTGCGTCCAAAGAAAATTGTGATTTTACACGCAACATTTTTGACGACTTGTCTTTTTCCTAAATTAAAACCAGTCATTTAGACTGCCAAACGACCAAAAGGAACGGGAGATACGTTTTCATATGCTGTTACCGCAAAACGTTTTCGACAACTTCAAAATTGTCTTTTGTCGGCAAACAAACAATAAACCAAGAAAATTAAGTTTTTGCGCAGGAAAATGTTATGCTCCCACACGAGATAGATAGACTGAGCGACTTTCCGCTATTCAAAAATGCATCAACATCGAGTTCCTTCTGTCCAATGACTTTGTTTCCTTTACTGGAAATACTAAACACAGTTAAAACAACATCATGCAACCAGTTGCTTCAAGCAGACACTGTATACACCAAAATCCCCATTAATCTATAATATTAGGTCAAAAAAAGTTAAAACGCAACAACTGAACGCAAGACAACGATAAATAAACTGGTCAGCTAAACATGCTTATTTCTGCAAACTCTCTCTATCGACCTCCATCGAACTAAATGAGAAACATTTCCAAATTATTATAAAATATAAATATATTTTCACCATACCTTGCAGCTGTTATCAAGCCTCCTATTAAAGACGCCAGTATCATCAGAAGTTTCATGTTTGCAAGTGACACTGGGTCAAGGTCGTGAATACTGTAAACTGTCTGTAGCTACCCTACGCTGCTTACATCAGGCCTGATCAGGGCGCCGACTGCCTAATCTTAGTACAAGGCTTCAGTTATATGTAAATCGACGCGTTCTTCTAAGTTATCCCTATTTACATATTCAGAAGCGACTGAATATCTGTTGCTTCTCTGGCCTAGAAAAATAAATAATTGAAGAGAGTGGTCCCGAAGCAGGACAAATTTTCTTTAGAGAGAGAAATTAAGCTTCGCGTTTACGGCAAACGCGAACGGCAACAATACCACGTGATTATGAATCTTCGCGATATTTCACGTTTGCCGTTTTCAACGCGGAGAGGCCTGTTCTCGCGTTCGTCAACAACACGAGCATTTTTTGAAGTTTTCGATTCGTTCTGATACAAATAGCAGCCTGTGTTTAAGTCCAGTGTTTTTTTTAATTTATTTTTCTACACAAACTGTCCTGTTAACTGTCCGCAGTGTTTACACAAAATAGAAAACAAAGTGTGTGAAAGCGTGCTGATGTTTGGCTAACATCTTCACAGAGGCTATCGACTGTTTTATGTAAAAAGCCCTCAAATTACCCTCAAATTATGCAGTTACGTCGAAACGTCCCAAGGAAACCACAATCAACCGGTAACTAATATTTAATTAAAAGTTAGAAAGCTGTTGTTTTTTTTGTACCCTAGCTTTTAATGAGTTTAAGGGAAGTTCAAGAAGAAATGGTCCATTTTAAAACGGCAGACGGCAAACGGCAGCTTTACGTTTGCCGCTTGCCGTAAACGCGATGCTTAATTTCTCTTTTGTTTTAAGTTTTTGCTATCGTTCTTAGTTTTGACAACGCTCTTCTAAACAGAGGCTCACATCAAACTTAAAAAGAGCTGGATCTGCTAGCACCGAAGCAGGTTCTTTATCTGCATTCAAAGTCACTTCTAAGAAATGCCGCAATAAACTGGACTGCCTTTATTAAGAAATGCTCCATATAAGGAACAAAAAGCCGGTGTCACAGCGGATTTGGACCGGGGGTCCACATCCGCTGGAGGATATGGAGGCCTCTCTCGTGGATTTGGATAAGCAATAATTTCCTTTTGAAACGTCAAGTTTTGAGAAAGAGGTCTACATCTCCCGGTACGTTTTTAGAACGAGGAATATACATCTTATTTTTGGTTTCAAGCGCGGCAGCTTTTTAATAAATTAACTTTTGCGCTTCTACGTATAGCACGTAATCTGTCGTTGTAAATTACTGTTTTAAAACGCAAAAGAAATGGTTTGCTGGCAAGGCTAAAGAGCGAAAGAGTCATTACCATGGTAGCCAGATTACGATAGCCAGATTTTCTGGTAAAGTTACTTGGTAGCGTAAGTTTTTACAGGGGGTACAAATCCACCAGCGAAAGTGGACCCACGGGGGTCCATATCCGCTGAACCGGGGGTCCAATTCTGAGGGGTGGAAATCCGCTAGGATACTGGAATGAAACACCCATTCCAGCTGTTTCTATTCGTGCAAAACTATTTCTGTAATGAATGGTAGTATGTAATGAACACTAACATTCTATTAAAAGTTCAAGCAAGCAAACCGTCTACGATCTCCTACCGGTATACGTTGGATCAACTGAGTGATCTAATCGGTTTGACACATAGAAAACTGAAATTGAAAAGCAGAGACCGATACAACGTAGAATAAGAGAATTAGTTTTGTACTATATTTCGGCTGGCCAAACCAGCCTTCTTCTGAAGAAGGCTGGTTTGGCCAGCCGAAATATAGTACAAAACTAATTCTCTTATTCTACGTTGTATCGGTCTCTGCTTTTCACTAACATTCTCCCGGCTTGGTGAATATCAAATCATTGTAAGTAACTCGGTGCTACACACCTCGTTAGTTATCAGTATATTAGCATCAGTTTCAAGCGATATCAACAACGACAACAAAGACAAAAACAACCGCAGCGGCTTTTTAGAAAGCCTATTAAAGCAAACACACAAAGGATGAATTATTAAAAACCATAAAGCAGAAAAAAAAATTAACTAGATCTGAATGACAAATAAACGTTATTGCTTTCGTTTTTGAGTTTGAGATGTTAAAAATGCGGTAGCACCCAACAAGAAAACTTAAGAAAAACGCTAGAAATTCCGTTTGTTGTTTATACAGATCGTCAGTTTAGGGCCTTTGACCCTTTAAGCCGCAATATCAACATGTATATTCTCCTCACTGTTCTTCTCATATTTCTTATTTTACTAGTTGGGAGAATTTGATCAAAAATCAAGACATCTGATTATTGGTGATCATTTGCTTTATTCTCATGTCCGTGTAAGCTATAAGCTGTCACAGTTTGATCTGTTCGGATTTGTCGCAGTTAATTTTTAGGGAACGGATTCTTTTACTCGAATCTTCGAGCTGCTGTTGGCTTCCCAAGTGCTCGCTGACTTGTAATATTTCGCACTCGAAACGACACATTTTGGAGGTTACATTTCCCCAAAGAGTACTCTAGTTTTTACGCAATTAAAAACCAATATCCTATGCAATTTAGGCTTTCCGAACACTGAGCCGTATTTCGTCGAGACGAACCATTGGGTACTGATCTTTGTTCTAATGCTTGCCCTTGAGGATTTTTTAAACTCTTGTGCTCGCTCTTGTGTGTGCATGCGTCGCTTGTAAAAAACAGGCTCAAGTGTATATCAAAAAGAATTTAATGCAATATAACTAAAAAGGCTTCTGAGTGACACAAAGAAAGCGTATCTCTCTTCGTAAACACTAAATGGTTTTTGCTGTTTGGAAGGATTGTTCTATTTGCAACTGAACTTCAAACTGAATTTAACATTTGAGAATCCATAAAAAATATTTTATTTCTTCTAATATAGAAGCTAGTCAATTTAATTTGTCACTAAAGAAAGTATGCGGAGGATTTAAACTGTTCTTTCTGAAATGTCGTGGAATAATATATTTTTCTCTTTTCTAACTTGGTTAACTCAGCAATCAGTAACCCAGTTTTTAATGTTGAGAAAAACAAAACAAACCAAAAATCTTAAAGAAAAATAAATTGCTCAGTCATGTCAGTCATTGTTATTCATCATAAACTTGTGAGCAAAAAACAACAAACGTGATTTGATTTTATTTCGACCCACGCTTTAGATATTTGAGCACCGAGTAACTCCCTTAGGATTGGTCAGCAATGAGGGTCATTTTTTGTGGTTCAAAGGATTGGTATAATGAGCGTCATTTTTGTGGTTCACTGACTGTAGAAATAATTGATTTTAATCCAACATCAAATATATCGCACCTTAGTTCTGTTGAGTGTTATTGTACTGTTTATTTTCCTGTTTGCATATTTTAAAATAATCTTTGCTATATATTCGTTGCATTAAATTGGGCTCAATAAGTCAACGCCTTGAAGCAACGGGCCGTAGGCTACGGTCAGTAACATTCAAGATTTACTAGTGTCATCTCCGAACATGAAACGCTTGGTCGCACTGGTGACGTTTATCGGAGGCTGTTTAACAGCTTTAAGGTATGATAAACTTTTTTGTCTTATATTTGCACTTCATAGGAAAATTTCCCTTGTTTCAGCATATAAACAATGAAATGTAGTTGCAACGTACGTGCTAGTGAAAACTTTGAACTGACCGGAGTTGCCCACAAAATTGTGCTGACTGCAGATTAATTTTTAAGTCTGCCTCATATTTTTGTTGATTTACCTTTCTTTCTATCCCCAGACTAATAACCATTTTTTTGCTCATGCTACAATTTGATTACTGCGAGCATTTGAACGTGCTAGCGTTCACGGTTTGTAGACTGTGTTACAAATTAAACTGAACTTTTCAACTTTTTCTTTGACAATCAGACTAAATCTCCGTTTCTTCACATCTTTGATTATTCATTTTGAGGTTCTTTCGATTCGACGAAATTTTGTAGCATGACTTCTTATACTGGCCTCACTCGTAACGATTGAGTACCACACGCATAACAAATTCTAGCATTAGTTATCACCGCAGACAAATTATTCTGCAAATAACGCGAAGTAAAAACTGCCAAAACATTATATTACAACTACTTAAAACTTTCGGAGACACGGCTTGAAAGGAATATACACATGCCTTCCTTAAGCTTCTTTTATCAACATCGTCATGACGATACCTTTTGCAAAATTAATGACTACTCACTAATTCGCTCTCCTGTAACTCCAAAAGTAGACTGTGAGTAGTCTCTAATTTTGGCGATCGCTTGTGGGGCGGGCGATATACACGCGCGCGCGAAATTTCGAGGAGACGCGACGCGAGGGGAGCGCCAAAAATAAGAGTCTTCTCGAAATTTCGCGCGCGCGCGTGTGTGTATTTCGCCCGCCCCACAATCGCCATCGCCAAAATTAGAGACTACTCGCAGTCTACTCCAAAAGCACTTATAATGGTCATAATCATTTAGAATATCTTTTTTAATGTGGCTATATTAACAACACATTTCGTTGTCGTTTTCTGTTTTCTTTGACTATTTCTTTGACTACCAAGAGAATAATAAATGATCAGTTTTTCATTTTGATTTTTGCGACCTCTCTTCTCAGTTTGCACAGAGCTTTAATTTTTTAAAAGCTATCAAGATGTTGTAATTTAAATACTCTGTGCGTACAAACTCCAAAAAAATATATTTTTGATTATGTCATGTTTATGGTGTTTAAAAATCTGTGTAAAGCTGTGTAAGTGTAAAGAGCTGCTAATGGCCGATTATTTCTTTGAACAGCTGAAATTTCTAATTTGTAATTAAACGTTTTGGAGAGTGCAAATTGTAAATTTATGTCTTAAGGCATTAAATGCCCTATGATAATTGGACTACGAAGCGTTTGAAGGCGTATCCGCCACTCATCTACCGTTTACCTAGCGGTGCGTGGAATTGAAGCCAATGTCACGGAAAGCCATTACTAAAACTTTGAATATTTGTTAAGCTTTCGACGGTGGAAAACCAATGAATAAGAAAAAATGTATATCGATATAGGCAGTACTAATAGCGGGACTCCAAGCGATCAGCTAATTGTTGCAGAGAAAAACACTGGCAGCTAAAGGTGGCTCATCTGGATTTTCCCGAGGCACACCATCCCAACTTTGAACGGCTAATACTTTACTGTCTGAGCTCGATGGGGTAAGCTGCTTCACACATTCACTAGAGACTAAATGAACTTGTCAAAAAAGTAGGTTTGATTGACATCGGCGTTACTATAGCAACCAAACCATGACGTCATGATTTTTGTATATCAGCAATTTTCTCGATATCTAGTCCTAAACTTTTAAAACGACTTATTGCCTCTTATAGTCTAGCTGTAGATCTTCAAGACTGCAAAGTTTGAAAAAATTCTATGAGAGCGTTTTCGAAAAAAATCGGGTTGAATATTTTCCAGTAAAAAATTACAGATTTACGTTATTTTCTATTGTTTCATCGGTACCAGTGTTATCCTGACAGACTGAAACAAAGTTTTCACCATATGTCATAGCTGTAGCATACAGCTACTTTTCCTCAAGGTTTTATCCGGTTTGCCTCGCTAGAATTCAAAGATGTAATCAGAAGTAATGTCTTAAATATGCTCATTTTACACAGAGAAGCAACGTCTGTTATGGAAGCTTTTATTCAAAAACTAGTCCATGAATTTTCTTTTAAATCTTGTGATCTCAAGTGTAACATGTATTGAACTATCCCTGTAAGGCTCACGCGCATTGATCATTTTAAGCGCGCGAAATACAAATAAAAGTATAGGAAACTTTTGCACTCGTCTCCAAAATTCTCATTGCCGCATCATTTGTTGACAGCCGGTTTATTTCAGGAGTTTCTCTTTTGTCTGTATTCTACATATTTCTGTGCTTTGGAATCAACACGTTTGCCATGCCTCCTTGCTACGCTTCACTGGTGCCGGAGGGATCGTGAAAATTCTGTTTTTAATACAATGACAATGAAAACCTTATGTTAATTGCCATTGTACTAAGAACAGAATTTTCACGATCCCTCTGGCACCAGTGAAGCGTAGCAAGCAGGCATGGCAAACATCATTTAAAATCTAGCGAAGCAAACCGGATAAAACCTTGAGGAAAAGTAGCTGTATGCTACAGCTATGACATATGGTGAAAACTTTGTTTCAGTCTGTCGGGATAACACTGGTACCGATGAAACAATAGAAAATAACGTAAATCTGTAATTTTTTACTGGAAAATATTCAACCCGATTTTTTTCGAAAACGCTCTCATAGAATTTTTTCAAACTTTGCAGTCTTGAAGATCTACACCTAGACTATAAGAGACAATAAGTCGTTTTAAAAGTTTAGGTCTAGATATCGAGAAAATTGTTGATATACAAAAATCATGACGTCATGGTTTCGTTGCTATAGTGACACCGATGTCAATCAAACCTACTTTTTGACAAGTTCATTTAGTCTGTAGTAAATGTGTGAAGCAGCTTACCCCACCGAGCTCAGACAGTAAAGTATTAGTCTTGCAAAGTTGGGATGGTGTGCCTCGAAAAAATCCAGATGGGCCACCTTAAACCTGCGATAAATATCCAAGCTTTAGAATTCTGAAATCTTCCCTATGAGGTTAGGCATAGAACAAACTTTTTTTTGTACTGATTTTTACATGTCATTTTCTGATTTCAAGATGATCAAGAATGTATCATCGTTTGGGCCGTTTTATGTAAAAGAAACGATGTCGGACCTGAAGGAAAACGCGAAGAGCTTGTTTAAATTTCTTCACGTTCGAGTCCTATGCAAGCCGCATCTTATCTAGGACGCGAGGTTTCAAATAAAACAGGGACTTCAGTCTTTTCTTTGTTAATTCTCGTCTTAAAATAAGGCGCGAGGGCAACTTATACGAGAACTTTGCGTGTTCCGTTAGCAGCGCCGTTTTTTACGTCTCGTGAATTTTTCCCTGGGTATAAATGACTCTTTAATATTGAAAACTTGTTTTGTTAAGCAGTCTAACAAGAAAACAAAGCATAGGGTGTGTACGTTATTTTCGCTCAGCATGTATTTTAGAAGTGTTGAAATGGTTAAGATTTTTTATCTCAATTCACCTGCGATAATGAGGTGAAAATTTGACACATTGCATACCGCGTACAGTTAACCAAGCCTACACTTATCAATATCATAGAATGTTTGCGACGTCAACAAACTTGTCACAGTTTGTAGTTTTAATTGCCATAAAGTCATGATGTCAAATATTTACTTTTAATGATGAATTTGACATTATTTCTTCGTGGGAATTGAAACTGCAGAATGTGAAATTTTCCAAACCCACGCTTATCAATATTACAGTAGAATGTACTATCATATTTTAAAACTAATCAGTTACTAAAACTACGCTTAACAATATCATAGAATGTTTGCGACGCCCACAAACTTGTCACGGTCTGGCGTTTTAACGCTAGCAAGTTATGATGTCAAATGTTTCCTTTTAAGGGTGGTTTGAGCTAAAAAAAATTATTTCAATGTTGTTAAAGTTACCGTAAAGCAAAAAATGATATTAAAATGGAAAAAAATTAATAAGCCTCTTCTAAGCGTCTACCCTTTCCTTTCCACCCGTGTGACTGATAATTTGTTTTTTTGACTGCGCGTGGGAGTCGCCAGGCCTGTCATGCTTTTTAACAACGCTTTTTTCACAAACTTGACTTCAATGTTGGAACAAAGTTTTACAGCATAATAATAAAACCGCACCACGAGAAAGTACTGTTTAATAGTTATTAGTTGAATGATCACACTATGGGATTTCTATTAATACAAACTCATAAGCCAGATCCACATGACATGAAAAAGCATATGTTTTTAATTTTTAATAGCACCAAGAAAATTTTAGAGAAGTGTATTATACTAACAAACAATTGTGTTCAAGGTATGCGTCAGCCGTCCAATGTGAAGTCTCCCTTCCCCAGGAGTCCACTCCAGTCTGTAAGGTCCTTCGAGATACTGCTCTTACTCAGAACAAGAAGACCTGGACTTTAAAGCATGACCCGGCTTTGCATGGCTTCGCCTTGTTGAATATGACCCAAAATCAGCTGAAAGCGGTGCTCTTGAAAGATCCTTTCACCCGATATTACCTTACAGCGTACGGTCAGACTACAGGAGCAAGCGGTAAAACTTTTGACCTTTACAACAATCTCACCGCTGGACAGGAAATAACCGACATCTCAGAATATCTCAAGTTATCAGCATTCTTCCAGTCAGCTCTGGAGCTTGCAATAGGGGTAAATATATCTTTTCTTTAAAATACGTGGTCATTTTTGTCAAGAACATGGCTTTTATTCAACACCGATTTAGGAATCCACCACCACTAGCTTAAAACAATGATCAACAGTTCAACACCTCAGTAGACAATACTCCCGAGATATTTGTTTCCTTTGATGATTTTATACGTATTCTCCTTTATCTCTAATTATACAAAAAACGTTTGAAAGTGATAGTCGGTAATTAACATTTAAGTGGGTTACGTCACGGGGATTTCCACGTTTGGTATAAAAAATGTGCTAAATTTAAATTTAAGATGGATTCCGCTCAACGTTCGAGTAGTAAGTGCAAAAAATATTTACTAAAAAGCTACTCATACCTCGGTAACATTTTCAATGCTATTTGGAACATCTTACTTCAATTCACTTCTCCAAGTTACCCCGCTATTAAATTCTCAAGCATTCTCGAGAAAATTGATGTCAAATCTCGTAAAAATGTGCTAAAAACGGGCGCAATTTTGTTTTGAACTGACATGAATCGTCTTTTTAATTGAATTATGGATAACTTCAAATCCAATTTTCTCTCGCGGGGTCAGCCTGGGAGCAAAATTATCGATACGTTCTTCTTATCTGTTCTCAAAATGTTGGTAACTTAATTTTTTCACTTACTGCTCGAACGTTGAGCGGAAATCGTCTTAAATACCTCTTCTCGTACACGAAATGCTGCTAAAAAAATTAAGAGAAATAAATCGAATAAATTTCTCGAAGGAAGAACAAACCATAATCCGAGCCGCCTGTGTCACTTACTGAATAAAACATCTTTCTTATATATTCCCCAGGCTTAAAATTCACCATCAAGTTTATATCATTGCGAATATGCCACCTCTGGACTAGTAACCAGAAGGTCATAGGTTCGACTCCTGTTGGGAGAACTCAGAATTTTTTTTCCGAGTTGCCTGTGTCACTGACTGAATAAAATATCTTTCCCAAACCATAATCAGTTTCTGGCGTTTTTTCCAAGAAACATGGGTGAAAACTTGAAAACATTATTCCATTTTTTTTGGCAATTCATTTCCATCCTGAGCCATCCCCGTCCAAACACACTTACTTACAGTTTCAGAAATATGGTGGAGTAATTTTAAACATAACTGAACAATTATTTTTGCGTTTCCTTCGATTGCAATATGTCCTGTAGCTTTTTAAAGTAGTCCTAAAAATAGATGACAGAGCCAATTTTTTTTGTTTTAGCAATATGCCAGACTACCATCCAGATACGAGGCCTTCATCGATAACAAGACCGCATGGATCAGTGACAAGTATTTCACTCAGCAGCGCCTGGCAGGAGTAAACACTATGTCGCTGAAACGGGTGACTATTCATGGACAAGGTAGGCTTTGCCCCAGGAAACCAGCTTTGCTGCCTTGTTTCAGATGTAAATAAGTTGGATAGCAGCTGCTATAAGAAAATTTCAGGTGATGCGCCACTGAAAAGGCACCAAGAAAAGCTGGCTGAGTTTGCTGGTAGCAAATCAAGAAATCAGAGACCTACTTAATCATTAATTTCAACTAGGCTTCAGAGTCATTTTTAAATGTTCCATCATTGAGTAACCGAGAATGTTGGAAATGATTAAGGGAATTTTCTTTACCCTTGCATTGTAAAAAGAGTGGAACTTGAATTTGATAAACAATGATTGAGAGACGATGGATTTAAGGACGTTCGCGCCCAAAATCTTCCCTCGTTCAGATTTTTTCCAAACTTTTGCTGCAGTTAGATAATGATCAACTCATGTCAGAAAAGCAAAAAAAAAAAAAAAAAAAAAATTGGGGGGGTCACCATGCTCGTTTCTGGGATAAAGCGTATTGGAAACGTTATGTTTTTAGAAGCTTTGGTTATGTAAGGCGTAATTGGCTTTCTTGCTACAAGGAATAAAATAAGTTACGTGAAGGACTCTAGATAATACTGATTTATTGATTTCATCACAAATAGGCCTATTTAGTACATTTTGCAGGTAATATCGTTTCTTCATTGCGACATGAATTACGTGCTCAGTAAGGATGCGCACAAACCAACGAGAACGTCCTTAATTGATAGTAATGACAATGACCATACTGATGATAATGATGTTGATGCTGATGATGGTGATGATGACGACGATGATGATGATGATGACGACGATGATATTCGATTCTGTTAAGTTGGATGCTATTGCAAATTTTTGCGAACAAATGAAATGGTCATGCAAATAACGTTATCAGTTGATGTTGTTGTCGTTACCTTACTAATATTTTCACGCTACCATTGTGCAAAACAGAAAAGAGAAGATGTTCAGTGAAGACAACAGACGGAAGATGGTGTCATTTTCCGTTCACTTACCGTGGGAAAGTTTACCGCAAGTGTACCGATGTTGACCATCATAGCCCTTGGTGTTCAACGACTGAAAAGTTTTATGGCTATAACAACTTTGGCAGATGGGGAAAATGTGATGGTAAGAAAAAAAAAAGTTTCTTTTGGTTAACTGTAAAGAAATCGAGCTACAATTCCGGACAATTATCTAGAGACCCTTCCATTAATCTTCCCCTTCCGCCTTGGGAATGTTGAAAAGACTACGAAATTTGCTATTTTGAGCAAGAAACGCCGGCGTTTGGTGCAACGTTGAATTAGGGAAGGTGTTTACCATCCTATGAGAAGTCAATTGTATCAAGAATTGATGTCCTCGGTTGGTTGTATTCACCAAGTTCAAGCGATTTAAAAGTAATTTTTTTTGCAAAAATGATTGATTGAATCCCAATTCAACAACCCTTGACTAGAAAGGAGTTGTCTTGTGAGTCAAGCTATTGAATGACCCACTGAATCGCAGTTCTACAGCTACATTGGGTAATACTCCTAAGTTTTGCAACAGCGATCAATTATATCTTACTGGACGGCGTGGAAGAAAGATTTTTTGGCAGAGGCTGGTAAGTAGAAAATCCATGCGCGCAGAGTTCGGCTAAAAATATTTTTGCTAGCGTGAACCATTTGGGGAAATAAAAGGGCTAACAGCGTCTAAAATATACTTCTTACCGAATAGTAATTGCTAGTAAGAGTAGCTTTGCTAGATTTCTTAGAACGAAGTAATATATTTTTTGAACAACAAAACAAAACAAAAACAAAAATCAAAGGAAAGGGTGCTCAACTCCTCTTCTTATTGAAAGATAAAAAAAACCATTGTTAGAAATAATTTCCCCGTTCTTTGCACTACCAATAATTAAAGTATTTTGACATTTGTTAGTGTTCACTTGATTTTTGTTTTGTCTCCTTGTTTAGAGAGCAATAACGAGAAAGAAGGTAAGAATATACTAAATAAACGCCGTACTTAATTTTTTTGTAACAGCGGCCTCCAAAAGAAAACAACACAAGTTCATCGGATCAAGGTTTTAAAACAACAAATATTTACAACTACTACAAGTATAGTTTCTGTCCGCAAGGAATACTTGCAATGTCATCGCTGCCTCCGAATAATACGTGCGGCTTTCGACATTTACATCATGAATTGCATGAGGAATATTTATGTTTCGGTTTATAATGAAACGAATTGTTATCCCATTTCAGAAGCTGAGGACTGTACTGTCAAAACAACAAGAGGTGAATGGTGCCACTTCCCATTTATCTACCGTGGTAAAGTTTATGACAAGTGTACCACTGCTGACCATCGTAGGCCTTGGTGTTCAACAACAAAAGTTTTCAAAGGCAAATGGGGAAACTGTAAAGGTAAAAGAAAGTTTATAATACAATAATACAGGGTCACTTCCTACAATGGTATTCGACAACAAAATCGAAAGTTGGTGTTGCTTGCACGTTAGAGATCACAAGACTATTTCTTTTGAGATTACACAGCTTTCGTCCTTTCCCTGTAGATATCAGTGATTTACACGATGAAACAGTATACATCCGCCATTATCGGCATCCATTAAGTATACCTCAGTCGGCTGAGAAATAAATACCTTACAGCTGAATATGTAAACGCGATTCTTTTTTGGACTGATGTAGGTTTGCTCATCTTTATAATTAGGGAAAAAAGAGATGGGAGAAGAAGAAGAAGGTGGGTTAAAAATGCACACTGAAATCGTTATTCCTCCTTATTGTTTTCATTTGTTTACACCTTTTCCGCGCTTAGGCTTAGTTGAAAAAAAAATTCAATGGCACGTAACAAGGGACGCCATGGCGTAATCACTGGCTTATAATAGGACTAAATCATTTGAGGGAATGATATGAATCTAAATTGACAACTGGCGCAATGGGTAACTCTGCCAGGAGCATACGACCCGTCGTCTTTGAACAGTCTGTGGTCATAACAGATGAGCGCGTACTTGCTTACATTATTGACCGTTTCTATAGAGCACAAACCTGGCTATTTCCTCTAAGTAGGGGAAAACACGGGAATTAAAAAACACGTTTGCTTTGAAATCTACTACGAACGTCCAACTGTCAGGTAAATATTTAGAAGCTGAATTTCTACAATAGACCAATCAGAATGCAGGATACTTACAGATCGTTTCCTTTCACAAAACGAACTCAGCTACTTTTTTGTTCTCTTCCTTGTTTTTTTTTTCGTACAGGACCGATTGGACTGGACTGGAAAAAATTGAATGCAACACTGAACCCCAACTTTGACTGGGAAGCCGCTGTAAAAGCGGCTCTTAAAACTGACGACTCTTTGGAAGACGTACGTTTGCATGAGTTTTATTGTTACATTTTTTTCAATTATAAAGTTTCATTTATCAGGAGAAAGATTTGTTGCGTTTTGTCTCCTTCCTGTCAACTTTCGATACGAAAAGGAATTTCATTGCCACTGTCTTACATAAGTGCATGCATCTGTACCCATAACTGATTATACTGGCTACAAAAACAGAATTAAACTGATCGAGATAACAGAAGATTAGAATATTATGATGAAAGTTCAAGCATTGATTTCTAAGACCGATCAACACGATGATTTATAGTAAAAAATTTACTAAACATGAGCAATTTTGGGGCAATATTTTAGGCTATAAATCAGGGCCGCATTTATGCTCTTCGTTATGAGTTGTGTGACGACCTGGCCAGATCAGTGGACCTCACTGATAGAGACCCTCGACGGAAAATGTGGAACTTTCTTTCTCCGATTGCTCTGTTTGCATCTGCAAAAGTTCCTGGGGAGTATCGCAATGAACTTGTTCCTGTGGCCATTCAAATGGACTACACACCAGGTTCGGTATTAAAAATGCATTCCATATTTCTTACTAATAATACTGACTGTATTCGGCAAACCACTTCTGTTGGTCTAAATCCATACGTTTCTTGTGTTATGTTATTCTATGTTGTTACCGAGGATATAATGTTAAACACTTAAAAGGGCAGGAACTGCAAACCTTTCTACATCATGATAATTTGTAAGTTAGTTGTCTAGGTAGTTAGTTATCTTATTTGTTATATAGAATTAACTTTTTATTATAATTATTTATTAATGTAGTTGGCTCGAAGATATTAGCACTTGAGTGCTACACTGTAAATTCGAGGGTAAATAAAGTTTATTGATTGATTGATTGAAACACCATTCAATTTGATGAAATTTAAAAAAAGCCGAAACAGTACTATAGTCTTGATGCCTTCGTTATTCTTGGGTTAAGGCATCGAGAGCAACACTCCGGCGTAGTCCTGAACGATGCAAAAGCAGGAGATTTTTCCTTTGGGCGTCTTGGAAAAAATGAAAGGCGGAAAACAATGTGCGTGGACGCTACAACCACAACGAGCGAACTCAGACCCAATGGAAAAGCCACCGCTTCGCCGGTTACGGCGAACCCACATTGTAAAATTAGGGTAGCTATAGGTGGGTCGAGACATTTTAACTAAAGCTGTACTGTTGCTGTTTTATCTTCGAAAGACATCGGAACGTGTTAGTCATTCCATCGTTACTTATAACAACTGATTAGAATCGAGCATTGAAAACTTTACATCTGGTGCAATTGTTCTTAAGCATCATCATGTTCTTAACACCACATGTGACACTGTTTTCTCTAGATTCAGTGGTATACACACCCAAAGATGGCGACAACTGGATGATTGCCAAACTCAATGTTCAAATCACGGATCTCGGATATTCGCAAATTGTGGAGCACCTCGCTAAGGTATGTATGAATTGTGAAATATTTCGTAGAGAGTCCTGCTTTTCGTCGATTACCATTTTTCTCACTGTTCTCCGAGCTGGCCTTCAATGTTTCTCAAGAGTCTCTTTTAAACGTTTGAGGCCTATCAAGAGAGCACGAGAGAAAAAAAAAGCTCAAAAACCTGCTTGCCGAATTAACTCTTTTTCGCCCACGCCTGACGACTTGCATTTCTGCGGTACCATATCCTCCCCACGTCTTCAAGTGCATAGAATTTTCACGGGTTGCGGCCGTTGTTAATCTTATATTTTTAAAAAGTGAACTGGGCGCTCGCTGTACCTTGGAGTTCAGCTAAAATATGGGTTTAGTAGACTATAAAGCTTTCACACTAACTCTTAAGGTCGGCACACACGAGGGGACTAGTCCCTGCGACTGGTCCCCTGTAGTGTGTACACGAAGGAAATAGTTGCGGGGACAAGTCCCTTGAAGGGATTAAAAAGCTAGCAAATTTAGGGCGCTTTAACTGAAATTCGCCGAAATGCGGAGACGAAAAATAAAGCGATCCTCAACAGTGAAACCGAATTTACTAGATTAACCACAAAACATTAAAATAAATCAACTGCAAACCGGTTCATGCCTCGTGCGGTCTATCAGTGTTTGACATTTGCAATTTCGATAAAGTTTTTTCTCCAGTGTCCTATATTGCTTGTACAGAAGCGTAAAAAGACAGCTGTTCGATCAAGACTCCCAATACAGACAAGGTCAACTGGAAAAAAAGTAAAAAATCCGATGAAATATTTTCATTTGGTCGCAGGGACTTGTCCCACGAACACTGAGTACGCACGAAGGGACCAAGCATAGTTTGTGGGTCTAGTCCCCGGGACTGGTCCCACGAATTCAAAGTTGTCACATGCGACTACATTTTTTGACTAAAATGGGTAGTGCACACGAAGGGGCTTGGTCCCCGGGACTAGTCGCAGGGACCAGTCGCAAGGACTAGTCCCGTCGTGTGTGCCGACCTTTATGGTATAAATAATTAGTATTAAGGAGGCAATAGACGTCAAATTTGAGAAAATAGGATAAAATTTAAGAGAGAAATAAAAGTGGGATTAAATTTTTGTACACACCCCTAGATAGTCCACACTCACGCAGAAGCACGTGGGGTTGTTTGTGGACTGTTTTGGAGTCCATCTATTAATTATTAACTTTAATTCTTGACAAGTTTCAATATTCTTAAATTCAACAATTCTCCTCCCCTTTCTTTTTCTTCACGTTCACTTTAAAAATCGCGAAAAAGTTCACTCAGATTTATGGGAGCTCGCACTAAGAACCTACGATAGCATTTTTTGATTGAATGAAATCTCAAGGAGATAATTAAGAAAAAAGGCGGAAAGTTCGGAAAAAGGCATCTACGTATATTGCCCCTTTAAGTGATTTGCCTTATATGACAGTGCCACTTGTTGGATACAGTCGACGTAACAGCAACTATAAATATTTTTATTTTGAACCTTTTAATAGTATCATGGTGGTTAAATGAGGCCCACTCTTACAGAACGAGATTTGATACCTTTCCGACGAACACCTCTTTCGTCTTCATATGGAAGTTTGTTCCAACCCCCCGGGTAGTTATAACTTGCGCTTATGATTAAATTGTTATTATTATTATTATTATTATTAAATTATTATTATACCGCTATTTTGATTATTTTCATTAAACTGAAGATGGCATAAGTTATGCCCAAACATGTCTTTCAAAGGTTGTCTGGTGTTTTTTACATTTATCATTGTTCTATTGCTAACTAGAAGATATGAAATTATTATTTCTTTTTTATAGACTCATTATCTGATGGAACCATTTTGTGTCATCTTAAAACGGGCCCTGTCGTCCCTGCATCCGCTGAACCAAATACTTAAGTACCACTGCAGGGAGTTGACCGTCCCGAACACGTTTGGAACGCCTAGGTTAGCTGACGAGGGACAGTTTGCGGACCTACTGTTCGCATATGGAAACACAGGTATGTTGAGGCTCCTCCGGGATGGACATGCGGTAGTCACATGGGAAGTAACAGACTTGAGAGCAGAAATCAAAGTAAGTTGTTATGTCAGCTTTGCTCTTTAATCCTTTAAGCGTCAAGAGTGAGAAGCATGACAAGTATCTAATAGACCTTTTTACCGATACAGCAGCCATATTGATTTTGCCCCCCGGGCATCCCATAATACTGGATTGATTCTATTATTGCGACAATATTGCATTGTCACTACAAAAGAATAAGTAAATCTCATTGAGTACTATGGGATGCCCAGGGGGCATAATCAATATGGCTGCTGTATCGGTGGAAAGGTCTATTTCTCCTTACAATATCACTAGATGATCAAAAATTATACAGGTCATGAGAATAAAGACAATAAAGGAAATTGATCACCAGACATGAAATGTGTTGATGTATAATCAAATTCTCCCAACTAGTAACATAAGAAATATATGGAGAACAGTGAGGAGAATGTGGATGTGGATATTGGGGCTTAAAGGGTTAGAGATCTTTCTTGACCCCTGACCTCCTCAAAGTGCCTCAGTACAAACACAGAATATATGACCAAAGTGCCTCAGTACAAACACAGAGTATATGATCAAAGTGTTTCAGTACAAACACAGAGTATATGATCTAAGTGTTTCAGTACAAACACAGAGTATATGATCAAAGTGTTTCAGTACAAACACAGAGTTTATAATACTATAAAAACAAAAAGAAAGAGACAGAGAGGGGGGAGGGGGGGGGGGAGAGAGAGAAGAAAGTCCTTGTTAGCAGCCTTTCGTGAAAATGGCGTTTTTTGAACTTAAAAAAAGCTAAAATTCGGACTCAGACGTTGGCCACCTTGTACAGCATAATAAACAGTATAACTGCTCAATAGCTTGCTTTTTAAAGGTCACACTTGAGGATTTGATCCACTGGAGACTCAAAAGTTACAACGATCTTGTACAGCATAATTAACAGCAATTCAGGAGAATACTGCTCAAATACTTTCATTGGAATGACTACACTTTAGGATTTCATCCACAGATTCAAAAGTTGGAATCACTTTGTGCAGCATTATCAACAGCACCACAGGAAAGTACTGATCAGAAGCTTTCATTTGAATGGTCACGCTTTAGGATTTCATCCACAGACTCATAAGCTGGAACCATCTTGTGTAGCGTGATAAACAGCACAACAGGAAAGTACTGCTCAGTAGCAAAATCATTTGAATGGTCGCACTTTAGGATTTCATCCACAGACTCAAAAGTTAGAACCACTCTATGCAGCATAATAAACAGCACCACTACCATAGTAAATAGTAGTATTTATCGAAGGCTTTTAATTAACCTGAATCGTCACAATTCAGGATTTCATCCACAGACTCCAAAGCTGAAACCACTTTGTATGCATGGTCTTACTTATCCAACTCAAGTTTGGTGTTGCAAACTTTCCTTCACTAGAAACGAGGACTTCACGACAGGAAACTCATTCCATACTTTCCTTACCGAGATGACGGTGCGCAAATCTTAGGAGTCATCGAACATATGGTCACAAATTACGTCAACTTGTGAGTATGATCCATCTAAAGCACATACAAATTAAATATGCTCGAATGTATTTTCAAAACCTGAATGAACATTTTCCCATGAAAACCATTTAGAATCGTTTCCTCGGACTAGAATACATATCACAGAATATCATATACAGAGCACAAATGTGCGCCTTTACAGTTAATCTACGTTTACGCCACGTATTTCGAAGATTTGAACCGAGTCACCAAGAAATTACATAGACTGACAACTAAAAATTCGTTGCAAAATTCCAATTTTAAATCCCTTGCGTTTCCATCGCACATTGAAGATCTGGTGCAAAAATGTAAGGTATAATTCTTTACTATATAAACGGAAATTAAGTTATTAATTCAGAGGACTCCATCCAAATCTTCCAAACAGTGGTTCCGCGTGACCAGTGTAGACTTTATTCAGACAAAGAAGTGTATTTTTCGTTTAGGTACTACAAGGAGGATAAAGACGTCCAAGAAGACAAAGAACTTCGAGCTTACCTCAACGAATTGTCTGTGAACGGAACTGGGCCAAATGGAGGCATTGGAAGGGTACATTATGAAGTTTATTTCTATTAATTTGCTTTATTGCAAACATCAGTTACAAAAACTACTGGTAATTATGTAATGACCTTAACATAATTGTCATTGAATTCGATTAACTGAGGACGCCCATGAACATCACCATGAACACTCACCGCTGGTACGTTAGAGAGGGGGTATTTCCAGCATTTAAAGCACTCTCACGAGGAAATGTTCATATGTTTTTCCTGGAAAAATAGATTGTCGCTCATTAGCCGATATAAGGCAAAAAAAGCATCGGCAAAAAAGTCAAAAGCCTGGTTAAAAAGCGATCATTCAGGAGGACGCAACGAAGTGGTCCCAAAGAAAAGCTGCTCCTCATGCAACTCTTGGCTAGTTGACTTCGCAAACAGTAGGCTAATTTGTCACATGTCTTGCTGTTAAGTAAGTCAACTACAGGTTCTTGCTACTGATATGACAGTCCACAATTGAAATTACCTATGTTCACAAATGCACGCAACATTGAAAATGGCAAATTTACAACATTTTGGCTAAAGGTTTTGAGAGAAGACCGAGAACAAAAATGGCGGTTTGGAAGAAATTTCTCCAAAGTTGGAGTGTTTCATGCAAATGAGCGGGGTAGTAGGGTACCTCGAAAGCAAATGAATATTTGACGAAAACAACGAAGACGGCGAACATGGCTGACTTAACGAAGTTTCGCCAAACTAAAGCAGTATTATGTGCATATATGCCTCGTGGATGAAAATGGCGAATTTCGCGAAATTTCTCCAAAGTGTAGATTTCATACAAATGGGCTGAGTATGTAAACGCCAATTACTCAGTATAGCATGTAAACCGTTCTTGTAAGGATTGTTTTCTTCCAACAGATTCAAGGTTTTCCTGCAAGTATCGATTCTAAGAAGGAACTTTGTGATATCGTGAAGCGAATAATCTCACAACTGGCTGTCCAACACGCTTCCTGCAACTACCTTCTACCAGACTATGCCCAGTACACCCCCAACCTTCCAACCAAACTCTACAATGACACCAGAGTCAAAGAAGGAGAATTCTCTGTTTATCGGCTGCCAAACAGGCTGACTTCTGCTGTAAGTCTGATTTGCCAGTTTGAAAAACATCCCCGTTCATTATTAGTTACTTAAGCCCCAAAGTCATGAGAATCAAGGAAATAATATCCAGCGATCAATGCTTAATGCTTAACCTAACAAAATGTAAGGAGACAGGTAAATTACTTGTATACGCTTGGTCTTGAAGGGTTAACAACTAAATTCAAAATTGACGCTAATACCGGATTAGCTCATGATCGCAACTGATCACTCCTACTCAAGGATATGTTCACAAGCCATTAAACATTCCACTTGTACCACGGAAACAATTTAATTTTTCATACAATTCTATCTTCATTTATATATTTTTGGTGATAGTTACAGTTATTTTAGTAAACACTGTAAAGGACAACAAAGAAAGGACAACGAAGATTTTAAAAGGAGGTGTTTCTCCCTGAATTGCAGACAGAAAAATTCGATGAGAAGGAGGGTAACCATGTGACCGAAAGTTCAGTTAGTTAACCTGTCACCCAGTCACTAATTCAATCAATCAATCAATCAATCAATCAATCAATCAGTCAGTCAGTCAGTCAGTCAGACAGTCGGACAGTCGGACAGTCGGACAGTCAAAGAGTCTGGTAGTCGTGCCCTAGCTAATCAATCAACTTGTCAGTCAGGCAGTGAGACAGTCAGTCAGGTGCAATGGCGATTTTGAGGATAATTTCTACATTACTACATTGTTTGGCTTTTGACATTTTCAGATTGAGGCCAGCTTTAGCAACTCCCTGGCGGCATTCCGTTTCGTGTTCATTTCTTGTAAGACACCCCAAGTTGGGTGACCCTCTTAAACTAGCCTACGAAAACCTCCGCCTCTCATCGCTCCCGGCCGCTAGGGACACTGCCGCTAGCGACCGGGAGCGATGAGAGGAGGAGGTATTCCCATGTAGGCCACTCTTAAACTTTAGCTTCTTGTCAAATTAATCAGCGTTGGGCAATAATTGCGAAGGTTAGTGCGACACTCATGGACACTTTTTTCGCTCCGGCCCTGCTGAATAACCCGCGAGTAGCATGAATGAGTTACGTTTACTTGTCTAAAGCTTTTTATACACTTTGCTGCTTTTCCTTGAACGTTTTCAGTTCCCTAAGGATACCAGAATACAAACGTCCGACCAAAGACTGATCATCGTTGTCACTTGGAATGACCAAATTGTCCTCGGTTTTTCATGGATCCAGTATTAGTCAGATGACGCCATATTTGTTTGCTCAGTAAAAAGAGCCTGTTTAGGATGGGCCGAAACTACATCCAGTGTTGGTCTTGGCACGCCTTAACTTCACGAATCGCGTTCAGTTAATGCTTGTTTCTTTAAGGCTCCCATTACATTCTCTTAATTTGCTTATTAACTGCGATGATCTCTCTCTTCAACGATCAATTCTTTAACTCTCTCGCACTTCGTATGAATTTAAGTCATAAACACATTCAATCATCATCGATCATTTTAACAACAATAATAATTTAAAAAGCACCATTCCTCGTACGTTCGTAACCCTTTCAATTCCAAACTAGCTGGAGAAGAGTATGCGCATCACTCAGTTGATTGATATGCTATAGAATCGCATAGCTAAAGGTGAACTCGCGGTCTGATTGGCTATCGAAGAGAGGGTATTTAGCGTGGGATTGCACTTGTGCATGAAGGGATATTGCTGACGTGAGTCGCGAGCAAAAATTGTTGCTATCGTGAAAACAAAAATGTAACTCGTGCTAGGAAAAAAACACCTTGGAAATGAACAAATTTACAGAAACTGAATGTCTGCTAAATTTTGAATTGAAATTTAAATTTTTAGAAAATTTGAGGAAACCACTCACACTCAAAAGTACGAGAAAACGCATTGAAGGAAAAAACAAAATGGCAGAGACTAGGGAAGAAAGCGAAACGAAAGTTCTTACCGAGGAAAACCAAACAAGCGCCGCGAACGAAAACCAAACAGGTATCAATGCCGAAAATAGTCAAGCATCTATTCCGGAAAAGCAAACCATTGTGACCTATACAGATGACGAACTGGTCTCTTTTAAGGACAATATGGTTTCAGAAAACACTAAAAAAAGTACAAGTACATCCGTACGCCGTTTGCAGTCTTGGTTCAAGGAAAAACATGGCTGAAACAAATTAATCTCGATGCAATTTCAAAGCAAGAAGCACCGCAGCTTCTCAAGCACTTCTTTATATATTTTTGGTGATAGTTACAGTTATTTAAGTAAACACTGTAAAGGACGAAATAGACACTATTCCCCACTCGCTTTAATTTTCACATATGAAAAGGTATATTTTGATTTAACAGCAACAACAAAGATTTTAAAAGGAGGTGTTTCTTCCTGAATTGCAGACAAAAAAATTCATAAGGAGGGTAACCATGCGACCGAAAGTTCAGTTAGTTCACCTGTCAACCAGTCGCTAATTCAATCAGTCAGTCAGTCAGTCAGTCAGTCAGTCAGTCAGTTAGACAGTCGGACAGTCAAAGAGTCTGGTAGTCGTGCCCTAGCTAATCAATCAACTTGTCAGTCAGGCAGTGAGACAGTCAGTCAGGTGTAATGGCGATTTTGAGGATAATTTCTACATTACTACATTGTTTGGCTTTTGACATTTTCAGATTGAGGCCAGCTTTAGCAACTCCCTGGCGGCATTCCGTTTCGTGTTCATTTCTTGTAAGACACCCCAAGTTGGGTGACCCTCTTAAACTAGCCTACGAAAACCTCCGCCTCTCATCGCTCCCGGCCGCTAGGGACACTGCCGCTAGCGACCGGGAGCGATGAGAGGAGGAGGTATTCCCATGTAGGCCACTCTTAAACTTTAGCTTCTTGTCAAATTAATCAGCGTTGGGCAATAATTGCGAAGGTTAGTGCGACACTCATGGACACTTTTTTCGCTCCGGCCCTGCTGAATAACCCGCGAGTAGCATGAATGAGTTACGTTTACTTGTCTAAAGCTTTTTATACACTTTGCTGCTTTTCCTTGAACGTTTTCAGTTCCCTAAGGATACCAGAATACAAACGTCCGACCAAAGACTGATCATCGTTGTCACTTGGAATGACCAAATTGTCCTCGGTTTTTCATGGATCCAGTATTAGTCAGATGACGCCATATTTGTTTGCTCAGTAAAAAGAGCCTGTTTAGGATGGGCCGAAACTACATCCAGTGTTGGTCTTGGCACGCCTTAACTTCACGAATCGCGTTCAGTTAATGCTTGTTTCTTTAAGGCTCCCATTACATTCTCTTAATTTGCTTATTAACTGCGATGATCTCTCTCTTCAACGATCAATTCTTTAACTCTCTCGCACTTCGTATGAATTTAAGTCATAAACACATTCAATCATCATCGATCATTTTAACAACAATAATAATTTAAAAAGCACCATTCCTCGTACGTTCGTAACCCTTTCAATTCCAAACTAGCTGGAGAAGAGTATGCGCATCACTCAGTTGATTGATATGCTATAGAATCGCATAGCTAAAGGTGAACTCGCGGTCTGATTGGCTATCGAAGAGAGGGTATTTAGCGTGGGATTGCACTTGTGCATGAAGGGATATTGCTGACGTGAGTCGCGAGCAAAAATTGTTGCTATCGTGAAAACAAAAATGTAACTCGTGCTAGGAAAAAAACACCTTGGAAATGAACAAATTTACAGAAACTGAATGTCTGCTAAATTTTGAATTGAAATTTAAATTTTTAGAAAATTTGAGGAAACCACTCACACTCAAAAGTACGAGAAAACGCATTGAAGGAAAAAACAAAATGGCAGAGACTAGGGAAGAAAGCGAAACGAAAGTTCTTACCGAGGAAAACCAAACAAGCGCCGCGAACGAAAACCAAACAGGTATCAATGCCGAAAATAGTCAAGCATCTATTCCGGAAAAGCAAACCATTGTGACCTATACAGATGACGAACTGGTCTCTTTTAAGGACAATATGGTTTCAGAAAACACTAAAAAAAGTACAAGTACATCCGTACGCCGTTTGCAGTCTTGGTTCAAGGAAAAACATGGCTGAAACAAATTAATCTCGATGCAATTTCAAAGCAAGAAGCACCGCAGCTTCTCAAGCACTTCTTTATATATTTTTGGTGATAGTTACAGTTATTTAAGTAAACACTGTAAAGGACGAAATAGACACTATTCCCCACTCGCTTTAATTTTCACATATGAAAAGGTATATTTTGATTTAACAGCAACAACAAAGATTTTAAAAGGAGGTGTTTCTTCCTGAATTGCAGACAAAAAAATTCATAAGGAGGGTAACCATGCGACCGAAAGTTCAGTTAGTTCACCTGTCAACCAGTCCCTAATTCAATCAGTCAGTCAGTCAGTCAGTCAGTCAGTCAGTCAGTCAGTTAGACAGTCGGACAGTCAAAGAGTCTGGTAGTCGTGCCCTAGCTAATCAATCAACTTGTCAGTCAGGCAGTGAGACAGTCAGTCAGGTGCAATGGCGATTTTGAGGATAATTTCTACATTACTACATTGTTTGGCTTTTGACATTTTCAGATTGAGGCCAGCTTTAGCAACTCCCTGGCGGCATTCCGTTTCGTGTTCATTTCTTGTAAGACACCCCAAGTTGGGTGACCCTCTTAAACTAGCCTACGAAAACCTCCGCCTCTCATCGCTCCCGGCCGCTAGGGACACTGCCGCTAGCGACCGGGAGCGATGAGAGGAGGAGGTATTCCCATGTAGGCCACTCTTAAACTTTAGCTTCTTGTCAAATTAATCAGCGTTGGGCAATAATTGCGAAGGTTAGTGCGACACTCATGGACACTTTTTTCGCTCCGGCCCTGCTGAATAACCCGCGAGTAGCATGAATGAGTTACGTTTACTTGTCTAAAGCTTTTTATACACTTTGCTGCTTTTCCTTGAACGTTTTCAGTTCCCTAAGGATACCAGAATACAAACGTCCGACCAAAGACTGATCATCGTTGTCACTTGGAATGACCAAATTGTCCTCGGTTTTTCATGGATCCAGTATTAGTCAGATGACGCCATATTTGTTTGCTCAGTAAAAAGAGCCTGTTTAGGATGGGCCGAAACTACATCCAGTGTTGGTCTTGGCACGCCTTAACTTCACGAATCGCGTTCAGTTAATGCTTGTTTCTTTAAGGCTCCCATTACATTCTCTTAATTTGCTTATTAACTGCGATGATCTCTCTCTTCAACGATCAATTCTTTAACTCTCTCGCACTTCGTATGAATTTAAGTCATAAACACATTCAATCATCATCGATCATTTTAACAACAATAATAATTTAAAAAGCACCATTCCTCGTACGTTCGTAACCCTTTCAATTCCAAACTAGCTGGAGAAGAGTATGCGCATCACTCAGTTGATTGATATGCTATAGAATCGCATAGCTAAAGGTGAACTCGCGGTCTGATTGGCTATCGAAGAGAGGGTATTTAGCGTGGGATTGCACTTGTGCATGAAGGGATATTGCTGACGTGAGTCGCGAGCAAAAATTGTTGCTATCGTGAAAACAAAAATGTAACTCGTGCTAGGAAAAAAACACCTTGGAAATGAACAAATTTACAGAAACTGAATGTCTGCTAAATTTTGAATTGAAATTTAAATTTTTAGAAAATTTGAGGAAACCACTCACACTCAAAAGTACGAGAAAACGCATTGAAGGAAAAAACAAAATGGCAGAGACTAGGGAAGAAAGCGAAACGAAAGTTCTTACCGAGGAAAACCAAACAAGCGCCGCGAACGAAAACCAAACAGGTATCAATGCCGAAAATAGTCAAGCATCTATTCCGGAAAAGCAAACCATTGTGACCTATACAGATGACGAACTGGTCTCTTTTAAGGACAATATGGTTTCAGAAAACACTAAAAAAAGTACAAGTACATCCGTACGCCGTTTGCAGTCTTGGTTCAAGGAAAAACATGGCTGAAACAAATTAATCTCGATGCAATTTCAAAGCAAGAAGCACCGCAGCTTCTCAAGCACTTCTTTATATATTTTTGGTGATAGTTACAGTTATTTAAGTAAACACTGTAAAGGACGAAATAGACACTATTCCCCACTCGCTTTAATTTTCACATATGAAAAGGTATATTTTGATTTAACAGCAACAACAAAGATTTTAAAAGGAGGTGTTTCTTCCTGAATTGCAGACAAAAAAATTCATAAGGAGGGTAACCATGCGACCGAAAGTTCAGTTAGTTCACCTGTCAACCAGTCGCTAATTCAATCAGTCAGTCAGTCAGTCAGTCAGTCAGTCAGTCAGTTAGACAGTCGGACAGTCAAAGAGTCTGGTAGTCGTGCCCTAGCTAATCAATCAACTTGTCAGTCAGGCAGTGAGACAGTCAGTCAGTTGCAATGGTGATTTTGAGAATAATTTCTACATTGTTTGGCTTTTGACATTTTCAGATTGAGGCCAGCTTTAGCAACACTCTGGCGGCATTCCGTTTGGATTCCCTTTTTGACTATGGCAACGATCTACAGGACAACAAGGCTGCCAACCTTATTAATGGTTACTATAGTTACCTGATGAACGTTGTTCAGCCTCGCATGCAAGAAATGAACCGCCAGCGAAAGGAAAAGGGTTACCTGACCTATCCCTACCTCATTCCACGATGGATACCGAATGGAATTCAGACCTAACTTCAGCACACTGTTTGTAACGTTAAACCAGCAACAAGCCTAGTTACGTTTCTTTGATTTATATCAGTGTAAGGGGACATGACAAGAGTAAAAATTGTGTAAAACGGATAATACAAAGGGTGTAATGGTTGGTAGCTAAGCAGTTGTAAAACTTGCAGTCAACTGCAAACGTCACTAAAAATGATCAGCTTTCTGCTCTGTGTACATCTAATAGCTCAGTTTAAAGTCATATTAAATAACTTGTGCGTGTAAGAGTTTGAGTCATTTGCATCTCTTTTTGACCGTACTGTGTTTTCCGGTAATTTAAATGAAGCTTTACTTCCTCATCCAGGTAAGCGGATTTCTGCTGACGTAATTAATGCTTATCAACAATTCCAAACACCCCTTAAACTTTGAACAAAGAAAACCTTTCATTAAGGAAAATTGTTCTCGAGCACCGAGCAATAAAAAATCAAGAAATACCACGGATTCATTAATAGGAATAACTTAATTTCTCCTATACTTTTGCTGATGGCAAACAAATGATTCCATTTTATTGTTTCATATAAGATGTAGACGGGGACGTTTTGGTACGCGGGCCCATATTTAAAGGTACGGCACTCCGCATTTACAAGCTAAAATAGGTTCCAATTTTTCGCGTGTTCATTTCTTGTAAGACACCCCAAGTTGGGTGACCCTGTTAAACTAGCCTACGAAAACCTCCTCCTCTCATCGCTCCCGGCCGCTAGGGACACTGCCGCTAGCGGCCGGGAGCGATGAGAGGAGGAGGTATTCGCATGTAGGCCACTCTTAAACTTTAGCTTCTTGTCAAATTAATCAGCGTTGGGCAATAATTGCGAAGGTTAGTGCGACACTCATGGACACTTTTTTCGCTCCGGCCCTGCTGAATAACCCGCGAGTAGCATGAAGGAGTTACGTTTACTTGTCTAAAGCTTTTTATACACTTTGCTGCTTTTCCTTGAACGTTTACAGTTCCCTAAGGATACCAGAATACAAACGTCCGACCAAAGATCGATCATTGTTGTCACTTGGAATGACCAAACTGTCCTCGGTTTTTCATGGATCCAGTATTAGTCAGATGACGCCATATTTGCTTGCTCAGTAAAAAGAGCCTGTTTAGGATGGGCCGAAACTACATCCAGTGTTGGTCTTGGCACGCCTTAACTTCACGAATCGCGTTCAGTTAACGCTTGTTTCTTTAAGGCTCCCATTACATTCTCTTAATTTGCTTATTAACTGCGATGATCTCTCTCTTCAACGATCAATTCTTTAACTCTCTCGCACTTCGTATGAATTTAAGTCATAAACACATTCAATCATCATCGATCATTTTAACAACAACAATAATTTAAAAAGCACCATTCCTCGTACGTTCGTAACCCTTTCAATTCCAAACTAGCTGGAGAAGAGTATGCGCATCACTCAGTTGATTGATATGCTATATAACTACCAGCAAATAAGGAAATAAACCTTGACGTAGCGAGAACTCCGAATAAGGATTCCACCAAAAACCTGTTGGTTAACACCCAAAAATATGTACGTCTTGTTTTAACAATATATGACTAAGATGTGGGACTTGTTTGGCAGAAATTGAATTAAGCTTATTACAAAAGTGGTAGGTATAAATTGGCGCCTAATTAATTTGCCTTGATTAACCAGAACAAGCTTGTTTATGGAAAATATAATGGTTTTCGTGAGTAGAGCGGTGTTTATTGATTGTGTTTCCAGGTAGAAATGAAGCACGCAACGGAATGCTTTTGCAAAAGGTCCGCTTCGCACTAAAACAGTAGCAGTTAGCTGATGGGCAGGTTGTGTTTGGTCACGAGTACATCTCCCATTAAGCTACTCGGTACTTCACAGCGGTCAAACGCAAAAAACGACGTCACTTCCGGTTTTTCAGAGTCTTGAAGTTTGAATCAGTTCAGACTCTTACGAGCGCAAAGTTCGTATGCAATCGATACGTAAAATGTCTCAATAAACCAAATTTCTCGCCGATAAAACTTGTGGGTGCCAGTTACTTCATTCTGAACAGATTCTCAAAGCAAAAAGCTTAAGTTTTCAGAAATGGCGTTAAGTTTCTCGGGTAAAGTGAACTTTCGACATTTGTCCCTATTTTCTTTTGTAAAATTATGGCAGGAACTGCGCATGCGTCGTGCGTTTGACTGCTGTGTGGTTCGGTACGTATTGCATCATTTGTAGTTCTATTAAAAGCAGCGGTAACTGCTATTTGTTTGACTAATTTTCAATTTTAATTCCCGTAGAGCATTTTTTAACAGCGGTCGTTCAAAAGCGGTCAGCGCAGTCAAACGAGAAAAATAAGAAAAGTACTTCAAAGATAAATGAATTATTTTCACTGTTTAAAATTTGATACTAAACAAGTATCCTGCTGATTTACTAAAATGTTTCGAAATTTACTAAAAAAGTTCTAAGTGTTTGAAAATGGTAAACGGACTTTTCGGCGCCATTTCTAAGAGTAAATTGGAACATTTAAATAGCAAAGAAACTCGTTTATTTGAGAGAAATGAAAGTATACTTACACTCACCCACTAATTTATATATCCTTGCTCATGTTTCGACTGCATCGTGAATAAATCTTACGAATTGGAACGAAAAAACTGCATCAGACGTTTGACCGCGGTGGAGGCAGGTACAGCTTTAAAAGGGTTCTTGTTAAACGTATCTCAAAAGGGTAAAAATATTTTGCCGCACCAACCATCCAACAGTGCCTTCCGGTCAAAAACTGTTTATGTTTAGGGACGGACCATTAGAAACGTTATGGGGGGGGGGGGGGGGGGGAACTTTCGAGCTGCACTAATTTTTTTCGTTAACATTTCCCTTGCAGGAATATATTTTTTTCCGTATGCAAGAACTTTTTTCTGGGCTACTCGCTGTGCACGAATTTTTTCACTCAATTTCCCTTTGCATGAATTTTTTTTGTACTTCGCCCCCACCCCACAATAACTTTTCTAATGACCTTATGTACGTACCAGGGGCGGGGGAGAACACTCCAATAGAGCCTGGCACTTTTTTTGTATACCCATGTTCCAACGATAGATGACGTCACATCCGGTCCGAAAGCGTACAACTTTTCCCACGAGCGGGAAAATCAAACTTGACGGCTACAGTTTCGTTCACTCAGTGAGTAAAATGGCCATACATTTCAATCGGCTGCAAATTTTCCTTTTATTTTTCGCGAAGGTGAAGACAAATATGTACTCTTTCCTCTCATTTAATTGGTTAAACGAATAGACTTAATGAATATTTTAAAATGTGGTGTTTTTGAGCCTTGCCTTCTCTGAAAGATGTCGGTATTTCTTTCCCCCGAAGTTAAGAGGATTCTGTAAATCGCTGGAGATCATGAATTCAAGGTATGTAAAACTCCATTCAAATAGCCTATCCTTTAGAATAATAATTTGCTTATGAAAAAATTACAAAGGAAGCGTTCTACACTAGTGGGAACCCCATTAACACTCTTCGTTTTTTTTTGAGGAAAACTGCTCAAGAAAACAAGCTGTTTTAATAAGCATACCTTATTATATGGCAAGCAATTCTTCAGTCTAAATCGAGTGTTCTGATTGGTTAGTCTTCGGTCGGGATTTTACAGTACGGACCATTACCATGGAAACGGTCGTTTTTGGATATTTTTTTTTCGTGCTAACGCTACAGCAAAATTCAAACTGTGAAAACGCAAGAAGATAAAAAAAAGAAAAGGTTTGGAGCTGGTACAAAACAAATGAACGAGGTAAACACGTCTGCTTAGAAAAAGCGCTCTTCAATTAAGTTTACCGACTGGGCCAACGGTCTTCAGTGACTGTGTGTGTTTATTGTTTTTTTGTACGGCTATAGACTGTAAGCTGTAAAGACCACAGGTAACCAAAGCGTAATATGAGAGTTTGTATGGAGCTGAAATTCGATCGAAAATAATCGGCGGTTTTCCGCCGAAAATACATTAAAATCGAAATAAAGTTTAAAAAACCTTACCTGTTGTGTGTTTGCTGTGTTTTTATCGCTTTCCCGAGCTTCCGGAGGCCGTTTAGGGCGATTTTCTGCTTAACGGTCGACGCGATGTCATGTCACGTACTAAAGTCACTACACTTTATTCCCAAATATTAGCATTTATCACAGGGCAATTATTATGTCAGGGACGTGAAAAAATCAAGTGTATATTAACTAATCCTGATGGTATAAAAATCACTGCTTCTCACCAAGTTATTTCTTGCAGACCTGCCAACCTCCAATACATGCAAAACCTGGAGATTAGGACCTCAAACCTGGAGATTTCCAAAATATGTGTTAAATGAAAATAAAAATGGTAGATTTCTTGTTTCAAGTATTCTTTACCTTATTTCAAAGAAGTTAGACGAGGTTTTCCCGAGGTCAAACCGGAGATACAAACTGCGATTCCACCGCGGCAGTATCGCGGAAAATGCACCAATACTTTCGAGCGGTACTGTACCTATTACATATTTCTTTTGCCGCATTTTTTGAAGAGTCAGTTTCTGTTTCGCTGTGGACGCGAGGCGCCAGTTTGAGTTAACTGTTCACAGCTCTAGCTTTCAGAGACCCAAGCACACCTATGTTTCACGGTAATGAGGTTGGAATTGTACCCAGGTTTCCCTCAAACATTAGATGTGATAAAATTCCCGAAAAATTGGCCATTTTTAACACGGATGTTTCAATATTGCTTCATACTACCTAAATTGTTTGGCAATTTCAAGGTTTTCTGATTCATCATGAGATTTGGAGGCCAAATCGTGAGACTGTGAGTTGATAACCCAAACTGTGAGTCTCACGGTGAAACCGTGAGAGTTGGCAGGTCTGTTCTTAATTTTTTGTCATATTACAACTTTACATAAATAATACCCAAACAACACACCCACAACACACACATTACTGATACAAAGAAAATTCTAATATAAACTATTCCCTGTTTAACAGTATTTATCAGCGGTTGCCAAATGTCAACAGTTTAAGTTGATCCTAGGCCACAATGAATAAATGTTGTCCACATAACTGAGGATAAGCTGAACAAAATGCATTGCAAGGCATTTAGCCCAACCATTTCAGCTTGTAGGCAACAAAGTTTTCATCACAATTTTGCACCCCGAGGCAAATTCCTCACTGCGTGTGGTAGTCATGAGAAACTTGCTGAGCCAGATTTATCAATGAGGTTGCTCACTTGGCTTCAAAGGTTGGTGTTCAAAAAAGCATCTGGTAGTCATCTCAGTGAAGTAGTAACTTTCTAATGCAGTAGAAAAACTTGTAGAATTATAAACGGCCAAAGCCAGTTCAAGCTGTCTTTCTCCAGATTTCAAAAACAGGGACAGAAGACATCTGGCAGTGACAGAAATCTAAAAAAAACAGTACTGTATTTCACGGCACTTATTAAATTGTTTGACAGTTGTTAGTGCGTTGCTCATTTCAGGGTGGCACTTATTTAAAACTTCCTATTTGGGAACATGTGCACAGTACTATGTTCACAAATGACATCAATAACATAGCCCTACCAGATTCCAATAAGTAACAATGACAGCAATAACAAGCCATATTAGTATTTCAGCATTAACAATGTCAAGAAACAAATAAAAATCAATAGCGCTGCATTGTTGCTGGGATGATGCAGCACTAATACAAGGGCGGCACTCTTTCAGGTAACTACGGTAAGTAAGTGGTAATGTTGAGAAATGCCATAACGCTTTCACCAACGACTTTGCTGGTGTAACAATACTAGACAGGGTCCCAAAGGGGTTTAGGGCTCTAGGGCTCTGGCCTAAAAAATGCAGGGCTCCAGGGCTCCAAGACGGAAAATTCAGGGCTCTAGGGCTCCATTGCTTCACTCCAGGGCTCCATTTAGCCAAACAGCAGTTTTGTTCGGGCTCCAAGTTGAGAGAGGCTTTGGGTTCCAGGCTCCATGACAAATATTTCAGGGCTACAGGGCTCCATAGACCCCCCCCCCCCCCTATGGGACCCTGACTAGAAGTATTTTCTCTCTCATATTAAACTCCACTGAAAAGACTACCAGGTACCATCTTGAACTCCAAGCTGTGAAGTCGTGAGCATGTCAGACAGCCAGATTCTGCACACACAGAGAAGAATTTGTCTCAGAAGACAAAGTTTATAAAAGATGTTGGATATTTTCTTCATGGCATAATTTGAGAGGAAATTGTTATAAAAGCTTTGTTACACACGAGAGGTAATTGATGAGCAAAATGCCTCAGTGTGAAGCAGTAAGTTCTCTTTTCCCTTATGTGTGTAATTGTGTGTGTGTAATTGACATACTAGATTTCGGTTATTAAAACGCCAAACATTTACCAAACGATAATATTAAATAATACAGATTTAAGATTACTCCAGCACAATTGCAAAGTGGCCTAATTTCCCCAGGGAAACCGCAAATATGCAATTAATCCATTTTTCTTTATGGCATAAAGGCTTTTTTGTATATAGCAACATAAATTTTAAAAGGAAGATAAAGAAATCGAATACCAACCTTGTAGCAGCATGCCACGGAGGTGTAATTATGTAGCGCTCCCAGCACTTTACGTCGAGTGTTAATAACCTTCCCGATGTTAACACTTCAAACTGTGACTTCCAGCGTTTTCTCCATTATATTCCACCCAGGATAGGCTATTTTAATTAATGCCTCCAGTGAATCAGAATCCGCAAGAGCCAAAATCTTGAACACCACCCGTTTTGAAAGTGCGAAAAAAATCGCCATGACATTCCCTGGAGTTGTGTGTCATTTATCGTCAAAATGATACTCAGCATATTTGTTTTGCCAAAATATTGGCTAAAATAGCTGGCAAAATACCTCTGCAACATCGATAATACACAACATACAAAATCATGGTTCACTGTTGGTGAAAATAACGAAGAAACTAAGTGTCACCAAGCGTCCATCTTGAACCTTCGCTGATCAACCAGTTCAGCGCTTTTTGCAACCGGATGTGACGTCATATATCGTTGGAACATGGGTATACAAAAATTTGAGAAGTGTTCTGCCCCGCCCCTGGTACGTACCCATCACCTGTTATTCTTCTGACATTGCATGACATTATGACATTTGTCATGAAATCAGCTAACAATGGTGTACTAGGATGAAAAGTAATTTTTGATCACAGCCAATGGTGTAGGTTTTTCTTGTCGGTCTATCCACCTTCAGTCGTTTTCATTGCACCAAGTAAGAATGATTTTGTTATCCCACCCTTCACTGAACCGCATCCACCCAAAAAGGCATGTTGGTTTTGAAACTGTCTACACTTATGTAATACAACTCATGCACAGGCAACACATCACTTGGGTGCTCACTCCTCAAAGGCTGAAGAACTACAGAACAAACGTGCCAGAGATATCGAGTTATTGATTACTGAAGAGGTAAGTCTGGTGTCAGCAAATGCTATTTAAAAAATTCGCACGACCCGCTCAAACAGCAGCTTAAAGGGTACGAGGTGAGAATAACCAGCGACGACCAGGAAGGGAATTGGATAAATTCAGTGATGAGAAATGTTTGCCTTCACGCAATCTCAGTTTTAAAGGCGAAAAAGGTTGTGCTTGTTTTGGCGGATTCTCGAAATGGCCGAAAGGTAACCTGGTTCAGCGATCAAGTTTTGAAAACTAGAGGAATGGAGCTTCCCCCTGGGGAATTTTTGTCTTAATTGGCTCACATTCACCCGAGAACCAGACCAGTTTAGTTTTGCTTTTGAAGGGTAAAATTTTTGTTGAATATATGACTTTGAGGGTAGCATGATTGATTGCGGTTACCATGGCAACGACACATCTCCTGACCTTTATATGGCTTTTTTTGTTCATCCCCCCAGGCAACCTAACTTCAGACAAAAAATGAAGGGGGCTTAAAATTTTTCATTTCCAACTTTGCTACACTTTCTCAGAAAACTGCTCTTAAATATTTGTAATGTCAACAACATATTAACCTAAATTTTATCCACGAGTTGGGTCATATTTTCGAAGCTTGTTGCGTCACGCGTCCTGCCTACTCTTAGGATCAGGAATGTCGCACGCGTCCTACGTGATGATGAAGAAAGAAAGATGGCAAATTTTAAGCTTTGTAATTAAACAAGAAAGATGTTTGGCAATACTCATTCTCTTCAGACACCCCAAAGGGAGAGAAGAGGTTTTTTTGTTTTTTTTTCTGCGCTCCAAAAAATACGAAATTTAGTTTATGGAGCTCAGAAGGCCGACAAAAAAAAAAAAACTAGAAAAGAGCACTGGTGCAAAAATTACTTGACAATGATTTAATCGTGCCCTAAACAAGGCCTAACAGACTGTGACAGAATGCTTCATTAACCGTGATTCAGAGGCCAAGGAGAAGACTCATAGCCTTTTTTCACTCGGCATTGCTGGAAACTAGACCTTTGCGCTCATAGAAAAGATCAATCCAGTTTGTCCATGCTTATAATGTCACAAGCATGAGACAAAGAAAACCTGAGTCCACGTGACCTTCAGTACACCTGTTAAACCACAGTTGTAATAGCCTCTCATCGCTCCCCGCCGCTAGGAACGTTAGCGATGAGAAGCGGCTGTATTCGCAGGCTACAGTTTAAACTTTCACAATACTTTTTAGGTAAAAATATGGTAGTTAGAGGGTTTTGAAGATGCTTTACTGCAAATCTTTTAATTGTGTGACGATCTATTTTGGTCAGCAATGAATTGCTTTTAAAAACATGATCTAAATTGTAAATGGTTTTATCATATGACCCGTACGGACCCGCGCGCAATTTCCTTGGAAAACCATATGAAAAAAGTCCCGTATGAGGGCCGTACGCCTCGCTCTAGCAGGGCCGGAAAAAGCCTTACGGCCCTACTAGAAAAGCGTACGGCCCCGCTACTGCCGCAAGATGACGGGATTGGAACCAGTTGATTCCACAGCTTTGAATTCAGATGAACGATAGTTAAGATTTTTCTAAAAAGCAAAGAATGGCCAACATGTTTATTAAAACTTTACTATCTAGAAAGCGATGTAGTTTGCAGGCGCAAAAATTAAAACAAAACGTGTTTAAACTTGGCAAATGATGAAGAAATACTCCTGACAACAACAATAAAATCGAACTAAAAGCCGTCAAAAACTGAAACAACATAATTGGACAAAGACGTATCCTGGTTTGAAGTCATAATAAACATTGAAGAAAAATGCAAATGCGAAGTAAACTCAAATTTCTTTTTCTGCTGCGTAATTTTTAAATCACAACAAACAAAATGCGAGTACACGTTTACGACTAACCTGGCAATGACACAGTTTCCCGCTTGTTTTCACGAAGCATTTTAAGCACAATTTGGACATAATGCAGAGCTCAACATTGTCGAGGAACTAACGAATTCAAGGACTAAGCAGCAACAGCAGACGTTCATGAATCCTACGATCCGTGGTAAACTAAACAACTTGAAGCTGAAGGGAAACGAAGCGAAGCAAAATCCTGAACTGGCTGTACAATCCCTTTCCAAGTCTTTATGTAGTTTCATAACTGAATTAAGATCTAATGTTGTTCTTAACATCCAAAATCCTTGGTGGAAATTAATTAATCCTCTCGTTCAAACCAATTGTGAATTTCGGCTCAAAATAAACGTCGCTAAGTTGTTCAATCAGGATAAATTCAGTCTTCGCTGAGAGACGAGCACGACTAGCCGAAACGTCGTGCAATTTCTTTGTTGTAGTCCTTCACAAACGTTTCCTTTGAAATTTCTACTAACTGCAATCATGTACGAGGAATTTAGTCGGATTTAAATCTTCTTGGAATGGAGCTAAAACTCGGAGATTTGGTTGACAATTTTAACAGAAGTTAAAAAATTTTGTACGCACATCGCAGTTCAAATGCAGTTTACTGGCTTCCCAAACAAATTACAAGCTACCATTGGCTTTTCAAAATGCGCGCGAAACGGGCCGCCGCGTCTGTATCCACGGAAGAAAGACAAAAAAAATGCAGTGGTCATGTGATAAAATGCTTATTGACTGAGTTAGGTCGGGCCGGACGGGAAAATATTTGGCTCACGGTCAGGACGCACGGACCTCGCTGCGCTCGGTCCGTACGTCCTGACCTCGAGCCAAATATTTTCCCGTCCGGTCCTCCCACTCAGTCAATAAGTACATATGATCGTCGACCAATCAGGACAACGACCAGAGACCTATAACATCTACTGACGATTCACAGTTCACTTGACTCTGACTCGACAGTCAGTAACAACCTAACAGAATACGAATTGTGCGCCTCGTAAATGATCTATCAGAGACACAAACACGCCAGTGAGTAAGTTTCATGAGAAGAACTCCATATTTTGTGTGAGGCAAGTCGAGAGTTTTCAATTCTTGGTTTTCATCATTACAGTGAGATTAGAGTGAAACATTAGAGTAAAACAGTAAGTAAAAACAAACAACAACAACAATTTTGGGTCTATAGCACTCCTCAGAACAAAGTTATTGTAACAAGACACAGTATGCGTCCGCCATGTTGGTGTCCCTCTTTGCAGTACCAATTTGGCGGCCAACAAAGTCAGTACAAGAAGTGAGGCAGCTAATAAAATCAACATACCTAGTTTCTCTTCACACTTCTGGAGATGGCATTTTTACGTTATTACGATACACTTTTTTTTTATAAGAACCATTTTTATAAGAACGTTGAGGCTGAGATTTGCCCCAAAATGTAAGAAAATGTATGGGCTAAAATAAGAACATCCTCAGACTCGGCCAATTTTACGCGTTCTTATAAAAAACAGTGTACTTGAAAATTAAAAAGTAACACAAAATATCGGTTCCACTTTGAGAATTCCTGTGTTTCCGAGCTGCCGCGAATTTGACCAAATTTTGAACTGTTTTATTTGTATAACAAAGCAATGCATATAGATGAAACTTTCCTTGAAGATTTATCTCACGTTCGTGTTGAACATATTAAAAGAGCAGCTTTGTGATGGCCGACACGTCTCAAAAACCGCTGAGCATGCGCGAGCTGTTCCCGCCATCAATGTTACAAAATGGCGGACGACAAATAAGGTTTTGCCACGTAGTTTCGCGTCCCGCCAGTCTGCTCGCGGAGAACTTCTCGTTAAAAACATGGGCTCAGTGAAACGAACAACTCTTCTTGTTTGTCTAGGAGTAAGTTCAGAGAAATCGGTAGTCATTATCCACATGATAATTCCATTTATCTTGCTCCTTTTGGTGAAAATGTTTGCAACTACTCGAAAGAGAAGTGGGCTTAGTTTTTCGTGTTGGTTAAGGTCAACAGTCGCTGGATAAGCTTGAGATTTGGACTACGTATTCGTCGTTTCTTCCACGAAGAAATATCAAAAATGACTTTTTTTTCGTTCAAATGGTCTTGAGAAAATGCTGTACGAAGGTTTATTATCATTATCGAGCAAAGGAAGCCACCCTTTATGACGCTGTAAGAGCTGGCTAGTATAAGATAGGACTCCGAAGAGAAACGTGTGAGTACCTTGATTCGTCCCTTTACTCGTTTTCTCGACAGGAAATTAAGCTTACCTTAAGAATCTTACGAGATCTTTTGCAAAATTGTAATTTCCAGTAATTTACTTCATATACGACTGTTGTATTAAAGCAGTAATATTGTAAATGCTAATGAACAGTTTGGTTGTTTTTATAATTTGAGTTTATTGTACTGTCTTGTAGTCGTTCTCGTAGCGCTGTGGCCGACACCGACAAGGCCCGCGAAAACTCCCCGACAGCGGCTTGAAAACATTTACGTGACTTGAAACAAAACGGGGAAAACCCATCTCAAGTTAACACCAAGTTTCACTTTGTGTGTTCATCACAAAAATGTTATGCGCCAAAGAACAACGGCTGCTCCAAAGCCGGAAAAAACAAGAATGTTTTCCGCAATACATGTGCTGAAAAACAAACAGCACCACAGGATCAGCAAATTTATAAACCAGCTTCTATTTCAATGGTCACACCTATCTCGAGATTGTAACTCTGGGAGTGAAAGGGCTGAAGAATAGCGAAGTGAACTTAAATTCTAACCCGTTAATGTATTCCCTTCGAGAGCACCTCGCATAGGAAATAAACGACCTCCACATATTGAAGTTAATTGGCATTTTTGGTGAAAGAGCTTGAAATCGCTTCCCATTGAATATTTTTAAGTGATAAGATTTCTAATGAATATTTTTCAGAGAATGCTATGTTAGAACAATTCCATCTCAAATCACTTCATCTGGAATCAACCAAACAAGAACGTCTGTTTTTATCACTGATGGCAGTCCTGGGAATTGTGATGGAGCATGAACAAAAAAATCTGTCAAACTGAGCTACTGAATACACGAACAGCACAAACACCAAGAACACCTAAATGTATTTTATTAATGCATAAAACATGGAAAACTAATGGAAAATGCCATGATTTTAATAGATCTGGAACAGGACAAAATAGTATCTTTCAAACACAAAGTACACCCCCCTTAGCAACAAAATTGTCATTGCAGCATAACTTCATTTAAAACATACTCAAAAATGTAAAATTATAATAGCAAAGCAAAGTGCATTTCCTTGCCAATACAAGTGTACTCATTGTTTCTGCAGCCACCTTCTTTAGCTTGTGACATAGAGGTAGATCTTGAAGAACTCCTATTAGTTAAAAATTAATGGAAACACACATTTAGGAATGTATCAGACAAACCCTTCATTTATATTCCAACAGCAGACAGGTGCAATCCTTTGTTTTTTAGAGAACTAGGCTGACAGTTGTCAGATGAATCAAAATTCAGCAACTTTAGGCTAATCCTCAAGAGTAATTAATGAAAGAACTTCACTATTGCAAAAGGAAATTGTTGAGCAGTATATTAACCAAATAATCTAAAATAATGATATCACACAGAATTTAAATTTGAAGTTAAAAAAATGGTTTAGAAACACAAAACACTGAGGTAAGTTGCTTCAGAATTAAGTTCACTAATTAGGAGCACATGCTGCATCAATCAATGTTCAATGCTTCAAACGAGTAGTGTCTGAAAAGTGCAGATAGAGCAAAGACTTATAAAAATGGTTATAATCATCATTCATGCCCCTCTCACACAACTGCTTCTGACTCCCTTCCAAAGAAAGGATGGCTACAAAATTAATGTAGGATGGCTTGCAAGATGGAAAAAAGGCACAAAGATGTTGGGCTTTATTTCTCAAATCTTTATATACATGCTTTTCATGCCACCTTTCATCAGGAGCATTATAAAGGCGTCTATCTCAAGACAGACCTCAAAACATCAGTACACTCCACTGGACTGTTTCAGTATCAATGAAGAAGGTTATACAGCCAAAGAGTGTAGGGCAAACAGACATATGAAAGATCAATTAGAATAAATATTTGAATTGAACACTAGTGACTTTTATGGCTGCAACTCTCTGCTTTCTACCAAGAACTTAACAGGCTGGATAAGAACATATCACTGAAGTCAAAAGCTGTGATAACCTGGAGAAAAAAATGTAAAACATAAATTTTACTTCATGTACAATTGATTAAAAAACTTCTTGGCAAGAACTGTATCATGATGCTGGCACTCAGTAAATTTAAACATTAAAAAACATTCTGCAAATAGATTAAATCTATTTTGCCCACATGACCTGGTTTGATCACACAGGTCTTGAAAGTGCAATGTAAAGGTGAAACCCTGTCTTACCAACCACTTTTTTACCTGCAAATATTTTATGACACTTCTTTTTCAGGGCCGTAGCGAGCCGGGGGGCAAGGGGGGGCAGCTGTCCCCCCCCTGGACCAGTTGAGCCAGACAGATCAAGTCTGTGGACTGAGGATTTTCATTGTTCAAAGGATTTGTTTTCTTTAGACTCAGTTATTTTGATTGTAGTGACTTGCACTTGTTTACCATTTTCATGGCCAGGAAATCAGAAATAATGTTGTAAGCACTGAAAACACCTGCCTTTTCACACTTATTCGAGGTCGATTTTTCGGAGACATATCTCATGACAAGTGCTGAAAATAGCGTTTTGGAGCCTCCAAATTTGAAAATTTTCTGGGGGAGGATACCCCAGACCCCTCCACCAAGGCTCGTGCCCCCATTTACAAAAGACCTGGCTACGGCCCTGTTTTTAAGCCCAGAAATTAACTCATCCAGTTATTCTCTGACTGAAATACTTGCTGAATGCAACAACCATTTTTTAACTAATCATTTAACATCAGGCCCATTGATCAGAGATCATATTAGTGGAATTCCCCTGTAAACATCAATCAACACTCTGATCCAGCTATTTGCAAAAGGTTTTTTGCCCAAAAACTAATACAGTTGTTTCCTATTACTAGAATACGTCCTAAATGCAAAAACCAGTTGAAGCATAAATATTTTATCCACCATTAGCAATCATACTAGGGTTTTACTCTGAAAATTGTGGAGCTGTATACTGGTTCAAGTATACAAATAAATTTATTGCAAAACAAGTAAAATGCTGACAAAGAGATGGAATGGATCTTCATGGGAACAAAGTATATGGGAAAAGCTAACAATACACAAATCAATGAGCAGAAGCAAAGCTTAATAAAAATTGTCATCATGTATTGATCAACAAGTGTGTTGATTAAATTTGTTAACCAATTAATAAAGCAAATAAACATGTTCGGTGTTGCTGATCTAAAAAGACTGAGTAATTGCAATTAACAAAATTCAAAATAATTATTTGATTTGCTTTCTTCAGAATTCAACACACGACATAAGGCAGCATTTGTCAGTTAACAAAATTATGCATCACAGTGTTGACTTAAAGTATCAAAAATTCCAAGCACAAAAGGCTTTTAACTGATGTCAAAAAAGGGCACTTTTGAAGACGGTTTGTAGCATTATTTGAGCATCAGGTAACACTCTCTTCTTGCCATTAAAGCAATTGTCAGTTTTTAAAAGAGCAGCACTCCACGTCAACATACTCGTACATTAAATGTGCAAAAACTTGATCAGCAAAGGAAAACATAACAACCACCGAGTGAATTCAGTATGTTTTACGATGATCAGTTATGAAATAGTACATCAATAGATTACTGACCTGCAACCATGAGATCACCCCCTTCTGCATGCCTTGTCCACGACAAAGTATTGACGGAAGATAAAATTTTAATGAAACAACGAGATCAATCCTTAACGCCGTCAGAAGATGCAGTTTGATCCAAAATTGGACTGCCGATAAGTATATTCAGTTTCTGCAGTGTACGGCAGCCAAAATGGCTTCTTTGAAACCCACTGAAGTCAATGTTCGATTCAAACATCATTTCCAGTTTAAAAACTGTCCAACGTAACTTCGATCATCCGTTCAAAGTGAAATAATATTGCAGTTCCCGTGCATAAACAACAACAGCCCGTCCGCCATATTGAATTTTTCAAGCGTGAAAAAGCAAGACGCATGCTCAGTAACAATTCCGTGACGCTTTTGACGTAATATCTTTAAACCAATCAGCGGTTTTTGAGACCTGTCGTGATGGCCTAAGTTTATGTTTTAGAATTCTGATGACGTCACACGACCAAATTGGTTACTGGATTTTAGGTTTCGTAAACCCCATGCAGGCCACTTTGTTCACTATTATTTCTCAGTTCCAGGGATTTTTGCTGCAAAACATGTATTATACCCCCGTCCTCCCCCCCCCCAAAAAAAGGCACGTGCTTCAGATTGATAGACAAGGGAGTCAATTTAAAAGAACACTGGTTTTTGCGTAGATGTCTAAAGGTCTGGGGTCTTCTAGTATCAAACAAACTGAAAACAATAAAAAATTTCAGAGAAACTTGAGAGTAATTTTGTTTTGACAACGGCGTTTACCCAGTGTCAAAACCCATGCGGCCTGGTGATCGGTTGGTAATTATATTTTGTAGATGATAAAGTGCAAATTTTAATGGTTAGGTATTACAAGGAGGATAAAGACGTCCAGCAAGACAAGAAACTTCAAGCTTACCTTAACGAACTGTCTCTTAACGGAACAGGGCCAAACGGCGGCATTGGACGGGTAAACATGACATTCATTTATATTTATTTGCTCTATTACGAACATCAAAATCAAGTCAGAAAACTTAGACTTGTAATGTCTTAAACATATCTGTTAATTCGATTGAGTAGTAACTTGCATATCCATGGACCATTGTTTAGATATGGTGGAACCTTTTGCACCAACAGGAAGTAATTTTCGAATAATATTTTCCCTGAAAAGTATAAGTTGTAGCTTGCTATCCGTTATAAGGTTAGAAAAAACGTCAGACGTTAAGATGGTTACATATAACAGCATGGTTATTCTCCCAGAAGAGCGATTATTCAGGAGCACAAAACGGAACTCACAGAAAAGCTGTTGATTATGCAACTCTCAGCTTGGCTTTGCTTAAGTGTTGTTATCAGGGGCGAAATGAACTACAACACAAGTTCACTCTACTGACATTACAAGCAACAGGAGTGACTTATTTTTGTTTGCTGTTTGTATCAACGTAAATTTAAACTTCCTTAATCTTTTCAATAGATTCAAGGCTTTCCTGCAAGTATCGATTCCAAGGAGGAACTATGTGATATCGTGAGCCGGCTCATCTCATATCTAACCATCCAACACGCTGCTGTTCACTACCTTCTGGCAGACTACCCCCTGTACACGCCCAACAATCCTACTAAACTGTACAATGACACACGAGTCAAAGAAGGGGAATTCTCTGTTTATAGGCTGCCAAACAGGCTGACCTCCGCTGTGAGTTTCACTTGCATTGTGCTCCTAAAGGAAATGGGATGGAAATTTGTAATAAGACAGTACATCTTACGTGAGAGATGAAGGCGCAGGTCAGACCGTAGTCTGTCACTGAGTCGGTCGGTCATTTAGTGAATCAGCCAGTCAGTCAGTCAGTCAGTCAGTCAGTCACTCAGTCACTCAGTCAGTCAGTCACTCAGTCACTCAGTCACTCAGTCACTCAGTCATTCATTCATTCATTCATTCATTCATTCATTCATTCATTCATTTCGTCAGTCAGTCAGTCAGTCAGCCATTCAGTGTGCCAGTCAGTCAGTTTTCCAGTCAGTCAGTGGTACAGTCAGTCAGTCAGTCAGTCAGTGGTTCAGTCAGTCAGTCAGTCGGTCAGTCAGTCGGTCAGTCAGTCAGTCAGTCCTTCCGTCCGTCCGTCCGTCAGTCAGTCAGTCAGTCAGTCAGTCAGTCCGTCAGTCAGCCAGTCACTCATCAAGTCATTCAGTAAGTCAGTCAGTCAGTCAGCAAGTTATTCAGTCAGTCAGTCAGTCAGTCAGTCCGTCCGTCCCTCAGTCAGTCAGTCAGTCAGTCAGTCAGTCATTCAGTCAGGCAATCAGTCACTCATTAGTTAATTTGTGTTCTCCATAGGCTAATCCTCTTGTTTCATTTATTTTGTTTTTATTCTTGTGAGCTTTATGTCAATTTATTTCTCAGTAACCGCCCCGATTAACCTTAGCTATTTTGCGTATCACTATTTCACTTGTATATGTTCATCCATATACTATGTGAAACAAAGTTTGTTGTTTTGTTGTTGTTGATCAGTCAATCCGACAGTCACTCAGTTTGCTTCTTTGGTTCCTTTGTCCAAAAGAAAGTTGGTCGCCATAAGTGCTTTTGTGCATGTTTTAATTCGACTTGTGAAGACATTTTTCTTATAGAAATTAAGACGGAATCCATCAGGAAATTGAGTAATCAGTGGACAAAAACCTTGTACCAGAATAATTTAAAGCATATCGCATTCTTTTTTACACTTTTTAAGAGCTATAGACTTAATTAGTTATCTGTAAAAACACCAAAGACAATTTCTTATGGGAGCCCGAGAAATTAAATTTCAAATTTCACAGGAATTGTGTAAACACGGGTAAAATAGGTAAATTTTTATGCATAAGATTTCATTTTGTGAAATTTGAAATTTATTTTCTCGGGCTCCCATAAGAAATTGTCTTTGGGGCTATTACAGATAACAAATTACATCCATAGCTCTCAAAAAATGTAAAAAGAATGAGATATGCTTTAAATTATTCTGGTATAAGGTTTTTGTCCACTAAAAATTAAAATTACTCAATTTCCTAATGGATTCCGTCTTAAGTTGCTTGGCTTTTAATATTTTCAGATCGAGGCAGCCTTTGGCATATCCCTGGCGGCATTCCGTTTGGATTCCTTTATTGACTATGGCAACGAACTACAGGACAACAAGGCTGCCAACCTTATTAATGGTTACTATAGTTACCTGATGAACGTTGTTCAGCCTCGTATGCAAGAAATGAACAGACAGCGAAAGGAAGAAGGCTACCTGACCTATCCGTACCTCATTCCACGATGGATACCGAATGGAGTTCAGGCCTAGCTAGTCCATTGTTTGTAACGTTAAACCAGCACATGCGCTACAAGTCGTACTTATGTTTCTTTGATTTATTTCAGTGTAAGCGGACAAAACAATGGTGAAACGTTTCAGTGTAAAACTGACAATACTAAGGGTGTAATGTTTGCTAGTTAAGCAATTGTAAATCTTGCTCTAACTGCAAAATCCACAAAAAAAAATAAGCAGCTTTCGATTCTGCTGTGTGTGTGTATCTAACAGTGCACTTTGAAGTCATATTAAAACACTTATGCGTGTAAGAGTTTGTTTTAGTCATTTGCATCTCGATTTAGCCGCATTGTGTTTTCCGGAAATTTTTTGCACATGAAACTTTACTTATCAGCCAAATAAGCGGATTTCTTCTCACGTAATGTTTATCGACAAATCTTTTCAATTCCAAACACCTTACAAACTTTGAACAAAGAAACTTTTCTCTAAGCATCCAATCAGGGATACCAGTTTCATTAATAGAAATAACTGAAATCCTACTATACTGTTACGAATGACTCCATTGTGTTGTTGTATAGAAGATGTAAACAGGGACATTTATAATATACCAAGGGATACTGAAGGCAGTCTTAGACTTGAGCCTTTTGTCGTATTAACCAGCGGTATGCAGTTATCGCGCAGGTCATCATGGCCGCAATTTACATGGAGACTGTTTTCGCTCTGGCTCTGCTGAAGAACCTGTGCGTAGGGTCACAAAAGAGATACGTTTACTTTACTTACCTGAAACGTTTCATACACTTTGCTGCTTCTTCTTGAACGTTTACAGTTCCGACCAAAGACTGATCACTGTTGTCGCTGCTTTGAATAACCAATGTTTTCTTGGTCTTTGAGGAATTCAGTGTTATTGAGTTCACTGAAGACACCATTTTTGTTTGCTCAGTGAAGAGCGTCTGTGAATGAGCAGCTGAAATTTGGGTACGTAAGCCGGTTTTAGGGTAGCCCCCAGTCCCCCATTTTTTTCCCGCGTTCTTGCTCCCCTTCTCCTTCCCCGTTTACGCCTGCTACGCAGGCTAGTTTCAGGGAGGCCTTAGACTACCACAGAGTTGGTCTTGGCCCGCCTTAGCTTCAGGTAAGCTTGCCTATGCAATTTTAATTTACAGGACAACTTTTACGTTTGCCGTACCTTAAACTACATTAATGGACGAAAGTCTTGGGACAAATTGGAACTTTTCGCGCTCTTTCACACACGCAAAACAAACAGTCGCGTGCGACTGAAACTATACTTGCCCTTCCCCTTCCCCCCTCCCTCCTACAGTGTTGGTCAAGTGTACCCGCCATTTGTTCAGAGTTTCAACTTGTATTGGGAGGGGGAGGAGGGGTGGGGGGGAGGGAGACTTACGCATTTTTAAAAGGACAGCAAAGCTTTTTAAAACTTCGGTTTAAAACAGAGAAAATTCATAGCATTACATCACTGTCCCAAGGACTTTTGTCCATGAATGTAGGCCGGGTCTGTGTGCCTACATTAAGGGTTGCCCTACTTAAAGCAAATGTGTTTTGACTGATTCTTTCAAAATGAGCGTTCGAAAACTCAAGTGAAATGAACTCAAACCGGGCTCCAGGCTCCATTTTTCCAAGCCTAGAAACTGCAGGATGCAACTGAACCCGTAAGGAATCCTTTCCTTGCACCGAGGGAATTTAATTTCTAATTGCACGTTTTCTGACCAAGTGATACCGTATCCACGGGGGAGGGGTGGATATTCCCTAATCAATTCCCTGCGGGGATGCTCCGCCCGAAAGAAAAGAAAGGGTAGAGAATTTTTTCTTTTAAAGAGTTGCTGAAGCATGTATTGACTAAGCAGCTAAGAATAAGTATTCAGAAAAGGGTTGCAAAATTTTTCGTTGCGGAAATAACAGGACAAAAATTTATGAACACTTTGGGCCTGCTAGAGGCAGAAAGTCAAGATCGCGGTAAACAACTGTTTTTGGCTTCCCTTTTTTTTAGGTATAAAAAGTTGCAATATATTTTTCTAGGTACTGAAGGAAGGGCACCATTTCGATAAAGTGTGTTAAGGAGTTTTGCGTCTGTACCCGGAAGACGGTGGAAACCGGTCTGGAATAGGATCCGCGCCTCATTTGTCTCGCTTCATCATCCGAGTCACCCTTAAGTTTTAACTTGTACGCATCGCGAACCGACTGGGAAACTTTCTGTTCGTCGACGTCCCATGGCTTCTAGTCCTAGACAATTGACTGATGGTGATCGTTTAAATGAACCCTGGTACTAATGACTACGAGCGCGTACTTTTAGTCTCCCGATAGGTTACCGATTACGGATTAATTAAAGCGGCTGTGTCAAGTGGACTTTGCTAGCGTTTCGTCAAAAATTTGCTAAAATTATTATTTAATGCCTTCGCTCACATAAAATCTTCCTGGAACACCAAGAAGAAGGTATCAAGTGAAACTTCGCAAGGAGAGCAAACAATAGTAAGTTTTTTTTCAATGATTTTGGGCAAGATACAGGCACAGAACTAAACGTTGGGCGAACGTTAAGGTGTAATCTATTTCCATCCTGGTCATCCGTGGCCCAAGACACTTATTGTTTCACTGAGTTAGTGTGGTTTTCAGGTTTTCATTTATGTAAATATGGCAAAGAAAATCCCCCCAACAATGCCCATTTAACTTGTTGCTGAAGACATGGAAAGAGCCTCAGGCTTTTTCAGCTCGAATAATAATGAGTCACTACTGTCCACATTCATCATTTCCAAATTTTTTTATTTTACACGTTCTGCACAAGCCTGCTAATAGCTCTGGCCCGCGGTTCGCAAACATCCCGCATTTGGGGGCCTGTGGTTCGCCTTTCGAAAGCCCCGAAACTTTTCGGGCCGATTTCAGGCACGATTATTCATACTGTACCTTGCAAACAAAAAAGTTTCGAAGCACGAAACCTTTGCTGAAACTGTTAAATTAATCATTTCTTATCTTGAGGACATGTTAAAATAACAGCTTTGTAGAATGAGTGGTTTACGATCATGATTTTCGGGGCTGGAATGTCTGCGGGGCTTTCGAGAAACGCGTATCAGCAAAGTTCGCTGTCAGCACACTATATCTTTAACCTCCTCTCAGGCGAGCAAACTCGAGTGTGCGAGAATAAGGCTAACCTCTGTAACGAAAAAAGAAAAACACCATCGAAGCGACTGAAAACGAAAGAGCAATTCCGAGGTCGCATTAGGCGGTGTTCATGTTTATTAATAACAGAATCAGCACACAGGACGGCCGTTTTAGTTTTAATTTATGACAATAACAAAGTACAAATCAAGCACAGACAGAATAACTATAGACATACAAGTGTTGTTAAGGAGAAAACAGGCTTGGAGATCCAAAAGGCATACAATATGAATAGAAAAGAAAATGGAAATACGGGAACATTCTACGCCCACGAAAGCTCGGAAAACGGCGCTTGGCTATCAATTAAAATCTGCCAATAAAAAATCTTCTTAGACGGCCTGACTAATACGCCAGCAAGACTAAAGGCATCAACATATGCGAGTACAGAAATGTAGAGCAACATTAATACGCGAGTAAGACTATTGTACCCTAGATTACTCGGACAACGGAAACCAGTAACTGCAGAATAAAAGCAAACTTGATCGATAATCCCACAAGTTGAAACACTGCGCTTTTAATACTCAATTTGTTAATGTTGGAATGCTTTTTCTTTTCGCAGTGATTGGTTTTCGTTGGTTAACCATTTCCCTCCTACAATCAAACACTAAATTAGTTAAAATTTCTTTGAGTCCGTGGATAGATCCTCAAGTGCGAACATTCTAATGAAAGCTACTGAACAGTATTTTCCTGTGGTGCTACTTGTTATGCTGTGCACGATGGTTCCAGGTTGTGAGGTTGTGGATAAAATCCAAAAGTGTGACCATTAAAATCTGAAAGCTAACGAGTAGTACGCTGCAAAAGCCACGTCCCCTAAACAATATAATGGTCCCTTCCTTATAACAGCTGCCAGGAACCAACTGAGAGATACCAAGTCTCTTTGACATTTTAGCCATATCCCACAAGTGCCTCAAGTTTGCTTGTGACCTTCACTTGGTCATTACCTGTAACCTACAGTGAGTTAACATCTGACCTTCAGTTGGTTCCCCTGTGGCCTTTAGTTGGTTTCGTGGAAACTATCCTATATTCAAGGGGCAGCCGATCTTATCAAATTAGTGGTTACACTTTTGCGCATGAAAAAAAAAAACAAAACAAAACAAAAAAAGAAAACACACACAGGCAGTAGAAATGGTCTGTCTCGTTACCTTTCTTTACCTCTTATTTCTTTTGTCTCTTTTACTCTGGGAAAGGACACCAGGAAAGGCCAATCCCAGATAATATTTTACAGGAGCAGAAGGAGGAATCGCTTTACCACAGCAACAGCAGGCTCTTACTATCTCAAAAACCAAGGGAAACCAGTACTGTAAAACAGTATCCACGGGAGACGAGTATCTCTTCCAGGGAGCGAAAAGTTCACCATGGCTGGTGTTTGGGATAGCAGAAGTCTAGTACAGTTCTACATATTACGATCGTTATAAAAGGCGATAAGAATCGCTGAAAACGTAAAGGCGTTAGTTAAAGGAACTCTTTCCTGTGGTACATTTCCGGGGAAAAGAATGACGTCACAACAACGCGGTTGGCGAACTTGCGACCCGCAAGGGCCTGGGCAGCATTCTTCGAGTCATCGTTTGATCCAAATTCAACGTAAATCTGAAAACAGATGACAGTCAGTTAACGGATGGCAACTAACTTCGCTCTCCTTCCCACGTAGAAGCGACTCTTTTAAGTTAGTGTGTATGCTGTAGATGATCATAAATAATACTGGTCGAAAATAGGAAAAAGGGAGAGCTTTGAACATGTACTCAGTCTCACGCGCAAATTCTGATCTTTAGCGACAACGATGCAAGAATAAGATATAAATAATTTTCTCACTCTCCACCCAGGTGTAGAAACAACTGGCCAAGGAGACAAAAAAACAACAAAATTTTTCGACCTCCAGGAAAACGTCGGTTACCCTCACCATATTTGTGAAGAAAATTTCCCTGACTTTTTTTCCTTTTGTTTTTTGTTCGTTTATTGTAAATGACAAGACTACAACGTCCACTTGTTGGGAGCTTATCACAGACAATTCCTTCCAAATATTAGCGATTAATGGTTTACCTTTCCACAGCCAGGTGGTTGGAAATCTTCCACAGGCCTTGGTATTTCCAAGCTCACGACTTTTCCATACTTAGAACACTCGTTGCGAACATCATCGTAAATTTCTGCCAATAAATAAGTAAATAAATAAATAAACAAATGAAAAACTACTTAACGGAGGTTTACAATAATTAAGTGCAGGTCAGCACTTTTTCATCTGACTTAACACATTCTGGTGAATTCTGGTGACTGTGTGAGGGGGTCGCTGCTCAAGAAATCATACTACACTTGTAAATCTCTTATTAGAGCTGCCTAGAATTGAAGACTGCCATTCTGGCGTCCGTGGTGGTACTATGGCACATAAGTGTGTGCAGCAGAAGAGCTTGCTTCATTCTTCTCCGAAAGGACGAGTTTCAGTTCGCCCCTTCCCGCACCAACACCTTCAGACTGAGTTTTTCTTTCTGTTCTGAATCTTCACCACAGAACCTGCCGGTTTGTTACCTTCATATTCCTCATCATCCATAAGTTCCTCAATCTCCACCATGTTCATAAGACATAGCACTTCTGTAGCAGTGTTTTGAAGGTTTGCTGACAAGTCCAGTCCTGGGATCTGCATCTGAGCTGGAATCATGTTCATTGCATCCGGCTGCAAGTACACAAATTGCTTTATCATGTCTCTGTCCGCATGTGAACAAAGAGAGAACTTGACCAACATTTCTACAACTTGAGCTCGTTTGTCATCAACAACTACTTCGTTTGGTAACACAGCAGTTCCATGTTTAGGTTACATATATCTGTAAATGGCCAGCTGAATTATTTTGTGATGGATCATTTCACTTGATTTAGGACCACAACAATAACTAGGCCAATCTTTCTTAACATCAGCAGTCTTTCAACTCTGCATTATCAGAAATTGTCACAAATTTAATTAACCTTGGCAGTCGATAAGATGCAATGCATGTAAGTTGAAGGAGACTGTCACGTTTGATGAATGTAGCAAATAGGAGAGGAAATTGTTAAAATTGAAGGAGACAATTAACAGGCCATTTCCGAATTGCTTTTAGCCTCCCTATCAAAGTGAGGCTAGGTGAACAACCTTTCATATGAAAATGAGTTTTCATTCACTTGCAAACTTTCGGATTTGCTCTTCTGGGCTTGGCAGTAATTGCGACAGCCAATTAGGGGTACTTTTTTGTTATGAAATGCTAATACAATTATAGTATGCATTACTCACATTATTCATATTGGTCTTGGCTCCAACACTCGCCCTCTGTACAATTAACTTCTTTTCTCCAAGCTGCATTCCGTTAAGTCCTGTGATGGCCTGAATTGGGATTAACATGAAAGAAATTTTATGACTAATGAATTTACCAAAGCAAACCAGGGTTTAGCCTAGAATTTTGATAATTTGGACAATGTCTACCTTAGGCCGCATCCGAATCAAGTTTAACCGTAGACTAACAAACAATAGCTAGTTAGGCCTGCTCACAAGTACATTTAGATGTCGTTCAACCCTCTTATACCTTTTAGTTTCACCCTAAGGGGCCATCGTATTTCTTTGCTTGGACTTTCAGATGTTTCTTTCCTACAACCCTAAGTTGTTTCTAACGGATGCTTAAGCCCATTTTTCTAATTCCCATAACCAACTTAAGTGAATTGTTTGAAGATATTTCCACACAACCACCTACTAAAGATTCACAATTCAGTTGACTCTGATGATGACTGCCACTCGATTTGTCAGACTCCAATCAATGTCATCACAAACAGTTCTCCTCAGGACTACACTCTCCCCAACAATCATATTTCACCAACTTATGACATGACTCCTGGGTTCAAATCATTTACAGTCTTTTGTTAAAAGAAGACAATGTCAAAACAGTAGTCTTTCTTCCATGAATTATGGTCAAAACAATAGCCACGCTTGATAGATAAAATCTGAAAGTGGTCTTCATGGACACCTGCTCATCTACCTTCAGATAATGCAATTTTGACTCCATTTAGCCGTAGTTTTGGGAGTCCTTATCAAAACCTGCGTGTACCCTTGAATAAGGTGTATATATCTTAGACTTCACCTTCATAATTGGCAGTAACAAAGTTCAACATCAAATGATAAATAAACAAAATAACATGCTTATTCCACAACAGGTGGCCATACATAATAATTATGACAATCGCTGCAAGTAAGAGAGCAAGTAGAGTAAGAATGGTAGATTCAATCATGTTACTCACCACATCAGTAATTGTGAGGTCCACGTATTCACAGAAGGCATAACCTTTAGAAAGGCCAGTGGCACTGTCTTTCACTAAATTAAAGGCTTTGAGTTCACCAAACGAAGCCAAAAGCTCTTTAACCTGTCAGGAAAAAGCAGAACCAACCAAACTTTAGTTCATTTGTGCAATTCAGATATTCTGATGCAAACAGCAACTCGTAACCAAGCTAATTTGCCTAGCAAGTTCATGAACTGCATATAGGAAAGGGTTTTGTGCCTCAAGATTTTCACTCCTAATAAGCAAGAAAAACAACAACAACAACAACAGGAAAACACATCAACTTTCACAATTTTTATAGCAAAATTTGTTTAAAGGGTTCCTCTCGGCAGCATTTGAACGATTACATCACAGAATTGTGTCTCCAGACTCAAAAGTTTGAATTACGTTGCATTTTTAAATAGCATTTTCCATGTTTCTTTACAGTTGCATGTAAAGAAACAAACAAAATCCTGTCGCGGATGAGTGCTTTCATTGCTTTTTTCAGTTCTTCCACACTTGCTGAAGTGCTATTTACCTGTGTTGTTGATGGTTGAACTTTAGAAAAACTTATTTACAATTCCAATTCCAAATTCCAATTTATGGTGACGGAAGTCTGTGTTAACTTCAGATACAAATATCACGATGCCTCACTACTTGGAAGAAATTTTCTTCCAACTGCTACGAAAAATTCTCAGTTCTCCTTTTTTTGCCCTATAAAAGCAATTTTGAGATTTTCTGATGATACTATCACAATATAATGATGGCATCGAAAGAAAATATACCAGTATTGTCTGTATTGGGCTCTGTCACAAATACATTGGCATAATTATATTTGTCTTTTCGGGTAACCGTCAGTATGATGCAGTATTGCCCTCTCTAACTCAAAATAATAGCCACACTTAAAGATTTCATCCACAGGCTTAAAGGAGGATAAGGGTTACACAAAGTACCAGGCAAATTACCCTGGCTACAAAGTGGCATTTACTCATGTAAATGTGCACACCGTAGACTTCATTATGAGAGCTTTAACAAGTGCTCAAGTGAAATTTGCTCAGATGATGACATGAGGTGTTTATGAGATCAACACAACATCTCAAGAGATTAGCAACTCTAAAATGACTTTGAAATTATGGGCAAGGTGTTCAAATTCTGTTAGACAAGTGTTAGGAAAGGCAAAATGGTGAAAAAAAAAACAAAAGTATTTTACAAAATGAAAATTTGGGATTTGTCTTGGATTTGATTTTAGGAGTGAAAGGGTTAATACTTGAATAGTCATTCATGTTGAATTTTGAATGCCTCATAGAAACATGGAGTGAATCAAATGTCAAAGAGCAACCTTCAATTTAATCACACCAATTAGAAACATTATTGATCTGCCAGAGAACTGATTATTGCTTCTTTTGTCATCTAACCCATAAAATCAAAGCCATTTTGTCAACAGACATGAGGCACCTTCAACGAGTTCCTCTTGCAAGAGGTGTCACAACGTCAAACCCTTTAAGCCCCTAAAGGGAACACCAACTAATTTCTCCTTGTAGTATCAAAACAAAATCATAAAATAAATTTCCAACTAGTACCATATGAGGATCAGTAAAAATAATGTGTGTTTATGTTGGGGCTTAAAAGGTCACGTTAATTTGACCATTTCCCAAAATGGCAACCAGCTGGCTAGTCTACAGAATAAACAGTTAAGCATAGAGAAAAAACGTTTAGAGAACAGTACATGACTAGATGGGTCTCAACTCAAATATTCCACAATTCCTCCAAGACACCAGTCTGAAATGTTTCAAATTTGCAGGTGTTTGTATTGTAACAAACACACAGACAAAAATACTCTGTAAAGGTTTCTTCAAAATTTAGTTTAAACTTTCTTGGCTACAACGAAAACTGAACAAAAGAAACATCATGATATTACAAATGAAAAGGTGCTCTACATCTGAAGCTGTTACTGATTTCAAATTTAAAGCTGTTTGAATTTGTGGCCACCATTTTGGAGTCAAGCCTGTTGAGCTAAAAACAATTCAATCTGACTTCCCCTACAAGAGAAACATCAAAGGTGCTTCATGTCTGCCAGAGGTTGTTGTAAGATTTTATTTGAATTTAGCAGTGCATACATCACTCTTTCAAGCCTTCCTTCCACACACTTGATGCAGAAGAACTTGTCTTTAGCCAGATTTGATGACCATTTTAGGCCCCCCTAAGCTAGGGATCAAATGAGGGGGAAATAAAATTCAAACATGTCAGTCTTGCTTGAGTCCCTACTGATTAAATCTGACGAGTTTCACTCCTTCAAAATGAAAATTAGCGATAAAATTAGCAAACAACATTTCAATGCCTACAGTTCAAGCGCCAACATTGAGGAACACCCCAAGTTCTACTACAGACAAACATGGGACCAAACATGTGTTTTTGATTCCTATGAAATTACCATGCAAACTGGATAATGAAATGATTTTCTGGCTTCATCATTTGTAACACCCGTTACATATCAGAACCTATCTAAGCAAACCCATTCACTCAGTATAATGGGAAAAAGATGACCAAGGAACATTAATTTTATGTTTGCCTACATTTTTATGCATTGTAACACTTGGCAGTCATGTCATAAAGATGTCAACATGTTGTGGCTAATTTTATTGCTTACTTTCATTTTCAAATGTCTTTCCAAAACTTTCTAACAAATGTATTTGTGGTAACAGCCAGCACAGAGGATGCCTGTTATTCTCCTCCTGGGCACCTTTAGGAAATGGTTGAATTTTCATACTGTCATCTATGAAGTTGTTTGGTGTTATTTATAACAGTGGTTGCTACAGCCTGGAATTTCTGTTATCTGTAGTTAAACACATTAAGAGGGGAATTTTGTTTCTCCATCCATACACCCTCTTCAAAAGTTTTATGAAAAGAGTGCATGCAAACTACATGTAAATGAATTTACCAAAGCTACAAAAATCACAAATTGCATCATTGATTTCTAACATTGTTTTCATGAACATTATGCTGTGGTTCACAGGCTCATTACTTGCATACATATATATTACTTGCATTTCTTGCATTACTTGCATACATATATATAATTTAATAAAGAGCAAATTTTGTAGTACTAAGTAAATAAATGCATTAGAAGTATTGTTACATATATTAGCCCATTCTTTTTATGTTCAATGAAAAAACTCGAAATTTGGAAAAAAGAACGATTTCAATTTCCCGCCAAAAGATGAAAGACTGGTCATCATGTTTTTTGACAAAAATAATGATAACTTCTATGGAAATGTTATGTGAACTCCGAATCAATTCCAGGTAATGTTTTGGTGAAAACAAGAACAACAAGCAAACAAACAAACAAAAAAAACAAGAGATACATGTAAGAAGATTATTTTCGATAGTCCAAGCTTGCCCCTATGACAGAGGGCTATTGCACGCTGATTTCCTAAAAAAGAAAAGCTGAAAGAGAAAGGTGCCGAGATTGGTGTCTTTGATAAGCCAAAGGTGGTATGATGATCTAGAAAAAAAGAATGGCTGAAAGGAAATGGCTGAAAAAAACAAAAGTAGGATTTCGGCATTAGTTTGATGACTGAAATTCCTGCAAAACGATCCGATCTCAACTCTCCTTCATGAGCCATCCGTTGATTCCAAATGTCTACTTTTAGCTGTGGACAAATCTCTACCTTCTGTGCACAGTGCAAGAACATTTATACATTTTTTGTACCTAACATTTTCAGCTCCAGTGTCATTCTGTTTAGTTGACTGTGTGACAATTACAAAACATGATATATTTTCTCTGTGGGTAGGCGATAGTAAGAAGATATAGTTCAATTTTGTTTTCATTCCTGCTAGAAATGCCAAGAAATACATGATAGTATCTCCTTACCTTCCAGCACAACGTATCTCAGAAAAGCAGGAGAGAGAAGAAATTACCTAAACTAAATTAGTAGTTTAAGCCACTGAGAAATCTAATAGAGCCGGGAATCTCCAATTTACCATAGAAATCCAATCTATTTTAGTTTAAATAAAGCAATTCCCTTCTCTCTCAAAACTTGTTAACAAATCAAGATCATCTGTGATGAGTCAAACAGTCACGTGTTCAAGGATGAGGTCTTATTGTTGCCAAAGTCATGATAGTAGATACACACAAATGCAGGACACAGTCCTTTACAGCCTCCAATCCTTGGATGTTATTCTAACATTCTTACCTGATCTTCATTCAAGTAGTTTGGTAATCCCCCAATGAATATCTTGTGAGGAGAATCTGGCACGACAGTTGAAACCACACCTGGGACATGAATAGTTGCTGTTTCTGTAAAACCAAATAGGATTCACTGTCAGAGGAAGTTGGTCAGGTAGAAATTATAATATAATTTCTACCTATAATTATTATAGGTAAAATTGGAAGGTTGTCATTACAATACACTTAATATGCACATGAATATACTCACTCAGTTGCTTATTAGAAAGAAGATTTTGGGTATTATTTGATTTTGTGGTGAACAGAGATTGGAAACAAGTGAGACGAGGTGTGTAGGGTGTTCTGGGAAGTGAACGAAACACTCTATGCAAATGGCTCAATGGCAAAGACTAGATGCTCAGACTACCGACCTTCAATCTTCTAGATAACCTACAATAACCAATAGGCAACCCCTCCTGCACTTGCCTGTGAGTGAGAGTGAACAATAGTCATTACCTGACATTCCAGGGATAGGTTGGTAGTCCTTGGGTCTTCTAATCTTCAGTGACTGGCCCTAAAGCACATCAAAACATGTCAAAATCACTCAGTGTAAATACAAGACATTGGTGCACTGTAAATACATATTGTATGTTCTTATCACTGAATGGTTGGCTCAGTAGAAGGGAAACAGATTCAAAAGCTGTAGACTACATGTTCAAATCAAACCCTAGCCAGAACATCCATTGGGATGTTAAAACAAATTACCTGGTAGGATCATGCAAGATGTGCTTAACAACTTGTTTCGAGATTTTCAGGTCATAGGGTAGCTGAATACTGCTAGGATCAGTAACGAACAAAAGTTGAAAGTGTCCAGGTCATCCTAGCAACATGCCACAGGGAAACTCACAGATGGCCAAGCTCCCCACAGGTCTCCCAGTAGCTTAATGATAAAAGCATCTCACAAATATGTGGAAGGTCGTGGGTTCAACTTGGGGATCGCTGCGTGGATTCTGGGATAAAGTATCAAGAATTCTTTTTCTTTGTCTTACATGTAAGCTAGCGATTGTTGTAATTCAGGGAACGGTGGATTTGGGGATTGGGTATCAAGGATTCCTTTACTTCCTTTGTTCCATGCTTGTGACTGTCCAAACACAGGAACTGGAGGATTCGGGGATCACTTATCACGGGTTCTTTTTGTTTCTGTGTTCCATTCTTGTGATTGTCCCATCTTTGAGATCAGTGGATTTGGGGATTGAATATCAAGGATTCTATTTCTTTCTTTGTTCCATGTTTGTGACCTACATGCACTGAATACATTCCTTTTTTCTAATCACAATGAGCTATTGTGAAGTGCCGTACCTCTAAAATGATCCCATCAAAAGCCATTGCCTGGGTTGTCTCTTCAACTGAACGAAGCTGAAAACAATTTGCAGAAATATAGATATACAGTACATGAAAATAAACTGTGCCAAGACTAGCAACACCATGCAACAAATAAATATTTGTTGAATACATGACAATTAATTTTCTTTTCTTTTCATATATCACACAATATTTGCAGAAATAGCTACGTAGTTGAAAATTTTGTACTTGATGTCTGTAATAAATGTTTGGTTTGATTTGCCCTGTGGGTTTGTCAAAATTCAGCACAACTTACGTATATTGATATAAAGATAATTTTGCGCACTTACATAAGATTTCACATAACTATGTAACATGCCTCAACATCAATGCAGAACAGAGCACATTTCCAGAGAATTACTTTTCAATGATGAACTGGAAAAACATAGTAAATGATGCAAAATGTATTACCTCAATGAAGGCAAAGTTCTGTTCTAAGTTGATTTGTGCAGCAATAACAGGGTTACCAGGAGCAGTGTTCAGTTTTGCTTCTTGCATCTTCGCATTGAAGAATTCTATCATCAGGCTCTGCAAGGACAACTAAAGGAATTATCAAGTAACCAACAACAAACATACACTGTAACACATTAACTGGCTAAAATGGATATAATTTTATTTGTAAAGTACTTACCATATAATTATGTATAATTATTATTACTGTTTACAAGTTCTTATTACTTTACACAGCAGCAAGTTCAAGCATTTTAAACAAGCAATTATAGTAACTGTGGTTCTAAGTATCACGATGGTAATATAGGACAGGGATGTTGTTACAGGACATGTGTTTTACTATGTAAGAGAAATGATTTATCATTTCCATCACTACCAGCTTGACAAACATAACTTCACCCACCTCTGTTATTCCAAATGGTATGTTTCCAACATACAATCTACGGGCCTGTCTTGTCATCTGACTTCCTTGTGGCAAACTACTGACTGTACCCCCAGGTACAGGTCCACCTGCATTCACAGGGATCTGTCCTGCGGCTATTGTGATTAACAACAAACACAAAAGAATATCGTTAGAAATTATAACCAGCATGAGATGAAGAATTCGCCAAATGCAAACACTTTAGGTCGTGTGGCTTAGTCCCAGCATTCAAAACCGTTAACGCACGTGGTCACATTCCTGAGTGTTCGTGAAATTTTTATGTCATAAATCTCATATAACAGAAAAGGCAGCATGATAATTAGTAGAAAATATACAGACAAAAGCCTTCCCACAGTTGTGGCTTTCTTCTTTAGATTTCCTGGGAATAAAATTTAATGTTCTTCCTTTGTTGTTAATGGAGATTTGTGACATTAACACTTCAACGGATGCTCAGGAATATGACCACATGGTTACAGGGTTTATTCTAGAAATTGACCAATGAGGGCCCAGTGGACGCCCTTCTGTAATCTTAGGGGGTGACTGAGAAGGCCTGGACTGAAGTAACTGCAGAATCCCAGATGTTTGTCTCGCAAAAATAATAATGGCTCTCGTTGCTTGCAGACGGTGACTTTTGCTGTTTATTATCATCATCATCATCATCATCATCATCATCATCATCATCATCATTATATATGCATGGAAGAAAAAAGAATAACTCAGAAGCAACTCAAGAAAGTGCAGGTTATAAACCTTGAAGTACATGTGGCAGTCATATCAATCTTATTATCAATGATGTTTTGGAATACTTTATTTCAGAAAATTAGTACTTATCCAGGGTTTGAGCCAGAACGCGAAGTTGCGACATTCTCGCGCTTCAGTGACAATTTGTCCCTTAAAATTTGGCGACTGTGCCAAAATTCTCCCCCACCGTAAAAATTTCCAGTGTGTAAAATTTAAATGCTGTTTTGAACTTTCCTTCACATTTTCCCATCTTTGGATAAAGTGAATATCAATGATGAGATAAATATATTGTCCATAAAATATAAAGAACATCAGATAAAGTTGATTTGCCAATGAAGAATACTACACAGACGCGACAGGAAAAGGTTGTAAAACATGACCATATATGGAAATACCACGAAAAAATTTGCATGATTGCCAGCTTCACGCTTGACTGACTTTGTGCTGTAACACAACGTGCAGACCTTTTGTGACCTTTTACTAAAATGTCTAAGCGGAAAATCTCCAGCTATTTAGGTGGCGAAGGAAATGAAGAAACTGAAAGAGACAAAGATCAGAACGACTTGAGGGTTGAAGTAGCTGATGGCGATGGTAATACAGATCCTAAAGTGGCAAAAACGTCTAACGAAAGCCACTATTTTCAGTTGAAATGGCTAAAAGAACACATGTGGCTGAGATACGAAAATCAAGCTATGTTTTGTCATTTTTGTTGCTTGGGTAAAAAGAACAACTCTAACCAGGCATTTATCATCACGTGAACATCAAAATGCCACCATGGAAGCTCGATTACGGCAGACCTTTGCTATAGTGATAAAAAAATTTGGTCCCCCAATTGTTCCCATTTGTCCCCTTCCAAAGGCCTTGAAGGGACAAATTGTCTGCCAAGGATGGAGAGCTGGCTCAAACCCTGCTTGTCGTTGGACACAATTTTGTGCACCCCATTTGACCTGCCAGCATAAATTTTATGTGGAATTTTTTTTTGAATTACGGAAATCCTGCAAAGCTGCTCTCTAGAATAAACCCTGGTTTACATTTTAGAATGTTGGGGGTGAGCTACGTGACCTAAATCATTAGCATTTGGCGCCAAAGCCAACCATAAGTCACACCTTTAAATTCACAGTCTACCTGATTTGGTGGTAAGAAGTGATCACACTTTTGCACATTGTGCTGTAATGATTGTCAGTGAATAGTGCATGTATGCATGTTTGTTTTACACTGTGCACCAATGCATTGTGGATAAAGCATTCACCAGATCTCAGCTTCAATAACCATTACAGTTTACAATTAACCCCTTTGCGCCCAGAGTTGTCACCAGACAACATTTGGAGAAGTCGACAAAGAACCACTTGTGACATCATCAATTTCTACGACAGCAGATGGTTTCTATAACCAACTAACACAGGAGGATCAGAGCTTTCCATACGTGTGTCCATTTTGAATATTGACTAAATGCTGACAGAGCTATTGGAAAAACACATGTTCAACTATTGGTGCAAAATTCATGGTAAAATAGGCCATTACCCCCATAACTGATCAATGTCTCCTTTCCAGGTTTTTTGAACGGTTAATAGCAAACCTTTTCCAGCTGATAGAAAGGGAATAACAAGTGGAAGATGGCGAGAAGAGAAAGAGAGAAAAAAGGAAAGGAAAAGGAGGCCGCAGAAAAATCAAAATGTATCCGCAAAAAAGAAAAAAAAAGTTTAAATTTTGGCTTATGCGCGTGCGCTAAAGTGAAATAAAAAACTAGTAGAACATTTAGCTGAAATATAAAATATTTTTTTTCTAGCAAAACATAGTGCAATTTAGCAACACAGCACCCAAGAAAAACATTTAACGGTAAAATTACAGGTTTTTCTGGAAAAAATATGTGTGAAAGGGTTAATGTAATTACCTCTCATAGCTTTATACTGCATTGGTGTCAAATGCTCATATCCAATAGGAGGTCTATCCCACAAACTTTCTCTGCAAAAAAATCAACATTTTAAAACTATATTCTGTGCAAAATACGTCTTTGAGGTGTTAAACATTAAAACTTTTCCCAGAATGTAAAAGCGGGCACAAACAAACTCCCACATCATAAAAAAACAGTATAGTACTACATGTACATAAAGACTACAAACTCATGAAAATCAATTTATACCTCTTTCTTCTTCTTCTGGGTGGAGAAGGGGACCTATAGGCAGTAAAAATAAAAATAAAAATAATACGATAAAAGAAATATCTCAAGCCACAGAACCAACCAAATCCTGCAGTTGTTTTTTTAGAAGCCTGCTGCTGGTGGTGTCTCACCGCCTATGATGCCTCCAAAAACCGGGTACTGCGGCATGTTTCTGAAATGTGCATCAATGATGCACATGCACTGAAGTGTTGCGAGCAAGCACATCTTTACAGATGCTTATTACTGAGCTGTACCATAGCAGTAAGTACGTGTACTTCACCTCACGTGAGTACACTGTGAGACAAACAATACATTAGAAATATCTGTAGACCATCGCATTGACGATATTTCAACTTAAGCAGCTGAAAAAGAAACCTGAAAAAATTCAGGCTTGAACGGGAATCGAGCCCATGACCTCTGCGATACCGATTTCTCTCTTTAATTCGCAATTCAGCTATGTGATTATTTCATATATTAACATTCAAACAATACATTTTTCATAAAATTTGGATTTATCAACTGAACTGCTACCATAGAGAAAATAAAAGCTGTGGTTTCATATGTAAGTGTTCGCCCTTCGTCAGAGCGAATCATTACTGTACCAATGTTCTATATGTTTGAGTGGTTAGGTCTAATTTTCTGAGAAGATCATACAGATTCTGGTGATTTTTACTTTTACCTGTATCTGTTATATCTGTCTCTTCCACCACCAAAATTTCTACGATTCTGAGGACTCCTTGATCTTGATCTTGACCTTGATCTCCGCCGTCGATCACGACCTCTATCTCTATCTCTCGCTCTGTCATTTCCGCCGCCTACCAAAAGAGAACTTGCGTTAGGTTTGCACTGTAACTGTGAATAAAGGTATCAACTACCACAAAGTTCACTAAAATGTAATGATTAATGATAAGAGTATTAAAAATCAACCTTTAATGAAGCAGCTCTCTGATAGTAGCAAGGCTCAAATGTAATTTGTCTCTTTGCTAGTGAGAAAAACAATCCACAAGTTGTGCTAAAGACGAATATGAAAAAGTGAAACAGGCTTTGGAACGAGTACGGAATTAATGCAGTGCCAGTTTAGTCCACCTCACTTACATGTGTCAGAACTCTTTGCAGAACGTGGTATAAGTACTTACCACAATAGGCACTAATAGTACAGGCTTTGATAATATTACAGACTGCAAGAAAACTACACAGTAGCTAAGCGCTTAGACATTTCGGTAAATAATAATTATTTAATACAAACTTATTGTAATTAAATTAATGATTTCTCGAAATTTTTGTTTAAGGTATCATGGTACCCCAAAATTGACCATGTTTTCGAAAAATACACTTCTGTCATTTTCAGATAGATATGTGACCTCTCACGCGAAAACGTTCCTTAGGACTTGCCATTTTGACACGGATAGCCGCGCGTTTGCCGTTCAGTAGCCATGAGAACGGAAACTCATGCCGTTCGAGCTGTGCAAGCTATCCGTGTAAGAAAAATTGAGGGCCGTTCGAGTCATGCGGCTGTTCCGTGTGAAGAAATTTACTAGCCGTTCGAGCCGTGCAACCGTTCTGTGTGAAGGAATTTACTAGCCGTTCGAGCCGTGCAACCGTTCCGTGTGAAGAAATTTACTAGCCGTTCAACCGTTCCATGCAAAGAAAATTGTCAGCCATTCGAGGGGCAAAAGCTATCCGTTCAAAAATTTCGTCAGCCCTTCAAGCGGCTCAAGCTACCCATTCAAGAAAGTTGACAGCCGTTTAAAAGGCATGAGCTAAAAACTGCACCTTAGTAAATATGTGTTGTTTACAAACATCTCGTTTTAAATAGACACGGTTTTTTCCTGCTCCTGAGAGATCTTCACTTTCATAACATTCGATCATCGATAAAAATTTTATTTAAGACTAAAAACTAAGTTAAATTCAACGAGTTACAAGAAAATGTTTTGTTGCTTGACAGTATGCAAATTTCGAGCGCTTTTGATTTGAGGTCGAAGATAAATAATTACCTCGTGTTGGAATACACTGTGGACCCGTTGCTGCGAACACGCTCTCTCGCTGGAAAAAGCGAACAGCTTTGCTTTTTCAGTTTGTAAACCCCCATCTCAAACCGACATTTTTCTTATTCAAAGGAAAACTTTTGATCCACAGGTTTCAAATCAAAAGCTCCGTGCGTCTTGGTGCAGTTGCGGTTTCGCGACGTCTCGGGTTTCAAGTTACAAGCAAATGACAATAGCCAAGAATTAGAATGCGTCAAGCGATTGTTTCGTGTCAATTCGAGTAAAATTTGTTTACTGTGTAATGAAAAAAACTCATCTCACCGTTTAAATTTTCATCGCAACAAATTATTGTGCCCTTTATAGTTCCGAAGAAACTTTTACAGTTATGGGGAAAGAGGCAGTGTGGCAGTGTTGCGACGAGCAAGATGCTCCTCTAGTCATTGCGTTACGCATTTGCCGAAATGTTGCATATATAAAATTATACAGCAAGTGATCACAGTTCAGACGTCTGTTGTTTCTTTCCGGCAAAAACAAATTTCCCATTGCTCTCAAAAGACTGAGATATTCGATACAGTTTTAGTTTTATTCAAGGTTTTTGATACAGAATTCAGATTAGAAGAACGATTCGATCTTGTGTAATCAGTGTTATTGTATTACGAAATTCAATCGACTGTTTTGAAAAATAGCATGTGACATAACAGGGCCCCGATGTTTTGACACGCCATCGATTGCGTAGCAGTTCCCGCTTATTTCGAGTGTGTCTACAAAGTGGCTTCGATAATATCTGTGAAAGAGAGAGAGAGAGAAAAGATCGAGCGTTGAGGAATTACTTGCACTTCCTGACTCCTCACTTGTCAGTGTGATAAGGTTCGACTGCCAGCTCGCTTTTCGTAACGCGAACGGCGAAAAACAATCCATCCATTCAAATTCCATAACATTTCTACAAAGCCACATGTATCAAAGAATCAACTTGGCGCAAAAGACGGCATGTCCAGGAAAGTATGGAATTTGTCTCCAGTAATAAAGAAGATTATTTTTTTCCCAATTGCTCGCATTTCTGACAGGATGTTCTCTCTTAGATCTTGAGCCGAACACGTGGCGGCTTCTTCGCAGATTTCAATGTGCTTTCCTTTCGCCTTTCCTTTCATCTTTCAGGTCCCGGCTTGGGTAGTCTTACCCAGCTCAAACGATGATGCCTTTGGCATTTTACAGCCGGCGTGATATTATGACTTTAAAATTCCCATTTATTGTGTTTGAAGACCCTTTGAATGGCACTCGTACTCAACGAAAGTCGCTTTCCAACATAAAAACACGCAGAATTTGACACCATTCTTGTCGGCATGTTTGTGCTATTGTTGTAAGGCGGTAAGTTGAGCCTCCCCTCTGTCAACCGCAGGTAATTATCCTGACACCTAGGTGTTTTAATCTCCTTATGCTCCGATCAATTCGAAACTTCAACATCCCCCCCCCCCCAGGCATACCCCGGGCATTTGACTGTGCATCGTGCCTGGGGAGGGGGGAATTTGAATGTTGCATTGGAAGGGTGGGGAATTTGAACCGGATTTATCTCTTGTTCTGACATAATAGGCCCAGGGTCCGAAATTGCGACCAGCTGGTCGCCAATGCGACTGAAAATTGAGTGTTGACGACCAGAATTTCAAGGCTAGTCGCCAGGAGGCGACTAACTTTCAGCGCCTCGTTAATGTTTTGAACCGCCGCTCAAGGAATTAATTTCGTTTTAAATGGAAAAATTAGCGTTTGATTTCCAGCAGAAACTTACCCCTTGTCTTTTCGAAGTTTTTAATCTCCATAGAAAATAATTTAGATCAAAAATGAAGGTAAGATTCCTGTTAAATGACCTCCACAACAGTTGTAATCCACGCAATGTAATCGACATTTAGCGGCCGCCATGTTGTCAGCAGTTTCATCTGACAACCATACCGTGGGCGCATCGCATAAACACAGGCTTTCCTTTCGCCATTGAATATTCAACGAAACGCTCTACAAATTTTCAATAACACTTTACAGTCAGAAGAAGTGGCGTCATGTTCAGTCTTCAAACTAAGAGAGCTATCTATTTAACAAAAACTCCTTTTCAACTACAATGTAAGCTACACGATCATTTAATACCTTTTTTTCATGGCAGTCTGACTCTTGCGATCGTTCACGAGTAAGATTATGTTTTGAGCGAAGAAATGTCTTTAAAAGCTTCGCGTTTCGCTGTGAAGCAACAATTTTACGGACACTTTTTGGCGACCAAAATTTTCCATCTGGCGACTGAAAAAAAAATTTCATTCGCAACTTGGCGCCCGCATAAAAAAGTTAATTTCGGACCCTGAGGCCCGTGAAATTTTTTCGGTTTTTGCGGGGTCTGACGGATTTACAAGATAGAATTTCGCCTTTGTTAGTGAATAACTCGTTGAAAAGGGTCTTTAAAAGAAGATTGAAGGTGCCATTACGGCATATCTCTCTCTGAAAGGCATGTAAACTGTCTGGTTGAAGACCAATTTTGTCTTTGAGGAGAGGTAGTTCAGTACTAATTGGTGGGGCATTTGAACGGCTTTCTTGCCCCGAGGGGAGGGAATTTGAACAAGCCAATCTGCAAAAGTTCAAATGCCCAGGGGTTACCCGGGGGGGGGGGGGGGAGGGGGGGGATGTTGGACTTTCGAATTGATCGGCGCATTAGACCGGAAAAAGTTTCCAGATCATATTTTGGCTTTTTTCTCGAAACTAATTTTTCAAGAAATTGGGCGCACATTTAAAGCTCGTGTTCAGTGAGTTTTCAACCATTTTAGCTCAAATTTGGCAACAATGTAGCCACATAATTTGACACCAAAACCGTGTCTCTGAATTTCATTTTTTGCTTTCATTCAAAAGTTATGAGCCGTAAAAGAAAGAGGAGAGGTGTTTCTTCGAACTTCAAAGTTTAACTGAGTGCAGAAAATAAACCAGGGCAGATACAAAAATTCCGAGACACGGTTTTTGAGACAGAAGTGTGAAGAATTCGGCGCGATGTTCGTCTTTCTCTCCAGATCATTCTCGACTGGAGTGGAACCGATTTTGTGAACGATGTGTTTTTTAAAAACGTAGTCTCTATTTTCGACACAGTTGTCTTTTTTCTTTATCTAAATACGTTTTCGTAATCTTCAATTATTAAGCTTTCAGAAAATATATACTTTGTTAGGGTCCTTGTGAAACACCTGACGCTCAAACGGTGAAAACGCAGTGTTGTCATTTGGGGTACCCTGATACCTTAAGTAGACCAAACCGTACACGTACGTTAGAACGAGCAGGTTAAAGAATTGAAGACGATATATACAGTATATATATACATTGTAGAAAATAAAACGCTTGAGCTATCCGTATATTACAAATTGTAAACTAGACTTACTGACGATCATGAAGCAATTAAAATGTTCCACATACCATATTCATCTCTACTATCGCGATCATTGTCATATTCCTTGCGAAGTCCACTTATCTTAGCTCCAATGTCATCCTCTAACTTGAATCCATTTTCATCAACTGCTGCCATAATAATTGTTCAAAGCTTCGAAGTTTTATCATCGACTTTTCACGCGGATTTCAACATGGACGACTGCAGAATCGAGCGAGAGCCTCATGGGATAGAGACTGCATGAGAACGAGGCTAAAGAGAAGTTTCCGCTGACCGAACCAATATCTTTTTCGCTGGTACTCAAAAAAATTCCCAAAAATACTCTCATGGAAGTAGTAAAAAAAAAATGCCTTGGCCCCCCTTGGGATTCGAACCACGGTCCGCTGGATCTAGAGGAAACACGCTCGACTTATCCAGCGGTTTATCGATAGCAGCTCGATCGATAAACACGTGGGTGTTTTTCCTGGGGAAATGTGTTTGGACCACCACAAAAACCATGGTTGTCAGGGACAGAAAAAACCAGAATGGACTAGCTCTGATATATTTGGCGTCGGGACCGCTGCCAAGTGCTGCAAACTCAAGCGATGTGCCGACTGAGTTCGCAGCAGAACACAACAAAGATGAAGTCCTCGAAGGCAAATTTCGTAACTTAAACTTTTCGCCTTTCACCAAAAAAAACAATTCAGTATTGTCTGGAACTTCGAACAATCGTTTTGCTAAACAACCTTAAGCTTTTCTCGTTGGTCATGTGATAGCCCGCCAAGAAAAACACCAGTTTCCAAAAAGCACCGCGCGATTTCCCGCCAAGAAAAGATGGCATTCTCCAACCCACGTCAGGGTGCCTGGGGACTCCCCTCCCCTTCCCCCAGAGTATGTACTGGCGGGCGTACACTGAAGTCAGAACCAAAACTTCTCCGATCAATAGGTTACCAAACTTCCTTACCCATGGTGCTCCGCTCTGCGGCCTTTGGGTGCAGAGAGTCTGTCGTTTAATCAACAATTGCATCATGCAAATTTGTCTTTTTCTTTCTATCCACATTTTTTGCACACTGTTGTTTTCTCACCTTACTTTTTGTCATAGTTTTTCTTCACCCCCGCCGACTGTTGTAATTTTTACAGTTTTCGTTTCATTCTATTGTAATACGTAGTTAAATATAATATTCACCGAAGTGTAGGTGAATAATGAAGGTGATGAATGGCCAAAGTATTGGTTTCAGAAAGCAAAGCCTGTGGTGTCTTACTTACGGCACTTTCCTTGGTTACTGCTAGTTTCATTCCTGAGCCCATGATTCAGTCTTTCCCATGGAACTTTGTGAAAACTTGTGCGAGTTCGTACTTATTTTGTTCGCGTGCTGGGATCTTAATACTGAGCTACCGCGCCTCAGTCCCGTCATTTACAGTATGTCTTCCAAAATATGCAAAAGTCGATCGGCGAAGGCTGATCAGCGATAGTATAGGCCAGAAAAAAGCAAACAAACAAACAGAAAATGGGATGGTCCCAATTTCTTACCCAGGAGTTTCGTTCCCACTTACTCGTTTTGACGCAAAACTTTCATGACGTTATCGAATGACGCCCTCCAGCCGACATCAGTGCAACGCGTTTCTGAGCTCTTGTGCGCACTTCGCTGGAAGGAAGAGGAGGCCAATTAAGGAACTAGGCTACAATGGAATTACTCAAATATATATAAGTTTTGAGTACGTTTGAATTAGCTCAGGTTAAGCAACATCTAGAAGCCGTTTCTAGAAATCCACAATACATAATGTAATAATCGACGTATAGGGCAGGTTGACGTGGTTGAAAATGTCTGGCACGGGCTAATTTTCTTTTAACTCCCACTTTAAGATGGAGAACCATAAACGCTTTAAGCCTAAAAGAAAGAAACAATTGTTTAAACAATTCAAAGTTGGTTGGATTCAAACCAATTCTCTGCTGCTTCTCTAAATTTACGCTACAGAAATGTTTGTTTCTCGAACTAGTCCTGTTTGTAACGTGTATATCGCGTCACTTTGTATGTGCGAACACTGGTAGTTTTCCAATAACAATCGACCAAATATTTGTCCAAACATAAAGGGCGATCTAGTGCTAAACCTAAACAGTAAAAGAGTGCTTAATTTTGAATGTTCGACGCTTTATGAACCTGAAAACGTTATAGGTTGTTCAAGGTATTAAAAACGCAAATGTCCGCTATCTTGAGTGGGCATAAAAAGAAACTGATTAGCCCAGCACGGTCCTTGATAAAGTTCTCCACTCAGTTTCTAAAATCCCTCTTTATTTAAATTCCGGCAGCTAAGCTGATATCTAGCCCGCTAACTTCAGGAACTGGCATGTTAAGAAAGTTGTGCTTTATGATAAACAAGTTTTACTTGACGACGTATCCTTAACAAGTGATATTTGATCGTGCACAAACGATTAGAAAAGTTTCTTCACAAGTTTTCATCGTTCACCGCAACACGGCCTTTTGTACGGAAGCAAGCTTTAAAGATAAGTGTCCTTGGCAAAGGTACTCCTTGTTTCAAAACTGCTCCGACGGTTTCCCGAGCAAGGAGTCAGACTATTAAAAGAAAAAGTCTCCAAATTTATCTTACACACGAGTAAAAAGGTAACTGTTCTTGAGCAACAAGCTTACCTCCTTCGGGATAGAGAGAGAACACTAAGATGCCTGAACGGGAGCAAACACTGATTCTGGTTACTTAACTATTTTTCGAGCAAACTGACTCCGATATGGGTACAGAGAGTCTTCCTATCTATATTTTTTGAAATATAGCCAAGGTTCACAACGACACGAAACATTCTACGCCTCTCCAAGTCTCTGTAAAGAGGCCTGTCAACTCGTCCTACGAAAAGCAAACCAAATAAGACTCCCAGGTCCGGTAACGATCCCAAAGGGGCCTGAGCCAACTGCTTTTTTTTTTCGGTATTAGGGCAGAATATGTAGCCGTCGTTACAAATTCAGCTTCCTGGATAGTTCGGCTACATTAGACAGATTAAACGAGTCGGCCGAATAACCACGAAGAAGTTTAAAAGATGGTGAAGTAATTTTAAAGTGACGTTTTCCTTCGCGTTGCTGTCGTGGTTGTTAAGCTCCCTATTATTAACGACGAGACAAAACCAGGCATGGGCTCCTGACAAGACACATAACAGACTTAACAAGAGATCTTGAAAGGTGATGTCGCAGCTCTTACAAGTTCTTCTCTGATTTGCTGAGAAAACAATACACCAAACAACAAAACAATGGACCCTAGCCCTGAAAACAATAGAGCTGCGTGATACCAAGGTCCAATGAAATTAGAGGTTGTTAAGAGCTGCGGGGCTACCGCTCTTGAAATGACAAATTGCGGCTGAAAACTTTTTTTACGACTATCAGTTATTTATTATTATTATTGTTATTATTATTATTGTTATTATTATTATTATTATTATTATTATTATTACTATTATTATAATTAAATTTTTACGCTTAACGACGAAATTTCGGCCGTTTTACAGCTAACGGTTAACTCTATTGAGAACCGCTCAAAGTGCACTGTCGGTTCACGGCTAAATGATCTTTTTTTTCAACGGCATCTGTGCACAGCCTTTCAGTGACCTTTCAAGAAACCTCGTGCTTCTTCCAAAGTAACGAATATCCCCTTCGCGGCATTTGGACACGCACTTGCTCCAGAATTTCTCAGAAAACAGCGCAGCACATTGGCCATATCATCGTCATCATCTTCTTCCTGTTGGTCACGCCCTACTCGGTCTTCTTGTTCCTGTCTCCTGATGTCACTGAATCTAGTCTTTTTACGAACTTTTCCTTGTTTCTGTAGATGGAAGTTACTTGGTTTATGGTATCAGTAGGAAACGTAAACGTTATTACCTGTATTATATAGGAACAGCACTGCCATAGAAGCATTATTAGATCACTGGAGAAAGTGAGGCCCTGGGAGTTAATATTGTATTACGAATGGTCCTACAACTCGACTAGCACGTTTATCCCCATCAATTGAATTGAATGAATAAACTTTTTAGCCTAGTATATTAAGTTTACAATTCGCAGTAGATTTTTAATAATATAGATTTTTTATAATATTGAAATTTTGCGGAATTTATTTGACGTTAAATTCCAGTTATTTCAGTTTTCGCGCCATGTTTGGACTCCAGCCAATATGTCGCAAGAAAGATCTATTCACTACGCATGCTTTTCTAGAACCTCTTTCTCTGCTGGTCACCAACAGGTAGGAATCTGTGATGGCTCAGGGAACATGACTGGTGAAAGAATGACAATTCTGACCTCCAATAAAAAGTTTGTGATATCGGACGCAAAACTTCAAGCAAACAAGCACGCAATAGAAATTCTATTTTTCTTTTTCCTTCCCGATGATTTTCATCATTGAAAGAGACAAAATGGTGCCTTTTCTGACGTTTGATTCACGGTAACTCTTCGTATGCAGATTGAAGAAACAAACAAACAAACAAACCTTGTCATATTTTCCTGGTTCCATGAAGTAGCTTTTCATATATGGGTTGAAGTAACTTGCAAGAGAGGCTACACTGGACTCGGCGTGTAAAAAGTGATCACACTTGGCTAGCAATAGAGTATCCAGCAGCACTTGAGTCCCCACAACTCGCTCATATGGGTCACCGCCCGTGTGTATGTAATTGAAGCGGGAATGATGCGGCGCATCCTGGCTGTGGTAGCTCTTCGCTCTGATAGCCTTGGTGAAAACAATCTGGAAACAAAACATAACACTTATTTGTAATGATTGGGTGGTTTGCCACCGTTTGGCACTGAAGACGAGAAAACTTAGCTGTGGTTACATTGGATCATTTTTCGGCGAGGAAAGTGTGTGACTGCTCTTTAACAGGAGAATTTTTCTGCCGTATATCTTTGCCCTAGACACGTGCCGAATTGGCTTTCTCGGAGTTTTAAACCACGGTAAAATAGCCGATCAAAAGACAGTATCAATTGAAGAAAAACACGGCGCTGCAATTTGACGCGATTTTACTCATCGGGCGATTATTGCATCACCTTTTTGACTCCTTGATAGCTCAGCGTCTACTAGACACAACATTTTTAAAACAGTAATAATAAAAAATATATAATCATATATATATAACATATAATCATATATCCTCTCCCTCGACTGGGAGAGGTTATTTCCTCGACGAAAGAAACAGAAAGCCTTGATGATGTTTAAAACTATGAATGGACTTGCCCCAGATTATCTTCGAAGTCTTTTCTCTCAGCGTCACTCTGTTTATAACTTGAGAGACTCTGAGGGAAAGCTGACGCTACCCAAACCAAACACCAATTATTTGAAACGAAGCTTCTCTTACAGCGGGGCTATGTTATGGAATAACTTGCCCAAATGCCTAAAAAAATGCTGTATCTGTTAACAATTTTAAGCAAATTATTAAGAAGATAGCTGATATATCGGATTCCCACACGGCAATCATGTAAAGCAGTTGTAATTAGTTTTAGTTGTATACTTAATCAAGCTTAATTAACTGATGATTTTCCGTGTTTAAATAAAGTTTTACTCACTTACTTACTTTAGATGAAATAAAACACATGAAGAATAAAAATTGCAGATTAAAACTCACCGCTTCTTTTCCGAAAAACGTGACAAATTTTTTAATAACTTCATTGTTATCACTGGCAATGAAAATTTTCTTTGGATGTGGCAAAGTATTAAAAATCGTTTTAGCGCTCTTTACCCAGCTCATCAACGGTGGCAGCCTATGTTCATTTGTTTCTTCCGAGTGATCTGTTCCTCGAACATGGACTCCTAAAATGGTGTAGCCGGCAAGATGTCGGTGGTAAAATGTCTCGACTTTTTCCGTTATCCTTGAATTAGGTTTAACATACTGTTTAATAAGTGTGTTTATTCTCAATCGCACTTCTCTGGTTATTATCTCACTATTTTCAGATACTGTAACTTTGGTGTGATTCTTAAAACTGTTGTTCAGGATCGGTCTTAAATCAGAACGACGTTGAAATAGTTCCTCTTGATCTTGATCTGCAAACACAGGGCATAATACTCTTTCAACCTGTGACTCCAGTCCACGATTAACAGGTTCAAAATACCAGTCCCATGAATTCACCCTGGGATCCCTTGAGCAAGCTGAATAACACGATCGCCAATAAACAACGGGTCGGTTACTTCCCAAAGCAATACATAACATAATTTGATCCAAAGTTTGAAGGAGAAAAGCTGCAAATCCCATAACATTACATTCTGTGAGCGCTGCCGATCCACAACACAGACGGCAGAAGCTGTTATTTGAGCTCGGTTTTTCTTGGTTGCCGCGAGAAAGCCATTCGCTTTAACGAGAACGTTTATCATATCTTTAGTCGTTGACAACCTTGGATTGATAATGTGAATTTTTGATGTTGAAACTGTCGAAAACTCGTGCAGTGTTGTCGCATACGATCGATAAAACTTAACATACAGTAAGCAAAGCAAAACAGTGAATATTAATACAAATATCCGATACCGAAAAATAAGGCGAAAAAAACTGGGGCGCTTGGTGCGTGGCGAGTACATCATCAATTAATATTGCTGGCGCGTTTTTGGACACACAAATTACACAGGGTCAGCGAAAGACGTGTTTTTGCATGCACTCTATTCTATATTTTATCAGCCGTTGTAGAGCATCAAATGATTTGTTACCGGTTTAGCGAGCAAACTGACGCTTCCTTTATAACTTGTAATGAGGACTTTAATAGAGCAATGTCAGGGAATCAGAATATACCAAATACAACGACTGAAGAAAAGAAGCGACAAAAATAATCAAAGAGACGTTAATGAATTATTTTAATAATTTATACCGGACCACCTGGCAGGTCCCCGAGGGCAACTTTGATTCACGGGTCATGAAACACTGCAAGAGTTTTCCAAAATGGCACAATCGGTTATTTGTGTGCGTGGAACCAGTATCCTTATTTATCGACGGCAAAATCAAAATCTACGTATTGGGACATGAACCAAGACAGCACGTCACGCTAGCACCAAGAACTGTGGGCGTAGAAGGCGAAGTGTTTTAATCACATGCTCACTACAGCACCATGGACAGATAAACTTGATGATGGTGAAGTCGCTGTTGGCCGTGATCCGTCCCCGCCTCGGAGGGTCTTATATCGGAGTTGAACCTTTGGGGTTGTTGTGGAGCAGGAAAGCTGCACCGGAACTGAAAAAGGGTCCTTGACTGATGAAACAAAAAATGTAACCAAATCTTACAATTTCACTGTGAAATGTTTTGACGGTCACATCACTGCAAACGAACCTTCGCAAGCATTAATCAAGCGCTACACCGTAGCCAGTAGAAGTTGGACGAAGTAAAAAAATTTCTTGCGAGAAATGGAAGAATCTGTCGGGCTCTTTTCATTCCCCCGGGTGATGGATCTTTCCCTAGCCTGGTATGTAGTTTTAAAAAAGAGAGAAATAAAAGAAATGTTGACAAGACAAGCGTTCCTCTTAATTGTGCTCATAAAGTCACAGACCAAAGATTACACAAATTAGATTTTTCTTTTCAGTACTCTTAGTGACAAGCATTGTAGCGCCTTTTTTTAAGACCACTCTCTTCCTCTAATTTTACCAGTGTTATCCTATGAATCATTTTTCATGCCTATAGATCAACATATTTCTGAACGTAGTCAATAAATCAGCTTTATGCAAATCTAACTGCAGTTCATGTATGGCCCCGGGCAAACAAATGCCACTTTCCCTTTCAACAACGTCCATCATTGTTAGGTTCAACGTGTCATGGCAATCAACTTCCGTTCCACGCCATTCAACATCATTCACCATTATCCAACACCACTCCACAGGGTAACCAAACGTGTATAACATGTTGAATTTAACAATGTTGAACGTCGTTGAATGGGAATGTGGTGTCTGTTTGTCCCAGGTCTAACGTTTCCACGAAAGAAAACAATTAGTTTGATACAGTGGTATCACGCTTACCTAGCTATACTAATCGCGCTTTACTTCTGATACCTTCTGTGAAAGCAGCTTACTCCAAGTTACTGGAATTCTGGGGGGCTGGGCTGGCCTTGACGGTTGAGTTTCTAGGTTGAATTTCAGGCATTTTGATAGTTGATGGTTATTTATAGACATATCATTCTATGGTCTTCTACCGGTCAAACTTTTGCATACATTCCTCATCTTCAAGTTTGCCTTTTGCGTTTTTACATAATAGGCCTAGAGAAGCGGCTGACAACTTGAAATAACTGCTTCGTGAACGGTTTGTCCGTAAAATTACTTAGACGGTTGCCTAATGAATTTTAGGCCCTTTGACAATTTCCGTATAACACTAGGTTATATAGGGGATCTGGAATGTGTTTTCTCAAGCTGCTAAAGCTTTCAATTAATGTCAATGTGCCCAGAGAGAGAAAACAAATTACCAGCAAAATGTATTCCACAAAATGGCACAATTCAGTGAAGCAAAGAAATGTTCATTGTTATTCTTTGTAGGGTCATTTTTGTGCAGGATCATACAAGGCGTAGAAAAAACAAAAAATAAAAAATTAGTATCCTTTCAGAGAACTAGAAATGATTAATTTTTATGGCAAATCAACTACAAGAACAGGGAATGCTCCTCTTAAGTCAGGGTATTCTTGGCTAGCTATTTTTATTTCAGATTAGGAATAACCGTCTAACCAGAGTACATCTAGGCTCGATTACCAGCCGCTGTGCAGGAAAATGAGCCTGCACTCATTCCCCCTAGAGTACATCTATATGATCTCAAAAGAACGCAGTTCCATCTGTTCCAAGTAAGCCATTTTCCGTTCACCAATATTTGAGTAGAACAGACGGAATACTTCTCCATTCATTCTGGAAAAGAAACATGTCCCAAAAAGAACAAGACTATCATCTATTCTTAATCCAGCTTGAATACTACTCATGGTTCCATAAAACTATAATAGCTGACAACTGATTATATGTTGTGGTCGCTGGTACTGGCGCTGTTGTTATTGTAAGTTGTTAATTGTTGTTGTTGCTGTTCTTGTTGATATTATTGTTGCTGCTGCAACAGTAAAAAGGCGGCCAGCAATCCAATGATGCTTTTACAGTTTCTTGTATAAGTGTGAGTTCTATGTCAAGCTTAAAAATCTGTCAAGAGCCACTCAACACCACTTTATCTTGCAATATTCCACATTGAACCTCTCCTCTCATTACATAGGATTTCAAGGACTTGAAAGGATCAATTCTCGTGCCTTTTTTCTCTTTTTCTTTGGTGGTTCAGAGGTTTCTATTGCAAGAGATTTTTCAGGCAGTGAAGTGTAGATTGGAAGAGATATAGAGTCAGTTGTTTTCAGGTTTAAAGACTGGATGTTTTTCCACCCTCTTGGGACAATCTTAGTGATTTCAGCAACTACAGCAATCACATTCTCCACAGCTTGTTCTACTGTTTGTCCGGTATGAGCCACCTTGATTGCACTGTAATGGCAAAAGAAAGAGTTGTGAGCTATATGTCAGAGCCAAAGCAAAACGTCATGGCCATGGCAGGTCTAAATTGTTCCAAACTTTTACCAGCGCTTCCATAAAATACCAGTGGAAATAATGTTTCGGTTTTATACCTTATGGAACTCACAATACACAATGTATCATTATATTTCGAGACTTAATAGGTGGGTTTCATTAAGTTGTTTCTGTGAAAAATAGCACGTGCATAGAGAGTACGTGTTGCAAAGCAGTGACCATCAACGCAAAAATAAGTTGGTGGTTTTGGCTTTTTCAAAGCGCTTAATTAGGAACACACCCCCAGAGGGGTTATTTTTTCTCACGTTTCTTTTTCAATAAAGTTTGTTTTTGCCCCAAACTTTTCTGCAGTGTTTTCTTTGTGTTTGCTAATTGAATAGTACCTGCATGGTCCATGTCCTAAGCTCAGCAGAGAACACTGAAGTACTTTGACTATCTCCTTCTTTAGGTTGGTTTTCTTTAAATCAACTGGTACAGGAAATCTATGCAAACATGACAGGAAAACACATAATCCATTTACATCATGCTTTGAAAACTGTTGTTTCTTTTAACATGTAACTCAGAGACAGTTTTTGCTTACAACTTCAACTAGCTATATGACTCTGTCTCATATATAACAGATCTACTAGAGTATAGAACACTTCAGCCAACAAACTAAACTTGAATATGGACAACACTTCTTCTTCTAAATCTGTAATGTTAAGATACTATTTCATTGCCTTAGATAACTACAACTGTGATAACCCCCGTACTTTTAAAACTATATGTCTTAAATGCAACCGTTCTTGAAGTCTTCCTCGTCCAGTAACATGTTGCTGTTAAGTGTATCCATCTTAGCTTATTTATTATTTTTATTATTATTATTATTATTTTTACAAATTGGGCCCACAGTAATTGGCTACCCGCTGTTGTGGTTACCCTGCCGTATTTATTTGAGTTTTGTGTTTTACTTGCTCTATTGTTATTTATTCATCTACTGTTACTTGTTCTTCTTTTTGCTTTCTTATGTGGCAAGGCTAATCATCGAAGAAGTCATCATCAACCTGGTGGGGATATAAATCTGAAGACCTCGCAATTTATGATTTTAGAATTTTATGACGTCACGTGAAAACCAGCAATAGTGAGAATCCACTATACAAGTACATTGTGCATCACTTACTTTTTCTTTGAAAAGAAAGTTTTTCCGAGTACTTTGGGTAATAAATGGTAGATTGCATCATCACAGAGAAATACATCATACAAGGAACACAGTTGCCGTTTAGCTTCAAACGAATGATAATTCTTGTGAAGCTTGTTCAGGGAAATAACCTTAACGAAAAATGGAAAAACAAACAATATTAATGGTGCATAAAACTTGTGAGTCCAAGGAAATCTACATGCACGTTCCTATGAAATAAACCCTGAGTCTGAGCTCCCCACTTCCTTTCCACTTGTTTCCACTTCTGTTACAAAATACAACACAGCCTTCTGCAATTTTTCCCATTTCCTCTGCATCTCAGCATCTCAGCATCTCATAAAAGCAATTTTCTTCCATTCCTGTCCCCTTTTCACCTGCTTATCACAAATAACGAATACATCCACTGGATAGAATCAGCCACCAACAAGCTTGCACCCTGTCATACAAAGGCCAACCTTATTTTGGATCTTTGTCAACACAGAGGTAACCACACATAAATGTGAATAGTACAAACTTAACTGACTAAAATCAAACTTCCATCTTGCTGCAGGGATTAACATAGACTGTAAAACAGTCTCTTTTTGCTCTCGTTTTTCCCAGAAGACATCATGGCAAATTTTGATGTGAGACCCCTACCAGCATTTAATGTAAGCTTATGCATGAACCTGTAGGATGAGTGATATAGAAAAAATATATATATTTCAGGATTTTTTCTCATCCCCACTTTTAGTTTTCAGGCTCATTCCATTCTTTTTGGTAAATTAGCTCACACAAAAATACAGGACTGTTCTGAAGTCAAGGAACATCACTTTTACAAGCATCTCAAGTTATGGACAGGAGTAAGGCTCCCCAAAAAGTTACCAAAAAACCTCCTGAAAAAAACGTGGCCATTATGGAACTTGGTAAGAGTGCATTTATTTGTGGTACATGAATTTAGCTATTGCTTTAGCACATGCAAATTTGTTATTATTATTATTATTATTATTATTATTATTATTATTATATTAACAAATAAAAGCCAAAAAAATTCCCATTCCTGCATATGCATCAAATTAATCCAACCTAAAACTCATGGCCCCAAAATGAGCTACAATGTATTAATAGTAACTTTAATGTGTGAGTCCTAGTAATTCACAGCATCAAATTTATGTGACAAAAAAAAATACAAGAAACATAAATGTATCAAGGATACCTTTTTAACTGTCACCCCTTTGGCTTTTAACATCTCCTTTGCCTTTGAACTTTCTTCTTTACTAAATAAACAAGCCTCTACATTGTCTGAGTGCAGCGAGTGTGGCAATGGTCTGAAACCAATAAGAAGAAGACAAAGTTGAAGTTTGACGTTGACAAATAACTATATTTCTGCAAGTATTCACTGGCTAATCATAAAATGCAATGAAAGCATAATTATGTATAAACAAAAAACAGTTATTGTAAACCCTGCAAAATGATGGGTACCTTTTGCACAATTGATTTGCTACCGGTAATACATTTGAAGGGCCCGGTGGTAAGTGACGATTTGGGGTTAAAATCAAAATTGCTCCTATTTAGCTGAACATTGGCACACAGGCTGGTTTTCATGTGAGGAACGTTGTTGCGCACTTATTTCTTGAACTGAGATCTAAGATTTGAAGAATTAGCGTATTACTTTTGCATGAAAAGTTTTGTTGAACTGAACTCGCTCAAGTGATGCGTGAAAGATTTCTTTTGTTCTCTGCCTGAACTAAAACAAAGGAATTCAACCTAGAATCCACGGTCCTGTTGTTTTCTTTGTGTCAGTTTTAAGCAAAAGTAATACGCTAATTCTTCAAATTTTAGATCTCAGGTCAAGAAATAAGTGTGCAACAGTGTTCCTCACATGAAAACCAGCCTGTGTGCCAAATAGGAGCAATTTCGATTTTAACCTCAAATCGTCACTTACGCCCTTTTTCCACCGGGCTCTTCATTTGTGTACCAATACTATCAATTGAAAAAGCAGACTGAATACCTTGAAACTCTAGATGCACTGTAGTGCACCCAGCTACGCTGTCACGTTAGTGAAAGGGAAACTAATATATATAGCTAGGGTAGCCTAATAGTCGAGCTAGCTGCACATAACAAAAATCACAAAAAAAAATAATAGCCAACAAATAAATTATTATATCAATATAAATATTATATAAAGAAACAAGATAAAAATATTGTTGTAAACTTGCAAATTAAGATTATTACAAAAAAGCAAATACAAAGTCTAACTAAAACAAAGAAAAAGGCAAAACAGATAAAGAAAACATGTACTAGATTGTGATTTGTATTGCACAATTCAAATTGCCTGGTCTACACCAGTGTGCCACGTATGCAACATTGTTCACTTCAAGCACAAATTCATATTTAGATTTTGATTGACCACAGCAACATACACATGGCTCATGGCTCATGGGGTACATGCCATGACCATCCAAAGTGATTTCCACAGAGCATGCAGTGCTTTATGGAAAATGGAAGAACACACTTTAGTGGTCAGTAACTCACCAGTTGACCAAACCAGTTATAAAATAAGGAAGATAACAGAATTGGTGGTTTTGCAACTCACACTTGACTTTGCCCTTTACAGAATGTGAAAACGTATATGTATATAATAATTTTGTTTCAGTAGCTTGGGGGTCTAGTGGCACAGTTGAATAAGTTTTTGATAGAATGTGGAAGATATCAGGGTTTGAGCCAGCTCTCTGTCCTTAGGAGACAATTTCTCCCTTCAAGGCCTTTGGAAGGGGACAAACGGGAACAATTGGGAGACAAAATTTTTTTATTATTATAGCAAAGGTCTGCCGTAATCGAGCTTCCATGGTGGCATCTTGATGTCCACGTGATGATAAATGCCTGGTTAGAGTTGTTCTTTGCATCCAAGCGACAAAAATGACAAAACATAGCTTGATTTTCGTATCCCAACCGCGTGTGTTCTTTTAGCCATTTCGCCTGAAAATTGCGGCTTTCATTAGAATTTTTCGTTGGATTCGTATTACCATCGCCTTCAGCTTCTCCAACCCTCAAGTCGTTCTGATCTTTGCCTTTTTCAGTTTCTTCATTTCTTTCGCTGCCAAAATAGCTGGAGATTTTCTGCTTAGACATTTTATTAAAAGGTCACAAAAGATCTGCATGTTGTGTTACAGCACAAAGTCAGTCAAGCGTGAAGCTGACTTTCATGCAAATTTTTGTGGTATTTCCAAATGTGGTCATGTTTTAGAACCCTTTTCCTGTCGCATCTGTGGAGTATTCTTCAATGGCAAATCAACTTTATCTGATGTTTTTTTTTATATTTTACGGACGATAACTTTATTTGATCATTGATATTCACTTTATCCAAAGATAAGAAAATGCAAAGGAAAGTTCAAAAAAGCATTTGAATTTTACACACCGGAAATTTTTATGGTGGGGTCAATTTTAGCGCAGTCGCCAAATTTTAAGGGACAAATCGGCACTGAAGCACGAGAATGTCACAACTTCGCGTTCTGGATCAAACCCTGAGATATAATAATAATTACATGGAATTTAGTGGGTGAATGGCTTGTTAGCTGATTTTGAGCTTTATACAATAAGAAAGGTATTTAAATTAGTGGCCTGGCAGCTTGCCAGGGACTGGAAAGGCGTGCCAAGGTACCAAGACACCAAAGCCAAGACAGCATAGGTGTAAACCTGAAAAAGTTGCCATGTGTTCTGTAGTTTAGCCCGATGCTGATTTTGCCCAGTTGCATGCCTGTGTTGATAAGCTTCAGTTTTATATATTCCTGTGAAATCTGTGGGCAATTTCTGCTTTTGTCACTTACATGTAAGCTTAGTAGGTGTATCTAATCAACATTTTCGATACTCGATGAAAAGCCATATTAATCGATCATAATCGGTACTAATTAATAGAGTAAAATCGGAAATCGATAAAAGTCAACCAGTTGCCTTTTAGTGATTATCGGTTTTGATCGATTTTTGTAAAAAGTGATTGATTTTGATCAAAAAAAATACCGAAAACATGAAAATGGGTGAAGATCATGTCACTTTGTTACGATTCCCGCAAGCAAAAAGCAAGCAACAGTGTGCTAGTATTTTTCCGTATTGTTTTAAGTCTTTGAGGATGGACAATTTCGTCACTTTTATGTAATTTAGACATCATCTCTAGGATTCTTGACCATAAATAAGCATGGTTTTCCAATGTTAATCGCCGCAGCGATATGTCTCTGTACCGAGCCTGAACTGCAGCTGACTCCAGTCATGAATTTGTCAGAATCCTGTAAAACCCCCCCCTCTATAGAGGTTCCTCAATAATCCTGGAGAAAAATTTAGGAAAAACAGGGAAAAGAACAGGCAATACAGATGGACATCTCAGCAAAGGTAAGTTTTGAGGTTGCCCAAGGTAGAAAAACAAATTACGGAGGTTTCGCACCACTGAGAGTTTGCAACTTACCTGAGCTAAAGCATTTCATAACATCAAACTTTTGTGATTATCGATTTTCCATCGATTACATGTAGGTCAAACTTTTGCAGACTTTTCTTTCTAATCTAAGCACTGTTGACGCAATCAAACACTTACATTTTTCTAGGCTTCTTGTCGGGATTAGGAATTTTCTTCAAAGCTAAAAGCAACAGGATAGTATCGTGTTCATTCAACAGATGAAGTTGTTTGCCTTTTTTCTCACCAACGTATTTCACAAGAGCAGGAACGGCCAATTCAACCTATAAAGAGGAAACAAAAAACACACGGAATTTAGAGTAAACTTTAAAGATCTGAACAGTTATGAGAAGTTATAACCCATAACCCTACGGCTACGATGAGTTGTTAGGTTCTTAACTGTGGCAAACCTGTTTTTTCTCTAGCTGGCTCTGGCGAATAGCTTTAGCTCTAGTATCCGCCATGTTGAAAGAAGCATGTGGTCCAGTGATTTGATGACTGTTACATGACGTGCTTTTCTTATGTTCTTTGTGTGAGCAGCTAAACTTGTATGACGTCATTTATAACTGATAATGTGTCCATAGTTCCACACTGACGTCAGTTGCGCTTTTGGACTCACATCGAACATTGCATAATCTACGCGCCTCTTTTCAAATTTGAGACGTCGTTTTGTGTCGCAGTTTAATCCTTTCGTTAAACTTAACCCCTTCAAATTGATTTGAGCTCAAGGAACGTTTCTACATGGCTGGAGAAGTTGATTATCCTGTTAAAAATCTTATTGCATTCGACGCCTTGGAAAACCCAACATGGCGGACAAAGGATCCCTCGTCTCAGAATGCGACGGTGGAAATAATGATTTCAGAAATAATGAAGTATCACGAGAGGTGGAGTAAACAACAGAGTCAGTATGATAAAAAACTCATTGAAGAGGTGAAAGACAAGTTTTTTCTCGAGTTCATTACCCACGTTAACAGAGAAGAAGAACATGGGTTTTCAACTCTCGAGGAAACGACAAACGTTCTCAGAAATTGTGTGTCGGATTTTGGCTTGAGACGTTCCCAGTCGACTGAGGAAAAAGAAACTATAAACTTAGAAAAAGCTTACATTTATTTGCTGGGGAAAATTCAAAGAGAAGAAGAGTCTGGTGATTATGGACTCTTGGAAGTAAGTTTGCTTGAAGAAACTCACCGAATTATTCTTGAAGATATTCCACCTCCAGCCAAGGATTACACAAAACCGGGTCAGTTTAGCAACAGACGTAGGATAGCAGAATTTAAAGGGGAAATATACGAGTATCAAAACCCTGAAGATATGAAAACTGCTGTGAACAATTTACTTGACAAATATAACTTCTTGTTTGATTCTTGCACCAAAAATGGACTGAAGAGTTCTGCTGACTATTACAGTCTGTTCAAGATATGTGCATGGCTGCTATTTGAGCTTCTAGATCTGCACCCATTTTCAGATGGAAATGGTAGGCTTTGTCGCATCCTCTGTAGCTATTCACTATCTTCATTTACTCCATTCCCGACACCAATCTATAATGTCTGGACAAATTCTAGTAAAGATGATTACAAACAGGCATTGGTGGATACAAGGAAGATATACAATAGATACCCTCGTCCCCTGACAACCATGATTATTGAATGTAGTTACTATGGATGGAGAAATTTCTTCAAAGAGTTGGATAAAAAGAGAACGACCTCAAACAGAGGTTTGGAAAAGGAATCCACAACGAAAAGCAAGGAGGAGTAATTTGCTCAGATCCGTCATATTCTGGACGATTTATACATCAGCATCATTGAACCACTTGGCACATTCAGTCAGTTGGACTGGGCATGGAGGTAGCTTTACTTTGCTTTATATAGGCGGATCCTTGTCTTTGATCTAAGCATTATCATAAATTATCAAAAATTTTATTGTTAGCTTGGCAAATGAAAACATGAAAATTGAAAGAGACTGGCACAATTAGTAAAAATAACAAAATATGAGAGGAGAATGTTGAAAATTGAAAGAGATATTCCTTTTTGAAAAAGGTCAAATTTACAGACGTTTGTATGGCTGGGTGGCAAGAGTTGTCACCCAGCCATACAAACGTCTGTAAATGTTGTAAAGTTTGAAAGCGTCGTTTGAAACCAGTTTCCATCCTTTTTCTTTCAAACTTTGCATGTTAACTAAATGTTACATGCTCTTTCTAGTTATAATCTTTGTTGTTTTTCGGATGAATTTCAATTTTCAAGATGTAAACAATGAGGTCAGCAAGGATCCGCCTATTGATTGTAGTGAAACCTTTGACTGTTGATGGTACTCTATCGGTATAGAGACTTTCCAACTGTGCAAACTTAAGAATTTTGTTACGCTTCCTTGCATTCACGTAACTGAATCTGTTGACCAAGTATGGTGGCTGAATGCATGAAGTCGTCCTAAGTTAGAATGACTCCTAAGTATTGTTTCTTAACAAGAGGCCTTTGTTTATCAACAGTATATAGGACATATCCTAACTTAGGAGTGCTTTGAGAATCTGGCATCTGGATTACAATAGAATTTTCTCAAACCCTAAGGGCCAGTTTACACTGTAGATGTTGGATTTTGATTACTACTACCATCACATGCAACTTTTGTAATTGTGCTGTTTGTGTCATGGAAAAAATCGTACACAACTCACATAATTTGACATTGTCCACACGCATCACATGCATGTGCCCATGCGGCAAAAGATTTTAATGCTCGCTCCCTTGTTCATTTTCCTTGACTATCCCTGAGGGGAAAGAGGGACTGCTCGTAGTCTATCTGGCTACGGATGTCATAGGGTTTTAAAACACGTTGTGTGAACACAATCATACATTTTTTATATCGTGCATGGCAATCTTGAGCAAGTTGTCGCTTTGATTTACACAAAACAACTAGCATTGTTGGCTATTCATCAGCATGTTGCAAGCATCTAAATTGGCCCTAAAGGAAAACAAGATATCCAGTAAGAAATGACTTCAAGTAAATGTACAACATTATCAAAGGGAAACAGGTTTCTGCTGGAAGTGGCTTGATATACCAAGTTTTAGACAGTACGATTCCACAGTAAAGTCACCAAATCCAAACATTGACTTCAAACTCCTAACTCAGAAAGAATGTTGGTGGCGTGACATGCAGTATTATTATTTTTTTAAACAGTGTAATTATTATAGATACCTATATTTTTGTGCATTGTACCCACTGTCAATTTCTCGTTGGCTGTGTCTCCACAGTTAAAAGTTGGCAGTCAATACACACAACTCCTGTAAGGTGTAATCTGCTAACAGAATAGGGAATGCCTTACAGCAATTCATCATCCACCTAAAATCTGTGAAGAGCACTCACTGATCCTTATAATAATATGCCAAAGTTTTTAAAATAAAAAAACCTCTGAATATCACAAAATCATCATCCAATGATTAGTGTAAAGTTTATTGTTTTTATTTCAATTGATAATAAGGTCAGTTCTGGGGACAAGAAGCTGTGAACATAAAACTGTTTTCATGGTCGCTTCACTTATTGTTTTACTTCTCGTTCTTAAGGAGGCTCGCAACAGTTTTTTTGGCCTTGGGGTGTATCTTTTGAAGTCAAAATTTCGCATAGAAGGTACACTTCAATTTCCTTGATACTACACCACCTTTTCAACATATGATCAAAGTTTATTTTCTCACTGGTTTCCTAGCAACAGCTGTCACCATAGCAACGGTAATGGACAACCCCTCATTTAAAATAATATGGAATATCTCGAAAACTAGTCTGACACTTTGTGACGAAACTTGAACTGTTTAAGCTACTCAACCTACACAACTTGTAAGCGAAATTAGGGAAAAATCTGTAAGAGCGTTTTCATGTAAATCATGATTCATTTTTTACGGACTGATTTTGGTCATTCCTGCAATTTTCTCCAATATTTCAAGAAAGATAAAACTTAACACTTTCTCTTTTCAGTTGAAGGATCTTTTATGATATCAAAACATTCTTAATGTACATTGAGCTTTCTAGGTGGCTGCTATTTTAAGATATTTATAGTTAAAAACTGCTAAAATGCAGCACAAATCAGCCAAAGAGTTCGTAATTTGCATAAATAGAAATATTTCTAAATTGCCCTTACAGATTTTTCTCTTAAATTGATTGCTGTTAGAATAATAATTCTTTTTGATGTTTCAGTGAGTTTTAGGCTGAATAAACATTTCTGTTATTAGATAAGAAGGCTGAATCTCGGTCAAGTTTCAGTCGTTATTAACTTTCAACGAGCAACAGTTTCATTTTGTTTCTCCTGGTCTATTTCACGGTTATTCACGTGCAATGAATATTTATACACGCTGCGCTTGTGTCCTCTCGTGCGCTTATAATTCCTTCTCATAGTAAAAAAAATATATTCGTCTTCTGAGCTTGTTTCTCTTCATTTTTCGGCCCCAGTGTAATTAAATCCGTAATTAAAAATGCCAAAACGTCAGCCAGTATTTAAAGAATAATGGAAAAGAGTCTCCAAATATAAATATCTTAAAATCGCAGCCACCTAGAAAGCTCAATGTACATTAAGAATCTTTTGATATCATGAAAGATCCTTCAACTGAAAAGAGAAAGTGTTAAGTTTTATCTTTCTTGAAATATTGGAGAAAATTGCAGGAATGACCAAAATCAGTCCGTAAAAATTGAATCATGATTTACTCGAAAACGCTCTTACAGACTTTTCCCTAATTTCGCACACAAGTTGCGTAGGTTGAGTAGTTCAAATAGTTCAAGTTTCGTCATAAAGTGTCTGACCAGTTTTCGAGATATTCGACATTATTTAAAATGAGGGGTTGTCCATTACCGTTGCTATGGTGACAACTGTTGCTAGGAAACCAGCGAGAAAATAAACTTTGATCATATGTTGAAAAGGTGGTGTAGTATTAAGGAAATCGAAGTTTACCTTCTATGCGAAATTTTGACTTCAAAGGATACACTCCAAGGCCAAAAAAACTGTTGCGAGCCTCCTTAAGTTATTAAATTTACTACCTTGATATGCTTGTGAAGAGCACTTTCTTTAGACTGCAGAGTTTATTGATATTGTTTATTACACAATGTGCGGATCAATATTTTTTATGCCAATAACTATCATCATACATTAAGAAAAGATGGAATATTCAGCATGTCGCGAGCGTGGGACAAAGAAAAAATCTGAGTCCCCGACGGGAATCGAACCCATGACCTTCCGTACACCGGTCGGACGCTCTTACCACTGAGCTACTGAGAGACTCGTGGCGAGCATAGGTCATATTTACTGAGTTCGTGGTGACACGCGTCTTGCATACTGCTAGGATCAGCGATGTCGAAGTGCCCTCTAGGTGATAAATAAAGAAAGATGGTGAATTTTAAGCATACGTTGTTGTGCGATACACTGACATTGATGCCGTGAACTGCCCCATTGACATTAGCTAAAAGAAATTTAACTTCAATATAATTTGCGAGCACGCTTTTATTTTGGTCCTCCAAAATGATGCACCGCGAACAGTTGTTCTTTTTCTTCAATTCCCCTAATCCTACACGCGAGCGGAGATGTAGGAACCTGCGCACTTGGCGGTTTGGCTGCTCGGGACGCCACGATTCGCGCCATCTTTTTACGCTACGGAACTGAAACATATTTGAAAGACTAGTAAATTGCAGCCCGGAGTTTCGGTATTAAAAGGCAATTTCTTTGCTTTAAGCAAATTTCCGTGTTTTTTGCCCCTGGGTTATTACAAATTTTCCTTATAACAACGCCTTATAAAGTAACACACATCACATACCAGGCATGTCTATCCTCTGCTAGATTTTACGGAATTTCATCAACTCGTTCCTTTAGACCACTGTTTAGCCATTTTAAAATTCGCTTGAACGAGCGCTTCCTGTTGCATCATGGTTTAGACCGATATGAATAACGAAAATAACTAAGACTCCCTAGACAAAATATTCTGAGTGAAACTGCAAATACACTACCGTTTCCGCGATGTCCGCATTTTAGAAAGACAAAATGTTTTAGGAGAATGAATTGCGGCCGAAGTTATTATCCGTCAGTCATTTTAAATGAAATACTTCAACTTTAATAACAATAAGATTTGATTTTTGTTCTCTAGGAAAGGTCTCGTATCATTCAATTAGGAGTTCTAGCCTAAGGGTGCTTTTCTCTTTGGATTAGAATTTTTTTCTTGTTTGTTTCAAAAGACACGCCAGGCTAGCGAAATCTGTAAAGAGAAAAAAAGAAAAAAAAATCGCGAGCTTGGACAAGACTGATATTATCAGTCCATTAAATGGATGTCGGGTAGTGACCCGCTCATAAATAGTAACGTGAACTGAAGAAAACCTTTCAGATTCAGTCCTACTACTTCAACCCGGAAGAAAATATTGCGATGTGCTACGACTAAGTAAAGTGGACGTCTAGTAATAAATGCATAACATGTAAATCAACAAATTGATTTAGGTAATATGTTGAAAGACAGTCCTAGACGAGTTAAAAGGTACGTAACTATTATCGTATGCAACCCAAATTCTCTCTGTGAATTGTGCTTTAAACAAAAGATAAATAGCGCGCAGGACCGGTAAATCCGTCTGTACGAATAAATGAAAGAGTTGGGAACAAAACTGCCGGACTATCTCAGTGGAAGAGTAAAAAGCAGTTGATTCATATTTCAAAATGGACCGAAAAATATTTAGGCTCAATCTCCGTGCAAGACCGTAATCGGTTTCACACAGTATTGTGATACCGGAGCAAACTCTCCGAAAACTCTGTCCTCGGCTGAAAACGTACACAGTTATAAAATCAACAACATGTTCAAACAAATATAACGACGATTAAACACTATTTTCATCGGTTGACAAACTTAATTCATTTGAGCCGATCTGGACAGTAAGCAGGCCTAAGCAGCTTTTTACAAAACTCGGTCACTCCAATAATTTAGGTGAATCTGAGCCACTATAGAGAAAAATGGCAGAGACTACCTTTATTTTATTTTACGACAATTTTTACTTCCTTATTTCTGGTTTTATTGTGTACTGAGCATCCGTCGTTGTAGCAGTATTTATCAATAATCAATCTCTGAGTCAATCCTCTTGTCACCGAGCAGCAGAAATTAACTCCTGAATTAAAATCAATATATCTCTGGGCAGCAATTTTTAGCGAAAGCAGCATAAAAGTAAACCTGAAAACAAATTAAACATTTGAGCTCAGAGTACAGATGCAACGTGATCACATGAAACGTTGAATATTGAGGGCACTGGATAATATACCCATATATACCAACGTAAATCACTTTTCAATAGATTTCTACCAACAAGTGGTTAGCGGAACTCAGTGGTATAGGTTTTGAAGAAAAAAGTGATTTCAGTAGGACTGAAAGGATTTCGCTAAGCTAAGAAAAAAGTTGGTCACATTTCTGTTATTGGTGGTGATCTTTGAACTGCTGCTGTTTTCTACCACTGAGGCCTGGCGACGCCGCCGGCATAACCCCTCTCCTCCCCGGCCCTTCATGTGATTCGTCCACTCCAGCAGGAGTAACATGGGCCAACAACTGGCACCGGTCTTTCTCTGCCAAATGTCCAAGCAGTAAGTAAATTATTATTATAATTAGTGTTAGTACTAAATATTTATTTATTTAATTAATTAAGTCACTCAATTCTCGCACCCAAAGATGTTCGGAAACAAGGATGAATTCACTCGCACATTTACCAACGCAATCCTATGTTCAATCGCTTTCACACTCACGCAACTGTTTCCTCTATTACTCATTTACACACACACTCATTACCTCACTCGTTCACTCGCTCGTTTACCTACTCAGTTACTCATTCACTCATTCACACACTCATTTACGCACTCACCTCACTCCGGCACCCATTTTACTCATTCACTCAAACAACAAAAACAGCACGGATACAACGCCGGCTTGTTCTGTGCACAACAGACAATGATAAAAAGACGAAGAAAGGATTTTATTTCAATTAACTGTGCTGGAAATAGGGGAAAAAACAACAGGAGACATTCATCTTGTCATTTTGTGCATTGTCCAAATAGTATTTTATTGCATCTCTAAGGCCACCCTTCTCTGAAGCGTTGGTACAGCTTGCACCGAGACTGCAAGGGGGATCGCATCCATAACTTCATGTGTGGATATGGTCCGGTTCCGAACAGTGAGGGAAGCTGTGCTTGGACCAGTTATCAGCACGACTATGACCAGCCACTGTTTTTCAGATGCCCTCACAATGGATTTATCAGTGGCGTCGCAAGCTTTTACGACGACAGCCACAAAGATCGCAAGTAAGTGACGTAGAGTCAATAAGATGTAATCAGTCAGTAGTTCATTAAAAACCAGGGTAAATAACGTATCTTTTTAATATGGCTTTTTAACTTATAAACTTTTAAATTCCATCCATTAACCAATCTACCATATAAATATCAATTTTTGCATTCATTTCCGCATAACTTATTCTCGCCTCTCCCACCAATCCTTAGAAAAGACAGCAACGACATTTCTTATTGTTCTTGAAGTTATTTCACTTGATTATTTTTTACTCACTAAACCGTTTCCCGGCTCATAAAAAACGAATCCAACGTATAGCGTAAAAACAGACGGAAAATCACTGTTAAGTAGTTCTCGATTCTTTTGGACCTCCATAGATTGTGTTTCAACCAAAGAATCAAAAGTTTACGTTAGACATCAAGACTTCACCCCGCATTGAAAAGCATTGCTCATCCTCCCGACTTGCAGCCTAATTGTATTTTTTATTTTCCCTCTCTTTTTCTGTTTTAGGTTTAATTGGCTTCCGTTGTTGTCATTTCGCTGGTTATTTTCAGCACTCCTGCCAACATACCCTGTATCTGAACAACTGGGATCAGACAGTGTACTACGGGGTTCCTTCCGGCTACTACCTGGTTGGAGCACACAGTTACCATGACAACAACTATGCGTAAGTATGTTTTAGTACTGTCAACTCCGTTGCCAAGGACTTCTCTACAATCACCATACAATGCTACTGTTGAATCATGCATCGCCTGAAAAAGGAACAAGACAATAATCCCAAAAATATTGAAGCCTCAAATGTTCTAGTGTACATGTTTTTTTTTCTTCACAAAATCGAAATGAGTAGCAATTTAAACTTTCTTGTTCTCATGGTTATTTTGAGGGTCAAGTATTCACCTCTTGCGGTTTTACTACTTTTCATTTGATTACAAGGGACGTTCAGCAGGAATTATGGCCTTTTTTTTTTACTACTGTAAATTAACATACCCTGTCACTTCCATCGACAAAATGGCGCTTTTCCTGTCCTGGATAAAATGTTCGAAGCGCTAAATTGAAACTTAATGTTTCCCTTATTCAACTCTAACAAGCAAATGTTTTTCCCTAAACAATTTTGTTTTCAGCTTAGAGTTACACTCAAACGAAGAAAACCGTGAATGCTGAAAATATTCCTGGAATGTGTGTTTTGACCAATGGCGTGTGAGACCTTGTAACCGCAGAAAATGAATGGGTTTCTCGGTCACGGAATCGAGTTGGTTCTCGAATTGTTTTGAAAGTCCTCAAGATTTAACTTCATCTTTATCTTACAGGAATCGAAATTACTATTCCTTTCTATCTGAGAGCCACATGCACTACGCAAGCGAAAATATGTTTGAGCGCTTTTGGAGAATAGAATTTTTCGAAGTGGCGGCCCAATGCATACGATTAGCGGTTCTGACATTTCAAATAAAAGCAACTCAAGCGGCAGTTATTTCACCTTGATGTAAAAATTGTCCTTACTTAAAATTCGCCCAAAGCTGCTATTATTTCTGATAGCACAGCTGACTCGATTTATTTAGGCCGAAATCGTTAAATCTTGAGGTCTTTCGAAACAAATTGAGAACCAAATCCTTTCCGTGACTGAGCAACCCATTTGTTTTCTGCGGTTACAAGGTATCGCACGTGATTGGTCAAAACACAATGAACATTCCAAAAATATTTTCAGTGTTCACGGTTTTCTTCGTTTGAGTATAACGCTTACTTTTATAAGAGCACTATATATAATTCCTATGTTTTCTAATTATTTGTTCTACGTTAAGGGTTACTACTTACTAATTAATTTGGGTTTAGTTATTTCATAGAAATTCTTAAATGTTGTGGGAGCTGGTGCTTGATCAAACAGATACAACCTTTGCTTTGTTATGGCTCTTGACCAAAGGTTTCTACAATTTTTATTTTTTCCAGGGATCGTCGCTGGAAGTTTGAGTTCTGCAAAATCGTCAAAATGTGTGAGTGTGGAAAATGAAAGCGACCGGAAGCAAGTACAAACAAAAATGCTCTCCGCTGAGCAAGGAACGAAAAGAATTCCTAATAACTGATTGGTGAAGGGAAAATTAATTAAAAGGGATTCAGTTTTTTCTTTTCAGTTTACTTTTTTGAATGTAACAAACATCAACCTTATATACAGACGAAAGTAACATGCTTTGTCAAGCTGCATGGTGATGGGATAATAAAAAAAAATATTAAAGCAAATTTTGTCCCCTAGTGTCTGCTCAATTCATGGTTTTATTTGAGGTAACAATTTGGATCACATCGACAGACTAAACATAGCTACGTATAGTGTAAACCAGCGTAATAAACCACTAAACAGTAACGCAGAAAAATGTTGCTCAATGGCTTTTATTTGAATGGTTGCATTTTAAAATTTCATCCACAGTCTCAAAAGTAAAAACCACCTTGTACAGCATAGTAAACAGCACCATAGAAAAGGATTGCTCATCACACAGACTCAAAAGGTAGAACCGCCTTGTTCAACACAATTAACAGCGCCACAGGAAATAAAATTACTAGTCAGTAGCTTTCATTTGAATTGTTGCACTTTGGGATTTGATCCACAGACTCAGAAGTTAGAACCATCTTGTACAGCATAAGAAACAGCACCACAACAAAGTGCTGCTCAATGCATGGTTTTATTTGAGTTATAATTTGGATCACATTCACACTCTCAGCAGAGCTATGTATAGTGTAAAGTAGTGTAATAAACATAACGCAGGAGAGTGCTGCTCAATGGCTTTTATTTAAATGGTTGCACTTTAAGATATCAGCCACGGTCTCAAACCTTAGAACCACCTTGCACAGCATAATAAACAGCACCACAACAAAGTGCTACTCATTGGCTTTTAATTGAATACTCACACTCTAGGATTTTTGCAAAGACACAAAAGTTAGAACCACCTTGTACAGCAAAGCATGATTTAAACAGTACTTGAGGGAAAAAACACTGCTTGACAGCTTCCGTTTGACTGATGGTTAAACCTTAGGATTTCTTCCTTCGAGCGCGCGCAACAAAAGTCTACCACTGATTCCTTTCTTTATTTCTTTCTTTTTTGAGGAAACGACTAGCTGTTTTTGCGAAAGTTTCTATTCATACAAGCTTATTCACAGACAAGGATTCCGATATTTTCTTGCTTTGTGGCGAGCTAGTTTAGGTCGGAAACTGGGATGTTACACAAATACGTTGGAGCAGTTTAGGCCAAACGCCAAAACGGCTAAGGTGATTCAGTGTGGAAACACACGAAAGTGGACATGAGCTAAATAAACATTTCGCTTTCATTTCGCTCTCTCTGAGGGCTGAGCATGTGGCAGTAAACTTCTATCCTTCATTTGAAAAGTTATGTAAATTTCGACTCAAGGCCTTGCTTGTAATAATAGTGTCGGAAATTAATCCATCTCCGCTTTCTTAAGTTAGACACTTCAGCAAACAGCACAGTGCTATAGCAGTGTTGTCGTTATCTTAGTACGGTCCACGCAGTGAAGTTCTTTTTATGGAGATAGTATGCCAGGAAAGTATTACAAAACAACTGAAGCCGTCATATCACGTGTAAGTTGAAGGTACTTATTTTCAGTTAACTAAACTATTATTTGCACTCCAACGAAGGTTTTCTGCGATATAATTAAAAACAAATCATTGCATTTAAATCCAAATTGTCAGTAAACGGGTTTAATTTGTGAAAAAAGTAACTTATTATTAAGGAGGTTTAGTGGTATCCTCAGTGTTAGAGGCTTTCTTTCCTCACCTTACGAGTTAAGTTACGTTGTTTTTTTTTCCCAATCTTTGAATCTCTGGTGAAAACCTTCAACTTGACCATTTAACCTATAGAGTAAAGTCTCTTTATACGTAAGAGTAAAAAATATGAAATAACCATGAACCGGGATGAAATATGAAATGAGACCTCCATCGCAATTAAAGTCATCATCTTATGCAGTCGAAAAAAGAACACCCTGAAAATATTCAGGCTTGACCGGGATTCCAACCCATGACCCTGCGACACCGGTGCAGTGCTCTACTTCGATATAATTAAATCTTGATAACTTCAGGATAAATTGACTTGTTCTTGAGGTAGTGTTTCACTTGCCACTTGCATTGATAGTGATGTCGATTCCCAAAAACTTGCAATTTTATTGCAGCTAGTAGCAGCAACATTATACGTGTCATTGGACTGGAAATCCTTTGTGTAACGATTGTTGAGTCATTGAAAATGGGATGTCTTTTTCAGGCGTTTCTTGGTCCAACAGCCTTTGGTAAAGGTTTCGTGCAATTTGTGTCAAAACGACGCGATGATGCGACAGCTAAACAATTGGTATGGCCTAAAGAAGCAAAAACACTGTTAAAATGGGCCTTCAAGCAGCTGCAGTTAAGCGTCATAACGTTTTTTAACATTATTGTCCATTCAATTAAATTGAATTTTAATACCAATAGCTCGTATTAAGCCAAATACAATTTCAAAGGCAGCCGAGTTTGGAGCTGCACCTTTTAATGAGTAAACATTTCGCGACAAATAAAGCTTAGTGATAAACATTATTCTGCTATCAGTTAAGATTTGTGCAGCCGGCTCCCGTTGGTTTCTTAATTGCAATAATTGAATACATGTCTTGCAAAACGTCTGTCTGTTTCATTTAGTATTTTTTCTCTGTTTGTCAGCTGAAAGACCTTTAAGACTCGAAAAAGGCATAACTTAAAGCACTGATTATAACATCATTTAAGTAAGCAAAAATTAAATACGAAGTTCTGCAGCTAGAGACTTTGGCTCGTGTCGACTTTAGCCCAATTTTATTAGTTTTTTTCCTTAACAAACAGCAATTTTTTCGTTCCGGCTGTCATCAATTTCTTAACGGATAAGAAAGAAGTAGTTTTTACTTGATGACTGAACAAAAATAGCTCCGTTTTCCTTATCGGTAAAATAATAATATTTTATGAAGAATTTGTCTACGCATATTACGTCCCAATGGTCGTAATGAGGAATATTAAAATGACAATTAGCCTATTTCAAGAGATTTTCGCCTAGGATCGGACACGGGACAGATTGTTTACAAATTGTCAAGTTAACATGTGGAAAGCCCATGAGTCGTTTTAATTTGATCTGTGCCTCGTGTTCTCTAAAGTTAAATTGAGAATAATTGCATGCATAGTATGGACTGATCTTGCACAAAAGGAGAAGAACTGCCTGGAATCTCTCTTGAGGTTGCGTGTGTCCCTCAGGCACGTTCAAATTGGCGGGTCTAATGCCCGTTTCGCTAATGAATGTAACTGAATTTAGTGGGGGGTTTTATTATTGAAACTCAAGCAAAACATTGTATTAATTGCCTTTGGTGAACTTTAATTCAATTCTGTACCGAGAAAATGGTAAAAACTTGCAAGGACACCAAACGCAATTTTCTCAAGTACCTTCTGCATGTCAATGAATTTCACCTTTACCTCACCAAATCCTAGAATTTAAAATTTCAACCATTCAGACAAGCAAATATATTTTGCTAATATATTTGCATTATTTCTAATTGTGACAGATGATTTTTTTTGTGTGTTTTTCAATAATCTTCAGCTACATAACCTATAAACAAAACGAAAATTATATAACTGATTTTAATTTATCCAGATTTCTTCGGCCTGAATTTGCATTCGTTTGTTTTCCGTTAAGAAGCACAGAGTCTCGAACGCATTGGAAGGTTTTTCTTCTTCTTCTTCTTCTACTACACAAACTACATTGCCCCATTCACAATGCTGTTGAGTCTGGTGTGTTTTGTCCAATGCAGCCGTCATCATTGCGTTGTTCAGAAGTGCAATCAGGTCCGTTCGTCCAGGGCTGTTGATGGTCTGCAGCTTGTCATTTACAGACCTCCTTTGGGGGGCGACTGTTGCATCTGTGGACTCCGGCTTTAGAATCAAACATCTGATGAACAGTCAGGTTTGTGAAGTTTACTCGGAAATGATTGCGATTCCATTGTTTGCACCGACGGCGATGACCTTAGCCGGTACGTTTTCTCACCTCTTCATCATCAGCATTGATCGTTACCTAGCTGTCAAATGCTTTGTCCAGTACAAGTTCCTGGTGACCCTGTGCCGTGCCCTTGTTGCTTGTTCTGTGGTTTGGGTGATGTCCGTTACCATTGGCACTCTTAGACAAGTCGGCGTTGTCCAATCACAACCCCTCAATTTTCTGGCGTTTGGCTTTGTCATCTTAACAGCAGCTATTATCATCGCGCTCCAGATTATGACCTTTCGTCGTCTTCATCATCATAACATCACTGTTGTTGAGCGGATGGCGGAAGGAAACCATCCAAATCCTCCTATCAACTCTACAGGTGCCGCCATTGAGCGCCAACTGACCAGAGCAACAATTTATGTTGCGGGGGTGCTAGCTCTGGTCTTCGTTCCCACTGCATTTGCTATGGTTATCACTGCAATTACAAACAAGCCTTAAATCAAGCTCTTGAATCCAGTTTTAGTTCCTCTGTTTACCTTGTGTTCGGGTATTAACCCAATATTGTATTAACGAGGAAATCCCAAGGTAAAAAAGGGAATAACTAAGCTTGTTAAATGCCACTGAGTGTATGGCGCTTTCGTTTTTCTTGGCTTATTTATCTCATATTGTTATCTCTCGTTGGAAGGTCTTTTACGGAGTTTACCCTCAGTTTAGCGGCCTTTTTAAGAAACTTGTCCCTTCATTTAGAAACACCTTAGAAACTTCTTTTTATTTCGTAAAGCTCATTCTTGTCAGCCAGGGTAATTCTTATATGGAGAATGCCTTCTTATTTATTACTTTTTTTGCTGATTTAAGTTATTTATGTACGCATATATTGTAACTAGAGCATTTGAACATTAATATGCTAAAATTCACTCTTTATAAGTTATTTTTGTTATTAATTATTACTGTTATATACTTTATGATGGTAACGCCATTATACCTTTGTTCCGGTCTGTGTCCTTCTGTCCGCGATCCATTACCCTGCTAGCAGAGGTTTTTTATCTTGCCGCTTCTTTTACGTAGTCTTTTTACGGCTGTCTTTACCGTTGTTGTTTTCTTCCGAAAAAGAAGCGGCAAGATAAAAAAAAACCTCTGCTAGCAGGGTATCTGTCATATATTTGACTTGAAATGGTGCGCGTAAATCAGTCTACCCTGCCTTTAGGCACAATGTACCTGGCAGGACATATCTGTTCAGATTAAAGCCTCCAATGTGCAGAAAAACTGAATGTAATTGGTTTTATTTAATTTCTGTTTTTTCCATTCATGTGCATGTTTAAAAGAAGTTATTGGCGAGTGACAAGTTTGATTCATGTCCTTGATCAGTGAATGAGCAATTAGTAATTTAAATAGATCGCTTTGATTTCCTTCAATGAAACGAGACAAAAACATGGGGAACATGGGGAACAAACATAGGACACTTTCTTAGTTAGAAGTGTGCTTAAATAAAACGATACTATACATGTCCTTTCATTCATACCGCGAACAAAATGTCTACTAAAATCCCTGATCGCTTTACATGCACATCTGCAAATGTTATCTTTTGCATGACATGTACTTTATGCAAAAAGATATACATTGGTGAAACAGGGAAGACTAGGCCAATGTCCCCGCGAACACCCACGAGACGTCGAAAGAAATGACAAGGACGCATCCAAACCAGTCGCCCGACATTTCAATCTCCCTGATCATTCTAGCCAACACATGACGGTCTTCGGCCTTTCCCTAAAAAATAAGGGTAATAACGCAGAAAGCCTTGAAAATTCGCTTTTCAAATCGGCACGCTTAATCCCCACCGGGCAGACGACATTGGGCGGAGAGAAATTCAGGCAGCGAATCCAACAGCGAAATTCAATTGAAGAATGAATCCGAACACGAAAACTTAACCAAGTTGATTTTTGGCAAATTTGATTTGCTCCAATTTGAATGAAGTTCTGGAAACGCTGGAAATATCTTCCATGTAACTGTTGCGTTCTTGGGCCCTTAACTTACGCTTCATGATATGATAGCGGGTGGTATACTTATCTCATACTCCTTTTTTGCATCTATTTCCAAACAAGCTTTGGTGAAACAAAACGCCATTTCCTTTTTGTCACTAAAGCGCTTGACTGGTTGATTTATTTTAATTTCCGTAAAGGGTGTCATTTTGCCCTTGTTATCCTCCGTTTTTCTTCGATGGTTTGAGTGTGACGACTGAAACTAAAGCTACCGAGCAGTACTTTCCTGTGGCGCTGCATGTTTATTATGCTGTACATTAGGTCGTTCCAAGTTTTGAGTCTGTGAATTAAATCCTAAATTGTGACCATTCAAATGAAAGGTATTGAGCTGTTCTTTGTGGTGCTGTACGTGTTTATTGTCCCGTAGAAGATGATTTCAACTTCTGAGTCTGTGGATGAAATTCTAGAGTGTGACCCCTCAAAATGAAGTATCTAGCAGTACTTTCCTGTGGCTCTGTTATAATTCTCTTTACAAGGTGGTTCCAAGTTTTGAGTCTTTGGATGAAATCCTAAAGTGTGACCATTCAAATGAAAGCTACTGAGCAGTACTTTCCTGTGGTACTGTTTATTATGCTGTACAAGGTGGTTCCAACTTTTGAGTCTGTGGATGAAATCCTGAAGTGTGACCATTCAAATTAAAGCTACCGAGCAGCACTTTCCTATGGCTGCATGTTTATAGGGCTTTACAAGGAGGTTCTAAGTTTTGAGTCTGTGTATGAAATGCTAAATGTGACCATTCAAATGAAAGGTACTGAGCAGAACTTTCCTGTGGTGCTGTTTATTGTGCTGTACAAGATGGTTCTAAGTTTTGAGTGTGCGGATGAAATCCTCAAGCGTGACCACTCAAATCGGAAAGCTTCTGAGCAGTACGTTCCTGTGGCGCTGTTTATTATGCTGTACAAGGTGGTTCTAAGGTTTGAGTCTGTGGATGAAATCCTAAAGTGTGACCACTCAAATGAAAGCTACGGAGCTACTGTGGTGCTGTTTTTTATGCTGTACTAAGTGGTTCTAAGTTTTGAGTCGTCTGTGGATGAAATCCTTAAGTGTGACCACTCAAATCGGAAAGCTTCTGAGCAGTACGTTCCTGTGGCGCTGCATGTTTATTATGCTGTACAAGGTGGTTCTAAGTTGTGATTCTGTGGATGAAATGCTAAAGTGTGACCATTCAAATGAAATACTGAGCAGTACTTTCCTGTGGTGCTGTTTATTATGCTTTACAAGGTGGTTCTAACATTTGAGTCTGTAGATGAAATCCTAAAGTATGTCGCATTTAAATGAAAGCTACTGAGCAGTACGTTCCTGTCAGTGGCGCTGTATGTTTATTATGCTGTAGAAGGAGGTTCTAAGTTTTGAGTCTGTGGATGAAACGCTACAGTGTGACCATTCGAATGAAAGCTACTGAGCTGTTTGAGCATTCAAAAAGAAGTTGTTGAACAGTACTTTCACGGTGGCGCTGTCAGTTATTAGGCTGAACAAGGTGGTTCTGATTTCGCCTGTGAATGAAATCCTTAAGTATGACCAGTCAAATGAAAGTTACGAAACAGTTATCAGTTCGTGATATTGCATTTATCATGATGCAAGGTGTGTAATCCTCAGCTGTTTATTCATATGAAAACCATTAAGCGACACTCTTTGAAGTTTATATCTCTGTTTTTACCTACAGTTTGCATTGCAAACTGAAATGTGAGTATTTTTCAGGCTTAAGATTTTTGTTACCTATCTTTGAAGACGATCTGAAACTTCACAAACAAAGTGAGATACAAATAAAAGTTTTGAAAAGCTTTTTTAATACCCATCACCATACAGCTCGGCTCAGCAAAGCGATTCTATATAACTTTGATTTTTAATCCTTTTGAATTTTCCCTTCACCAATTAGCATCTCTGCTCCGTGCTCAGAAAGCACTTTTGCTTGTGCTCGTTTGCTTGCTTCGAGACACTTTTATTTTCCCGTATATTTGAACATTTGACAGATCTCAAACCTCCAGCGACGATCCCTAGGAAAGAAAATAAAATAATAGAATCCTTTGATTAAGTGCCATGAATTAAAAAAGCCCAGATTTTTATTAGGAAATTTTCTGAGGAACAAAATTGAAAGTGTGATTTTCCATTCAGTAAGTCAGTTTGGATACTTTATTGATTATTATTATAGCTAGCTCTATTAAAAAATCCATCAGTTTATCAAACTCCAAAATACAGTCGAAAAACTTTGTGGCTACTATGGGTTTTCAGTCTCTTGTATGTGTAAATAAATGCGACAGATAATTCGTCCAAGTTGAACCTACCCTTGATGGACAGTTGTCCTCGGCAAACACAAAAGAAAATCTGATGATGTTAATTAATGATACTTACTCATAATGGTTGTGATGGTAACTGTGCACTCCAACCAGGTAGTAGCCGGAGGGAACCCAGTAGTTCACTGACTGGTCCCAGCTGTTCAGATACGGGGTCATTTGACAGTTGCCGTAAATGTACCCGTGCAAATGACAACAGCGGAAGCCAAACCTAGTGACGGAAAGATTTTGTTTTCACTTAAGAGATGAAGAAAGGGATTGCCACGCTTGTTGTTATGTCCAAGAAAGGATTTTCCTTTTGGGGAGTAGGGTATGTGTATGAGAATGCACATAGGGTATGTGTAAAAGAATGCGACAATACAGTGGTGATGAACTGATAAGAGCTTTCTCACAGGCCAGTGATATATAGAGAATTAATTGCCTAGTTTCTTGACTTTACATTACCTTCGATCTTTGTGGTGGCCGCTGTATTCACTTCGGATTCCAGTAATGAGACCATTGTGGCTGCACTTGAAGTTTACTGGCTGGTCAAAGTCGTTCACAAAATGGTTTGTCCAAGCACAGTTTCCACCATGGTAACTAATTGGAGACTTGCGACACCGAAAGTGGTGGACACGGTCTTCCTTGCAGTTTCGGTGCTGACTGCGCCAATGATTCAGAACGTAGCCTTCAAGGAACATTTTAACACATTTGTAACGTAATTAATAGGTGTGGTAATCAGTAGGTGTGTAGGTCAGTGGAACCTCGATTTAACGAACCTCTATGTAACGAAGTCCTCGGTATAACGAACGATATTTTTCAGCCCAGTAATAGTGTAATGTATGGAAAAGAGCCTCGATATAACGAACCCTCGATATAACGAACCAATTTCCCCAGTCCCTTGGCACTTCGTTAAATCGAGGTTCCACTGAGAGTGGGTGGATGAGTAAGTGGCTGTGGGCCTTGGATTAGTGAGTACGTGAGTGAATGGATGAGAGACTAAATTAGTGTGTGCGTGTGTGCACGTCATGCGTGAATGCGTGTACGAGTGCTTGAGAGCATAAGCGAGGTTAACTGCTGTGCGCTATAGTGTGTGAATGATTAAATTATGCAGAGGAATTCAGACACTGTAGTTTACGTTTTAGTCCATGGCAGTTAAGCGCGTACTTGTGTGAGTGAGAAAAAACGTAAATGATTGAATGATCTTCGTAAGTTCGCACGTGCCTTTTTGCTAGCTCTCGCATTCGTGAAACTATTACTCTGTGCAAAGGTTGCGTGCGTGCGTGCGTGGAAACGCGGGTCTTTCAGCCTGTGAACAAACAAACGATGAGTGAGATCGTGAGGTCAAGACCTGAGTGAATTATGAGTGAATGCATGAATGCGCGAAATGAAAAACCGAGTGACCAAAGCTATGTACTTGTGTGAATGTCTTTTTTTTCTTTTCTTTTCTTTTCTTTTTTTTTTTGAGGTAGTGGAAAAACTACTGTGTAACATAGCAGTGTTATCTTGCCTACCTTGTAGACAACTGTAAATAAGATATCGTTGCCAGTGGTTGACCCAATGGACTCCTCCCGGAAGAGACGAGTTACATTGTGGCACACTACGACGTCGACGTCGACGTCGACGTCTCCTCCTTGACAACCAAGGTTTCGCTTCAGTGGCAGAAATCATCAGCAGATCCAGCACCATCAACAACAAGAGAAATTTAGCCAACTTCTTCCCTTCCATGGCAGTCTAAAGAAAAATGACTGTTCAAGTGTCAGTCAAAAAGGCTTTTCTTACGTTTACTTTGATTTATAAACAAAGTATGATATTCCTGTTTTTTTTTTTCAAATTAAAGTATAGCATTACCTGTGATGTTACTAGTGAAGTTTCAAAGCTTGCTTGATCAAGGCGAGCTACGCTCTTTTAAAGAAGTTGTTCTAAAAGCACTGGGTAAATTTCAAACAAATTTAAGACTCATCGCCTATGGGCTGACGGAGAACAGAGCAGTATAAATGCGGGAAAATGGTAATTTTAAGAAGTGTAGTCTTTAGAGAGTCTTTTACAGGACGCAAATCAGCCGTAATTCATTCTACTCACCGTTGAAGAATGAACGTCGTACTACTCGGTTTTGGGGCAGAAAGAACAAAAGAATGATGACTGATCGATGATGAGTCTTGGGCAACTCCGGTAACTCCAGTGAGTTGTGAAACAGAACCTAAAAAGGTCCGTATTTATTGTCTCATGCCAACATTCATATGCAAAATTTTCTACTGATAACAAGTTCAAGTCACGTTTGGAGTGGAAGCAAACAGCACAGTAATAAACATAGTATCGGAAGTCGAAAATAAAACATGTCAGAATTTCTTATTCCCTCAAGAGTTCTGGCAATGCTTTCGAGTTCCTTACATCACTTCCGGCCTACGTGTAAATATTTCTTCTGGTACTTACTTACTTACTTACTTACTTACTTACTTACTCAGATACTTAACGGCGCCAATTTGTGGGGACCATGTATCGCCACCTGCAATCTGGGGACACCGACTTCCAGAATCAATAGTAGAAAAAAAATTGCTACATTTTAATGTGCTTCTAACAAGCGAATATACAGAACCATTATATCAAATAAATTGTCAATCCTTCACCGTGGGGACAAATGCTCAACTTGCTTGTGGGGACTGCTTAGGAAGTTCTACATTGTTGGGACTCAAAAATGTTTTTTTTTTTTATAGCTGAGATCATATTGTACGGCAGAGTTGCAGTCTTTCGTTTACTGCCGAACCAGATGATCAATTCTCGTTATACAAATACCAAATGCACAATGTACTTCTGGGGACTTACAGAGGTCAAACCGATGGGACCATAATAGTAATAATTTAGGATGAGTGAGGGGAGTTTTCCCAGATCATGGCCAGACGGTCATAACATTTGCGTAGAAACATCACCACTGGGAGCAAGCAGCTAAAGAAAAAGATACTTAAATGTATCATTGGATTCGGTTTTCGCATGATAGCAAAATTATCAAGGCCTCGGTTTGTTATCTACCGAAGCCGAACAAACCTCGGCCTTGACTTTTTTTCGCTATCATGCTCAGCCTCATTAATTGAAATAATTCTAATGGCGAGTGATAAACACTCCGAGCACTGAAATCAAACTTTGTTGCCTCAGAAGAATCATTGTTGTATCCTGTTGGAACGCTCAGAAATGGAAATAGGGTTGCATTTTATAATTTCACATATAACAACACACAAACTAAAATCTTCAACTTTGTTTAATGTGCTAGTTCTATGACGAATTAACAATTTTAGTTCACATTACGGAATTAACTTCCACTATTAAAGTTCAGTACATGTAATAATTCGGCGACATGATGTGAATCTAATCTGAGCAAACATAATTTACGTGTCAAAACTAACGGCTAACAATATAATGTACGCTTCCGGATCCAGCACCAAATTATTATTAATAGATCTTCCTTTTGAAAAGGTGGCCCCACTGAGCGGAATGTATCTTACAGGAAACGTAACTTAAGATTAAGTCTAGGTGTTGTTTTGCTCGTAAATTATATTTTTCACACAATTCTTTGACAACTGTCCAATCTCTCTTTTAGCTCAAGGTTAACAATAACGATAACAAACGGACAACTCCTGTTATTCTACTTTTACAGATCCAGTACCAAATTATTATTAATTCTTCCTCCTCAAAAGGTGGCCACACTTAGTCAAATGTATCTTACAGGAAACCTAACAACTTCCAATAACTGAAGTCTTAGTGTTTCTTTTTGCTGGTAAATTACATTTTTCACACAATGTTTAAACAACTGTCCAATCTCTATTAGCTAAAGGTTAACAATAACGATAACAAGCAGACCTCTATTATTCTACGCTTACAGATCCAGCACCAAATTATTATTAATAATTCTTTCTCCTCAAAAGGTGGCCACACCAAGCCGAATGTATCTTCCTCGCATGCTTGTGCAGCTTTTCCTACTTGGTTTTGACCAGGCATACCTTTGTCATTTGTCTTCTTCGTAACCTTTCCTCCCTAACTAGAGTCAGAACTTTCATCAGCATCTCCACCTTCATAATCACTGTCAGACTCTGGTTCCGATACTATAGCTTCAACACTGCTACTGAGATGACGTTTCTGTGCAGAACCTGTAATTGGGACTGAAATCCAGTTAATCTAGATACTCGATAACAAACCCGATAACAAATATTGAGAATACACGCTAACTAAAACAGAACGAGAAAAGTTTCCTAACTACAACATCATCTACAATATAGACTGACACCTCTAGACCAAAGTTCCCAAGAAATTGATTAAAAATTCCATTGCATTCATCTAACAGCAATCAAATTACTATATATTTTGACAAACGTTCTTTCTCTGTAATGGGGATAAATAGAATTGAGACAAAGATAAAATCTAGCCAACGTTGGGCAGCAGTATCACCCATATATGGAGGTTCCTAAGGGCAATGGCATGTTCCCCTTTTTTTGATTTTGCTCTGTTTGTTAGCTCAGTCACTTATTTAGTTTTCCCTCCCTCCCTCCCTCCCTCCCTCCCTCCCGACATTTTGTATTCACCCTTGTACAAAAAAAATTGGATACATGTAACGTAAGTAGAAAACTCTTATTCACTCATTTTTTTAAGGAACATTTAATTTTCTGCACCATGTGCTCAACAAAATTTCACGTACATTTACCATGTTATCTCATCAGTGTGCAACAAATGCAGACTGCAGACCAGCAGACTTCTTAGTACATGTATATATCATGTTACCATTACCATTATTGAGAGTTAACCTTAAACAGGCTAACCAGAGCGCAATTCAGGCTAATCGGATCGCTATTCAGGCTAACCGGAACGTTATTCACGCTAACCGGGGCACTTTTCAGGCTAACCAGAGTACCAGTACAGTCTAGATCTGCAGTCTGCATTTGTCACACACCGTTATCTCATACATGAAAATAACATGAGCTTGCACAACTTCAGTGAAAGGGCATATATAAAAGCCACACGTTTAGGCGTTAGTCCATCTGAAGACAGCAATGTCCAAAAATAGTAACTCAGATTATACACAATAGCAGAAAAGAACAGGGAACTTCTGACAATTTGGTTTTGGAGAAAGGTGTCCTTTTCCACAACAGATAACTAGTTAACAAGAACAACATATTAAAAAATCCCACAACTGAGCAACATTATTTGTACAGCAAAAACGCTGCTTTACCTCTTGTATGTGCATGAACTCTTGTACAGCTCTCCATATTCTCATCTTCCTTTTGAGATCCTTTGCAATTTCCTTTGTACAAAAAAATTAACATTATGGCAATGCAATTTCTTTTTGAACAGGCAAAGCATCCAGCATACCTACTGTTCAGACCAGACATTTCCCCCCAAATAAATTAGCTTCTAGCAAATTCATTATTAATAGCTCAAAAAGGGCACTTCAAAATAGCGAATAAAAGTTAAAACTGTTCAAAGCCATCTCAGTATACCAACGTCCCCATAATGTACAACATCATCATGTCCCCATAAAGTTAACTACAGTACATTGTCATGGCACAAATGTGAGGCGCAAATCCACTGAACTTGAAAATTTACTTGAACAGAGAACTGTTTAAAAAAGGTAAAGTCTACGTTCGAGCCTAGTGGCCCATCAGGCCGGAGCTTATCCCGGTTTCTGTAGCATGAAGCGACTAGGAATATTTCTACTCCCCCCCTGGATGGGATGCTAGTCCATCGCAGGGTTACCCCCCAGCAGTAATTCACCGGTACCCATTTATACACCTGGGTGGAGAGAGGCACTGTGAGAGTAAAGTGTCTTGCCCAAGAACACAACGCAGCGCCTGGCTAGGGCTCGAACCCGGGCCGTTCGACCCGAAGTCGAGTGCACTAACCGACTCCGGGTCGAGAGAACTGTTTATGAGTCCCCAAAATATTAGATATCCCAGCTTGCAATACTCATAAAGAAATTCATAATTTGCATCAAACTTTCAAGGACAGTTCAAATAATTCAATTAAATACTGACAGAACAGTGTTTCCATAAAAGCTGGTGAAAATGATGAAAACGTTAACTTTCTGGCACATAGAAAAATTATAAGTAAATAGCTTGAAAAATATGCTACCGAAACAACATGATCCAGTCAAAAAGTTCTGAATTCAACAGCAGATAATAATCACCTACTGTACCCTTGGAACTGCCTTCCTCAACTGAGCATGAAACCGCCCCACAAACCAATGGCATCTCGAATTCCTTTTCTACAGTACAAAAGGATTGAAACAAACTTAGCAGAATATTTGCCTTGAAATCAATAACAATTAAAATGTTATGAGGTAATAATAAAAGAATGCATGAAGATTCACATTTGCAGACCAAGACAATATCCCAATAAAGTTACTCAGATTATACACAAAAGCAGGAAAGTCAAGGGAACTTCTGACAATTTGGTTTTCGAGAAAAGTGTCTTTTTCCACAACAGATCACTAGTTAACAAGAGCAACATATTAAAAGATCCCATAAGCAACATTAATGTACATCTGTACAGCAAAAAGGCTGCTTTACCTTCTGTACATGTATGTGCGTGAACTCTTGTACAACTCTCCACATTCTCATCTTGACATTTTGAGATCCTTCGCAATTTCCTTTGTACAAAAAATTAACATTATGGCAATGCAATTTCTTTTTGAACAGGCAATCCATCCAGCATACCTACTGTTCAGCTAAACCACACATTTCCCCCCAAAATAAATTAGCTTCTAGCAAAGTCATTGTTAATGGCTCAAAAAGGGCACTTCAAAATAGTGAATAAAAGTTACAACTGTTGAAACGAATCTCAGTATACCAACGTCCCCATAATGTACAACACCATCATGTCCCCATAAAGTTAACTACAGTACATATTGTCACGGCACAAATGTGAGGTGCAAATCCACTGAACTTGAAAAGTTACTTGAACAGAGAACTGTTTATGTGTCCCTACAATATTAGATATCCCAGCTGCAATACTCTTAAAGAAATTCATAATTTGCATCAAACTTTCAAGGACAGTTCAAATAATTCAATTAAATACTGACAAAACAGTGTTTCCATAAAAACTTGTGAAAATGATGAAAACATTAACTTTCTGGCACATAGAAAAATTCTACGTGAATAACTTTAAAAATATGCTACCGAAACAACATGATCCAGTCAAAAAGTTCTGAATTCAACAGCAGATAATAATCACCTACTGTACCCTTGGAACTGCCTTCCTCAACTGAGCATGAAACCGCCTCACAAACCAATGGCATCTCGAATTCCTTTTCTACAGTACAAAAGGATTGAAACAAACTTAGCAGAATATTTGCCTTGAAATCAATAACAATTAACAAGTTATGAGGTAATAATAAAAGAATGCATGAAGATTCAACCAAGACAATATCCCAATAAAGTTACTCAGATTATACACAAAAGCAGGAAAGTCAAGGGAACTTCTGACAATTTGGTTTTCGAGAAAAGTGTCTTTTTCCACAACAGATCACTAGTTGACAAGATCAACATATTAAAAGATCCCATAAGCAACATTAATGTACATCTGTACAGCAAAAAGGCTGCTTTACCTTCTGTACATGTATGTGCGTGCATGAACTCTTGTACAACTCTCCACTTTCTCATCTTGACCTTTTGAGATCCTTCGCAATTTCCTTTGTACAAAAAATTAACATTATGGCAATGCAATTTCTTTTTGAACAGGCAATCCATCCAGCATACCTACTGTTCAGCTAAACCACACATTTCCCCCCAAAATAAATTAGCTTCTAGCAAAGTCATTATTAATGGCTCAAAAAGGGCACTTCAAAATAGTGAATAAAAGTTACAACTGTTGAAACGAATCTCAGTATACCAACGTCCCCATAATGTACAACACCATCATGTCCCCATAAAGTTAACTACAGTACATATTGTCACGACACAAATGTGAGGTGCAAATCCACTGAACTTGAAAAGTTACTTGAACAGAGAACTGTTTATGTGTCCCTACAATATTAGATATCCCAGCTTGCAATACTCTTAACCCTTTAAGCCCTGATATAAAAATGCATATTCTCAATACTGATCTCCGTACATTTCTTATGAAACTAGTAAGGAGAATTTGTCTAAATATCAAGACATCCTATCCTCAGTGATCAGTTCCTTTATATTCTTGTCACTTGCATATTCAAACAAGTAGCGATCATGTAGAGAGAAATTTCAATTTCATGGGGGCTTAGTGCTTAAAGGGTTAAAGAAATTCATAATTTGCATCAAACTTTCAAGGACAGTTCAAATAATTCAATTAAATACTGACAAAACAGCGTTTCCATAAAAACTTGTGAAAATGATGAAAACATTAACTTTCTGGCACATAGAAAAATTCTACGTGAATAACTTGAAAAATATGCTACCGAAACAACATGATCCAGTCAAAAAGCTCTGCATTCAACAGCAGATAATAATCACCTACTGTACCTTTGGAACTGCCTTCCTCAACTGAGCATGAAACCGCCTCACAAACCAATGGCATCTCGAATTCCTTTTCTACAGTACAAAAGGATTGAAACAAACTTAGCAGAATAATTGCCTGGAAATCAATAACAATCAAAATGTTAAGGAAAGTCCAGTTAAGGAAATGTGTCCCTACAATAATCCCAGCTTGCAATACTCATAAAAGAAATTCATAATTTGCATCAAACTTTCAAGGACAGTTCAAATAATTCAATTAAATACTGACAGAACAGTGTTTCCATAAAAACTTGTGAAAATGATGAAAACATTAATTTTCTGGCACACAAAAAATTCTAAGTGAATAACTTGTAAAATGTGGTACCGAAACAACATGTTCCAGTCAAAAAGTTCTGAATTCAACAGCAGATAATAATCACCTACTGTACCTTTGGAACTGCCTTCCTCAACTGAGCATGAGCGTCACAAACCATTATGGCATCTCAAATTCCTTTTCTACAGTACAAAAGGATTGAAACAAACTTAGCAGAATATTTGCCTGGAAATCAAATGAATAACAATCAAAATGTTATGAGGTAATAATGAAAGAATGCATAAAGATTCACATTTGCAGACCAAGACAATGTCCCAATAAAGTTACTCAGATTATACACAATGGCAGGAAAGTTTCATTTAACTTCTGACAATTTGGTTTTCGAGAAAAGTGTCTTTTTCCACAGCAGATCACTAGTTAACAAGAGCAACATATTAAAAAATCCCATAAGCAACATTAATGTACATCTGTACAGCAAAAAGGCTGCTTTACCTTTTGTATGTGCATGAACTCTTGTACAACTCTCCATATTCTCATCTTCCTTTTGGGATCCTTTGCAATTTCCTTTGTACAAAAACAAAACATTATGGCAATGCAATTTCTTTTTGAACAGGCAAAGCGTCCAGCATACTTACTGTTCAGACCACACCTTTCCCCCAAAAATAAATCAGCTTCTAGCAAATTTATTATAAATGGCTCAAAAAGGGCACTTCAAAATAGTGAATAAAAGTTAGAACTGTTCAAACCCATCTCAGTATACCAACGTAGCGTCCTTGCAGGCGTTCCCTCTCCCAATCCCCGATCGCGCTTCGTGCTTCTCGTTTCGCGCTTTTCCCTATCCTTCCCCCTTCGAATGCCTGCTATGCAGGCTAGTCAGTGGTATTCCCTGTAAGTACATGCATGTCTCCCAAGTAAATGCTTGCACTGTGTTCTGTGTTCTGTTACATGTAGTGAGGCATTGTGCTAAAGTTAGTGTAGCAACAATTAATGAGATAACAAAATTAAAGAATGCATGAAGATCCACATTTGCAGACCACGACCATGTCCCAAGAAAGTTACTCAGATTATACATAATCGTAGGAAAGTCCAGGGAACTTCTCACATTTGGTTTTCGAGAAAAGTGTCCTTTTCCACAACAGATAACTTGTTACCAAAAGCAACATATTAAAAAATCCCATTGAAGCAGGATTAATGTACAGAAAAAGTGCTGCTTACCTCTTGTATGTGTATTAACTCTTGTACAACTCTCCACATTCTCATCTTCCTTTTGAGATCGCAATTTCCTTTGTACAAAAAATAAACATATTTTATGGCAATGCATCATTTCTTTTTGAACAGGCAAAGCATCCAGCATACCTACTGTTCAAACCACACATTTCCCCCAAAATAAATTAGCTTCTAGCAAATTTATTATTAATGGCTCAAAAAGGGCACTTTGAAATAGTGAATAAAAACTTAAAACTGTTCAAACCCATCTCAGTATACCAACGTCCCCATAATGCACAACATCATCATGTCCCCATAAAGTTAACTACTGAACAGTGCATTGTCATGGCACAAATCTGAGGAGCAAATCAACTTAACTTGAACATTTACTTGAACAGAGAACTGTTTAATATGTGTCCCCACAATATTAGATATCCCAGCTTGCAATACTCATGAAGAAATTCATAATTTGCATCAAACTTTCAAGGACATTTCAAATAATTCATTTAAATACTGACAGAACAGTGTAATTCCATAAAAACCTGTGAAAATGATGAAAACATTAACTTTCTGGCACATCAAAAAATCTAGTAAGTGAATAACTCGAAAAATATGGTACCGAAACAACATGATCCAGTCAAAAAGCTCTGCATTCAACAGCAGATAATAATCACCTACTGTACCTTTGGAATTGCCTTCCTCAACTGAGCATGAAACCGCCTCACAAACCAATGGCATCTCGAATTCCTTTTCTACAGTACAAAAGGATTGAAACAAACTTAGCAGAATAATTGCCTGGAAATCAATAACAATCAAAATGTTAAGGAAAGTCCAGTTAAGGAAATGTGTCCCTACAATAATCCCAGCTTGCAATACTCATAAAAGAAATTCATAATTTGCATCAAACTTTCAAGGACAGTTCAAATAATTCAATTAAATACTGACAGAACAGTGTTTCCATAAAAACTTGTGAAAATGATGAAAACATTAATTTTCTGGCACACAAAAAATTCTAAGTGAATAACTTGTAAAATGTGGTACCGAAACAACATGATCCAGTCAAAAAGTTCTGAATTCAACAGCAGATAATAATCACCTACTGTACCTTTGGAACTGCCTTCCTCAACTGAGCACGAGCGTCACAAACCATTATGGCATCTCAAATTCCTTTTCTACAGTACAAAAGGATTGAAACAAACTTAGCAGAATATTTGCCTGGAAATCAAATGAATAACAATCAAAATGTTATGAGGTAATAGAAAGAATGCATGAAGATTCACATTTGCAGACCAAGACAATGTCCCAATAAAGTTATTCAGATTATACACAATGGCAGGAAAGTCAAGGGAACTTCTGACAATTTGGTTTTCGAGAAAAGTGTCTTTTTCCACAGCAGATCACTAGTTAACAAGAGCAACATATTAAAAAATCCCATAAGCAACATTAATGTACATCTGTACAGCAAAAAGGCTGCTTTACCTCTTGTATGTGCATGAACTATTGTACAACTCTCCATATTCTCATCTTCCTTTTGAGATCCTTTGCAATTTCCTTTGTACAAAAAATAAACATTATGGCAATGCAATTTCTTTTTGAACGGGCAAAACAGCATACCTACTGTTCAGACCACACATTCCCCCCCCCCCCCCAAATAAATTTAAGCTTCTAGCAACTTCATTATTTTGGGCATTTAAAAATAGTGAAAACAAAACAAAACAAAAACCAAAAACAAAACTATTTAAACCCATCTCAGTATACCATTGTCCCCATAATGCACAACATCGATCATCATGTCCCCATAAAGTTAACTGCAAACTCTAAACTGCGTGAATTGAACAGCGAACGTGACGGCCATATGTTTTCACCGCCAAACTTGAAAGCAAAATTGGCTACTGGAATTCTTAGCTCACAACGAAATGTGAATTCAAGTTACGTCGTCAACCTACAGTTGAGCAGTGTCACTGGCTAGGGATTTCACAGTATGATGGAGAAATATATGTACACCTACTGTAATTGAAGAAACGTTGGCCCTGTGAAAAGCATAAACCATGAAAGATAAGACTGAATGGGATTCTGGGTAAACAGCATATGATAAACTTAGTAAAATAAATTCCATTTATTGATATTCAAGACATTTCCTTTCCATGAGAGCCTTTAAAGAGTATGATGTACGCAACGTGTCTTATAATTATAACGTTTACTTCCTCACAGACAATGATTACTTTTTCCTGATTTCCCAGTAAACATTAATTCTTTCAGTCGCATCGTCTATGCTTTATGCTTTTCATGGGTCAATCAGGTGTACATGGAATGCCAGAAGGGAAGACCAATTTCAAACAGCATATATTAAATACAGTGAATGCAACGACAATATATTTACGGCAGAGTAAAAAATTATGTGTGGCAGATTTGAAAAACATTGAATTAATTCAGCTTATTTTCTCTGCCTGTGATGAATTCAGTTTAGAGCGTGGGGTCTTCCATTTTCATTGTATTTTAATTCCACGGGCTTGACTGCACTTAATTTGAAACATATATTGTAGAAAGAGAAATTCAAAGCTTCAGTGGAAAAGTGACGGCTGTTCATGGATGATTTGTCGAACGTTCTACAATAAATTTTGTAACAAAGCGAAAGCAAATAAAATTCTTTTTACTGAAATTTGCATTTTGACTACTTCATAGTTATAATGTATACACTCTACAGATCCCATTCTTGACGGCAAAATATCATAATTATTACTGGATTTTACTCGAACAGTCGTTTTGTGCCTGCAAACCGAAACTGTTGAACTTTCCAAACTTTGTTGGGTTTTCAAATTTTGTTCGGGATACTACAGATTTCATTGTTTTGTACTCGACATTCGATTGGCTCAAAGCGAAAATGTTGGACTGTATTGTTCTCGTTCTGCCCTGTGATTGGTTAACTTTGTCAAGGTGGCCCTGCTTGCACTTAGTCGCACTTTAATTAGAACCACAGCAGAAGCAAACAGTACAAAGACCCAATTACAGAACTTGAAGCAAGGACAACAAAGATGTATTTTAATTTCTGTTAAAAGAGACCAAATACAGTGTATTAAGCCTACCATTATATGTACCATTATTATGTAATGCACCTTTGGAACTGGCTTCATCCACTGCACAAGCAATTAAAGCTTGATCACTATTCACAGACACTTCCTTCTTATTAACTGTTTATTAAATAAAAAATAAAAGTGCTTAAAGCACATTTAAATAAAATGGGTCATTTTAAAACCAAAAGGTAAGATTGGTCATTTTTATAAAGCAATTTATAACAAATGGGAGTTGGTAAAGCGAAAACCAACGACTGAAATTCCTCTCCACTGGTCAACCACAACAGATGCAAACATTTTAAAGGAACCATAATGACACGATGTTGAGCCTGAAGCAAGAAATAATTTTATTTACAACTAGGTTAAGCATGGACAACTCTTTGCAAGCAGGTCACAACTGCTTTCTGTTATTAAATTCTGATTGAGAAAGACCAAGAGCTGCAGCCACTTTATTTTTGAACCAATCCCAGAATGCAGTACAAAGTATTGTCTAATTTCATGTAATTGTACGTAATTCCCAAGCAGAAAATGTTATTGCCAAAGTGAACAATAGACATGTTATCAGTGGCACAATTTATCTGCAAAATTTAATTAAGGATGCCATTTACCTTTTAGTTTGTGCCAAGGAAGATCTTTAATGCCATTAAGTCATAGCATAGTTCTTCTCCTATCTCAATATCTCTAAGGGCGTAGAGGGTAAGATATGTCGCTGTTCCTTCCTTAACTTTTCGTATCACAGAATTGCAATTACTTTTGTTTAAAGGAGCATCGTTAACAAGTCTCCCAAGACCATTTGAGAATGTGGCATCAACACTGTAAAATTAACAAAACTACATTGTACTAAATAAAACAATTAATATCAGTACAAAAAAACAACAATAGTCCCTAGTGCTATATTCCCACCTGGGGAATTTCTTAAATTCTGTGTGGGACCCAGCCTATACCATTCGTGGTGGGTTATACCGGATGGGATGTGTTTATTTTGAAGAATGCTTCAAAAGAGTCTTACTAATCTGTGAGCCAGCGAGTGATGCAAGCCATGGTGCGAGTCATGCGAGCCATGGTGTGAGCCATGCGAGTCATGAGAGCCCGTCAAGGCTGCATTATGCTGTAAACATAAATAAATGTTGACCTAACCAACACATGAAAGCTAACCACAAGCAAACAGCGGGGAACTAACCGCAAGCAAACCAGAGTGGAACTAAAAGCAAGCAAACCAAAGTGGAGCTAAGCACAAGCAAACCCCAAAAAATTGAAGTCATTGAAAATTTAAAATGGCTTGCAGTCACGGCTCACATGGCTCGCTGGCTCGCAGTTTGTCAAGCCCCCTTCAAAATTATTAATTCCCCATATAGTTGGTTCTGTTATTGGTCACTCATCTGCATTGCACAATAACTTTATTGGTCTCACTGCATGCTCAGCAAATGATTCATGGTAGCAAGATGGTGCACTTAGTTCGTAAGGTATGATCGTCCAGGTGAGAGTGGTTCTGACAAGAACTGTCGTCGGTGACTGACGTTTCAACAACCTGAGCGGAAGTCATCTTCAGAGTCAAGTAAAGAATTGTTGTCAGTCGTTGGTGTTAAAAAGTCTGGTTTGTTAAAGGTGATTGGTCAGTTTTGCCATGATGTTATTGGCTGTAAGACTCGTGTAAAGTTTGTCAACTGTAATTGGTCAGTTTCGATCCGTCTATTGTTAGTCAAATTTAGTCGGTCTGTTTGCGGTCCATTTGTTGGTTTTGTTTACATCGTGAATAAGTCGTTTGTACGGTGCCGGTAGTTGTTGACATCTGTTGATAGGAGTTTGTTCTAAGTTAGTGTACCAGCTTTCTAGAGTCAGTTGTTGAAAGTTAAGTTGTTACTGTAGGTTAAGCATTCAGCTGAGTCCCAGTCGATTTTGTGATTACACGCCGGGCTGGCGCGCGCTGTCAAGCAGAACTTTTTCGCCTGCTGTCCTTAGAAACTGTACAGCGGAAATACATAAAAATTAACAAGGCACCAAGTTTAAAAATGGCTCCTGAAGCTGCGATTGTAAACACAACAAAAGCTTTTCGTCCACTACGGGACCATTTAAATAATCACTATATGTTTGAAGAAGAGGTTAAAAGAACTCTTTCTCTACTTTATGAAAAATACGTTTAGGGCCAAAGCTCTCTGGAACGAGCAATTAGGTCCCAAATTGAAGCCGCTCCACTCCTGGAAGGGGAATTGAAAATTTGGCTCCAAATGATTAACAGGCGCCTTAGTCCACGAATGAAAGTACGTAATGGCTGGATGTTGGAATTCAGACGTGCAATGCAGTTGCAAGTTTTTACATTAATTTTGGAAGTGATAAAGAAAGTTCGTTCTACCTATGGAGTCTGACCTGCAAAGAAGAAAAACTGATTACTATTAATAACCATCTTATATGACAGAGAGAATAGACTGATCCGTGATTTGTCAGTGTTATCCCAGATTAGTCGCGAGTCTGTCCGTGAATTTTTCACCAAGAAAAGCAAAGGAAAAAGAAAGGGAACTTCAGAAGTTGTGATCAGTTCCGAAAGTCCTTTTTCGATATGTTTTGTTAAGAGGACACAGCAAGTTGTGGTGAGAGTCCATTACAAATTTATCAATGAATATGGATACACTTTTTCATGAATACAGGCCAAGGTATTCCATATGCAGTTCAAAACAAATTTCAAGAGTATTGTAATCGACATTAAATATTATGTGTTATCTAAAATGACCACAAAAATAATGAGGTGGATCATTAAATAGATTTTATTCCATAACTTAACAATATTAATAATTGTTTATATTAATTGATACACTCATGAGCAAAATTTGTCCAAAGCAAGCGTTTAAATATCCACTGCCTGTCTGTCTGTCTGTTTGTCTCAGTACCCGGCTTAATACAAGTACTTTTTCTTGCGATATGATGCCAATAGCAAAATGAGAATTGTTAGCAAAAGACAATTAAATTGATATATTTGTTGTGCCTTTGTGCAGTCAAAACATTTTTCCAAGAAATTTATACAGCTACATGCATTACACTTGGCAATCAACAACAATCAGGTTTTCAGATGCTTAATGGACGGCTGATTTTGCTCAGGAATATATCACAAACAGTACATCTTTACCTTAAATATTAGCTGTGTAAGGTTTTTAGCATTAAAGGCATTACTGATATTTGTTCAACTAATTACAAAAGCTGTGGAGCAATCTTCCCTTCTTTAACATTTTATTCAATGGGTTTCCTCAGTGCATGTTATCTTCAGGAGATGCCTTTAAAAAGTCCACAGTAACAATAAGATAAATCATTTAAAACTCTCTGTGGTATATATAGGCTTCATTTTTACTGTTTTAGTTCCTGGCTGCATTACATTTAAGGTTTACATGTTAGTCCACAGTAACAATAAGATAAATCATTTAAAACTCTCTGTGGTATATAGGCTTCATTTTTACTGACTTAGTTCCTGGCTGCATTACATTTAAGGTTTACATGTTAGGTTTTCAGCATAATTTCAAGGCAATTTGCTGATATTAGTTAAGCTAATTAGAAAAGCCCTGGAGCAATCTTTCCAGCTTTTACACTTTGTTCAATGAGTTTCATGACTTTGTCTCCACAAAAAGTGCACTTGACATCATCAGGAGATGCCTTTAAGAGGCCACAGTAACAATAAGATGGATCATTAAAAACTCTCTGTGGTATATATAGGCTACATTTTTACACTTAGTTCCTGGCTCCTGGTAACCTTGTTGAGGTAACCAAATCAACATGATGAATTCATGTCTAAATATCTCTAACCATCTGTTTTGATAGGTTGTGTTTTCACTAAGCTTTTTAAAAAAATATGTTTAGCTTCACGTCCTTCCATCGTAACCATTCCCAAACCCTGGCCATACTTTTCAAATACTTGAGAACAATGAGCAGGGACATTATGGCCCAATGTCCAAACAGTAGGATTTACAGAGGATTGCACAAACATTGCATTAACATTGAAATACTTACAACAAGCAACAGAAAGCTGACTAATCTGGTCTAAGGTTATGTCAAACTTGTTTAAGAGGGAAACACAGTCCCTCAGCCTCACACCTAAGTAAGCTAACATAAGAACAGTTTGATGTTCTTTCCTGGAATCACTTTCATTACTTAGCCACTTGATTAATCTCATGAAGGTATGGCAAAAACAGCGAGAATCTTTGCCTGTAAATCTATAATGCAAATCAGATCCAGACCCTTGTGTTTCATTGAACCACTGTTTAGTCTTGTTTGCAAGGCGCCTGGTCTTTACTTCAGTTTGTAAAGCTGTAATTACTCGTGCAAAAGGGCTATCAGTTGGGACCTCTGAAAACTTTTTACAATCAGCTGGCAGCTTAGATTTTCTTATGGCTTCTGTTAAAACTGCTTTAAAGAAGTACTGCCAAGCATTGTTTTTAAGATGAAGAGGTTCCACATGAGCTTTATCAATGTAAGAACCTAAGAGAGGCACATATCCCTGTCTACTATTTTGCTTGGCAATGAAATCAGTAATTTTAGATCTCTTTGCTTTCTCAGAAATTTTTTCTAGTGTTACTCTTTTCTTAAATGCTTCGACCTTGTTGACAACATTTATTCTCTGAGGGTAATTCCATGGCTTCCACTTGTTTGAACTTTGAGTTCCAAATTAAATGTACCCTTCACATCCCTGCAATCAGCTACTGAAACATTTGCAAAGGGAGAGAAATACTAATAGCACTGATAGTTAATTCACCTGCCAACATGGCAAGTCGTTTGGCAATTCCTCCAGCTTAAATCTATATTTAATGCCTTCAAATTCATATTCGGCTCTTTCTAACTCTGCAATTCGAGGTAATAATGACCTCACATATTTCTTTGTAACAGGAGAACTTTCATCACAGTTGGCACCAAAAATTAGAAAATTGTCATAACTTGATGCCACCCTTCTTCCAACATTTAAAGGAAACTGACTAAGAAAGAACATGCGCTCTCATTTTTTCCAAATGGGCATCCATCACCACCAAGAGCAATTTGAAAAGTGCCTGTTGATTCTGCAAAGCCTTTCAAGCTTTCTTTTCTATTCTTAGAAAGATAAAATTTGGCTTGCAAGCATTGGAAGGTATTGTCTCAAGTCTCTATATGCACCATTCACTGGGTTTTCAGTTTCTAAGCCCTCTAGATAGTCTTGGTCAATTTCATGAACAGTCCCAATATCAATCTTTTTTAACTGTTCTACAAGGTTCAACTATAAGTAAGAAGCTTTGGAACCTTACAGCCTTAACAAATTAAAATGCTTGTTTTTTTCCCTGGTTTACTTTCATTATTTTGATTTCATTGAAAGTACCAGTCTAACACTTTTGTACTTCCGTTTGCCCATCACACCACTTGCATAAAATGTTGCAATACTTCGTATAATGTTGTCATCTGCCTTTTCAAATTCTAAGACACTCTTCTTATACTCTTTAGAAACTACTCTATTAGTCAACTGCTTGTTCCCTGTCACATATGTTGTTAAGTATCTAATTTGCATCTTTTTTGCAAAGTGTCAAACAATCCCTCGTAACGTGGCAAGGAATGTTTATTTGTGGTTCCATGAATTTTGGCAGCAGCTTCAATGGTCTCATGCCTTCTTTTCATTGCAGTTCTTGGTCCCAGTGTTGATTCCCCATAGTGCAGTAGGGCTTCTTGTTCGTGCCTGAGATACTTGTCCCTGTGACTAAAAATATCACTAATCTTCATATCTTAAATCTGGCTAGAATAGCTTAATACTATATACACTAAAGCTTGGCTGCGACTAGACACACGGGGTAGTAACACATTCATTAAAATTTGATATGGTTGAATGATAGCAAATTTGTAAACAAAATAGAACTGGACACAACAATTATTATTGTATTTAGCCACATCTTACATTTGATATTTTGATGTTTATAGTTTAGAGAAACTGTCATTTATGACAGTCTTTACTGACCAAATGAACACAGGCACACACTCAGGTTTCTTGCCCAGGCACTGGCATACAAGCCTGGCACTGGCTGTCATTCTGGCACTGGCTCTGTGTTAAGTGGCCAGTCCACCGAAATTAAACTTGCCAAAATATTTTTCTTTTTACAAAATGATTCTTGTTCGTGCCTGAGATACTTGTCCCTGTGACTAAAAATATCACTGTTCTTCATAACTAATCTGGCTAGAATAGCTACACTAAATAAACTTGAGCTAGAGGCTGCGACTAGACACTGGGTAGTAACACATTCATTAAAATTAAATATGGTTGGATGATAGCAAATTTGTAAACAAAATAGAACTGGACACAACAATTGTATTTAGCCACATCTTACATTTGATATTTTGATGTTTATAGTTTAGAGAAACTGTCATTTATGACAGTCTTTACTGACCAAATGAACACAGGCACACACTCAGGTTTCTTGCCCAGGCACTGGCATACAAGCCTGGCACTGACTCTGTGTTAAGTGGCCAGTCCACCGAAATTAAACTTGCAAAAATATTTTTTTCTTAATTATATAATTTGTTATCAAATATTGGTGTAAAATTAAACATCATCCAACCACTTATTAATGCAAACCTACAGACTCAGTCAGAAGTTGTGCTCAGCAGTTTTTTTGAGGCACACGTACTGGTAAAACAACCACAATGAAGAATCGAGAGTATACTCACAGGAATATTTTCTAATTCATGTGTTATGTCCTTGCATCATTCCCTGACTGTGGCCAACTGAAAGCATTAATTATACAACAAGTGATTGGTTAATTGTTACTGCCATTTAGAGTTCAGTCACATAAAAAGCTGGGGGGGTATTAACAAATGTTTGTATAGGGATCAGGTACAGCGAGGATGCAAAAACCATTACCCTGTTTATTATAATAATAATAATTATTATTATTATTTTATTATTTTGAATTTCCTAGTCCCTGTCAAAATTGAAATACAAGCCTCCCTGTACATGCACTCCCACACTTACCTATAATGCTTTCTTACAAAATTCTCTAATATTCAAAATATAAAACTTTCACAAAGCACCAATACTAAATTACTTAAAAAGGGCAAATTAAATATATTACTTGCCTTTTCCTGGGCTCGTTGGACTTTTTTGTACTCTGCCAATAGCTTGTGATTTTCACTAACAGCTTTCTCTCTTGCAACCTTCCGGGTTTTCATGAATAAGTTGAGCCAAGTTAAATCGCGTGTTCTTGTTGTGCTGCATCCTAGAAATTAACTCATAAAAACTAAGAAAAGAATGCAAAGTTAGGAAAACAAAAATCATAGAGTTTTTGTCAAGGCTTTGAAGTCTCTCTTCATGGCAAAATTTCTCGGATAAGTAGAAGTATTTAAAAAACTATCCTAGCCAAAAATATGATACGAATGACAAACAAACCTTACCTTTTCTTTTCCTATTTCCTCTGCTTTATCTTTCTAAGCGAACATCGTGAAAAGTGTGGCATATTTGGTATCAAAATGGCAGTAAAAATGTGTGCTTTCAGAAAATTTGAGTCTTGGCGCCATCGAACTAACCCCAGGACCGCTCGGAGGCATTTATCAACAGGTGCTCAACTCAGTTCCAGTCTTCTCTAAAAACACACGGTCACAGTCGCCATATTTGTGGACAAGGATTGTTCCGCTTCATAGCGCGCGCCAGCCCAGCGTGTTTGTGAGTCGGTGGTGTTCAGAAATGTGATTGTTGACATCACCATTTCTAGTCGCTCGTTTGTGTTCAGTCAGTCTTGTTGTAAGGTTTCTGCCAGTCTCACCGATGTAGGAGGTCTGGCAGTCAGCGCATTTGATCTTATAAATCGCTCCTTTCTGTTGTTAGGTTCGTCCTTGTCTTTAACGTTGGTCAATAAATGTCGTAACGTAGTTATAGGTTTGTGAGCTACATGGATGTTGTAGGGCTGTAGAATCCGCGCAATAGTCTCAGAAGTGCCCTTGATGTTGGGTACAGTAACTGTAGTACATGTAACAGATGTCGAGTTCCTGTCAGTTTCAGTAGTTTCAGTAGTCCGGTGAAAACACGATCAAGGTAATTGTTTTTGTCAGATAAACTGTCTGGTGTGTCGCAAACTTAAGTTGCATTCGTCTTGTCAAAGTCTTGATAGTCGTAGCTTTGTGGGAAGTCGGGTTGTAGGATGATTCGTCAAGTAATCTGTCGGTATGAGTCGGTTTTCTGTATACTGTCGTTCGTTAAGTTCGTTGTTGTCATGGCTTACCAGACAGTTGAGAAAAGAAAGTTTTCCGTTCTCCCTGGTAAACTTGATGTCAATGTTCTGTTCGTTGAGAACAACTACAATGCCGACTTTATTCGACAAAACATTCACCAGACTACTGAAACTGTTGTCGTAAAATCAAACCGTGACGGAAATGGCCGCAATGAAAACATGGCGATCAAAATTTTCATGTGCGAGTTGGAGCTATTGTTTTCCTGTTCTTATAATTATTTCGGGTTCTTTGCTGCCTTGGTCAGTCTTTGTTTTGCGTCATTGGTGAGCCCCATGTGTGTTAAAAATCATGTTACATTCATTTGCAATTCAGAGTTAGAAAGAAATGCGAAATCACAAAAAATTCTGTTTTTTTAATTATGCGATGATAACCAAATTTTTTTTATTTAAACCATTGTGTTTACGTTTTTAGCAAAGATAGTTCTGACCCCTTTACAAACACTGAATCCACGGAATCACTGTCGTGCATGGTTGCTCTAGCTTCCATTTCACGGGAAAAGATGGCTGTTGCTGCTCCGTTGAAAAACCACTGACGAGAACTTGAACTGATTGTTTTGCAAGTTGTGAGAACATCATTATTCGGCCCCAGACCTCCTTTCTCCCCCCCCCCCCCCCGATATGTATTACAGTGTATGTTTCAATAGCAATGCATAAATTGCAAGTTCACCTTTAATATATATAACAATCACAATGGTTTTCAGTTAGTTACCTTATGATTAAGTTCTAGTTGATAGCTACATTAATGGCTTCTGGCCAGATAAAAACTAATTATTATTATTATTTTAAAGTTGTTTTGAAAGTACATGGAGCTGGCTTACCAAAAGGACTTGGTACCATCTTTAAAGAAAAAGAGGAAGTTTCCCAAGTCTGCATGACAGGACTCTTCTCTTCGATATCCTTCATCTGCTGAAATAAGTTCTCCTCTATAGACAAGAAGGAAACCATCCTTGGAAAACTTTTTTGTTGTGAACACATCTCTCCCTAGGAAGCACAATTATAATAACATTTTGATGTAATATCCAGTCTGTCACAAGGTTAAAAAGAGTCTGCATGCATATTACAGCAGCGTGCAAAGAAGTTAGTGTCCGCTATGCCTGTTGGGCAAGTGAAAGTTTTCGGGGGAGATTTTTAATTAATTAATCAGTGCTTCTGAAAAAAATTTTCAGGCTGAAAATGACTTTACCTGCCACTGGTAACTACACAACTTGTACATACAATCTCTCTTCTAAATATTATATGACAGTAGCCACAGTTGTAAAAAAATGGATTCTTGCTTTTATGTTGTTTGTAGGGGTACTGCAGTTACTGTGATTAAGATGGGAAGACTTCTCACTAGTCCTTCCCATACAAAATATATGTTACAAGACTGTGCTCTAAGGAAAATTCCAGGGAGTCCGTCAGGCACCCTAACCTTTTGGCCAGGGCAACCAATATTTTGCAATAAGGAAGGATTAATGCCTTGCCCTCATAGTGAAAGCTGCTTTTCTCTGTCAGAACCGTTCACCCTTAGGCATGACCTCAAAAGTACCAGCCACCTAAGGGGTTTATTTAAAAATTGAAAGTGTGAGATCTCTGTGCATATATATTTGTAACAAAGAAAATGTCCAATTTACTCTATTGAAGATAAATTTATTTAAGGTCTTCCTGAATGATTTATTTAATATTAATTTTCACCTATGAAGTCATTGATAAACCTTTCTTCTAAGCCTTCCTGGTCTTTGCCTTGAGTTCTTCCAAAGGATATCTTTTAATAACAAATTGAACCAGTTATTAATATTAATTTTAAGCCAATTTCTCATGCCTGACTCTGACAAATCCAGATTTCTTGCTCCTAAACTATTAAATAAATAAATTTAAAATTGTTAACAATATCAGCAGCCAAATAGAAAAACTGGCATCTCAAATACAGGACCTCAGCTCCAAGTCACTCATTTTTGTCGATATAGATATTTGAATAGATCTCCTAAAAAAAGTATGGGATTTACGCGTTAAAGACCACGTGGAATCTAAATCTATTTTGTCGGTGCGTGCTAGCGCATGAAGCATACTAAATCCACTAAGGGCTCAGAACGGGTGACTTGGCACTTGCAGGGAATCAATTCTGGCTGACTTTTTTTTTGCGGTGAAAGATTGCATCATTTCATTTGCGCTGAGTTGGTTTCTAAATGGATAGTAGAAAGGACTTTCTACTATCCAATGGTTTCTTTCACTGACGTCACTGCTGTGTGCTGTGGCGGGTATAAAAATTGCGAATTTTTTCCTTCATAGCTTTACAAAACTTAGTATTTGGACGACCTCATAACTTACAGCTGCGTTTACAATGTACTTATCTACGTCGTCCTTAAACAACAGAGGGGCTTAAAATAAATGTATTGAGAACCTTTTTGCTTCTCTTTATGGAGAGTCTGCAGGCAATAAACCAAAGAAGCAGCCGCGTCTCGCAAGCAGAGCGTACGCTCACTTTGCACGCAATATCATGATTGACAGCGGAAAAAAGTAACGTAAACACTCGCAGATATTAGCCACACCTTTTTTCCAAATTTCTTTGCCCAAAATAGGGGCTGCGACTTATCTGCGGGAACATTTGGAAAAGGACGTCCCATAAATTTCCGTGAATTTGACACTTTTATGGAAAAGTATGCAAATTAATATTACATAAAACTACAAGAGAGTACTGTTCATTGCTTTTGAAAGTTTGGCGGCTACTGAAAGCTGTTTGCAATGTTATTGAACAACGGCGTATAACTTCAAAAGTAAACGATCATCCACAAGTGAGAAAATACCACAAGTATAAGCGTGGTAGATGCCTTTGGCCCACTGTTTCTTCACTGTTTAGCACTTTGATGGCAAATTTGTCGAACTGATAATGAAATTCTCTTTGTGCAGCAAGTCTATCTCCGAAACCCGAAAGACGGCTCCCAAATCTCTGTAGATACGATAGCCATGAAACTTGAACGTCTCCATGATCTTGTTTTGCTCATTCGTTCTCGCCCTAGTCCCATTTTCGTGCCCTAACTAATGCCTGGTTACTAAGCTTCGAACGTTCAGCAAACGCACATTCTTGTTTTCACACAAAAATCTACGGAAAAACTGTGTTGAATCAAGAAATACCTGTCAACAAATACCAGAGAAAGTTCAACCATATGTCAAGTTTGGTATTTATTATATTAAACAGTGTTCTCCTTATCAGGCGGTAACCAGTAAAATTTACCGCTTGTAAGCACCGCTTGTTACTGGTTAGCCGGAACCAGATAAAGGCCTGGATTAGAAACATCCAACAGTTTGGGATGGTGAAAGATTTATTATCGGATTGTATTATGACAAGATTTATGTCCGTCGTACTGCGTACCACGTAAGTGTAGTTTTAGTAACTTTTCTCATTGTCCATGCGTTTGTTACAATATTAGATGTAGTCGTCTTATCATCTCGACATTTCTAAGTTTGTTAGATAATAGTCTCATCTTCTCTACGTTTCTCTGCACGTTTCTACCTTAGTAAGATGTTAGTCGTATCTTTTTAACTTTTCTCCGTATGCCAGTACATTCCTATGGTGTTAGTCTTCTGGACATTTTCCATGCAATAGTGTGTTCGTCAGTGGTGTAAGGCGAGGTCTTATCTTCTCGACTGTCGACATTTCTCTGTACGTTAAAACATTCGAAAAATATTATTGTTATCTTCTCAACGTTTGTCCGTGTGCTAGTATATTCGTAATTTAGATGTTGTTAGTTGTATCTCCCTAACATTTCTCCGAACGTTAGCACTGTCGTGAGATACTAGTGTTATCTTCTTGGCGTCTATATCCGTATGTTGGTTTGTTTAGGTTTGTTCGTAATTTACTCTTAGTATTGTCTTCTCCTCGAAGTTCTTCGTTTGTGCCTTTGTAAGGAGTATGTGTCATCTTCTAGGCGTTTCTCAGTACGTTTTTTAGGTTACTGTAAGCTTTTTCTTCTCGACGTTTATCTGTACGTTAATACGTTCCACGTGACAGGAATTACAAACGTCAACCGTTTTGAAGGGTTTTCGAGACGTGTGTTAGCCTAGTGTCATCCCAGCAACATTTCGGGTCTCATGACGACAATTCCACACCAGGGTAGAAAAAGATTTTCAACAGAGCTGCTTTACCGGTCCAAAAAACTGTCTTACCTGTTACCCTGAAAACTAGGGAGAACACTGTATTAAAGCGCTAAAATTATGGGTAAGACTTTGAAGTATTTTTCCGTTTCAATGTTATAATAGTGAGTTTATGTTTGATGAAGAAGACTTCTAAACACTCGACTGATTTCTTTCAAAAAACTTTTTTTCCAAAATTGGAGTTGCTAAATTCAGGGTGCGGCTTATCTGCGGGTGTTTATGGTATTCAGTTTCTAGTGGCCAATCTCAATGGCATCACCAGTGGAAAAACCGACCAGTGACGCCACATTTCAGAATTGACGCATTGCAGGTGAGACAAGTCGCTCGTTCTGCAATCCATTTTGATTTCAAGCCCGCACATGCTCTCTGTATCCAGCGGTCTCCTCAGGCCTGTGACTAAAATGAGCGATTTGGAACAAGTCTAGTTCATCATCTGATGAACATAAACCCATGCAATGCAATCAGGTTACTGTTATTGATGTAGGAAAACCATTCATGAATGTGTTTTGGGGTGTGGTAAGGAAAATGAAACTTGAACCAAGGATAAATCAACCACAACACAAACAGCAACTGAAGCTTTGAAGTTACTGAGGCAACAAAGGAAAGGCATTCTAGAACTCTCCCAAAAAAGAACATTTGGACAAAAAAGAACATTTGGTTGTATCCCAAACAATCCCTGTTTAAAGAAACTAGGCATGCACGGTGGTCTCGGTCTTAGGGCCACAAGGTGGTATATATTGGGTAGATTTGCCACAAGTTTGCCAGGTTCACCACAACAACCAAAGCTGTCAGAGTGTCTTGGTCATTATTCAGCTCAGAGTCGAAGCAATTACAAAGTTCTTTACAGTACAAAGGTGGCTTTTACTGCTGGAGTATAATTATGATCATTTTCATTGAGGACCAGATTTGTTGTGGAGAGTGTGGAAATATCGTTTAGCTGTAGCTGGTATCCGTCTCTCCGATATTGTTTACATTTTTTTTAATTGCAAATGCTTAGTTTTATAATTGCATCAGTATGAGGAATTTCTTCAGCGTTTGCAGGATTTTTCAAAGTACCAAAGAAATAATTTCTTAATTTAGCCAAGATTGAAATAATTCAGAACCAATGGATAACAGCTCTCTGGCTCATCCTGAATTTGAAGTGACAACCACTGTTTCCCCTAGAGGTTCGAGAAATCAGGATTCTACTATAGTACATAAATCATTAACGTTTGATCCACTTCCAATCCAGAAATGTGAGTTTGTATTGTTTAATGTTATTGGTTGGTTTATGGTTTTATTTATGAAAAAAGTCCTATTGATTGTTCTCAATCAATGGTTTGCTTGGTTAATTTTGTTCTAAGTGGCTCGGTTCCTTTAGTGCACTGTAAAAGTTGTCAAACATTATTTTCAGGAATGTTCAACCTTCTTTTAGTGTTGTAAATGCCTGTCTTTAAACAAGAGGTTGTGTGACAATTTTAAGTGTCGTGAAAGGAGCTGTTTGCATTGTTTGCAGAATCAAAGAGAATCGAATAGATCAATTGCTTAATGAAGCTCAACAGACAAATAATAGTTTGGATCAGAAAAATGGATGCGATGATTGTATAGAAATTTCATGTAAATCGAGAACTCCCTTATGAATAGCAATGTGTGCCATACGAATTAAGACGCTATGAATAGCCACTGTGAAAACGTTTTGCACGAAGACTGACTAAGACTTGTTCTGACACAGAGGCAAAAGGTAACTGGGAAATGGCCTATTCTCATCCAGCAAGATAACTGAAAACACACATTTTTACCTCATACAGTACTGAATTTTACTCATAAAAATTGCAGCAAATAAAAATTGTATGGATTCATGATCAGAGCTTATCCAATCAGAAACGGGAACGATGAAAATTCACTAATGAAAAAACATTGTTAACCCATTCAGCAATGCAAAAGGACAGCCATTTTATAAAATTGCATGCTTTCTAGAATTATATAACCGAAGAAGAGCTTGCTTATACAGTATAGCAGGGAAAAAGGTTACAATGAGAAAAGCCATAGTTCCCGATCTCTGCTGCTGCTGCCATCACTGTCCAATATTATGGTGTTGCAACAAACTGCTTGTAGAAAAAAATTAATTTTCGTGGAATTGGAAGGTGGATCGAGTTAGCTTAATTTGATTGAATCAAAATATCTGGTAAATTGCAGGGATCTTGTGCGGACAAAAAGCGTTCTATCTGCTTTACCGACATAAGCAGAGTAGTAGCCAGGGCAGCTGAATTTGTACACAACATTAGATTTGCTTAGTAGTGCTGTTTTGTTTTGGTGTTAGTATTAAAAGAAACATACTTGTTTTCTCTTTTATTCTAATGTCGATATTCGGGTCGGCTAAACTTCGACAAAGCTTACGCTTCAGTTGAATTTCTTCAAATGACTAGTTGTGTTGTTAAGTTGCAAGGCCAGAAGTCTAAAAGCGGCTGGAGCGTGTGTAAAAATATTTTAGACTAGAGAAATATTGAAAACATACCTGCCGGTTAGCTCGACCTTCCTTTGTCAAAATTTTCAAATCCGTTCGCAAGCAAACAGCTTCACTTTCGTTTTCGTCGATGCAAAGCGACAGTCTATCATAGATTCTCCCTGCTAGCCAAAGGAAGACGAACAGGAGATTCTCTCCTCCTAATTTAATTGTTACGGTCCCAAAACAAGGACAAAACTGGGTTAAACAATTTGCCATGATACTTCCCACCCCGGCCATTACGCGGTGCAAAAGTGCAAAACAAAATCAGTTAATCAGTTGGTATAGCACACCCTATTGGCCCAGATCAAGTAGCCAATTAAATTTTCTCTTAGTAAGGTCTGTCGATTTGGCGGGAAGACCAAATTTCCCGCGCACAAGAGACGACACGAGACAAGAAAAGAAAATCGGATTTGAAACCTTCTGATCGATGCTTTCGGAAACAACAAATATGTACTCGCGCGAAACTATATAGAAAATCTTGTTCGAATCATCTTGTGACAGCACAAACGTTTTTACATGTGTTTTATACTCACCGGTACGTGCGGTTCAGATTGAAATCGCCTGGTCCTTCTTGCCATCTCAAGACGATCACCGCCTGAAACAAGTTAAATATATCGTTAAAATGGGGATTTCATCACCTATCACAAACTAATGCCAGATGCTCAATAAATTCAAGTAAAAACATATAAACCGTTCGACAACTTTTGGAGCAGTTATAGCATAGATGATACCTTTTCTTTACGGCTAGGCAGAAAAACGAGAGGAGATTGAACTTTGTCAAATCGAGTGATATGCCTTTGTTGTTCAATCTTTGTCTAAATATTTTCCCGAATACCTGCAATTTTGCGACACTAAAAAGAAAGTGGACGTGAAAGGACCACGCAGAACTATCAAACAGCAAAATAAGTGAAACTTACCGCTCAGTTCACATTGTAATTTTTGTGTAGTGAAAACGTTTAGACTAAGGTCCCCACAGTCCACGTCCAATTCAGTCGGCGTGCTGCTGCAAATGTCCCTATGGTATATTAAAATATTACGTTTCAATGCGTAACTGACGAATGAAAAAGCATTCGACTAGTCAAAATAGTGATTATTAGTATATCAGTGACACCGAGAAAGAAGACAGCCAGATAACATTGAGACTCAAAAAAGAAAGGTAATTAAGCTATCCTTTTGTTTTTGCTTATCGAATTATCGCAAGCTGTATTTTACGAGACAGTTTTTGACTTATTATAAGATATCATCCTGATTACTGTATTAGTATTGTTGCAACACTCAACTGAGAATCTTGGCACATCGGGTAAAGTTTGTGCATAGAAACACGTATCACTTTCCACTTCTTTAGACTTTGACTTTTGTTTTCAGGTTGTTTAGGTTCATAGTTTCGCCCAGATCGCTACTCTGCATGATACATTTATGGGGACATCTTAGAAGATAACATCACTCCGATAGTAGTGGGGACACAGCTGCTGGTCACTTTCGCAGATAAACAAAACCTTTATCAAGCTTCGCCCGTATTTGGTCGATAAATAAACTACTCAAATTCAACAATCTAGATTCCATATTCTTTAATAACACGCTACATTTTGGAAATAAGGTCGTTCACATGACAGAAAAATTCGGTACGGACCCTTCAAAAATAGACCAGGACCCGATAAATTCTATGGAAAAACAGTCAAGTTTTCGAGGGACCATAGGCGCCTATGGCCCCGCGTATTTCTCTGCAAAAATTATCGGGTCCTAACCTATTTTTTGATGAGTCTGTACCCAACGAAGATGAAAAATTACTCTTAGAACAGAGTGTACGCTTATCATGAAGCTCTGAACTATCTTGCCATCAGCCTGCGTAGCAGCCGCCTGAGTAGTAGTTTTTGGGCAGCAATTTGGGAGACGCGAAAAGCGCGAAAGGCTTTTACTTTTTTTATTCTTTCATTTTTCTCATTCTCGAAACATCGCATACTCAGTGCACTTTATTCTGTATGTTAATATAAATGATTGAGCCAAATCTTGGCACATTAGATAAAGCCTTCCACTCTTTACACTCTTTTAGGTTTTCATATTCAGTTGCTTACTTTGTTTAGAAATTGTTTAGACTCTGGTAAACAAGTGACCCGTCTTGTGGGGACAAATTAAAAACAAGATAACCTCACTCCAGCTAGGCTCGATTGTGAGTCCTGTTTGCAATCCTCCTCCCGTGGTGTGGGGCACGGAACGCGGGCTCACAAAATGGCTGGAGATCGAGCCTACACTTCACTTTCTGCGCAGATAAATAAACCATAAACAAGCTCCGAATGCATTTAGTTGATGAATAAAACACTCCAAATTTAACAATCTGGATTCCATGTTTTTTTAATGATACGCTTTATTGCAGTAAAATTTGCACATGACGTGATATACTCATTACTCGTAGCGTTCAGCTGTATTCATTACTTGTGGGGTCATATGGGTGCATGTATTTAATATTCGCGTGCAAAACCAAATTGATCAGAGGGCTTAGAATCGCTACTCTGGTAAACAAGTGACCCGTCTTGTGGGGGACAAATTAAAAACAAGATAACATCACAACAGCCCGCCGATCACTGTCTGCGCAGATAAATAAATACGCTTTATTGCAGTACTGATTTGGACATGACGTGATACTCGCTAGCGTTCAGCTGTATTCATTACTTGTGGGGTCATATGGGTGCATGTATTTAATATTCGCGTGACTTATGCCTATTAGTTCCTTGGGGAACACAGGGCCGCAAAATTAGTATTCGCGTGCAAAACCAAATTGATCGCAACAAAAGGGCAAGATAAATTAACTTCTTAGAATCGCTACTCTGGTAAACAAGTGACGCGTCTTGTGGGGACAAATAAAAAACAAAATACAGTGGAACCCCGATTTTACGATATGGCAAGGGGACAGCAAAATCATATCGTTAAATCGGGATATCGTTCTGAACGAACAAAGCAACTAAAAATATCGTTGTACCGGGATATGGTTGATAATTAATTTTTCGAAGTTCAATCAAGAAGAGATAGAATAAGCGTTAGGGCTTTCATTTTACGCCAAAATAGCGCCTTCGATGCAGTGAAAGTAAACACTTTGACAAGCTGGTGACAGAAACGCAAAGTTTTATGCCCTGCGGGACAAATAATGACGGTAATTTATAAAACTTTGTGTGATTGCTGTAGGTGTTTGTAACTCTTTTGCGGTATGTGATATTAATTATATCGTTGCAACGGCGAAAAACTTTATGCTTGGGTCGCTAGATTTCCATCGTTAAACCGGGAATATCGTTGGACCGAATATTGCTCATCGGGATTCTGCTCCATACAATTTACTGTACCTTTTGGCGGGACATAGAAAGTTGATCGTTAAACCGGGAGTATCGTTAGTTCGACGATCGTAAAATCGGGGTTTCACTGTAACATTACTACAGCCCGCCGATCACTTTCTGCGCAAATAAATAAATACGCTTTATTGCAGTAAAACTGATTTGCACATGACGTGATATACTCATTACTCGCTTTGCGTTCAGCGTATTCATTACTTGTGGGGTCATATGGGTGCATGTATCTAATATTCGCGCGCAAAACCAAATTGATCGCTACAAAAGGGCAAGATAAATTAACTACTTAGAATTGTAAACAAGTGACCCGTCTTGTGGGGACAAATTAAAAAGCAAGATAACATCTGTCACTAATGCCCGCCGATCACTTTTTGCGCAGATAAATAAACCATAATCAAGCTCCGACTGACAGCCGCAGAAATTCGGGCTAGTTGCCGTTGGAAGATCCTCCAGGCACTGAGGAACTGCAGAACTGCAGTCTCACGGAATTTCATAAGAATGGCTGTTCAAGTCGAATCCTTGTGCAAACCATTTGCGCTGGAAAACGACCCAGACGCGACCTGCTACTTCTTTCACTCAGAAAAAGACGACGTCGAGAATGAAGGCTACAGCACACCAGTGCCAACTCATGACATTTGGAAAAAGTTTAAACTTCTTCCGACACTTCCCAGCTCTCCGTCCCGATCACCTCCACATTCGCCGGTCGACTTCGATTCATTCGGGGATGATTATTGCTTAGTTGCTGACATCCTGCAAATTGTGTCTGATTTTCTTGACGAGGACAGCCAGGGGGCCTGGCAACTGCCTTTGATCTTGCTGCTTTCGAGCGATCCATGATTGTCCGGCAAAATAAAAGATTTCTATCGCAATTCTCCTTCAGTTTTACTAAAAATAGAAGCTTCCAACTGCTTCGCGACTACCACCGCGAAAACCCGAAATTAGAAATTATCCCATCGAGTCGGTAGGCTTGAACTATGCTTTGTCATGGTTTGCAATAAAATAAGCTTACCTGTCTCAAGTTCTGTTTGTCTTTTCTAAAACGGCAAGATTATTTCGAAGGATTTTTCTATCGATTAGATGTTTCATGGCAGCATTTATTTCTTGAACCGAACACTGTATATACAGTACCTAGCTGCTTTCAGTTGAAAAGTAAATTTCGAACTTTCCAGCAAATCCATTTGCTGAGCACAGGTCCAGTACACGTATAAACGTTTGCTAGGGTAACCTTACAGAGATTAAGGCATTTGATTTGATTTTTTTTTTTGGTCCTTGCCTTGAAATATCTTAGCTTAAGTCAAGGTAAAGATATTTGGGCTCTTCACCTTAGAATGAAAAAAACAGAGTGGTTGACTTGAATAACATCAAGAAAACTGTGCAATCTCAAATGTCTTGCTTACAAGTGCAAAACCCTTTGATTTTAAACAGTCCTACCTGTTCAAAAAAAATCAACTTCTACTCAGTCACACCCTTGCAGAAAATTTGTTTACTAAAACAGTTTCATATTACAGTGTACATTTGCAGGCTGGAGAGAAACAGTGTTACAATGGCATATTGTTATTCATTTCACATCTTTTTGTACTGTAATTAATGCCACTGGATAATAATCCATATCATTTTGTGCTATACTGAGTCTATACTTCTTGAAGTTGGATAATAAAATTGTAACAGTTATAATTCACTTGAAAAAACCTCTACTGAATAAAACAATAAAAGTTCATTCTACCAATCACCTCAGAGTAAATGAGGGAAATTATTGAGAAAATCCTGGAAAGTGAAGTCCTTGAGAGTTAATGGGGGGATTGACCGTCGAAAAATATAAATCAGGATACTTTGCCTTTCCCCTTTAGGAGATCATGAGAATTGGTTTAAGCTATTTTGCATTTGGGGGCTTTTTGCCTTTCAAGAGCTCTCAATCAAGGGGAGGGCGACGATACAAAATACTGAATGTGCATTATATATAGTAGATAATGAACACAATGATCACGGTACAAAAATGTGGTTGATATCCCTAAAACACGAATGGACATGAAGTGTCTCTCACTGAAACAACAAGAAAGTCAGAAAAATAAAAGACCAACCTTCAGCTTCCCTCGACTCATGAACACACGTAGACGGAGAACAACAACAACTTCTGTGATAGCGACTTCCAAAACTTTACGGCGAGGGTTAATTACCTTCCCGTACTAACCACTGCAAACTATAACCAGCAATATTTCAACCATGGTGTTGTAGAGGGAGTGGGCTATTGAACACGATGTTAATGATGCATCAGGATTTACTAGAGCCTAAAGTTGAAACGCCACTTGTTTTCAGAGTGTAAAATATTCGCCATGAAATGGCAGTTCGGTCTCTGTTTTTTCCCAACAAAAAGATACTAAATGTATCTCTCTTGTCAAAATCTTTGCCCAGGAAGTCGAAGCAATGAGCCCGCAACTCGCTGATATCCTCATTATAAAATACCACGGAAATGTTGGTTCACAAATACTAGTCCGTGAGCCAGACTGCAAAATTTGGGCTTTCGGTATTTTCACGTTTATGCGAAAAGCACTATTTTGTTTAAGAATAAAAGTCGACTACAGAAAATTACCGCTCTTTCTTGTGTGAAATCATTTTAATAGCAAAATTTGGAGGAATTTAAAAATTGGTATCGTCTGTTATCTGATGTAGTATTGAAATTAAATTATATATAGACTTATCACAACAGATTTGGGTAAAAGTGAAAAAAAGGGATGCTGAAATCAGCATCCATAAGAATCTCACTGCTTTTATCGTTGATATTATTTACTGTGCTGTTGAAATTAAACATTACATTTATTCATGTAAATTCTCAATTGACTGAACTTGTTTTTTGTATTCAGACTGAATGGAAAAATACAAGCGCCAGTGTATAATACACTATGCTGCATGTCATGATAAGGAGGACGAACATCTTGTGCCCCCAAAGGACATCGGCTCTTGGTCGGCATTGCTGGAAGCAGCGAAAGTTCGAAATCATCAGCCAGTTTTGGATGTCGCCAAAACTGTTGACGAAAATCACATACCAAACATCGTATACCACCGAAAATGTAGAAGCCTGTTTACTATGAAAAGAGACTTGGAAACTATTAAGCGTAAAAGAGAGGAGACAGTTGACGAAGAATCCAATGAAAACACTACCGCAAAAAGGCTGTGTAGAAGAACATCCACAGAGGCGAGAGTGTATGAGCCTGTATGCATTTTCTGTAATAAGGTTAAATTCATGAAAAATCCGAAGGCAAGAGAGAAGCTCATTCAAGCTGTACAGCTGAGGGCAGATCATACACTTCGTCAGTGTGCAATATTAAGTGAAGATGCAAGAATTATTGCTATAACTAGCAGAGACATAGTGGCCACAGAAGCCCATTACCACGCTTCATGTTATAAAAGTTACACTAACATTAAAACAAAGAAACATGATAATTTGGATGGTAAAGAAGTGGAGAATACGACAGAGATAACCGGCACGCTTTCATATGAAGTAGCTGAAGTAGAAGCATGCGCACAACTTTTCCATTACATCAGAAACGAAGTAATCCCAAATAAGATGGTCGTACCAGGTGTCCAGCTTACCGAGAAACTGGAAACGTTCATGTCCTGCAAGGGTGAAGTTCTAAAGATTGCCACGAAGAAGAACATTTGTAGAAGGCTTGAATCAGAACTTGGAGATTCTGTTCACATTTTTGCAAACGACTCAGGAAAACTGCTGTTAGTTCCTGATAGCTTATCCTTTAAGGATGTTGTCCTTGATAACGAGAATCTCCGTAAAGAGCTAGCAATCTGGAAGGTGAAGCTAACTGACGCCAACAAGATAACAGACCAAGCTTCATCACAGATCAGTGAAGCCATAAGACGGGATATGACACCTACTCCCTGGCCATACCACCCATCTAATCTCTCGAATGCCGTGAATATGCCAACTCAGCTGCATCGTTTTCTAGTTGGACTTCTAACCGGAAATCCTGAGAATGAAAACCCGTCAGAGAGAGCGACAAATCTTGTCCAGTCATTTGGTCAAGACCTGATATATGCGGTTACTTGTGGACAGCATAAATCTCCCAAGCATGTACTCCTTCCTTATGCTGTGAAAACATTAACCGGAAACACAGAGATAATCAAGGCACTTAACAAGTTTGGTCATGGGATGTCATACACTCAGCTTGAGGAAAATGACACCGCTCTGTGTTTACAAAAGCTGGCATCAGGTCTGAATGAGAGGGTAGTACTTCCTGCCTCGATAAAGTCACATGTCTTTACAACCCTTGCCTGGGACAATATAGACAGAATTGAGGAGACTCTGTCAGGGAAAGGCACATCGCATCGCGTCAACGGAATCGCTGTGCAACCTAAAGTCTTTGGTCCTGACCCACCGCCCGATGATCTACCGCGCATTGACAAGCTGAAGCAGAGGACTTTGAGCACAGAACATCAATCCCAACTTGACGTCTATGTTGCTGGCTCTCGTGTGGGACCACATCCTCTCAAAACGAAGGACGACTATGTTTGTGAAGCCAACAAAGCTGCAAGAAGTGCGCATCAGAAAAATATGCTATGGATCCTTGCTAGACTAGCCAATTCGGAAGACCAAATTAGGTACCAAGTTGGACCGGATTCAACATCCAAACAAGGGATCAAGTTCAAGTAACACCAGATGTTGTGCAGTATCTTCCGACAATAAATGCCCCAGCGACAGAATTATCAACAGTGTTTGAGATCCTTAACCAATCAGAGGAAATCAGAAAGAAACTGTGTTTACCAGCAATTGTCATTGTCATGGATCAAGCACTTTACGCGAAAGCAGCCGAAATTGCATGGAAGCAAGACCAGTTTTCGAATATTGTTTTGAGAATGAGAACACTTCATACAATTTGTGTTGCTTTTTCTATCCTTGGGAAACGATTTGGAGATAGTGGTTTGAAGGACATCTTCATTGAATCGCAGATAGTTGCTGAGGGCTCAGTTAGTGGTGTCGTTTATGGCGCCCTCACAACCTTGGTGTGAGGGCGCACAAGTACCTGTATGAAGCACTGATGAGGTTAGCATGGGCGGAGTTCATGCGGTGGCTTGAGACCGGTGATCCTGATCATCACATCACAGTGGTGTCCTTTCTTGAGCAGGTGGATACATTTGCAAGTAACTTGACGCAAGAGGGTTTTGATCAGCTGTTGCAAAGCCAAGTTCTACCTCAAGTGATGACTATGTGGAAAGAGTTCCTGAATTACCTTCGTCATAATAACGGGGAACTGTCGGCATTCTGGATGTCGTACGTGGATATGGTCGAAGGTATAGTGCTTGGTCTGTTGCGGGCATCTCGTGAAGGCGACTGGGATTTACATCTTCATTCCGTAAGAATGAAAGTGCAGAGGGCGTTCAAGACAGGCAGTTTTTCCGTACAGTTGTCCAGCAACAATCCCTTTGGTCGGATCCCAGTAGACCAGAGGACTGAGGTCACAGTGAATAAAGATACCCAGAATGAAACCTGCAACTGCGCTAGTAAACCAGCAAACCAGCGCTACTACCTTACAGCGGAGTACCGGAGTGCATTTCTTGGACAGCTTCGAAACATGGTACAAGGATCCGACCCAGAAACTCAGCATACGGGGCTTCAACGATCAAGAATAAAGAAAGATGAGCAGGCAGTTTCGTCCATAGTTGACCTCATCCAAGGTTGGGTCAATCCTTTCTCCGAGAGTCAAGACCTGATCAGCATTTCCACTGCAAAGAAAGCTCCCAAAGAGGTTGCCACAGACCTGAAGATAGCACACGAGGTTGGTGAGAAGTGCTACACAACCTTCAAGGAAGAGAGGAGGGGGAAGATCCCTCAAGTCAAGAAATTCCACGACCCTCTGAAGACAAACAAACTGAAGACGTTCAGCGACATGAACAAGAAGAAGCAAGTGAAGTCTAATGAACGTTCGATCATTTTAAAGGCTGACAGGTCGCTGTTTGGCAGAATCATAGTGATTGCACAAGAGCGAAGCTTACGAATGGATTACATCCTGTCACATCCGCTTGGACCGCTACCTTGGCCATTATCATCTGCAGATGGCCTTCTGCGAAAGACAAACAAGGCTTCACTGGCATCGTTGCTGCAGAAGAACGTACAAGCCACTGAGGAAGTCCCTGCAAACTCTTCTGCAGTAATTGATGGCATATCCGACCCTGGTGCAAAGAGTAAAGGGAGATCAATTGACATTTGGAGATGTTGCCATTATTGTCCTATCCATGGCAATGAAAGAAGGAGTGCAGTGTAACAGAATAGATGTCATGTTTGACACCTACAAAGAACTATCTATCAAGAACAGTGAGCGGCTTCTACGAGGTGAAGAGTCAGGGCACCAGCTATGCAACATCACTAGCACTCAGATAGTTAGGCAGTGGAGGAATTTCCTAACAAGAGTGACCAATAAGACGAGTCTTGTTACCTTTATCGTCAGTGAGTGGAGAAAGGAAGTATGCAGAGAGAAGTTGGAGGAGAAAGTGCTGTATGCCAGTGTTGATGATACATGCTACAGAATCACATCAGAAGGTAGTGAGGAGGTTCCGGCACTACAGTGTCAACAAGAAGAGGCCGACGGACGCCTACTGCTTCACGCTACTCACGCAGCTAATGAGGGCTACAATTCTGTTCTGGTCTGTTCAGAGGACACTGATGTATTTATTTTGTCCTTGACATTTAGCAATGAGATAGGAACTTCTCTGTTCTTGATTTCTGGAAGTCGCACGCGGACAAAGGTAGTTGACATCACAAAAGGTGCTGCCTCGCTTGGTTCCAAAGTGTGCAAAGGTGTTGGAAACGGTGTCTGCAGCAAGACCCACAGGTGCCGAGTCCTGTTGGACGGGGATGGAAAACGGAGCATGAAGATGGTGTTGCCAAGTTAGCTGTAGACTGGATGGATTTAAAACCAGCACCAGAGGCCATCCTAGAACTCCTAGCATGTAACTGCACTAGAAAATGCGTCTAGCCTAACTGTGTCTGTATCACAAATGGACTAAGATGCACTGATATGTGCAGACTTACAGAATGTGACAACCAAGCTTCTCTTCAGGAGGTTCAGAGCACCGACGAAGATGATGAGCACGGAGTGGACAGTGACGAGGAGTATTAGAATACACGTTTACGCGGCTCGTACATGTCAAGAATAACACTCACTTTCATTTAGTTGCAGTTTAAACCAAATATGTACAGTGTGATCAGTTTCTAGTAATTATCGAAAGGATAAATGAAGGATTTAGGTCACGTGACCCATTTGTTTTAATAGTTTGATTTATAGCTACACTAAAGGAGAGTCAGAAACAATGTCAATAACATTAAAAAGAGAAACTTAAATAAACACGGCTTGGATTGTCTGTTTTTGCAATCTGGCACTTCAATCAGTGTAATATAGTAGTACGGACCCTTTTTTAAGGCTCTGGTCACGTGACCTATGAAATGAACATCATGTAATAAGAAAGATACAATTTTTGTTAAATGTTACTGTTATGTCGGTGTTTTGTAGATTTTGGTGGACAATAGACATTTGTATTTGTCAAATCAGCTCCAGCCTCGTTTTCATGCCTAAGCCATACTTAAAAGAGAGCTGTTGGTCATGTGACCTATGACATGAACATCATGTAATACGAAATATTCAATTTTCGTTAAATGTTTTGTTCCTGTCGGTGTTTTGTAAATTTTGGTGGACCATAGACATTTATATTTGTCAAATCAGCTTCAGCCTCGTTTTTATGCCTAAGCCATACTTTAAAGAGCGCTGTTATCCACAAGCTACCATCGAATCATTGCCATCATGCTTTTTTCCATTATTTGTGGTCTAAACTACCAGAAAACCACCATAAACCTTATTCACCTTAGATGATACCCACCAACCCTACTGGCTCACGGACTATACGAAGAAATCTTACCCGCTCGAAAGTTCGCTTTACAACTTCACTAAATCGAGCGCCGCGCCATTTTTTCGACCGGATGTGACGTCATTTGTTGTTGGATGATTCAGATACGATTTTCGGCCCCGCCCCTGCCAGGACTCTAAGGGTTGTAAGCACTGGATCGGGAAGAAACATTGTGACTTGGGCAAAACATAATATTAAAAATAGGCTAATCTTAATACATTTCATTTTGATTTACTTATTTCATAATCATTATATAACTTCTAACTTGGCTCTAAGGCTTGAATCAGTAGATCAACAATTGAAATCATATAATTCCTTTTGTTTTAGTCCCTTGGAGCCAAGCTAGACCTTGTGTTGCCTCCCTGTGGGTTAACGTTCTGTAAAGAAATGGAACTCAAAAGTGTATTTAAATGAAACCACAAGGAAGGCTTAGATTAAGTGGGAACAAGGAAGTCCTTATTCTTAATAGTAATTTTTCTCGAGTAAATTCTTGAGAATGGCTAGCTGCTGTTAGGTGTCATTAAGAGATAAGCAAAGAACCAGTGCCAGGAACCGCAAAGAGGGCAGGGAAAAAACAAACAAACAAACAAACAAAAAACAGTTTAATTAACAATTATTCGGCAGAAAGTCACCCGGCCGCAGGTTTGCGTTTCTCGATAAGCGTAAGACCGGACAATCATAGTTGATACGTATTCAAAAATTGATCAGCTCCCAGTTACCTGATACCTCTGAAGCGCTTAAAAAGAAGTCGAGGTTTCGAATCCCGCGTTCAAAGTCTTTCAGGCTTTCCTTTCACAACTGCTGAAGCTGCTGAACTGCTGAAGGTAGTCGAAATATCAGAAACACGTCCGACAACCGAATACAGTCCGCCATACTTATATGTAGGGTAGAATATACGTCGCGTATGTAACGTGAAATACAACTTATGGAATATGCTGCACAGGGTATAACATTTCCCGTTTTAACGGATGCTCACGTACAACAAACGTTTAAAATTAGTTTTATGATTAAATCTTTAAAGTTCTCAGTAAAGACACTCGATTTATTAGCAGATAAAGTAATATAAAGGACACTGTTGAGCACCAATGTGAAAACTGAAACTTAGCCAAATAGGCAGGTATAAGCCGCTGTCGTCTTGGCCTGAATGACTCTTTGTACTCTAGAACTGTTAGCACTCTGGAAGTGTCCTATGACAGCTATGATGCAACTGTAACTGGTGTGGTGGGTCCTCTTTCTTTGGTTGGAGCTGCCAGCGTTTATGAGCAATTCCATCCAGTCACAGTTTCTCTACTGGTATATCGACGTCATTGATGACGGCATTGTCCACTTTAATATAAGTAAATTGACTTAAATCCCAACAAATGTCTCAAACGTCCCTAGCTCAAACAAATTCATAGGCAGTCGATCATGGGAATGTTTATTTTCCTTCGTCTCAACTGGACGTAACTTAACTGTAGCATCGACAGATCATTAAAGAAGAAGTAAAATAACTCTGTTCGGCAACTCCATGACATAAAGGATATACCTTTGTAGTTCTTGAACACCCGGCGCGGTCACCTTTCTTTGGAACGTTTATGATGTAGCTCCCGTTCTAACCTGCGTAGCTGGCGGGATTTCGCGTGCGATTGCTTTGTAGCGCCCGAATGATTTTGTTTTCTTTGGCTCGAGGGTAAAATTCGCTCTCGCCCGCTTCTCCCGCCTGCTACGCAGGCTACTCCCGTTCCAATCCTGTTCCACTCCAAACACCTCTTCTTTCTAGATCTTACCAAACAGGCCGTAAAGGATATCTGCTGTTAAATTAGGCACTGTTTCAGCGCCTCTGATGGTGTATTATCCGGGCCAGCTGCTTTCCCTGCCTTTAGCATCTTGATTGAGCAAACGATCCCCAATTTGGATGAGCGACCCCTCACAGCTCACATTCTGCTCCCTTAAAGCCTCTAGGATTGATGGAGTATTTTGGAGGTGGAGGTCGATTTAGAAGCTCGTTGAAAGGCTGCCCACCGCTTAAGCTGTTCATCTTTCTTCGTCAAGATATTTCCCTCTTCGTCCTTTACTAGGTTGTTAGTCTGGACAATTTTACCCGCCAGGTTCCCGGTAGTATCGTACAAATCCTTTTTGTTTCCATTTTGCTGCAGCCCCTGTGCCGCTAGGGCATTATAATCTTCCCTTTTATCCCGTTTAATGCTCTCTTTTAGCTCCAAATGTGCTGCTTCGTACTTCTTTATGGCCTCTACCTATTTTGTTCTCGTCGTGCTCCTGTTGCCCTCTACATTCAAACACGCCTTGTGTTGATTGATTCCATGGTTTCTGGTGTAATCCATTCCTCGTGCTCAGCTGCCTTTTCTGCCAATACTTCTACACATGTCCTGTTAATAACCTCTCTGATGACAATCCAATCATACTCTATGCTGAGGTCTTGCATAGGCCGACATCTGCTGGAAAGGGAAACCCTGAAGCTCTGGGA